>OX393569.1:11469986-11572486 GCA_947652115.1 Blastomussa wellsi
CCAGACCCTTTCGAACATATCTGCTAGTCCTCCCTCTGATTCTACACATTTTTTCAAATTACCTTATGTTGGGCCCTTCTCTATTGTAGCACAAAACAGATTACGTAAACTAGTTAAACGTTATTGTAACAATCTTGATATTAAGCTAGCCTTTTGTTCCTTTAAGATTCGTAACATGTTTAGTGTGAAGGACCCTGTGCCTGTTGACCTTCGTTCGAATGTGGTCTACAAGTTTACCTGTGCAAGCTGTAATTCTTGCTATGTCGGCGAAACTAGCCGACACCTCTCGACACACATTCGCGAACACCTAAACAGGGACAGGACCTCACATATCTTTCAACACCTTCAACAATCTGAGGCATGCCACAAATCTTGCTCTACTGAATGTTTTAAAGTTATAGACCATGCAACCACAAAATTCCAGGTCAAGATAAAAGAAGCGTTACATATCTCCTGGGAGCAACCTTCTTTAAACAAGCAATTATACCATGTTAATTTAACTCTCTCGTTCTAATCAGCATGTTACTATTGTACATTCTTTTGTTACTTTTGGCTATTTTGTTAGGTTCCCAATTTATTTCACACTTGTTAGTTATCTTTGTTTAGCATTATATTATAAATTCAAATGTAACTTCAAATTAATTCTACTTTCAACTGAAGATGGTTGTTGAACGACCGAAACATGTCTTGCAAACGTAGTTTCAAATGTGTCGTTATTTTTATATAAATATGCAAAATCTTTCAGCAGGATTTTCGGCACAAGTTTTGTAACAATCAGAGAACAATTTACTATACTACGTCTTTCGAAAGATATATTTTTTCCATTTGATCTGTGTTGAAAATCAGTGATGCGGAAAAACAAAGTATCATGTTACAACATTTCGAAGAAAAACAAAAGTATCACATAACAAATGAACAAAAGTATTGTGTTACCGCTGTCAAGAAAAGGCTAGGAGTCACGTTTGGTGTTGCATTCTGCACTGTCCTTTGAGTCTGAGTTTTTTCATTTTCAGGTAGAAATAGCTTTAATTAGAGTTGGCATTTAGTGACAACAAGCGGTAGGTAGGTATGTCTTCGCAACATTGTAATGCCGTGAAGTAATGAGTAGTATTAAAGAAGAGAGTTTGAAAGCATTGATATTTTCTAATGATTTGTGGTATGGAATCCCTCAAATATTGCTGCAGACTTTGTGGCGGCAAGGTTAACTGCAAAGTAATCAAATTAGACTTTTAGGCGTCACACCCAAGTTAGTAACGTACATCAATCCAATAAGTAACGTTTGGATGCAGGAGACCACGCAACGAAGAATAAAACTAGTTGGCTTGTTATTGCCGGATCTCTTGATAAAGAAATGCTCGTACCAGACGTCACTCTATTTGTTGTAAAACCAAGTTGATTGCAAGGCTGGTACTATGGCAAAAGGGCAAAATTTATTGGCCAATATTTCAACTAGCAGAGCTAGTCTTCTTCAAGGCCTGTACTTAATACAAGGAAAATAACGGCTCTAAAATTTGAATATAGCAGTTAATGTTTAATAAAAGTAAAATGGATAATGACATATAATTTTACAACTTCAGAAAAATGTATACAAAACTAAGGGTTAATTGTTACAGTTACAGACTATTCGTATTCTGCGTTGCGCTCATTTACTTAAAATGCACACGCCGTCAGCAAAAGGCCTTACACTACATTGGTCCTTGAGCGTTCGTTTTGGACGGGCTAGTTTTGCTGACCAAAAGAAAAATACCCAATACGTCCATGTGAGAAACTGAAAATAATAACTCTTGCATGCATTGTGTGCCTGTGTTTTACAAAGATGGTATAAATCGTCGGATACTAGGTTTGCTTTATTAAGTTAAAATGTGATTAATCTTGAATTGTAACATTACTAACTTTGTGTTAGTAATAGTAATTGATGCAGTTGATGCAGTTGAGGGGAAACTCTTTGAATTCTTTGTTTAGCCATGTAAACAGGTGGGTGAGGCAGAATACAAACTCTGGTCTGGGATATGTGAGGCAACTGGCCCTTTGGTAAAAGGTTGCTTCCATACTCCCCAAAGGTTTCTTGGTCCCCTGCTATTTATGTTTTGGCATGGTAGTTGAAAGGACGGTTTTTAGTGCAGAGTGCACTATTGGGAGAGAGGAATCAAAAGTGTCATGTTACTGGGCTAAAAGCAAAACAATTAATATAAGGTACTGTCGCCATGCATGAGTACTGTCACTTGTGTAGATGACCATCCTAAAGGCCGTGGCAAATGAGGAAATGTTGTCGCGAACACAATTCTGAACATAAAATATGTTTCTGCTTTTTGTTTGAGAAACATTTTGTGTTTGCAAAAAATGTTTCTCAGTTTCCTTGAAAGGAGCAACAAGGTACCCGCAGCAATGTGTCCTCGTTTTCCATGGCCTTACGTGTTGTAGATAACACTCTGCACTATCTGAGATTGTCTCACTAGTCTTTCATTGCATCTCAACAAACATGGAGGGCAATGCCTTCCAACTTCTAAATTTTGATTTTCACTCTTACACTCGCAAGTCACACAAAATGCCAAAGGATACTTAATGAATTCATCCGTCGAGTCAGGAGTGTGAGATCAACTTTTTGCATATTCGGTATTCAAAATGTCCAGAGGTTTGTTTATTATCCTTCTTGCCAAGACAAGTTATTTTTGTTTCCTGTGTTTTGATATGCCATTGCATACAAATTTTATACCTGAAAAGATATGATTAAAGATGATTTCCAGTCTGTACTGCACAATCTCCATGCACAATGTTTATGTAAGTCTCACATGAAGGAATGTAAACAATCCAAAATTAAATATTACCGGTAAATTGTATGGAATGAAAATTAACTTTAAGTGTTTATACTGACTCGTTTTATTGATGATTTTTAATGTCAGACAATCCTGTTTAAGTAGAAATTTAGTTTGTTAATTATTATTCTATACTGAATACATGTTCGTTTCAAGAGAACAACACCTTTATGAGCTGAAATGATCAATTATGACACAAGTCTGTCAGATAAAAATCTGAGTCCTAACAGGATTTGAACCCACAACCTCCCAGATAACGATCTGGGCCCGGTTGTTCAAAGAGTGGATAACGCTATCCACTGGATAAATCACTATCCAGTGGATCAGTATTGGCAAAACAAACTGCACTATCCACTGGAAAGTGATTTATCCGGTGGATAGCATTATCCACTCTTTGAACAACCGGGGCCAGGAGCTCAAGCCAAATGAACTAAGAGAATTCTTGGTGAAAGTCATTTAGTAGGTTCATATATGACACTTGTCTACCATCCTGCTAGCACCAACAATGTCGAAACAACACGAGTGTGGAAAATATGATAATGATAAATTATCATTTTTAGCTCCGTGAATAAACAATTAAGATGAACTGATCAACTACCCGCCAGTATGACTCAAGCTTTACCCTGGGTGCCAGAGGCTTTTCCTGCAAAGTTTCCTGTTTTGGTCTTTGTCTTTGTTTTGACCTGCCTGAAAAGCCTCTCAACCAGAGCGCTATTTCTTTGACTACACCAAGTCAGTGTCACCTGACCAAGTCACCTGGAAAGGTCCTAGAAACATTCCACAGGGTCGACAATAACAAGTACAGAGCAACGTGATGGCATATTATAATTTTATTCCCCATAAGGATGTTTTAAATGTATTGCTGACCGGTTTTGGAACGTCATTGTTGTTCCAGTTTATTCCTTGACTGTGTGTGTGTTGAGCTAAACAAACTGGGATACAGAGATTACCCGAAAAGGCCTATATTGATTGATGAATGCCACATGATGGAGTTAAATCAACAAGGAACTTTTTGTATGTTTATCGAAAACCCATTTCTGTTAAGTCTTCTCTTGCCAGTCCATGTACATATGATCACAGTTGGCGACATTCACTTTGATTGGTTAAAAATAATTAGATTAAAATGTTCAACAGGAACGGTAAATCATAACACTCCGAACCAGAGGTTTTATTGTGGCTTCCATGAGTAGTGGCGAAGTTTCCCACGTGCCACACAAAAATATCTGGTACCCAGGGTACTTAAGCATTGGACAAAGAAAAAATCTTAATCTCTGACAGGATTTGAACCCATGACCTCCCAGATACTGGCCAGGCACTCTAAACAACCTGGTGTTTTCAAGTGTCAACCAGCTGATGTTGAGGGGATGTGTCAATGTGGTGGTACCTGGTTCTTTGATGCCTTTAACCCATTGATGCCTGAGGGTTGTCCCCAGCACTCAGCCCCAAAATAGGCAGCTCTTAATATGTGGCTCTTTTATGGATTGGATGCTAGTGAATCTTGTATGCCAACATGTTCTTGTGGAATTGGGCAAAAATATCACACTGCATAATTTACATATTGTTACATATTGTGCTTCATTGTGGGTTTTCTAGACACTGCAGGCTCAAAAGGGCAAGTGGTGAAAGGGTTAAGAAAATGCTGTTCAAAACCGCAATTTTTTGGTTAAAAAGGTCTCGCTGTCGGAATAATATTATTACTGTGCTTAACACCAGAAAATGATTATAGATGGATCTCCAGGAACAAAGCCTTCACTGTGTTGTTGGTGTGAGGGCAGCTAATAAAATAATTTATCACTTTTCATTAGATGTAGATACAAAAACGAGAAAAGGAAATTATTACACATGGAGCAGAGGGCTGTAAAAAATTAATTCAAGCCTCTAAACAAAAGCCCTTTTGCTGATGATATGACCAGCTTTCTGAAAGATATCCAGTCTGCTGAAAACCTTTTGAAAGTACTGAATGCCTGATTTTCATGTTAATATGGACATCAAAGACTGCATTGAGATTTTAGGTATCTTTTTCGTGCAATAGAAAAGAAGCAGATAATTTAAATTTTGAATCAATTTTTAATTCTTTGAAAGAGAAACATAATTTAAGGAGATTGGGGAATTCAACTGTTTTAGGCAGGGTCCAAATTGTCAAAACATTTGCTATTTCAAAGTTCCTTTGTCGTGTATCACATCTTTCGAGTGAATAATCAAGAGTGCAAACAAAATCATTTTTGATTTTATATGTAAAGGCAAGGACAAAGTCAAATGACAGGCTTTAATAAATAATATGAAAATGGAGGTCTTAAAATGATACACTTGGAATCTCTTATTCAATCCCAGAAGATGTCTTTTTAAACGCTATGGACCCCAAATATGCTGCTGATTGGAAGGTTGTCCTAGACAAACTTTTAAAGCTGGTTGGAGGTCCCTATCTTTTGAAGTGCAACTTTCGCCTCTGCGATCTTTCTACGAAGAATGCATGGTTTTGGAATATCCATCTCTGTTCCTTTTGCAGGCTTAGTGTTTTTGGGCTAATATCTTCATCATTGGTCACGACAAACAAAAAGTTTGAATCAAAGATTCGAAAACATTGGCAGTTATTTTCCCATGCACAGAATGCTTAAAGCAAGGGTTAATTGTGAATTGTCTTCTCTCTAATGCCCTTGCTCATGCGGTGGCAGTGAATTTCAAATAATAATGGGTGGTTTGTTCAAAGTCGGACAAAACTAAATCCAAACAAAAATCTGTGCTGCCAGATCTTAAAAACATTATTAAAGACATCAGCAAGTAGGTGAAGAATTCCTATAGCAGATTTCAAAAGTTGCAAGCTACATGTATTCCAAGTTAAAATTTCAGAGACTGAGCTCAGTAATTGATTGAAGTTCTCAAATATCCTTTATACATTTTGACATGATCGTGATCATGCCAAAATAGAGGTCATAGTTCAATTGCTGCTTATTTGAAAGGCATTTCAAAATAAAGAAGAATGGCATTTTCCTCTTTGAAATATCTTCTTTTGCTTTAGAGATATTTGGAACAGACATGGTTCCCATATTGTCTTAATTCTACTCGTTACCTTGTTGGGAGTGGATGATCCTTGGCTATAATAGGTCTTGCTGCAAAACTGTTGCCAAAGCAATGGCACAATGGGTGTCATTTTTAGAGATATTCTTGACATCATCGCTTTCCTCATTTGCAAAATACCAAAACGCAAATATCTCTAAAATGAAAGGTGTTTCAAAAAGGAAAAAAGGAAAATGCCATTCTTCTTTAGTTTGAAATGCCTTTCAGATAAGCAGCAATTATTTTTTTACTTGATAGGTACTTTAACCATTATGTTTTTTAAGGTGGCTGAACACAGTTTCTCTGAGTGCTCAGTGGTATTACCCAACTTGGCATGGCTTCTAATCATAAAAGCAAACATGACGACCAACTCGGCAGCAAATATATCTTAAAAAAGCCTCACCAGCTCGTAAAATGTGGATTACAGCTTTGCTTATTGCAATGAGGGGTAAAATACGGCTGGTGCATGTGCACTGTGATAAAAAATTGTGAGTGGATCATTATGTAAACAAATTGAATTTTCTCCAAACTGGCATACTTTCAGACAACAATATGACTCGTACACCTAAAGCATAAAAATGAAAATCTGACAGAGGAAATCAGCAAAACGATTACAATTAAATAAAACATAATTTTTGCAAATAAATAAAAAGCTGTCTGTCCGAATTGCAAAGTTCCTGCTATGGAGATAACACAGTTCCATTAACATACAGGCAATTTTAAGCCAAAATCTAATGAGTGGATTTTCCGCAAAATGGAATAAAATAGATTTTTGAGGCCGCATTTGATCTCTTCCATTGCCATGGAAACGGGCCACTTTAAAAAAGCAACTTCAGAAATATACTTCAGTGGTATTGTATAATATGTATGCCAAATATGGGCTCTTCAGCTGTTTGCATTCAATTGTGAGATCATCATGAAGTGCAGGTACTCTAATCTTCCAATACTGTGTTCAGCCACCTTAACTATGAAAAAAAAATATTAGGGGTAATAAATCAGGCATCTCCAACACTCCAAGAAAAGAACTTGCAGCCAAAACCCAACATCTTTTGTCAAATTGTATGGCTTGTGGCAACAACAAGGAAGGGGTTATGGACTCACTTGTTCCTGTGGTTACTTCTTTAACAGAAAAAACAATGTTGGGATTCTTAACTTCGGTGGAGAAAAAGAAATCAAGGGAAAGGTAAGTTATTTCCTACATTTCCTGTATACTGTACATAGATTGCGTAATTCTGCTGTATATTGCACTCTGCTCAGTTGATGACCTTGGCAATGGTCAGGTGGTGTGCCTGCTACGACTGCAATGCACATTGGTATATGTTTCTGTTTCAGTCCATTTGCTCATGGGTGGGATTGTGTGAAGATCTCTGTGAACATCAAATTAACCACTTAAACAAAAATATTGCCGCCAATGTGAAGTAGTATAGGAACTGGGGCTGAAGCTGCACTTTCCTCAAAAATGCCCCAAAAACCTCTCTCCAAGCACAAAAAATGCTCTCCTAGAGCCTCTAACAGTCACTGGCCTGAATTAACCCTTTTTTGGCTCTGTAAAGCCTCTCCAAGAGCAAAAAACACTTTCCCAGAGCCTTAGACGAAATAAGACCAAAAAATGGCTCAGAATCGATTCCCCAACCACAAATTATACTCTTTCAGAGCCAATAGTATTTTCAATAGTATTTTTGCCATTATTCATCTAATGTGTGAATAGCATGATTTGAAAAAGTCATGGAAAAAGTCATGTGAAAAATCTGATGATATCAGAAAAATTAATCAAATATTATTTAAAATAAAAAATCAAATTGGATTATCTCAATTACAAGATGATCTAATAAATAAATAATATCAAAAGCTGATGAAAACCTCACCATTTTATCAAATAAAGACATCCTGTTTATTATCTCTACGCGGCTTCAAAGTGTGGCAAGATCATTCATTTTAAAAAGCAGCAACCAGTGACTGGTAATCTGAAAAATAATGGTTATTTACAGTGTAAAGTTCGGAAATGAAATGATATCAAACAAAAAAATTATCTGTGATGTAGATGTCTGTGGAGTTCACGAGGCACATGGTGCTGCTGTGCATCGCCTGGTCCACCATGGAGTGCAAATGGATCAAAAGCCCGAACTTGTCATTGGTGTAGAACTTTTCCAGATTCATGTGCAGCATTTTATTTTTTGTCTTGGCAAAGAAGTGGCTGGCCCGCACCCAAATGTCCTTGCCTTCAAGGCCGTCATAATACAGCATATGCTGGGTGCACTGTTCAACGTGACTAGGACTTTTGTCAGGTTAGGGTTGAAATACTTTTCGGAATCCCCGGTACCTCCGGCATAGGGCTCAACAAAGAGGGGTAGGGTGCCTTTCAGGGACCTTCTCTGTGAGTTGAGATTCCAGATAGAAGAGAAAGAAAGGGCATGCCGCTTAGGGAGAGGATCAAAGAGATCTTTAAAAAATATAGCGGGGGTCACGATTGGTGCAGTCATCAGCGCAATCAGCAACTCTTTGAAAAGCTTGGGCAAGTTAGATTGAGAACATTCGGATATTATTCAGCTGTTTTGCTACCTTCCCATGCATTCGCCTTTTTCTGCATCTACGGGCGTACGACAGCAGATTGCTGGGGATTTGAATTGACCAATGAGAGTGCAGAAAGCACTCTGCTGTCCTATGCCCGTAGATTCCATTTCCATTCAGAGGTAGGTGAAGTTTATTTATGAATTCATGGTTGTATTTTGCATTTTGAAAATTGAAGTGAAGTTCCCATACAAAGTCTGTAAGTCAAATCGTCATGACAGCTACATGAAGTTAGCTTGGGCTGCCTGTGAGTTGAGCAGCTAAAACAGCTTGGATTTTCGGTGGCAGCAATTGTGCTGGGCAAAGAATTCACGGAAGATGAGAAGAGAAGCCCATAGCTATACAATTATAGAAACAACAATTTTTGCTGATGCATGAAAAAGTTTCCGTGATGAGAGACAACAACACATCATGCAACAGTATCAATTTAATAGTTGACCCCGGCGTCACATATTTTATGCAAGCTATCAACATCTTCATCGGAAAGGCCAGGGCATATCCTTCTAGAAGAGATTTTTTTTGAGAGCTAAAACATATCTTGCAAATAAAATGAGCCCAGAGCAAGTCGCATGAACAAGACATAGGGAGCTATCACCCCCTATCAAAATTCCTAATCGGAAACCACAAAGTGACAGTTTTTCTTTTCACACCTCATCAAACCCAAAGTGGGCAAAAGAGGGTCAGTAAAGATAATCTTACAGGCTCTCGTTTTCGCTTTCACCCTCCCTTTTTTTTCCCTCGCTCCGCGCCTGCTGCTTTCAACGCCATCAACTACTCTAGAGCCTGGAAAAGGCTAACTGCACTTCTGGGCTTGGAACTGACAAAGTTGTTTGACATTAAAAAATTCCAGGTGCAAGGGATACTGGGAAGGTTCTTATAATATTTGTGTTAATTATTATTTTATTATTTTATTATTATGCTTCAATTCTCTATTGTTAGATTTGATTCACAGAACGGGAGCAATCTTTTTCGGGGTACCGCTGTAATGTTAATATGCTTTCCTTTAGTTCTCTTGAAAGGGCAAGTGAGTTGGAAACAGACCAACCAAAAGTGCCAGAGACAAGCAACGAAACAGCAGCTGAAAAGGGAAGGGGCCAGGTGATGGAAACCATTCTTTTCTCTTTACAATGTATTTATGCTTTACCTGTACATGCCTGTAATGTATGGTGATGTAATTGTTCTAGTGAGTGATTTGTACTATAAGAAGTGTGAATGTGAACATGGTGTGGTGTGTGTTTCCTGCAGCTGCCAACTGGAGCAGATGAAGAATACAAAAAATGCCAGAAAGGAAAAACTCTTCTTAACTTGGTGGTCATTGGTAGGTTGATCTTTACTTTTTGTGAGTTGTTTTGAGTTTAGTGTACTCAACAAAAGAAGCTCCTTTATCTGTTGTACGGATTAATAAAACTTTGTGAGAAGTGTCATTATTTCACTTAAATGTGGAAAGTTTATCATTACACCTTTTTGCCACATGTCCATGTGACTAAAGTCATGTGACGCGAGGTAATGTCGACTGTCGATGCATTCCTGTGTAAGATTCCTTGCACCTGTTCCTGATGTAAGATTGTATTGTTCATTCTTTCCATGTCTTACACTACTGTTTAGGGCGGTTTCTGTTATTAATTAATTTTAAAGTATTCCTCTTTCCTATGGCCTAAAGGGCTAAAATTATAGTAGCACAATATGACAATTCAGATCTTACTAGGTGTGGGCTGTCTGTTTTTGTGAAGGGTCTTAAATATGCTAAGTCTGAAAAAATAAAGGTAGCTATAATATTTGAATAGTCTAGTGATCACATTGAGTTTATTAAAACCTGTCACAGGGCTCGAAATTGTGACCAATACAGTCACATTTGCAACAAAACGTTTCCCTTTTGCGACTAAAACTTTCTCTTCGGTTGCAATTTTGTGACTAGCTTTTGTCCAAATTAATGATGAAATAAGAATTGTAATTGTTTTGTCTTGCTTATGAAGGAAATTTGAACATTTTTGGTCAAATCCAGTCCAATTTATCTTGACATTACGTACACGATTCACTCGGACACCATTACAGTGGTTTCTTTGTAAATATGTTTAGCTGGCGCATATGGGCACTCCTGCTCGCTGAAACAACTTGCAAAAAACAAGCATGGCAAACGTGGGAGTTTGCGAGCTTCGTTCATCTCATGCTTGTCCTTGCTAACAAATAACCGGCAAAGGTAAAGTGTGTCGAAAAGGTAAAGATACTCATATGCTGATTTTATTAGGTCAGATATGTCAAAGATTGTGTCCCTTCTTTTAGTTGGTCCTCTTTCAACTTGGCTACAAATGTAATTTAGTTTTAATGAAATTAAAAGCTTGAGAATCTACTAAATAGTCTACTGTACAGTGATCAATTAAGATGTCAGCATTGTAGTGTTTATGTGAAATCTGTGGTATTAGCCTGGGTACTTTAAGCGACTGAGTGTTGCTGGTGTTTTGGGCCTTAGTGGCCAGCTAGAAATATTGCATTGCGACGAGGATGGCTCAAAAGCATATACCTCCATTGGATTTGAGTGGCCCTGCTTCAAAGGTCACAGAGAATTGGCGCAAGTGGAAGCGTGCCTTCGAATACTACGCAGATGGAAAGGGAATTGACGATGCTCACAAGAAGACATCTCAATTGTTGCAATTTGTGGGGATTGACGTTCAGGATATCCCTGGTCCAATCCCAGAGGATAATGATGATGAATATCAAATCGCCATTCGTAAGTTAAATTCCCATTTTCGGGTAGAAGAGAATATTCTATAAGAGCGCCATGTTTTCCTGAGGGATATTCTGCTGACCAGTTTATGGTTCACCTTCAAGAGCAAGCACACCATTGTAATTTTGGAGTGAGTTTAAACTTGTGGGAGGAGGTGATCGAAAAGTTAATGGATTTTGAGTTGAAGGGGAAATTATTGGAACAGAGAAATATTACCTTGGAGGCTGCCTTAGATAAAGCATGTGCATGGGAGGCCACTGGTCAACAAGCTACGAATATGACAACAAAGCCACTCCAGACAGAAGAAGAGGATGAGAGGATGTTAATGCAATCAAAGCGAGGCAAGAAATGGCAGGGGCAGGAAGTGCTTCAGTTGTGGAAGAGAAGGGCATTTGACCAGGGATAGAAGTTGCCCAGCAAAAGGAAAGAAGTCTGCTAGATGTGGAAGGTATGGTCATTTTGCTTTGTGTTGTCAAAAGGGGAGTAAATATGCAGCAAGGGGTAGTACTGACCAGTGCTGTGATTCTGATAGGTATACACCTGGTACTAATTTTGTAGGGAGGGCAGGAGGTATCTACTTGTGAAGAGGAAGACTGAATTTGCATTTGCAGTGACCAAGAGGCAAGATGATACATGTACAGTGTAACATGACTATGTGTAAAGAACCAGTGGTGGATGTTAGTGTTGATGGTATCCCAATGAGAGTACTTATTGATTCTGGCTCAGTAAGAAATCTTATGGGCACAAGTGAGTATGTGGAGCTCAAGGCACAAGGCCTTAACACACCATCATGGAAAAATGTCACAGACGACTGTATGCCTATGGCGGGAGAGAATTGAAAGTGGTCCGTCCAAGTGGAGATTTCTGTTAGTGGTAGGAAGATAAGTACACACTTTGTGGTTACCAAAAGTGGTCGATGCCTGTTGTTGAAGAGAACATTGCCTCGACTCTTCAGGCTAAGTACCCAAAAGTCTTTCAGGGTGTAGGCAAGCTAAAAGAATACCAGCGGAAACTATACATTGATCCAGAGGTGGAACCAATAGCCCAGAAGGTCAGACGCATCCCATTTGCACTGCGAGAGAAAGTAACTGAAAAGGTAGAGGACCTCATCACTAATGATATAGTGGAGCGAGTAGATGGGCCAACCTCATGGGTGAGTCCTGTCGTAGCCGCACCCAAGCCATCAGGGGATATTATAATTTGTGTGGATATGAGGAAAGCCAACAAGGCTGTTATTCGTGAGCGAATTCCCATGCCAACAGTGGATGAGGTACTTGAGAACCTCAATGGTAGTACAATATTTTCGAAACTGGATCTCTGCCTGGGGTTTCATCAGATTGAGGTAGATGAGCAGTCACGGGACATAACAACATTTGCCACACATGATGGGTTGTTCAGATAAAAAAGACTGGGCTTTGGAGTGAGCTCTGCTCCTGAGAAATACCAGCAGATACCAGCAGTTGTTTCCGACATGACGACGTGGCATGCAAAATATTGCAGATGATCTGGTTGTACATGGTAAGAGTGTTGAAGAGCATGACAGGACCCTTCAAGTGTTACAAAGACTAGAGGAAAAGAATCTCACCCTTAATCCTGACAAGTGCCAATTCCGAATGGACAAGGTGGTATTTATGGCGCTTCTGGTGTCAAAGTATGGTATTGGGCCGATGGAAGAGAAAGTGCGTGCTGTACTGGAGGCAAGCCATCCGACATAGGTCAGGAGTTTTCTCAGGATGGTAGGCTTCAGTGCACGGTTTATTGCCAATTTTGCAACCATCGCAGAGCCACTACGAGCAATTTCCAGACAGGGGTGCCATTTGTGTGGGGCAGCGAACAAGAGAAGTTGTTTCAGGACTTGAAGCAACACTTAGCCAGTGCACCAGTCCGTGCATATTTCATCAAAGATGGACACACTTGGGTGATAGCTGATGTCAATCTGGTTGGTCTAGGAGCAGTGTTAGTCCAGGAGGAAAATGGTGTGGGTCAAGTTGTCTGTTATGCCAGGCATGTGATTCAATTCACGATTGTTTCGTGCATCATGTTAACAGAAATGGAGTAAAAGATAAGCTTGTGTTGTTGCAATAACAAAAGCATAGCTTTATTGATCATTTATAAGCCCATCTTTAAATACTATGATCGTAGATAATTTATTTATGTGCATTTTGCGACTAAAATTTTCCAACTTGCGACTAAATTTTTTGCAGGTGGTGGCAAAATGGCGACCTGATTATTTTTTTAATTTCAAGCCCTGTGTCATCTAATACACATTTTCTGAGAATAAGTGAACAGTTACATGTACGTAGTAGAGATGAAGTTATTTTTAGAGCAATTATACTGAAAGTGAAATATCATGTGCTTACTTTGCTTATGTGTAGCCGAGTGTGTAATGCAAGAAGATGAGCTCTTTTTTGGTTTAGTGGACTTTATTACAAGTAATTTGAAGCTGAGAGTCACTAAATACAGACACACAATGGTGACGAGTTGTTTAGTGTTAAAACTTGTGTAAAATTGTGCACTGTCTTCTCTCGTGCGAAGTGTCTGCCCGCCTTCAGGTTCTCATTTAAAACGAGAGCAGGAGAAGTGTAGATAGCTTCAAAAAATTCAGATAGCTCCAGGATGTTTTTAACTATGATTGAGGGTACTAGATAATGCAAGTGACGGGTGTGGCAATCCTCCTCAGAAAATCAGTCTTGCATTTGAATAATCAGGGAGTCAAGATTGGGAATAGCGACAGACTTTTTTGTAAGGATCAACTGGACTAGAACTGTATGCTTGTCTTTCTGGGAATACAGTAGCTTTATTGATTCCCAGTATCTCAGCAAGGTCTAATATTTCTTTGTAAAAACTTGAAAGTCGCTGTCAATGTTTATCTAGTGGACTTGATGTTTCCAATTACTTCCTCAACCATCATGTAAGCTTCAAAAATATCTTGATCCCATTTCTGCAGCTTGGATGAAAACCGCTACAGTCTAGAATGACAACAAAGCGGGTTTCAGTCCCTAGGATTTTGTGATAGCTTCCAGTCGACGATTTCAAATTTGGGTACTCGTGGGGGGAAATAATTATTTAGAAAGATGATGAGGAGCTCATACATTTCCAGGAAAACAGCTATTCATAATGGAGTCAGAGAGAAAGAGAAAAGGGTATGTTTTAGTGTGAGTAATGTCGCTCATGATTTACTTACAGTCCACTTTAGAGACAGTGATTTTGTGTTACTTTTGGTCTAACAAGAGGAGAAAGAAGATTGCATAAAGATGCACGAATGAATAGGACTGAGTCTTGTTGCATGAGTGTCAAGGGCATGATCCCCTGCAAAATCCTAAAGTTCTTCAACCTTTCAATTGCCCTCTTAACATGAATGTGGACACTAGCTATTTCTCTAGTAGTTGTTACTTTGTTTCTCGAGAGTTGTTTTCCTCCTGAAAGAAATACCCTATTATTAATACTTAAGTACTTAACATGAGAGTGAATGATATTTCTTATTGGGGGTTGAGATGGACAGGGATGTTTAATGGCATTATTTTTAACTTGCATGAGGCAAAGAGTAATCTTAAAAAAAAGAAACGTATAATCTTACAAGCATCTATAAAAACTGGGTACCTCAATTGATGCATTTTCTTACAAATGAGCTTCATGCAGTAAAAATCTAAACCAAGAAATAATGTGTTATTATTGTACCTTCCTCTTTATTTAAGTTTGCTAAAAAATACTGGCTAAGGAGATTTTGTCTCATTTTGTGTGGAAAGTAAAAGTACAGGATGATTAATGTGTGACCCTTCATGGGAAAACAGGTAAAAAAGGTGATGACACGGCACGTTAGTGTGCCATATGACATGGATATGCACATATTTAAGAAGCGAAACAATGAAAGTCACTGTAGCTTTTGTTGGCATGGCTTGACACACTAAAGCTTTTGTTCAAGTACCGTGTTCGATGTCATGCTAAATGTGCGATATGACAAGGTAAAAGTACTGGGACAGAAAAGCAAAATTGAACAGAGAATTGAAAGATCGTCGCCTAGCAAATTAATTCAAAGCGTGCTTGTGTCAATTCACGAATTGAATGAAAGGTGATCAAAGAGGATTTATAAAACTCTTCGAAAAACGTATCTACCACCACCAGGCGGCCTTGAAATTAGAGCTAGTAGTGGATCTAGTTTTCTTAGTCATCAAAGTACCACAGCATGAGTCACACTAGCAACCAAGAACAACCATTGAATGCTCAGTGACACAAACACCTTGCAGAGACTGCTCAAAATCCTGCAAGATTATTTGAGAACGTCATTTTGGCACTTTCGCCGAAAGCTGTGCCTGGTTACGTGAGATTAAAAGAAAGAGAGCATTGTCTACTTACCAAATGAAGACATCCAAATACAATAAGATCCAAGTGAAAGCAACAACGTGTGTAAGAGGAAAAGAACCTGTTGGAAAAAAAATCTGTGATGTCTTACTTTTTCTTACAATAGCTGTTGAATTTTCATGAATTCAGTTCTTAAAATGGTTGTTATCATGCTGTACTTCTACCACATATTTCCTGCTGCTGTAAGGATTGTTATTCTATAATCTGCACGTATACAGGAGACTGTTGGATTGAATGTCTCCTTTCACCATTTATGTACATTATATTATGGTATTATGGTAGTATTTCAGTGCACCTAATAAGAAAGAAAATGCTCCTAAGAAGAGCAGTGTTCATCTTGATTTTTGTTGTCACACTCTGTTGAAATCTATTTTCAAATATGTAATAAATAGAATTTATTTATAATTTATAAAACAATTTTACCAGAGAACTCACTCAGCGACCTAAAGAACCCATACATCAAAAGATGTTTAATTCCTGTTTTTTACTACTGTACCAAGAAGAACTCCAAAATGATCAATTCCTCAAGTCTTCATTTATTAAACTAGCGTTTCTACATTCATGAAATTCATGCATGCGCAGGTTCATAGGGGCCTTTCATTAACTTGCCTAAAGACATTGCATCCACAGAAGTCCTAAATCAAGTCCAAAGACCCACCCTCTTCTCCTTTTATCAATCTGGTATTTTTATCTGTGTACATGAGGTGTATGCCAGACTACCAAAGATTTTAAGTGCTAATAAACTGTCATAAAGAAGTGTATCTCAAGTTATTTTCAAAATTAAAAACCCAGACCTTTTTGACTTAACACCCTGTTACATTACGTTAAATCTTGTTTCTCAAGTACTATATTTTTTCATTTGGAAAATTACAAATCCGTATTTGGTTAGAGTGGCCGTATTAACAAGGTAAAATGACGAAGGATTAAACTTGTTGGGATTTAAAAATATGGCCATTAACAGGATTTTCTTTTAAGAAAATTTATGGGTGTTTTGCCAGTACCAAACAAATTGACCATAATAATGAGCTGGGTTCCACTGCCCAAATTGATGATTTGTGGTTTCTGGATCTAACTTCAAATTTTCTTTTCTTTGCAGGTCATGTTGATGCTGGAAAAAGTACACTAATGGGTCATCTTCTTTATTGTCTTGGAAATGTTTCCAAAAAATCTATGCACAAATATCCTTTTCAGTAACCTTTAGTTTAGTAACTGTTTAAAGGATTTAATGAAATGTATCACAGATCAGTAAATACACACACACACACACACACACATACATTATTTAATTAGTAGGTCGATACTAAAAATGGCAGCTAAAAGCTGATGTGGACCAACAGTAAATTATACTATAATACATAATACATACAATTGGTAATCATAATTGAAAGCAGTGCAACTAAAATTGTTTCGACTTTTGGAGTGCTCGTCTTTAACGATAATACTTAATACTTTGCTGATTGACTTCAGCTTGGAAGGTGGGCGGATCATGAACTTGCACATATGCAGCCCGTTTTAGGGATGACCTTTTTCCTTTTTTTTGCTTAGTAAGTCTGACTAACGTACTTGAATGTTCCTCTTGGTTTTCCTTTCAGTTAACGCACTTGGTTGTTTATTTCGGTCTTGTCTCCCTTAGTTTCAGCTTTCCGTAATCCGTACTAGCCGTACTTGGCATACTACGGGAATGTTAAAAACGAAAAATACAACTAAGGGAATGTTGAAAAAGAAAAATACAACGACACTGTCGTACTAGCCGTAATTGGCGTACTAAGGGAATGTTGAAAACGAAAAATACAACACTGTCGTACTAGCCGTACTTGGCGTACTAAGGGAATGTTGAAAACGAAAAATACAACAACACTGTCGTACTAGCCGTACTTGGCGTACTAAGGGAGTGTTAAGAATAAAAAATACTACAATACGGTCATACTAGCTGTACTTGGCGTACTAAGCGAATGTTGAAAACGAAAAATACAACGACACTGTCGTACTAGCCGTACTTGGCGTACTAAGGGAATATTGAAAACTAAAAATACAACAACACTGTTGTGATAGCCATACTTGGCGTACTAAGGGAATGTTGAGAATCAAAAATACAACGATATGGTCGTACTGGCCGTACTTGGCGTACTAAGGGAATGTTGAAAACGAAAAATACAATGACACTGTCGTACTAACCGTAGTTGGCGTACTAAGGGAGTGTTTAGAATAAAAAATACTACAATACGGTCGTACTAGCTGTACTTGGCGTACTAAGGGAATGTTGAAAACGAAAAATACAACGACACTGTTGTACTAGCCGTACTTGGCGTACTAAGGGAATATTGAAAACTAAAAATACAACAACACTGTCGTGATAGCCGTACTTGGCGTACTAAGGGAATGTTGAGAATCAAAAATACAACGATACGGTCGTACTGGCCGTACTTGGCGTACTGGCCGTACTTGGCCGTACTTGGCGTACTGAGGGAATGTTGAAAACGAAAAATACAATGACACTGTCGTACTAACCGTAGTTGGCGTACTAAGGGAGTGTTTAGAATAAAAAATACAATGATACGGTCATACTAGCCATACTTGGCGTACTAAGAGAATGTTGAAAACGAAAAATACAACGACACAGTCGTACTAGCCGTATTTGGCGTACTAAGGGAATATTGAAAACGAAAAATACAACAACACTGTCGTACTTGGCGTACTAAGGGAATGTTGAGAATCAAAAATACACCGATACTGTCGCACTAGCTGTACTTGGCATACTAAGGGAATAATATAATTTGGTTTTATCAACTGGGTTGATAATGTCAATTGGCCACCGTAAAGAGATTCAAGAGCTGACGTTTTGAGCGTTAGCCCTTCGTCGGAGCGAATCAAGGAATTGTGCATCGTGTGTTTTTATGTACAGAAAGATGGAGCTTCGCTATTGGCTGGTGCCTGGTAACGTGAAAACTTCGGAATAAATTAGTTGAATGAAAAGCGTTCGTTGATACAGTGAGGATTAAGAGTGCCGATTTGAAAAATAAATTTTTGTTCTAGAGTTTTACGGCTTTCCGTGTTTCCTTGGTGAAGGGAAAGGCCGCAGACTGCCATATGTTGCTTAGAATGATTTGGGAGATTGAAGTGTCTTATGACCGGTTTCGATGAATTTTTGTCGTCTTTCTCTACGTCACGAAGGTGTTCTTGGAATCCGTCGCCAAGTCGTCTCCCTGTTTCGCCGATGTATAACTTTTTGCAAAGAGTGCAAGTTATACAGTAGATGGGATTGGCTGAGGTACAGGTGAAATGATCAGTGATTTTGATAGATCGCTTGGGTCCCGATATTTTGTCAACGTTGTGAATGAAAGGGCATGTTTTGCATCGTGCGCGAGCGCATTTAAAAGTTCCGGGTTGATCACTAGTTTGGAATGCACTTCTGACTAAAAAGTTACCTATGTTTTTGTCGCGTTTAAATGAAATTAATGGAGGTTGCGAAAAGATTCTACCAGTGTCGGGATCATTTTGAAGTAATTTAAAGTTTTTGAGGATGATGGATTTAACTACGTGGTTGTGAGGGTGAAATGTGAGGGTGAATAGAATTCTATCATTGTTTTCTCTTTGTGACGTTTGTAGTGCTGACTGTCGATCAATTTGCTGGGCGCGATGATGGCCCGCTTGAACAACAGAAGCAGGATAGCCACGTTTGTCGAAGAAATTGCACATTTCCTCTGATTTTAAGGAAAAATCAGAGTCGTCACTACAAACAAATTGATCAACAGTCAGCACTACAAATGTCACATAGAGAAAACAACGATAGAATTCCATTCACCCTCACAACCACGCAGTTAAATCCATCATTCTCAAAAACTTTAGACAAGATTTCTGGCACTTCCTACAACAGTGTCAAAGAGCAATGAATTGTTCTTTTCGTCCTGTTACCCCGGGCCTGTTACTAACCAAACGCTAGACCTGTGTCGGTGAAGGAAAGCGTCCAGTGAGAAAAGTTTTCTTTATGTATGTATAAGCCAGCACTTGCTCTGTTTAGCAAGAGAACTTTTAACCGGCCGTCGATGCAATCCGGTACATGAAACATTCCGGAACATCCCGTAACATGAAAAAATCATACTTATAAAAAAAAGGTAAAAAAGGTAAATTCAGCCCCAAAACGAAAGTAAATGTGTAAAGAAGAATAAACCGGTATCATTTCCGAATATAAGAAAACATTATTTTGTTGGAAGTAATATTAGAATGTGATCTCATCATCTAGCTCTTCAAGAAGTAACTTCGATGATAACATTTTTGTTTTTACATTATTTATTTATACTTTTTGTGTATTTTATAAAACTTAACTTAAATTTTTTTTATTTATATAGCGCTCATATCCATATATCGCTGTCCATGGCAGTTCACAATTTACAGTAATTTACAATAAAACGATCTAAAAACATTAAATTCTATGGAAAGATATTATACATTAAATATTATTAATTTTGTAAACAATCAATAAAATATAAAGATTATTATAATTTTTCCATTTTCCGGGATGTTCCGTGTTCCTGGTTTTATAGAAGGTGCTTTTAACCTGCGTTTGCGAACCTTGTTTCCGCTATTAGTTTTTTGCGAAACAAGGCATCTAGCAACGACAGATTTCAAAGAAAGGGCAAATTCATCTGTAAGCCAGTATTTGCTTTATCGAACAAGAGAATTGTTAAAGGCAGACCACTTATATAAATATGTTGCGATTACCAATCGACTGCTATTGGTATTTTGCGAAACGAGATCTAGCGAAGGCAATTTTCGAAGAGAGGACAATTTTCTCGTGTCATCTGTAAGCCAGTATTTGCTTTATCGAAGAAGATAATAAAAAATAGTTTGCGAGCCTTGTTTAGTCGATTACCAATTGTCCACTATTGGTATTTTGCGAAACAAGGCATCTAGGGGCGACAGTTTTCGAAGGGAGGGTATTATTGTGTCATCTGTAAGCCAGTATTGATTGCTTTATTTTTGTTTAATTGATTACCAATCGAGCGCTGTTGTTTCGTGTCTTCTTATTTATCTTCTTGTTCCAAGTGCCTTTCATTGTTTTGTATATAACTATCCTGTTTACTGGCATGTGTTGGTTATGAACGTCTACACTGAAAAAAAGGCAAAGTTAAAGTGACTAGTTCCATCAGCCCTGAGGTCATTTCTGGTAACAGGCGATGCCTTTAGATTGTTCGAATGGAAATGCAATGGCATCGCTCGTTTACGAAATGGCAAATTTGGACGGTGTGCCCTTTCTTCCTCTCTCTCTCTCTGTTTTACGGATATTTTAAGGTACAGTTACACGAATCCGAGAAAAGTCGAAACAGACATTGAAGTCACAGAGGATGAGCGAACTGGGGACCTCTGGCTCAAACGACTGTGCACTAACCAACCGAGCTGCGCGTGCTCCTTATTACTAAAGCCTTCGTCGTTTTTATTCCCATTAGGCAGGGTTTTGGTTGTGTTGCATATAATTTCTTGGATGCCAAGCAGCAACTGAAATAACCTGGAATTCCGAACTTGGA
The DNA here is from genome assembly GCA_947652115.1 of Blastomussa wellsi. Lineage (NCBI taxonomy): Eukaryota > Metazoa > Cnidaria > Anthozoa > Scleractinia > Plerogyridae > Blastomussa > Blastomussa wellsi. Next base: position 11,491,025 of record OX393569.1, read on the forward strand.
TGATGTTCTAATGGGGCCACTCTTTTTAATCTAAACCTATGATTGAAGTGTCCCCATATGACACTTTTTTTCCCTAAATATCCCCATTGTAAACATGAACTTCTGAAAATTAGCCGCATTCTTTCTCTCATTCTCATGTCACTTTCTCTGTTTGTCTGGTGTCACTTGTCAGTTACTACAATATTATGTCGGTTGTCCCCGTTTGTTCCTCTGGAAATGGATCCTTAGCATTACTTTTTATGGGCCTTCCTCCTGCAGGGATGTTTGCCTCGCCTTTTTTGGTGACTTGGTTTGACTTAGTCGTCTTTGCTCCTTGTGGACCTCCACAAGAAGCCTTCCATAAGTCCGTCTTGCCTTCTGTCTTGTTCTAATGATCAGTACATGTTCTCACAATGTTTTAATCTTCAGATGATAACTACATCCCTCCATGACTGCTTACGTCTACCCATTTCACAACGAATCGTCCCACTCTTTGAGGCATTTCGGCGATCTTCCATTTCCTCTTGAATGTGTTTGGAAAAAACCATTGACAAGTCTTTGCGTTTGCGTGTTACTCCGCTCATTCTAGTTTTGCCAGCTCCAGAAATGTATCATGTTGCTTATCTTGCCATGCTGTTAGATTTTCCGTAACACTTGAGAGTCCACCTGATCATAAGCCTTCCCGGGATGTTCTGTGTTCTGTTTCGGTGCCTATTCACAGTGCTGTAGCAAGGTTAGATTTATTGGCGGGCCAGTAGCATTCACTTCTAGGAGGGTCCGGGGGCATGCTCTCTCAGTAGATTTGAAATGTGAGGTCTCTGAAATAGCATTTTCAGCCTTCAAAGAGCAGCAATTTACCTCAATTCCCTTACAGAGATCGCAGTGGATTGCCACGATAAAGTAAGATGGAGGGCCACTTTTTGGGGTGAGTGTGTAGAGTTGAGATGTCTAACGTTATACCAGTGGTCGACTTTCTACCATACGCAATGATCGTGGGTCATGATTGCGTCCATCTCCACTCAAAACATTCTCAACGCAACCCTCCCCCAAGAACTTCATGACGGCCCAACCCACACAGTCCAAGATGGCTTTACGTGATATGGGAGTATGAACATAAAACTCACTAGAGCGATACTATATACTTCACTTTCTACGGCACTGTTTTTCCATTCTCTGTTTTTGACGCAAAGTGCGGCTAGTACGGCATTACCGTTGAATTTATGGTTTTTAACATTCCCTTCTTACGCCAAGTACATCTAGTACGGCAGTGTGGTTGTAGTTTTTGTTTTCAACATTGCCTTAGTACGCCAAGTACGGCTAGTACGGCAGCGTCGTTGTATTTTTTGTTTTTAATATCCCTTAGTACGCCAAGTACGGCTAGTACGGCAGTGTCGTATTTTTCGTTTTCAACATTCCCTTAGTACGCCAAGTACGGCTAGTACGGCAGTGTCGTTGTATTTTTGGTTTTTTAATATCCCTTAGTACGCCAAGTACAGCTAGTACGGCAGTGTCGTTGTATTTTTCGTTTTTAGTATCCCTTAGTACGCCAAGTACGGCTAGTACGGCTGTGTTGTTGTATTTTTCGTTTTTGATATCCCTTAGTACGCCAAGTACGGCTAGTATGGCAGTGCCGTTGTATTTTTCGTTTTTTAATATCCCTTAGTACGCCAAGTACAGCTAGTACGGCAGTGTCGTTGTATTTTTCGTTTTTTAATATCCCTTAGTACGCCAAGTACAGCTAGTACGGCAGTGTCGTTGTATTTTTCGTTTTTTAATATCCCTTAGTACGCCAAGTACAGCTAGTACGGCAGTGTCGTTGTATTTTTCGTTTTTAGTATCCCTTAGTACGCCAAGTACGGCTAGTACGGCTGTGTCGTTGTATTTTTCGTTTTTGATATCCCTTAGTACGCCAAGTACGGCTAGTATGGCAGTGCCGTTGTATTTTTCGTTTTCAGCATCCCCTTAGTATGCCAAGTACGGCCAGTATAGTATGTTGTAAACATGAGTCTTGTTACAATGGCATGTCAGAAAAAGTCAAATTTGGCAGGTTTTTCAGTGTTACTGTGAGTACCGTAAGAACCCAGATAAATGCAGCACATGTGTAGTTAGATTGAACTCTTTAGGTCCAGTCTTTCCGAAATACGCATATATTTCTTGAAAACTGCTCGTTAGAATTTTACCAAATTTGGCAGGAAAATACTTCAGGAATCAAGAAAGAAACTTGTTGCAAAAATTCTGAAATTTGACAGAGGAAATTATTATTAGTGCCCTCATTTGGGTATTGTGACAAGTTTGTTTCTGGCATGATAGAGAAAATCTAACAACTGAATTTTCCGCGAATATACTAAACCCGATTTTAAATTGATGTTTATATACAGTCATATTACCATGGCAACAGCGTACACGTCAGTGTAACTATCAAAATTTGAAAGTCTGTCATTTTAACTTGTGCCCTGCCAACTTTGGGGACCTAGAGTAGTAGTAAATCATGAATTAAATGAATACCACCTGATCATCACTGCTGAAGACGAGATTTCAAAACGTCTGAAAGACTCAGCTCGATTTGTCGAGCTGGGTCATCCGCGAGGCGAGCAAAATCTGGCCTTCAGCAAATGAGGAAGCAAATGTGCAAACAAAACTTCGCCGTTGGGAGTTAAAACCGGAAACGAAAACGCTGAAGATCAGGTGGTATTCGATTAATCCCGGATTTACTAGGACAACCCTTGGCTGTTCGGGTAAGAAGTGGCACCAAAAGCTCCCAACGGCGAAAAACAGTAGTTTGCATATTGCTTCCTCATCGCTGAAGAGGAGATTTCGAAACGTCTGAAAGACTCGCTCCAACAAGTCAGAGCGTGTCGTCCACGAGGCAAGCGAAATCTAGCCTTCAGCAAATGAGCAAGCAATATGCAAACAAAACTTCGCCGTTGGGAGCTATAAAATAGGCAACTAAAAAGCTGAAGATCAGGTGTGTATTCATTTAATTCATGATTTACTACTGGAAGGACAACCCCCCGGCCGTAGGCAGTTTGGGTAATTAGACAGAAGCGGCACCATGTCAACAGCAGAATGGTACGCGGAGCAATCAACTGCGTGTGGTTAATGCGTAATCGGAAAGAGAATTGTGGTAAAAAGTGCGTCGGAGCATATTGTGGGCAGCATAACTTTCAACTAAAAAGAGGAACGAAAAGGCCCGCACCATGTGGCAGCTGTGGCGTTGGAGTTTTGTGCGATTACCGTCTATGTCTTGCTTGTGGTGGGAGCACGCTTAAACAGCGTCTAATTCGCAAAGAAAAAAGGCAAGAAAAAATTTTGAACGTGTTTTGCACGAGCTGATGTCAACCAATTAGAGATCTGCATACCTGTCATTAAAGGCACGCAATTATTTCTCGCACATTATTGCCGATGGCTGCAAAGGAAATTGGACCAGAAACGTGGCAGAATAGGATCAACGAAAGATCTTCTCTTGGCTGGGATGAAATTCACGAGGAGATAGAAGCTGCTCCTTTCTGCACCAGACGCCAACAAATTGTCAAGGCAACGGTTTGTAGAAAATGCACCAAATGCAAACAGGGTGGATTGTGTTTGTCGTGCTTAAGGTTACTATGCACCTTCAGGGGTGTTTCGCGTCGAAGCGATGTAGCGCGCGCGGGTTACATCGCAGATATCTAAAACCCTATATCAAATTAAAGCTTATAGAGCTGGCTTTTTAAATATCCTATCCATTTTGTAATATTCTGAAATGCCGATTTTTCCGCGAAGTCTGAACGCAAGCGCGTGATTCGGCTTCTGACAGCTTCAACTCAAAGCGAATTTAATATTTTGCTTAATTGGTTTGTTTTCCGGTTTTCGGACCCCAAGACCTAAAAAACCGTGTCTGCGTTTTGTCAAATTCGTTTGCATTAAAAAGTTACAGCGCCTTTTCAAAACAGAGCAAAAATTAATCGAAGTTATCGTACAAAAATGGCTCTCAACAAAAAAGTTTTGGGAAATTAAAAATACGCAGACACGTTTTTGTTGTTTATATATTAAACTAACTTTTCTCCAAATTTGGCGGCAATTGAACAAATTGCACTTGAGTTGCAGCTTTTGAAAGTCACCCTATCTAGCGAAAAATTCAACTCGAGAAAATAGCGAAAAGACAAAACCCTCAATTCGTAAACAAACGCCGCCCCCAAACGAAAAATCGCATTTTCTCCGCCGCTAAAAAAATATTTTTTTGATTTTTTTTTTTAGATGAAAGATCACGCTTAGACCTATTGATTAGCATAAAAATCCAAATTTCGCGAAAATGGCCGGTCCCAAGGTGCATAGTAACCTTAAAAAATGGAGACAAACACTTTCTAGGCGACCCTTCGTTTGATGAAAGCGACTGGGACAAAAAATTTTTAAAAGGTATTTGAACCGAGTTCAAAACACGTGACCAATTTGAAGTCTTTGTCTGGCTCCCCGCACACGGTTTGGCGAGCAAACCCTCAGCGTTGTCACAGAAGTTGGTGGAGAGAAGAACGGGGTGGAACAACAAGGGCTCGATCGAACTATCGATTCGATCTTTCAGAGCCTACCTCGCGCATTGCCTCTACAACTTGCTGTGTTATCCGTCTGACCTCGCTCTGCCAAACGGGTGTTGAAAGTTCCTTGTAAATACATAAAAACGTGTGGAAAAGCAGAAGCATTTCGCTATGACAAAGTTTTGCCTCTCTTTAATTTGTGCCACGCGTTGGGGATTTTTTTTTTTGCAAGGGACAGAGAAAGGCCACCAGAGGGAAGGCCTGGTCTCAACTATTTTTTAAAACACAGAGAGAGAGATTTTTTTGGTCTCAAGGTTTAGTTCAAATTTGTGCTGGACGCCCTCAGTTTTTTCGTATCTCTTGCCAAAACTCTTGTGGCGAATCGGACTGTTTTTCCGCGAAGTTTTCCTGCAGTCTCTCTTTGAGTTCACGATATTTGTGCATTTCACGAGATATCAGTTTGAATTCAGAGTCGGAAACATTGTTATCATCAAGAGCTTGAGAAACGGAGCTTTTAATTGAGTCATGCTTTGCAAGTGCCAGAGCATGAATTTGCATGTGCTTTTTAACTTTCCTTTCCTTTCCAGGGTGGCAGAAACAGTGCCAAGAGAGACCACGGAATAGTGAATCACTTTCCGAGCTTTCTTGTATTTTTTCAACACAAGCCTGTAATGTTCAGCCTCATCGGCAATTTCTTTTTCAATTTTGCTGATCTCAGTTAGCCGGAAATTGGTTCTTTCCAGGGGAAGCTCTGGATAAATAGGTGGAGCACTTGGCAACACATTTGCAGAAGACATGGTATTTAAACAGATTTTATTTTTCAAATGATTTGCAATTCGAATTGTAGGGTTGATCGTTAAAATAAAAAAGCTGACCATCATCATCTTCGACAGAAAGCGTTACGCTGTTTACATATTTGCCTGTCAAAGCGTCACGAAAGCTTGGCTGTTTGGCTGTTTGATAGTGGACTTTTGTGAAAGCTTCCCCTCTAATGTCAAACTTTGCAAGAAGGGTTGAAGCTTTAGCATTTACCAAATTTTGATTGCGGTCAACCAAGTCGCAATGAACAAAGTAAGTACTCGGTGTTCTAAGCCGCTTGACGAAAGTTCTAAACATCAATATGGGGGATACGCCAAGAAAATCGGCTAAGTCACTGTCAAGAGTTATTTTTTTATTTGCAAAGTTGCTAATAACCATTGCACCAACAGGTGTATTTATTTGAGTGGGTAGTGTTATATCAAATTAGGGAAAGCATGTGCAATATTTTGAGCAATACTTCCAAGAGTGTAATACCCTCTCGGGATAGTTATGGGAACAGAATTTTTACCGTCTCGATCAGACATTGCGTTTGACTATCTCGAAAAAAGAGGGCAGTCTGCCTCCGCGAAGCTTGCACAAGAGAAGGCGTGGGCAAATTTTTATGCACGGTTTCCGAGGGCCGACAAGAGCAAATTTGAAGCACAGACAATTTTAGCGCCGGACCACACAGCAACAGCTGAAATATTTTACAAAGAGGGTGAAGGCAGTCTGCAAAGCATCTTCGGTTCAGACCCCAAATATTGGAGTGCAGGCATGAAAAGCGCGCTGGGTTTGAATGACGGCAGCTTCCCTTACCAGTTATCGCCCAGTGCAGGTGGTTTGCTGCCGGTTCCAGCAGTTGAATTTCAAGACACTGTGCCAAGTTTGAAGAAAATATTCAACAAAGCAATCAATATTTATGTCGCCCCTGACCAGTATTTTACAAAGTTCAGAGAGATATTCCAAAAGGAACAGATAAAGTTCGAAAAGTGAAAGCCCGCAAAAAAATGGCAAGCGGGTCCTGATCTATCTTTCTGGGAATGGCAGCTGAACTTTGCCGTGTGGTGTGCGACGACAGGTTGCGGAATATCTCAAAGTATTTGACAAAGAACACACAACACTGAATCTGCCGCCGCAGGTGCGGGCTTTCTACATCTTCCACGTGTACTTCACGGTTCAGCGCATCCTGTATCAGCTCGGAGGCACAGATCCGATCTGGTCGTTGAAAGTTTACAACATCGAAAGAGTTTTTATGAAACCAAATCAACCCGTTCTCTACTATTTGCACGACGGGCCCAAGCGCGGCTTTGTGCGTCAAGAGCTCCTGGTTGTCCCACACACCACTCTTCTTCCTCCGTGTGACGCGAACTAAATGTGAAATTCAGTTGGTTCAGTGTGTATCCTGTCAGGCAGCACCCGCCCGGTTTGTTGATGAAATAACACTTTGAGCAGAGGGCGATCATCCGGTTGCCCTCGCACTCGAGTTTGAAGAACCCGGGCGTGCGGCCGCTCCATTTGTCTCAAGCCAGCCACTGTTTCTTCTGCGTCTCGAATTCCGCTTGCAGCTCCGGCCTGACAAGGTCCTCGAGCCGCTCACCGGAGATGGCCATGTAGTTGCTGTCTGTGTCCATCTGGTTCAGCTCAAAATCTCTTTTGTCTAAATACCTGTCGAGGAAGTCGTAATAGAATTCCAGCATCCGCAGCTTTGCCAGCTGATAGAGACGGCGATTCCAACCTGAAACGGCCGCCTGATGGTGTCCTTGGCTTGCGGCTTTCCAGCTCATATGCCTGCCCGATCTCATCAAGATCGCAGAAATACGTGCTTCGCAAGGCTCTGTCGACCACCTTCTCATCTTTGGTGTAAATAACGTTTGTCTGCCGCTCCAAGGCTTCGATGGGCTTCCTGTACCCGCTGTTCCCTAGCAGTTTGAACACCTCCGCCAGCAGCGCCTTGCTTTTCTCCACGTCTCCTGTCCACTGCACCTCGGTCACCTGCTCCACGAACCAGGGAAAGATATTGGCCAGTTGGTAGTTGATTGTCTGATAGACATGTGTGATCACTGCCCTGTGGTCCACATACCAACGCAGCAGAGGGGCGTTCACCAGCAGTCTCTCTGCGGACAGGGTGGCCACGGGTTTTTTCCTGTCTCCTCGCTTTCTGCCTGTTTGTCGCAAGTAATCATGCATATGCTTCGGGACAACTTCGTTCGGCATCTTTTTGTTGTAGAAGAACGGGCACATTTCCTCGAACTTTGGGCGCAAGTGCTCCGGAATCTCTATATCGACTTCGGCAAATCCAAACCATTTTCCTTCTCTGGCACCACCACCTCCGCTTGGGAGTCATCATCTTCGGCATAGTGGGCGACCCTTTCCTTCCCGCAAGGCATTTCTCTGAGCATGGTTGAAAGATAGAGGGCATTGGCGTCGTAACCCAAGATCTTTTTGGAAAGACAGGCGTCTTCGAATTGGTGCGATCACCCCGACTTCGTGGTAGCACGTGAACACGAGGATCGGACCTCCGACCACAGCTCCTTTCAACATCTCGTATACTTCTTCGCCTGGACTGTAAAGCTCCGCCCCTTTCTCGACCGCTCCCCAGAGTAAGTAATGCAAACTCACCCCCGGGACACTGACTGCGTCTTTCAAGATGTCAATTCCTTTTTCGGTGTAGAAGGCCCACATCTTTTCTAAAGCCTCAAGGCCAGGTGCCACGTCGAGATTGTTGTAGTAGCGCAGCCAGTCCGCGAAGGTGTGCATGCCCTTTTCTTTGAACAGGCGCTTTCACCCCTCCCATTCATCTCTCGTGAGTACGTGGTCGCCCTTCAGGTGTGAGTACCATGCTGGATAGTCTGGGAGCCCTGGATAGTCGAGCTTTTGGGGCGAATCGAACCACTCGTATGGAAACCACGATTACCCACTTTTCGTAGCTGGTCCCCGGGCCAAGATAGTTTATTATGTCAAGGAAACGGAAGCCCCAGGTGAGCAAGAACATTATCTTGTTTCCTTTTTTTGCCACTCTGACTTTGCCGGTTGTGTCGGCTAGCTGCTCCGCAAAGTGGCTTTTGATCAGGTTTAGATCGTAACTGCCCGAGTTGAACCTGACGACTGGCACCTGGTTGCACCATTCATCAATTTTTCGCCACTGCGCTTTTGGAAGCAGGCTCACGTCTTCTGGCACAAACTCCGCCCTTACTTGGGCCCGGATGTTTTTTCCGCGTCTCTCCAGCTCTTCCATAAACTTGCGAACCAGCTCAGCGGGGTCTCTTTCGCAGATGTGGGTGGGCTCTCTCAAGAGAGTGTCGCCGATGCTCACCGAGATTGGCACGTGTGCGTTCTTGATCGTGAGCATGGGCGTGGGCTGCTTCTGCTGATTATTGTCGCCGTACGCCTCAAAATTGTACAAGATCGCGTGCGGGTAGCTTTTTGTTTTGGTCTGCGGGGGTTTGGCATCGATTTCCCCAACTTCAGACGCCCAAGCCTCGATAATGCGGTAGCCGACCTTCCGGAGCGCTAATGTGCGCCTCTGCGTGGCCATGAACCTGTCTTCGTGTGTTTGGTCGAAATGGGTTATGATTTTGTCGCGATCGTGCGGGTAACATTTTCGGCACCCGTGCCAGTGGCAGGCGTGACATTCAAATACGGTCTTTGTTTCATGGTTGTAACCGTCGACAGGTACCCGCTCAACCCACCTCTCACCTCCGTGTCCACACATTGCGTGGTGAATGTGAATTTTCTGCCGCTTGGCTTAATGGGCTCCTCGGTGCACAGCAATGCAGCGCCAGAGACACAAATTATCACGGTAGGTGTCCAGCGCCACTATTGGACCAGTACACCCTCGAGCAAGGTTGCTCAGCCAGTCTGGCAAGGGGCCTGTGCCCAACAAAGGCTGGCGGTCAAGGACAACCTTCACAAAGACATCAGAATAGCCCCTGAACACCCACTTTGTGTCTGGTCTTTCGATGTTATCAATTTGCAGATGCACCTCCTCCTTTTCATTCAACCACTTTTCTGCTTCAGACAGTTCGTTTATTATACCCCCCAGAGCTTTTATAAAACAAGATGAGGGTTCCATTCTCGACATTTTGCAACCAATTATAATAGTTGTGCCTCAGATACATGGATGTGTTAACTCTCTCTCGAATCTTTCCCATAAAATACTCTGTGAGGTTTTTTTCCTGTCCTTTGTTAACCGTCCATCTTAACCGTCCATCTTATGAAACCTTTGGTTCTACAAAGAACCATTCAATGCTTTGTCGGTAGTTCTCCCTCGATTTGACTTTCTGGGCAGGGATTGGATCAATTGTCTTCAGGATGTTTTCCATTTTTCTTGCCCCCCTTTTTTGCCTTGGGGGCGCTCTTGGTTGGTACGGTTTTGGAAGTAGAGGTTTGATTTGACACTCTAGGTCTTCCGGGGGGATGCGGTAATCAATCACATTCCAAATTTCTGCTTGTAATTGTTCTATCATTTTTTCAAATGTTTCTTGGTCAATTTCCAGTTCCGCTAGTTCTTCTTCTAAATCCTGCAACGTATTTGGTTCAATTTCCTTTGCAGCCATTGATGTACGAGAAAATAATTGAGTTGCTTTCGACAAGTATGCAAATCTCTAATTGCTTGCCTTTAATAACGGGTATGCAAATCTCTAGTTGCTTGCTTTTAATGACAGGTATGCAAATCTCTAATTGCTTGCCTTTAATGACAGGTATGCAAATCTCTAATTGTGTGCCTTTAATGACAGGTATGCAGATCTCTAATTGGTTGACATCAGCTCGTGCAAAACACGTTCAAAATTTTTTCTTGCCCTTTTTTGTTTGCGAATTAGACGCTGTTTAAACGTGCTCCCGCCGCAAGCAAGACATAGACGGTAATCACACAAAACTCCAACGCCACAGCTGCGACATGGTGCGGGCCTTTTCGTTCCTCTTTTTAGTTGAAAGTTATGCTGCCCGCAATATGCTCCGACGCACTTTTTACCACAATTTTCTTTCCGATTACGCATTAACCACACGCAGTGTTTTGCTCCACGTACCATTCTGCTGTTGACATGGTGCTGCTTCTGTCTAATTACCCAAACTGCCTACGGCCGGGGGGTTGTCCTTCCAGTAGTAAATAATGAATTAAATGAATACACACCTGATCTTCAGCTTTTTAGTTGCCTATTTTAAAGCTCCCAATGGCGAAGTTTTGTTTGCACATTTGCTTCCTCATTTGCTGAAGGCCAGATTTCAGCTCGCTAAAGTAAGGTGTCGCCAAAATTTCATGCAATAAGGTAGCTTCTGACCCTTCAACTTCTTCACCTATTGCTGTCACTTCACATAGAGATAGGATTTCTTGATTGATTTCACTTAAGGTGGCCAAACACAGCTTTTGAAACCTGTGTTGCATTTACATTTTATTCTGAAACCATTGATCTCTAGTAGTAAATCATCAATTAAATGAATACCACCTGATCATCAGCTTTTTATTCGCCTATTTTAAAGCTCCCAACGGCGAAAAACAGTAGTTTGCATATTGCTTCCTCATCGCTGAAGACGAGATTTCAGAACGTCTGAAAGACTGATTGCCACCTGGTCAGCCTTTGATACATATATGATTAAATGTGTTCATTCCCATGGCCTGGCATCGCTTGGTGTGACAGCTGATCAATACGGTAGTCTCTTAATTCCTGTTATTAAGTTGCCAGCTGAGATTAGATTGCAGATAGCCAGGAACTATAAGGATGTAGTGTGGAAAATTGAGAGGAGGTATTTTGGACAAGGATAAACAGTGTTTTATTTGTCTACGATTTGGCCAGGAATGTACAAATCCGAAAAAATGTCGTCACTGGACATCATCAGTCAATTTTTTCAATGGTTGACTAAGGAAGTCAGAAAAAGAAAGAAGTTCACGCCAAAGAAATGAAGACAACCACCACAACAAGCAACAAGGTGTGAGCAACAAGGTGAAAGGAACTGTTCTCTTAGAAACCACGAAGGCGTTGGCTGTTAATGCTATTAATTTGAAAAGCATGCCTGTGATGTAGATGTTCTAATTTGATCAGACTATTACTTTGATGTTGCACAAAAGTTTCTTCATATGATAAAAAAAACAAAAATCTTTTGCTGCCAAAACTAGTGATTAACACTATGTAATCAAATGGCGAACAAAGCTATGGCAAAACTATGGGTCTGTTTAAACTTACAGTGGCCAAGAATGTAACACCACATGTTGTTGTTTTCAAATTTGTAGTGCAAAGATCGGGAAAGATAGATAGGATAAGATAGGGAAATCAGTGTTAGATTTACAACTATCCAAAAAAGTTATTCTTTTTGTTGATGAAATAATTCTACAAAGACCGTAAAAGGAAAAAAAATCATGACTTGGGGAGCAGGATTGGTGCAGTGGTGAGAGCGCTCGTCTTCCGGGTTAGATTCCCCGACTTGGCATCACAAGTGTCATAAGTGGGTTTAGTTTGTTGGAGCTCTACTCTATCTGCTCCAAGAGGTTTTTCTCCAGGTGCTCAGCTAGTAAAATGTGACACTTTAATAAAGCGATTATTAGTATTATTATTACAAGTGAAACCAGTAAAGCAATATTATAATTATTATCTCTTCCATAAAATTTCAAGAATTTAAGAGACAGTCTCCTTTAAAGCAATCTGGTCGATCTGACTTAATTAACAGATTTCTCTCATTTCTTGTGTGTTGCAAGACTTTCATGTCCTTATACTAAAACCATTATCCGCTTGAATAGGTCTTTCAATTTGTTCGTGTTTTAGGGGATTATTCAGTTCCCCCATGAGAGGGGTCTTGCTGACGAATGTCAGTGGTTAAATTAAACACGACTTTAAAGATAAATTACATTAAAACTAACAGTCTCTGTACAAATAAAACACCACAGGCATTTGTATTACCGGTATGTCTTTTTAAGTTGCCAAAGTGATTTTCACTAAGAGCATAGTTAGTGGAGGGGACTGGTTATGAAACTCGGCAAACATCAAAGGGTTAAACAATAGCGCGGTCGGCGATGTTGAACAGACCCGTCATGTGACTCTGACCGTGCACAAGTTCATTCAAGATGGCGGAATGTGTAGATGATCTGTTTGTATAGGGAGAAGATTTTGAAGTGATCTTGGGTATTTTGGAAGACGACAAAGAAGTAGAGGAACAATTTTCCGTCGCAGTTAGAAATGTAAGTTAAAAAGTTGCAATTTTGAGTTGTAATTTCGCACTACTGAGCTAAAATTTGCCACAGATGTGGTTCTCGACACATGTAAACAAACGAAATTCAACAAATGCTTGGGTAAAAACTATGCTTATATATTGCCGTTTCTTCAAAGGCAATCTTCTTTAGGGCTCTTGCAAAATAAGGAAGACTTATGAAAAGCTTCTTAAGAGCTCAAAGCTCCGGAATGTTGAGATTTCTCGAAATTATTCTATGTGGTAAACCTTGTAGTTGATAGAGCTTTGCGGCTTTATGATACTCTCTTGATCGAAAAAAGTAGCCACCAAATTTTATTTTCAAACTCTTAAGTAGTTTATTTATTTTACAATGGTACTGTTTGTGATATCTTTGTAGGCTCAGCGTCAAGAAATTGTTTGCAGTGACTGCGGAAAGAAGTACAAAACCAAAGGAGGTTATGAGAGACACAAGGCTGCAAAACACAGCAATCAACAGGAAGGATTGGAGCAGGTGCAACAGTTTAGCCCGAGTGTTCCTGCAGAAATAGTTGACCGTGTTGTCCGCAATGTTAACAAAAGGAAAGTTTTTGCAGAAAATTTAAGGATTGAGCTCGGCAATTACTCATACCAACAGCTACAAGAAGACGCAATCAATCAAAGCAATCTATGAAGGATATACAAGAAATGGAGATGCAGAAAAGTTTTATTGCAAATATTATGCAACGGTTGCTGCAAAGTCAACTCAATTCTTCCATGGAATTTCTAGGAATGCAGCAACACTACTGGCAACCAAAGTTGCTGACTGTTTGCTGGCATACTCTAAGCAACAAAACACTCTAACGAAACCAGTCATCATATGAAAACTGTGTTGTCAGATAAGGAGAAAGCTGGGATGCAATATCTTGGAGGTTATGTTCTACCCAACTTACACAAAAAACATGGATAAACTAACTCAGTGGAGAGCCAACAAGCTATGGCAATGCTGAAAGCTGGGAAACTGGAGAACATAACTGACTCCAGCCAGAAACTTGTGTCAGCTTTGAACCGTGGGGGACTTTGGTCAATCACTCAGCCTGTGCAGCAAATATTTTTAAAAGCAGAATGTCATTTTAGGCAATTCACATCAAAGCCTGATTTACAAAAATTAGATACTTCTGGCATCACTAAGAAAGCAACCAGTGATAGTGACATCCTTGCTTATTACAATTTGATGGTATCAGATGCAGAACTTGAACCGGACAGTCGTGTTTGTAAGGATGTCTTGCGTGGCATTGTAAGTCTGTATGTACATGTACGTTCATTCTCTTTTGCCAAGGATATCATTCAGCATTACAAGATCAAGGCAACGCAAACTTAAGCAAGGGCTTTACGCAAGGAAATTATTAGAAGTTGTCAAGGTGATGACCAACAAAGGCAAGAATAAGACTGTTAATTCACAGTTTTGATTTATTAATTAGTAGCTTATGATCAGTACCACCATTTGCAGTGAGGACAATAAATGTCATGTTACATGTAACTCTGAATTTTTTGTGTGATAAGTTGATTTCAAAACTGGAAGACATAAAAAGGTAAACAGAAAAGCACACTACACTTGCCTAATCCGTGATTAGCTTGAACACGCTTTAAACAACCACGCCCTGCCTACTTATACTCGCATGCACCGTTGTGATGAAACACAACTGTAAGCTGTTCTTGACAAGTGTTTTCACTTTTGGGAGAAGGAAAGGTTCTACAGTCTTTTTTCAGAATAGGTCTGTCTGATATTGTTTTAAAATTTCCACCCTTTCAGGGTTTTCAAGCCAGTAATTCGCTGGCACAATTCACCAAACGACTTGTAACATGCCTTGCTGCCATGGCCAAAGAGGCACCAACTTCAAGCCATGTGGTGAATTATCAGCTGGGGGGTAACCCTGCGATCGACTAGCATCCCATCCATGGGGGAGTGTAAATACTCTCTGTCACTTCATGCTACAGAAACTGGGATAAGCTCCAGCCTGATGGGCCACTAGACCCAAATACAGACTTTACCTACCTTGTGTGTTCTGAAGTTGATTGTGATTAATCACTGTACAATCAACATTTCCAAACTATTTCAGGTGCTCACACATTTCCGAGTTTGATAGTAACCAATGAACAAATTTAGGTGACTGTAAATTCAAAATTTGCTGCCATGGCCAAAGAGGCACCAACTTCAAGCCACGTGGTGAATTATATATCTAGTTCTATCAGCATGGTTGTGCTGGATTGGACATGTCCTGGGGAAAGAAGTGAACAGCGACTGTGCTGTTGCCCTTGGATGGAAGCCAGAGTGGAAGAGAAGCAGAGACAGACCCAAGACTATCTGGCGTCGCACTGTAGAGAAGGAGAGAGACTGCAGATGAGGATGGAACTCATGGACAAGAGCGAGGCAGGCAACAAACTACCGCCAGCAGTGGAGGGAAGATGTCCAGGCCTTGTGTGCTTCCTGGCATGAAGAGATTTAACTAACTTCATTTTCTGGTAGAGCGTTTGTCTTTAGACTTGAGAGGCCTCATGATAGTTTCTAAAAGAGAAAAATTAAAAAATGTCAAAGGGAAGGTTAACTGATTTTTTGTAGAATAATAGCATTATTCAATAGCAATAGCAATGTTGCCATTTTAACATTTATTGCAAAGAGTAGGGCATGGAGTCCCGGTGTTGTGGTCTGGTCAATATCTCTGATGTAACAGAAAAAATGTGAGTGGTGTCAGGAGTTCCACATCAGCAAGGTTGCTGCCTCTACAAACCTGCTTAAACAAATTATTAATTGTTTTTTTTATTTCAATACAAACACAAATCTGTCCAAGAATTAACATTAAAAACAGGGAGAGAGAGAGAGAAAAAAAAGAAATTGAAACTACAACAATAACCAAACAAAAACAAAAGAAGAAGGTTCAGCAGCAGCTACTTAAGCAATCTTGAGTGTGGAGAATACAAAGATAAAATATACAAAAGCAGATATCAGTAGAGTTTGGGAAAAGGCAAGTTATTAATAGAAAACACAGAATACGCTCTCCCAATTGAGCTAGCTCAATGTCTCTTAGTAGCAATTGTGAAATGTTCATTTTAACGTGGAGGTCATGTTTGGTTTTCGATTTTTACTTTCCAGTTTCGTTATATTTTTTGAATTTATTTTTTTTACATTATTTTGTGATTTCCTTTATTTACTAGGGTATTCTTACAAATCATTACGAACCAGCAAAAGATATGGAGCTCCACCTTTTATGTAGGCTTGGCTATATCTATACAATTATTATTGACTGGTTTCTATCTCCCAAGGTTAAATTATGATCACTTCATAATTGGAAGAACAAATAATTATGAGCCTACTTTTAAATTCGCTCACACACGATGCAAAACATGCCCTTTCATTCACAACGTTGACAAGTTATCAGGACCCAAGCGATCTATCAAGATCACTGATCATTTCACCTGTACCTCAACCAATGTCATCTACTGCATAACTTGCACTCTTTGCAAAAAGTTATACATCGGTGAAACAAGGAGACGACTAGGCGACTGGTTCCGAGAACACCTTCGGGACGTAGAGAAAGACTACAAAAATGCATCTAAACCGGTCACTCTAAGCAACATATGGCAGTCTGCGGCCTTTCCCTTCACCAAGGAAGCATGGAAAGCCGCAAAACTCTAGGACAAAAGTTTATTTTTCAAATCGGCACTCTTAATCCTCACGGTATCAACAAACGCTTTTCATTAAACTAATTTATTCAGTTGTTTTCATGTTACCAGGCACCAACCAATAGCGACGCTCCATCTTTCTGTATATAAACCACACACGACCCACAATTTAATGCTCGAAACGTCAGCTCTTGAATCTCTTTACGGTGGCCAATTCACATTATCAACCAAACAGTTGATAAAACCAAATTATATTGTTATACTTCCCACCGACGCAGCACCACAGTTTCTTTAGAAACTTACTCCCTCCA
The DNA here is from genome assembly GCA_947652115.1 of Blastomussa wellsi. NCBI lineage: Eukaryota > Metazoa > Cnidaria > Anthozoa > Scleractinia > Plerogyridae > Blastomussa > Blastomussa wellsi. Next base: position 11,507,436 of record OX393569.1, read on the forward strand.
CTTTTCCTTCACCAGATCCCACTGTTTTGACTGAAGACATAATGTGATATATGTTTTCAAAACTGGGTCAAAGTACATTTTGAGCGAAACTCACATAAACTGTTTTCTCCAAAGTCATCGCTATAAAAATTAAAAGGAATTACGGTTTCTTCTTTCCTTTCCCACTGTTTTACCCTTAGTTCAGTGCTGTAATTGATCATTTTACAGTTCTGTGAAATGTAACCAGGCCTCTGTATGAAAGTGAGGCTTGGGGTGACCTTGTCATGGTAGAGACCACAAACTAGTTGGCATACGAACAGAATGATTTACATATCAAAAGCAAGAGGGTTTGTATCAAAACAAGGTCGCCGTCAGCCTCACTTCCATTCAAAGACTTGGTAACTAAGCTCAGAACTGTAAAATGGCCTATTGTTTTGTTTTCCTTCTGTCCTTTCTTGCCAGGATTTTAAGGCATAATTGACAGGTGAAAAAATTCTTGCGATAAGGGGGTCATAAATTCTATGACCCAGTTATATATACTTGATGAAATAACCTCCCCTAAACTAGAGGTTTGAGTACCAGTAGTTTGTTTCATTTGCTTTATAAGGCACTTTAAAGTTTTTGCTTCTTTGACCTTACTACATATGAAATGGAGTCCAAGAAAGCAGGCAAAGCTTCCTTTGCATACGCCTGGGTTCTGGATGAAACTGGCGAGGAAAGAGAACGGTAGGCCATGAAATGTCTATATAATTATAAAAACAACAGTTTTGCTGGAACCGTGAGTCATTTACCTGCTAAGCTGGGTAACTTAGGACTCTCATTATCATGAGTGTGTATAATGGGAAAGCCAGAATACCTAATCCCAAACAAGGCTAATGGAAAACTACATAAATTAACCACAGGCTGACTAGAGTGCTATTTTAAAGTGCCCCTGAGACGAAATTGGTGGTCATCATTTTTTTTAAATTTTCGTGTACAATGGGACTTGCCGGTAATTAATCATCTTGCCAAATTTCATTCCATTCTGGACAAAAGAAGTCATAATTTTTAACCTTTTATTTCCGAAAATTTTTGGCCACCATTAATTTGCCTTGTTCCAAGGCTTGGTTGTGATTTGAAGAAAGTGACATCAAAGGCTCAAAAATACCTCACGTTTCTAATTATAATAACAATAACTATTGGAACTCAAATGAAGATCAACAAAAACTTTTGAATCGTTCTTCGTGCAATGTACTATGCTGATATTAATATTATTATTACTTGCTACGCTCACTCCATCTAGTTTGTTCGCTTCAGTTTGTGTGAAAGTTTAAATCAAACAAAGCTTTTTTTGTCCACCTTCTATTGTAAATTTTAAGTTTTCAAAGTGACAGAAAATGAACAACATGTGGCTCAAGTCTCGCACACGATAATATGATATGTGCCACACTTTTGGCTATTTTTTTCCTTTTGTTTGCTCACCGCATTGTTGCTTTACTTTTCAGCTTAATGTGTTAGCAATGCAGAATATTTACACTAATTATTGATGTCAACACCAGACCCGAAGTCCTGAATATTGCAACGTAACAGTTCTAATGTTCGCAGCAATGTTGTTTTTGTAAAGGACCTAACTTTAGACTACTAGGGGAGAATTTCAGAGAACAATTTTTGTTTGTCTGGCCAGAAACAGGGTGTGACCGAGCTATAACTTACTTGGCCGGTCATTGTGACTGGCGACTCTTCGGAAATTATTTTCAGCCCTGAGGTTAATGTGTTATAAAATCATAAGCTAAACAGAGTGACTCGCATGACTTGCTGGCTCACTCACACTTCTCTAATACTCCATTATCATTAATGCACTGTATATGGAAGTTAGCGTCCGATAGCCCGGGGCTAGTGGATTTTGCCATCGGGCTAGTGGATTTTATCCGTCACTTGCCCAATGGGCAAGTGAAAGTTTTCACAAATTAATCAATTAATTAATTACTTTATCACACTTCTGAGAATTTTTCGGGCTAGGGCCGGGCTAGTGCTTCCTGGCTTCAGCTCACCTGAAGGGCAAGTTGGAAAATTCAACTTCTTTGTACCCTGTTAATGGCAACGTTGATAACTGCTGTAGTTCAGTATTGCAATGGAATATCTGTTTGAACATAATACTTCATGTGAAAGTCAAATACGAGGAAGAAGCCAGTATTTTTTAATTAGAATCTTGAGTTCACAGGAAATGTTTTTTTATGAGCAATTCTATCCAAGGGAAAGCTTCATTTGCTCTGGTGAGCTCCATGCTCAAATGTAATTCAAAGTATAAATGCACATGCACAAGAGACTTACATTTTTGATCCAAACTGATACATTCATGCATGAGAATAAAATGGTCACTCGTTTATGCATTGAAGTTGTTGAACAAAAGTAAGCCCATAACTACAAGTATCTATAGTTAACAACTTTTGCAAAGTGTATAATTCAATGTAGAAGCCTGAAGTTCAGGTGTTGCTTGATTTTCTGCAAAGAGATCAAGTATTCTCAGCAGGTTGCAATGAAAACTTTTGCAGAAAAATGGAAAGAATATCTGACTGCCAGGTGTATAGTGTTTTGAAAAACCATGCTTATCCAGTCATGCCAATTATGCAAGTGCTTAGAACAAAGGTTGGACAAGATAATTATTGTTTACAATCACTTTGTATTTCTGACTAAAGATAGAAACTCTCAGTAGGTGGTAATTTTTGTGGAAATTATGAAACATGCAATGAATTTCTGACTACAGCTGGGGTATCCAGTTTTTTAAACAACTGTACCTGTAAGTCAAAACGTTTATTAGTACGCTGAAGCTTGGGTAATTGTGAAGAAGAGCTCCCCAAAAAACCTGTCAGCCCACAGGCAGCCCAAGCTTACTTCATGACGATTTGACTTACAGACTTTGTATGGGAACTTCACTGCATTTCTCAAAATGCAAAATACAACCACGAATGCATAAATAAACTTCACCTACCTCTAAATGAAATTGTGTTTGTTGCTTCAGTGTAATCCAGAGTTAATTTTGGGCCATTTGAAGCTAGCTTTTGAGTCGGGCATTGTTCGGTGTAGTCTCCTATAAGAACGAAGTGAAAGGCAGGAGACTCTATTGTAATTGTTTACTTGATCCAGACAACAGTAATCAAATTGAGCCAATCAGATGTGTTGTTTATTAACCAATCAACTTATTGTTATTGCATTGGTTAACTGGATAACTTGATCCAAATGATAGTGTATAAAAAGCCTTTAGTTTAAAGAGTTATCAATTGTGTTAACAATGTCTCGGAGAATCTTGAAGTGTACTGTGTGTGGCGGCGACCACTCTATTTGGCATCTGCCATGGAGATAATCGCAAGCGTTCCTGTTTGGCACAGCCTCTACCCAGCAAAAAAGAAGTCAAGAAAGCAGAAACAGTCATCTGGTGACTAACCGATCGTAAAAGATCTCCGCAAGCTGTACCACAACTTGCAGAAAGAGCACAAGCGGGTCAGGATGGCGTTCCAAAACCTTAAATAACAGAGCGAATAACTAGCGCAGGACGTGGCAGAAGGGGAAGCTGACTTGGAAGAACTGGCCAACCTCGTGAGCACAAAGGATGAGGTGATCAAGAACACAGAGAGAAGACTTCTTCAGGCGAAAAAAGACACTCACTGTAACGATCACCAGGAACCTGACCACCAGAAGCAAACACAACAGCAACAGTCAGAGACAGAGATCAGCCGCGTCAGCTCTCATAGTCTAGCCATTATTCACACTTGATACGAGAAGGTCCTTCAGGTCCTTAATGATAACCGCTGTAGCATGGCCAATGCGTTTCTTCTTGCTGAATGTCCGAGGAGCACCGTCCGGGACTTCGTGGCGATTGCAGAGTTAAAGATCGTCAACCATCGATAGCATGATCGTGTTATCTGTGATCACATTGTGCTGAAGAGTAAAGCGATAATGTGGTGAGCAAATAAAGGGAAAAAACTTGCCAAAAATGTGACGCATATCAGATTACCATGTGCGAGACTTGAGCCAGATGTTGTTGGTTTTGTTCACTTTGAAAACCAAAAATTTACTATTAAAGGTGGACAGATGAAATGAACTTGAAATAAACTTTGTTTGATTTAAACTTTCACGCAAACTGAAGTGAACAAACTGGACAAAAAGAGATGAAGTATTTTCAAATTTCAAGCCATGAAATCGCGCCATGAATGATTAATTTTGTTACAGTCCATATCAATTTAGGTTGCAATTCTCATGACATGTGCAGCTACAATTTTTAGTGAAATATTTACTCTTTGCCATTACCTTTCTGATCTTTTCTTAATTCGAATATTTTCATCAGTTCTCTATATCAATCGCAAGAATACTATCACCTTTTCCGTTCATTTTTGCGTTCAGTAATAAAACTTCAGCTCGTGTTTCCAGGCTTGCGTGTTTCCAGACATACCACCGCATAACAATGAAAACACAACACAAAACGTGAATAAACTTGAAAAGAAGCAAAAGTTTTAATTGTATCTGTTACTTTTTTCTGAGCTTTGGAACTAATTTGCATGGTGGAAAAAATGAACAACTTTGAATTTTTTTTCAGTTTAACAAAACAGTGAGCGAGATGCATTCTGATAGCAAACAACAACACAGGAACGTTATTTCCTCCATATGGTTGAATGTGACCAGTCAACATGACCGGCAATGCGAAAGTTTGACCGGTCAAAACCCCAATCAGGCCGGACATTGTCTGTTGACCGGCCGTTATTTCCAGCCCTGCATTATCATTCATTATTACTCGGGCTTCTACAAAGAAAGCCTGAGTTTTGAAATGGGAACATATTATTTTACTTTGGTCGCAAATCGTCCTCTGAGGCATGAGGTCGGTACAAGGTTAAATAAAGTGAAAAACATTACACAGTACGAAGCTATCTGTTTTCGGTGAGAAATGTTTACTGTCTTTACTGTGATGTCTAGTACGCTAAATCCATTGTAGACCCACACAAAAACACGTTGAGTCTCTGCTTCCTAATGGGTCGGTCCATGAACTTTACGAGAGAACATTGGATCCCCACATTACGAGATATGGGAATGCATCGCAAAACTAATTCCCATGGCTTCCAACCTAATGAATTTTGCTGGCAATTGAAAACGTCAAGATAGAGACATGATGTCTCACGATCGGCAGTATTCAACCATTGACACTATCTCATCTTTATAAAACTTCATGTTTCATACATGATAGAAGTTTCTGGATATTGCACTAAATGAAACTGAGATTATTTAACCTCCGGTATATAATCGTAGGTCTGCCTGAATATCAGCATAACCGCCTGTACTCCATAGATTTTGTTTAGTTCAATGTCACCTAAAACCTTCGTCATATGGAAAATGGAATGCCTGTTGTTTTCGAAGAGATAAAAATACTCTCAACAGCTTCCTGGGAAAGGCAACAACAGCTCGCAAATTCGCAAACAATGAGATTTCGTTCTCTAAAACTTTCTGCTACTTTAATTTTCAGCTAACAAATGGAAAGAGTCCAAACTGTTTTAGTTTACATGAATATCGCTTTAATTTGAAAGAACGTAAATGATATGAGAAGACGGAGCAAACCAAGTTGATTTCCTAAAGAGAAGCCAGAGTACACGCAGTTATGCATCTAGTTCTCTGCATAAACTTGAGACATTAGTCTCAGCCTCTGATAAGCAGTGGAAAAATGGGAAACTATCCAGGATTTTCAGGTCATTATGTGACAAAAGGGGGCTACCAGTATTACGAATCCTGCATGTAGGAACACCAAGTTAATACAAGTAGGGATCCAAATTGATTTTTGCCTCAAGTCATCAACCAGGCAAATATGCCAGATGATATACTAAGCCTTGCCCTGGCAAAATTTTAGTTTCCCATTGAAAAGGGAAGAAAGGCCACAAATGAACATATGAAAGGTGATGGAAAGTTTTTGTCATGATACATGTATTACGTCATTAGCAGTCGCGTGGTCTTTCATTAAACATGGCATGGTGTCAGAATGTGCGGAATTTCAAACACAGTTTGAACTAAGAAAATATAGCACAAAATGACTGTATTTAAGCCGCCCTCAACGCTAAATTTAGTGGGAAATGTTGCCGACAACTGGCGTAAGTGGAAAGAGTGATTTGAACTGTACATGGAAGCTTCATGATCAATGAAGAAACCTGAAAAGCAACGAGTCGCCATATTTCTTCATCTCATCGGGGAGAAGCACTAGAAATTTACAATACATTCTCGTTATCGACCGCCAAGCAAAAACTTGAAGTTTTATTCCGGAAATTCGAGGAATATTGTAATCCCAGACGGAACATCACATTTGAATGGCACAGATTCTTCACCTGTGTTCAATAACCGACCGAAAACATTGATCAGTATGTAACCAAGCTGCGCACCAAAGCAAGCACGTGCGAGTTTTGGCGAGCTGTGCGGGACAGAATTGTCTGTGGAATATCCTCTAACACTCTGAGAGAAAATTAGAGTCCTACTTAAGTCTTCAGAAAGCCATTGACATGTGCAGAGCATCAAAGTTCTCAAAACGCCAAACAATCGATAACCAAAGACCCAAAGAGTGTAGCCTATGTAAAACATAGGCACGCAATGCGTGCGAGAGTTATTTTTTCAGTTTCTGATATGTACGTATTGGGTATTTTATTTGGTCAGCAAAACTAGCACGTCCAAAACGACTGCTCAATCACGAACCGTTCGCAATTAAATATGCAAAATCTTTCACCAGGATTTTCGGCACAAATTTTGTAACAACCTGAGAACAATGTACTAACTGTACTACGTTTTAAAAACCCTTTCGTAAGATATTTTTTCCATTTGATCCGTTTATTGTCTTTCGATAAAATACTTTGGTGCATGTTTAATAAATCACAAAATATGATGCTTTGTGTTGAAAATCAGCGATGCGGAAAAACAAAGTATCATGTTACAACATTTCGAAGAAAAGCAAAAGTATCATATTACAAATAAACAAAAGTATCGTGTTACCGCTGTCAAGAAAAGGCTAGGAATCATGTTTGGTGTTGCATTCTGCACTGTCCTTTGAGTCTCTGAGTTTTTCATTTTCAGGTAGAAATAGCTTTGTTAATTAGAATTGGCATTAAGTCACAACAAGCGGTAGGTAGGTATGTCTTCACAACATTCTAATGCCTGCCATGTAGTAATGAGTAGTGTTAAAGAAGAGAGTTTGAAAGCATTGATATTCTCTAAAGATTTGTGGTATGGAATCCCTCAAATATTGCTGCAGACTTTTTGGTGGCATGTGTAACCGCAAAGTAATCAAATTAGACTTTTAGGCGTCGCACCCAAGTTAGTGACGTACATCAATCCAATCAGGTTTGGTGTTGCATCAACAAACCAGTCAAATTGTCAATCTCGTCCCCAGACCCCACTTTTCTTGATGCTGACCAAAAGAAAAGCAGGCTCTGGGGACAAGATTGTCAAATTATTTAATAAAAATGGAATGACATGCATAGTTAAGTGATTGATTAAACTGATCACTGCAGTTTTTTTGCGTTGTGTTCATTTACTTAAAATGCACACGCCGTCAGTAAAAGGCCCAACACTAAATTGGTAAATTGGTCATTTAGCGTTCGTTTTGGACGGGCTAGTTTTGCTGACCGAAAAAAAATACCCAATACGTCCATATAAAAACTGAAAAAAGTAACTCTTGCACGCATTGCATGCCTATGTTTAAACGCACCAAAGTATTTTATCGAAAGACAGGAAATGGATCAAATGGAAAAAATATATCTTTCGAAAGGGTTCTCTGGTTGTTACGAAATTTGTGCCGAAAATCTTGGTGAAAGATTTTGCATATTTAAGTACAAACGTCTGCGATGAAAGCTGTTTCTCCAGAATTACTGTACCCTGCATTCTTGAGTATGTGGCCCCTTTTACTTCAAGTTCTTAAATGCCGTATGACATCTACTATGTCCTGAAGCAAAGTCTCTAATCATGTCTGATCCCTCAGCTCTACTGATTTCAAACAACTCAACTTCAAGAAATAGGAAGCTGTGCACATACGCAACTTTAATTTTAACCAAAATTAAAGCTATCGTTGCATCAGTGAGAAGCATTTTAAAATTCAACATGGCCCTTATTCACAACTAACCACGATCAAAAAAACATCCCTCAACCCAAAGCTGCCAAAACAGACTGCTCGCAGCATGTAAAACTTTACATCCTCGTACCTTCTTCACCGCCATGAAAATTTCCGAACAGTTTTCTGCTTAAAACCCAAACACAACGTTCTACGCCAGAGTTGGATAAACACCGAGTGCTGGAAATAGAGACATCATGCCAACACTGCCCAGACAGAAAGGAAAAGGATCGCCAGCAGACGATGAAAAATGGATCCCAAAGCGGTTGTAAAAGATGTGGAACAGTTCATGCACCGAGGAAATGCCCAGCATTTGGAAAAGACTCAAAAATGTAAGAATCGAAACCACTTTGCATCTCGGTGTAAGACAAAGAATGTTCATTTCGTGGAAAGCGACCAAGCCGCCCGATGTGTTGTTGAAGAAGAGCAATCAGACAATGAATCAGAGGAATTATTCATTGGTCAAGTCCAGAAAGACAGCCATAAGCAAGAATGGAAAGCATCTCTTCAAGTGAACAACAACATGCTACAATTTAATTTGGATACTGGAGCACAAGCAAACGTAATCCCATCAGACGTATTCAACTCGCTCAAAGGAATGCCGCAACTGAAGAAAACCAAAGCAGAGCTTACTGGCTTCAGTGGATCTGAAATACCTGTGGTAGTAGTGGCAAGGATTATTTGTAAGTACGAAGACAAAAAGATTGATTCTGATTTCTTTGTTGTTGAAGCTGAAGGTCAACCTTCCCCTACTTGGTTTAAGAGCATGTCAGAAACTGAGCTTAATTACGTTTGTCAGAACTGTTGACACAACTGATGTCAATTCTAAGAATTCTATCCTTGATGAATTTAATGACCTATTTGAAGGCCTTGGAGAGCTTGAAGGGGAACATCCTATTTAAATTAACCCAGAAGGTAAGCCTGTCATTCACCCCCAAGAAAAGTTCCATTTATCCTTCTACCCAAGCTAAGGCAAGAACTAGAGAGTATGGAACAGTTAGGTGGAATAGAGAAAGTTGATCAGCCAACAGAGTGGGTAAACTCTATTGTGATAGTGGCAAAACCAGATGGAAATCTAAGAATATGTCTAGACCCAAATGATCTGAACCAAGCAGTAAAGAGGGAACATTTTCAACTCCCAACATCCACTGAGATAACAAGCAAGTTAACTGGTGCTAAAGTGTTCAGCAAATTAGATGCCAAAGATGGCTTCTGGCACGTAAAACTAGACCACCCTAGTTCTCTTCTCACAACCTTCAACGCACCATTTGGACGTTTCAAGTTTAGTCGTTTACCATTTGGACTGAATTCCTCGAACGAAGTATTTCAGAAGAAAATGCAGTGTGCCTTTGAAGGAATTGAAGAGAGCCATGACAGAGCAATGAGAAATGTGGTTTGAGAGAGCCAGAGAGAAAGGTGTCCACCTGAAGAAACAAAAGTGTGAAATCCAGATTCCCGACATTGTGTACATTGGTGACAAGATTACCAAAGATGGAATCAAACCTAATGAATTGAAGATTGACACAATTCTCAACTTGCTGTCCCCAGAAAACAAGAAAGATGTGGAACACCTGCTAGGCATGGTAACATACCTAAGCAAGTTCATCCCAAACATGAGTACCTTAACTGAGCCTCTTAGAGTTCTACTCAAGCAGGAGTGCAATGGCACTGGGAGGAGCAGCAAGAAAAAGCACTTGATGAAATTAAGAAAGTCGTCACTTCAAAACTATGCTACTATGATGTACACAAGCCTGTAAAGCTTTTAGTAGATGCATCCCAATCAGGACTTGGAGCTCTGTTACTTCAAGACAATCAGCCTGTAGCATATGCATCAAAATCCCTAACCGATTGCCAGAAAGGCTATGCTCAAATTGAAAAAGAAGCACTGGCAATAGTATTTGGATGTGAACGTTTTCACCAGTACTTGTATGGCAAAGAAGTTTAAATCGAATCAGATCACAAGCCACTTGAAGCGATTTTCACAAAACCAATTGCTAAAGCACCCCCCAGAATTCAATGCCTACTGAAGTGAAGTACGTCCCTGGCAAACTTATGTTTATTGCTGATGCACTATCCAGAGCCTACCTGGACACCACTTACACTAAACAAGGGATACCTGATGATGAAGTTGAAATCAAATTCATCTCCTGGTAGCCAACCTGCCAATTTCAGAGCAAAAATTGAACAAATTTCAAGAAGCGACGAAGGAAGACCCGTCCCTTCAGGCAGTTGCCCAGCTGACCAAACAAGGATGGCGTGACCACAAGTTCCTGCTGAGGCAAAACCATACTGGAGTTTCAAAGAAGAAGTCCATGAAGGTGATGGAATCCTCTTCAAAGGACAAAAGATGATTGCCCCAGAACAACTCAGACCTGAAATGCTCAAAAGTATCCATGAAAGCCACCTAGGCATTGAGAAAAGCAAACGAAGAGCCCGCGACATCCAGTATGGGCCAAATATGAATGCACAGATAACAGATCTGATTGCAAGTTGCACTTCATGCCTTAAGCATAAGTAGAACAACACCAAAGAGCCATTGCATCCACACAAAGTCCCAGATAGGCTCTGGCAAAAGATCGCCTCTGATCTATTCACCCTTGGAGGCAAGGACTATCTTCTGACTGTTGATTATTATTCAAAGTGGGTAGAGGTTGGCTTGTTAAGCGACAGCACCGTGAGTTCTGAAGTCATCACCCAAGTTAAATCCTCTTTTGTATGGTATGGCATTCCGGACGAAGTCGTTTCAGACAATGGTCCTCAGTTTTCAAGCCGAAAATTCAAACAGTTTGCAGAATCGTGGAAATTTAAGCACACAACCACAAGTCTCAAGTACCCACAAGCCAATGGACAAGTGGAAAATACCATTGGCACAACAAAATCTGTACTAAAGAAAGCTCATGAAGATGGTACAGATCCATACATTGCCTTGCTGGAAAACAGGAACACTCCAATAACTGGACTCAAAGGGCAGACCAAAAGCTCACAGATCTTTTCATGAAAAAGATTTTAGAGACCGTTGACACATCGATGTATCTGAGGTACGGATATTCTAATTGGTTGCAAAAAGTCGAGGATGGAACACTGATCTTGTTTTATAAAAATTCAGGAAGGTCACCTTGGATAAGTGAACTTTCTGAAGCAGAAAAATGGTTGAATGAAAAGGAGGAGGATCGTCTACAAGTTGACTACATCGAAAGACCGGACACAAAGTGGGTGTTCAGGAGCTTTTCAGATGTCTTTGTGAAGGTTGTGCTTGACCGTCAGCCTTTGTTGGGCACAGGCCCCTTGCCAGACTGGCTTCGCAACCTTGCTCGTGGGCATGCTGGGACAATGGTAGCGCTGGACACCTACCATGATAATTTGTGTCTCTGGCGCTGTATTGCTGTGCAACGAGGCGCCTGGCCTGATCGAAGTACAGCAGCAGCCCGTGAGCTTGTCAAGAGTTTCTTCAATTTCGCAAACGCTCCAAACGACCTGCCAAAAACATCTCTTGACGAATTAGACAGGTTTGAAAGGCATCTACACAAGAAAGTCGATTTTTCGAAGTGGCTTGGCATCAAAGTTTATCAACCTGAGTTGGAAGAAGGCGGCGAAGTGGTTTGGCATCTTAGTAGAAACCCGCCGGCCAAGCTGAAAAATATTGTGACAATCGGCATTTACGAGGGGCACGCCTTTTTGATAAAAAACATTGCAGAACTTGCAAAAATTTATGTGTGTGTTCATTGCCTCGCGAGATTCACACAAGCTGACAGTCTTCTACGGCATGCCCAAACGTGCGCCCAAGGGAATACGAATATCTTTTGTCCGGGTGAAAGAGTCGAAGCCCCGCAGACAGCATTCGAAAAGACTTTCTGTCAAAAAAATCGAGCTTCCCCAGAATCGCTGCGGTGGTTAGAACGAGAAGCCAAATGACAGAAAATCCACATCCACCACGCAATGTGTGGACACGGAGGCGAGAGGATGGTTGAGGGGGCACTGGTCGACGGTTACCACCGAGAAACGAAGGCTGTGTTTCAATATCACGACTGCTACTGGCACGGTTGCCGAAAATGTTCCCCGCATGACCGCGACAAAATCATTGCCCGTTGCAACCAAACGCGCGAAGACAGGTGGAAGGCCACGCAGAGGTGCACAATAACTCTCCGGGAGGCCGGCTACCGCATGATCGAGACTTGGGCGTGTCAAGTTGGGGAAATCGATGGCGAACTCCCGCAGACCGAAACAAAAAGCTACCCGCACGCAATCCTGTACGATTTTGAAGTGTACGGCGACTCCAACCAGCGGAAGGAGCCTACGTCCATGTTAACGATCGAGAACACGCACGTGCCAATCTCGGTGAGCATCGGTGACACACTCGAGAGAGAGCCCACCCACATCTGCGAAAGAGACCCCGCTCTCCTGGTCCACAAGAAAAAACATCCGGACCCAAGTCCGGGCGGAGTTTGTGGCAGAAGACGTGTGCCTGCTGCCGAAAAAGCAGTGGCAAAAACTTGATGAATGGTGCAACCAGGTGCCTGTCGTTGGGTTCAACTCTGGCAGCTACGATCTGAACCTGATCAAAAACCACTTCGTTGGCCACCTTGCTGACACAACCGGCAGAATCAGAGTGGCTGGGGCTTTTGTTTCCTCAACATAATTAACTATCTTGGCCCGGGGACTAGCTATGAAAAGTGGGTCCGAGCCTACGGATGCACACTGCAGAAATCGTGGTTTCCGTACGAGTGGTTCGATTCACCCAAGAAGCTCGACTATCCAGGGCTCCCAGACTATCCAGAGTGGTACTCGCGGCTGAAGAATGACCACCTGCTCTCGAGAGACGAATGGGAGAGGTGCAAACACCTGTTCAAAGAAAAAGGCATGAGCACTTTTGCGGACTGGCTGCGCCACTACAACAATCTCGACGTGGCACCTGGCCTCGAGGCTTTGGAAAAAATGCGGGCCTTTTACAACGATCCCGGGAGTGAGTTTGCACTACTTACTCCGGGGAACGGTCGAGAAAGGTGCGGAGCTGTACAGTCCAGGGGAAGAAGCGTACGAGATGTTGAAAGGAGCAGTGGTCAGAGGCCCAAGCCTCGTGTTCACACGCTACCACGAAGTCGGTGTGACAAAGATAAGATCACACGTGTCCACCGGACAATCAACTACCAGCCGGGGAAGATCTTCCCGTGGTTCATCAACGAAGTCACCAAAGCACGGCGGACAGGAGACGTGGAAAAAAGCAAGGCGCTGCTGGCAGAGGTGTTCAAGCTGCTAGGGAACAGCGGCTACGGAAAGCTCATCGAAGCGTTGGAGCTGCAGACTAGCGTAATTTACACCAAAGATGAGAAGGTGGTCGACAGAGCCCTGCGAAGCGCGTTTTTTCTAACCTCGATGAGATTGGGCAAGCGTATGAGCTGGAAAGCCGCAAGACAAGGGTCACAATCAGCCGGCTGTTTCAGGTGGGGATCGCCGTCTACCAACTGGGCAAGCTGCGGATGCTGGAATTCTACTACGATTTCCTCGTCAGGTATTTCGACAGAAAAGATTTTGAGCTGATCCAGATGGACACAGACAGCAACTACATGGCCATTTCCGGGGAGCGGCTCAAGAATCTTGTCAGGCCGGAGCTGCGAGCAGAATTCGAGACGCAGAAGAAGCAGTGGCTTGCTTGGGACAAATGGAGCGGCCGCACGCCCGGGCTCTTCAAACTCGAGTGCCGGATGATCGCGCTCTGCTCAAAGTGTTATTTCGTCGACGAACCAGGCGAAAAAAAGAAGTTCAGCATGAAAGGGATGTCGAAGAAGCAAAACGAGATAACCTGGCAGCGTTTCAAGACAGCTTTGGAAGGAAACAAGGACATGGCAACAAACAGAGGTATCAGGATGCGGGGCGGCCAATAGGACCAATAGAATTTCACGAGACCAAGTCAGACGGACGAAGAGTTGTATTTGGTGGAACAGCCAGCAGCTCTTCACGCACAAAACCTTGCGTGGGCCCGTCATGCAAATAGTAAAGAACTGGTTGGTTTGGTTTGACCCAAACGCTTTCAATGTTGTAAACTTTCAACGACCAGATCGGATCTGTGGCCCTTCTTGTGCCCCCTTCAAGCTCACCCAGATAGCAGAGATAGTGAACTTGGACAAAAGAGGGGAGGATTTTTTCGGCCTTCCCAACAGGCCAAAAATAAGGAGTTGAGGGCTGTGCAGAAACAGTGTTTTCTTTGATCGCTTCTGCAGGTTTTTTTCCCCGGCAGCCAGGTTTTTCCGTTTTTCAAAGCGGCAACAACTGCAGGAAGTCTTTTCACCCACGAAGTCAAGGGTTTGGCCTCTTTGTAGCGGCTGGCCACGTCGACGACGGTCAGCGTGTATTTGAAAACTTTGCATCCGCGGGGCAGTTTGTTGTGTGGCAGAAAAAGAAGGTCCGCCTGGTGGACCGCATTGGGTGTGGGCACATCGAATTTTGGTTGAGGAATTTGCCTCGGAGCGGGCAGGTAAATCTGCCAGAGGGCTTGGCTTACCAACCACTTTTTTGCAGCGTCTTCTGGCACCTTGGCGGCCTCAGATAATTTTTTAACAGCGGCAAGGCCTTTCCAATAGCCCCCCGGGCCATAGTATATCTTTGCGAATTTGGCATCCATCGCTAAAAGAGCAAAAAAAGTTTAAAGGAACCGGAAGGCTGTGTGTAGCCCAGAGCAAGCGTCCCGGCGCCCACGAACGCGAGTTCACCCCTTTTCTGCTGCTAGCTTGGCCGACAGAAATCAGAGAACTTGGGCTCTTTGGGAGGTGCCATCTGTTCTTCAGGGTGCAACCTGTTGTAGAGTTTGAAGGTATAGTCAGTGTTGGTGAAGTTCTGCTTGGCCTCCTCCTTGATTTGCGCGTATGTCGTAATCCAGTCGAGAAGTTTGGTGCGGTCACGCGCGTATTTTGCGTACACAGCTTGGTACGCCTCGAGAACTTTATCATGCCGCACTTTTTCTTCTAGCGCTGCTTTGTCACCGCCCCAAAAAGCCCTCGCGAGATAATTACCGCCGATGAAAGCCGCTGCATTCAACACAGCCCCGCCAACCATGATCGCGACACTTGTCATTTTTTTCTTATATATATTTTTTCAAATGTTGGTTAGAAGGATTTTCAGGCGTTGGTGGGAAGGATTTTCTGGTCCTCCAGGTACTTTTTGAGCGCAATGCTCCCCGTCATGACAGCTGTGAACAATGCGTAGGTTTCGATAGAATTAGAAGGGTCACCTGTAAAACTTTTCTTGAACGTTTTTTTGGCCACCCAGCCTATGCCAGCAGCGAGGCCGGTAAAGGTGGCGGCATCCATGACGGTTTTGACGAGCTTGTTGTCTGACATGTTGGTTATAGATAAGAGAAAAAGTATTTAATTAAAAATTATTTCTCGCCTTCCACTATTTTTTGGTCTTTGATCACACCTTCCCCCTCTTCCTCATCTTCCTCCTCAGCCACGAATAGATCAGGATTTTTGGAAATCCAATAGATAGTTTCAAGGCAATTCTGCGTGAATGTCACCTAAATTAAGCCAATGCCTGAAACGGCTGCGATGTTTATCGCAAACTGTTGGAATTTTAGTCGTTCCCACATTTTGATATTCAACACCAAAAATATATTCAAATGAATGCCACCTCTAGTCCATCCGGCGAATGCCTTTTTGGGGTTGCGGTATTCTTGATGGCTGTGGAGATGCTTGCATCATAACCTGTGGCATTTCCGGTGCAGGTGCCGGTGCAGGTGCTGCAAATGCTGCAGCCCATGCCTGAAAAAAGGCTTTGATGTCTTCACGCTTGACATAAGTCGTAACAAGTGTAGCGCCAATTCCAATGATAGAGATCCATTGGTTTGTGCTTAGAACATTTTGAAAACTTTTGGAATCAGCTGCAGCAGTCGGTGGTGCGGTCTCCGGAGCAGGTGCAGATTTTTTTTGTTTGCAATTATGACAGAAGCCTCGGCTGCAGCTTTTTTCTGCGCTTCGCTGGCCAACCGTGTTCTTTGAGCAACCATTTTGCCTGCAGCTACCCGCTTGGGATTTTTGGCAGGCTTTGTTGCTGGAGTTCGCGAAGTTGCCTGTGAGACTGGAGCGGTCGGTTGCTGTTCTTCAGGCATCTGTGAGACAGCGGGTGGTTGCTGTTCTTCAGACATTGCGACGGATGCCGATTATTTCCGTGTATTTAATTAAGAAAAATAATTTTTGTGAGGAATTGCGACTATTTCTTGGTGAGTTTTGCACAGTGATTCTTCAATAGTTGGTGAGTTTTGCACAGTAGTTGGTGAGTTTTGCACAGCTTCCTCTTTGTGCTTCAAAATGTGTTTTGCGGTGATCAGCGCCGTGTTGGCCACAGCAAGAAAACGGCCGCACTTCAAAGCCATGTTGCCGGCCAGGTTGGAGAGCTCTTTGTTGATGATGTAGTCGTTTTTGAGTTCTTTTTGATAAGCCTCAATGTCATCTACATCAACGACCATTCGGACACCTTTGGAAACAAGAAAAATGAAGCTGTTGATCAAGCTGTCAGTTGTCTTTGAGCCCACGTAGTTCTCGTACTGTTTGGTGTATTTCTCAACATCTTTGTCGGAGAGGTGCTTCACCTGCTCGTGTGTTAACTGCACCCTGATGGCCTCTTTGGCTTTTCCTGTCGACACCAGCACGGCCAGGTGCTCACAAAGAGCAGGAATATCGGACCCGGAGCTAACATCAGCTGGCACGCTTGATGGCTCGGCTTGCAGCAGGTTCATAACCTCTGCGATAGCAAGCTCTTCTCCCACCATTGTATATCTTATTCCGTTTTTTTTTTTCAATTCAAAATAATTCCGTAGGGGTGCCGAAGCTAGAACATGAGATGCGCGAACTTTCGAGCTTTTGTACTCATCCTGGGAGAGTTCCCCGATAATCATCAAAGATGGCTTTCAAAGTCTTGGCCGCGGGGGTGTAAAAGAGAATGATCGCCGCCACGTTCTCCAAGAAGGAGGCTGTTATGCTGGTCATCTTCTGCATCAGCACCCAAACACTGATGCCATTATGTTGGGCAGAAAAGGCAAGATTTACGTGCGGGCCTGTGCGCCCTTTCACATCTTTCGAGGCTGCACAGTCATCGAGGATTATGAGCGTGTTGGTGCCCTCGAAAAGCCAGGTGATGAGCTTCAACCAAATTTCCACCCCGTGGTGCGCGCATATTATCACAAACATCCACGGATCCTCTTCACCAATTTGGTGGTAGGTTTTGTTGTGCACGAACGTCGGGCAGATGAGCACGATGTTGTCGACCTTGCCACGAAAAAGGCCATATAACTGGTCCACCACAAACTGCGATTTGCCTGAATTCGTCGGACCCACAATCAACGCGTTGAACGGGATGTTGCTTGCATTCATTCTTGCTGTTTTATATCAGTTGCAAAGATTCCAATTATTGATCAGTATTGCACAGAATGCAATTGCTGCCCCAGTAGGTTCATCTGCAAGTCGGATATAATAAAGACGTAGCAGTTCACATTGCCTCCTCCGCTTGCCTTCCTCTCAAGCTCAAGCTGTACCCCGTGTTGTGTGTTTACGAGGTGCGTGCCGCAGCCGTGCAGCGACTGATCTGCCATGGAGCCCAGATGGATTAAAAGCCCGAAGTTGTCATCGCTGCAGAACTTTGTCATATTCATGTGGGGCGTTTTTTTCTGTGGAAAGAAGTGGTGGACCATCTCCCACATGTCCCTGTATAAGATGCCGTTGTTGTACAGCATGTTAGGCAAGCCGTTCACTGTGACGCTTACTTTCGAGAGGCCGGGGTTGAAGTACTTTTCTGTATCTCTGGCCCCCGGAGCATAAGGCTCGATGAACAGGAGAAGGATTCCTTTCATGGACCTTCCCTGGGGGTTGACTCTGAGGTTTATCCTTTCCTTGGCTTTTGCCAAGGTGTGAATCTGATAAAGCTGGACGTGATCGTACGCGAATTCATTGCCAGAGAAATAAACACTGTGCGCTTCTTTCACCAGAGTCTTGCTTCTCATCATTTCGTACTCGAGCTGGATGTCTGTCAGCTTGTATTTCAGTTTTGTGGGGTCAGAGCCTTTGACAACCTGGGAGGCCGCCGTAAGGGTCAGCTCAAACACGAGGTCGTTGGAAATAGCTTGGGGGTAAAAGACTCCGTGGTCCGTCAGAATCTGGTGGCCCAGTCTGATTCGGTATTTTGTGCCAAAAACTTCGGAGAGCGCGTTTTCCGCGTGGACGCCAGAGGATTTTCTTATCCTCAGAGTTTGAGCGGATCTTGCAGAGGTCCTGGCTTTGAATTCCATCGAGCAGCCTGTTGTCCCGCTTCTGCTGCGAGAGGAAAAGGTCCTCCCAGATCTTGAAGATGTCATACCCCGCCGTGTCCTGCAGTACTTCACCCCCGTACTTCACAACAAGCTTGTCGACCAGAGCATGCCTGACATTTTGAACGAGGAAGTTGTTGGGTTCCCCTCCAGTCAAGTCGATGTTGAAAAGCAGTGCGAGCGAGCCGGGCACGAGGACCTCTTCCTCATTCAGCTTGGGCACGGAAACATTCAGGGTCTCGCTGGGGTTGATGTCGCTACGTTCAAAGGTGATGTGCTTTACTGTATGCTCGGCTTTCATTGCGTTGAAAATTTTCTCTTTGTGCGTTGGCCGAAGATTCGCTTGTGCCACCATTTTGTCTATATCAAACAGAAAAATTTTTTGTTTAAATATGCAACAATCGCGGAAGGTGGAGAGTTTGGACACGACGACCCCGTACTTGACCATAAACTTGAACACGATGACGATGAACAAGAGGTCAATACTACCCATCCATTTCAGTCTGGCTCGACACCCTTCCATGGTGGTGGAGAAGAAATTGAAATGCAGACAATGCATCATGAACTGAGCGGGGTGCCTGAACCACCTTCGTGGGACGATTTGGTGGATCCAGGTGAGAAAGAATCAAAAATACAAAGAGCTAAAGCCTTAATCAAAAAGTATTTTCCAAAGGTGAACTTAAAAAACCTGGGCCCAATTGTTTTTGGCAAAACGCCTGGCAATAATAAATCGTGGTCGGTCAGAATCTGGTGGTCCAGTCTGATTCGGTATTTTGTGCCAAAAACTTCGGAGAGCGCGTTTTCCGCGTGGACGCCAGAGGATTTTCTTATCCTCAGAGTTTGAGCGGATCTTGCAGAGCTCCTTGCTTTGAATTCCATCGAGCAGCCTGTTGTCCCGCTTCTGCTGCGAGAGGAAAAGGTCCTCCCAGATCTTGAAGATGTCATACCCCGCCGTGTCCTGCAGTACTTCGCCCCCGTACTTCACAACAAGCTTGTCGACCAGAGCACGCCTGACATTTTGAACGAGGAAGTTGTTGGGTTCCCCTCCAGTCAAGTCGATGTTGAAAAGCAGTGCGAGCGAGCCGGGCACGAGGACCTCTTCCTCATTCAGCTTGGGCACGGAAACATTCAGGGTCTCGCTGGGGTTGGCGTCGCTACGTTCAAAGGTGATGTGCTTTACTGTATGCTCGGCTTTCATTGCGTTGAAAATTTTCTTTTTGTGCGTTGGCCGAAGATTCGCTTGTGCCACCATTTTGTCTATATCAAACAGAAAAATTTTTTGTTTAAAGATGCAACAATCGCGGAAGGTGTAGAGTTTGGACACGACGACCCCGTACTTGACCATAAACTTGAACACGATGTCGATGAACAAGAGGTCAATACTACCCATCCATTTCAGTCTGGCTCGACACCCTTCCATGGTGGTGGAGAAGAAATTGAAATGCAGACAATGCATCATGAACTGAGCGGGGTGCCTGAACCACCTTCGTGGGACGATTTGGTGGATCCAGGTGAGAAAGAATCAAAAATACAAAGAGCTAAAGCCTTAATCAAAAAGTATTTTCCAAAGGTGAACTTAAAAAACCTGGGCCCAATTGTTTTTGGCAAAACGCCTGGCAATAATAAATCATTAGTAGTAATAGGAACAAAAGATGGTGAGATTCCAATTTTCAAAAAGTGGTTTTCTCAGAGAGTTCACAAAACAGAAAGCACAAGCCCTTGGGCCACTAGCTGAATGTCTCATCGCTCAAGAAAAGTTCAGCCTAAGCGAACAATGTCAGAGATTGAGGGAGGCCGAGCAACAAGAAAAAGAGGCTCAAAAAATTGCTGCAGAAAACAAAAAAATTAACAAGAGATTCAAAATCTGGAAAACCAAATTGAGCAAACTCAAGCAAGAATTGATGCAATTCATGATGACCATGGTTCAAATCTTGAAAGTTCGGCAGAACTGCACAGACTTGAGAAACTGAAAAAAAATCATCAAACTGAACTCCGAAACTTAAAGAAAGAGGAAGCTTCACTCCGAAAACTTGCAAAAATAAATGAACGCGAACAAAAACAAAAAGATGTTTATAAAATCAGAGCAGAGATTTTTGAGACAGAAAAAAGACTAAACAATATGCAACTAAATCTTGACACAAGACCACTTGATTAAATGCGTGAGCAAGAAACCGAACTTCAACGTCAAAATGCTGAAGATAGGGCGGTCATCAACGATGAGAACGCCTCACCTCAAAAGAAGCCACGGAAGCAAGGGTTGCGGAAAGAACCGAGGAGCTTGCGCGTCTGCAAATGCAGATTGAGGAAAGAGAAAGAGCGCTTCCACTTCGGGGGAGGGTCAAAGAGATCTTCAAAAAATATGGCGTGACCGCCGCATCAGTCCTTCTTGCCACTGGTGTCATGATTGGTGCTGTCGTTGGCGCCATCAACTCGTCGCTGAAAGCCACCGGCAAAGCGTTGGGAAATGGCTTGAAAGATATTGGCAAAAAACTTGCTGGAATCCTTCCCGGGTTAATTGGCTCGATTGTTTCTTTCTTATTGAAAGCTGCCGGGGAGGTTGTCTCTTTTCTGGCAGAGCACACCTGGCTTATGAGCAGCAGCGTTAACGCAATGTCAAGAATGCCAAACCCGCAACTGCAACCGCGCCAACAACGAGAGCTATTTTGTTGTCGAGATGTGTCTGGCTGCCGGAGCCAGCCGTTGGTGTTGGCGTCGGTTCTGCAGCTGTTTCGGGCGCTGGCTCTTTTTTCACCGCTTTGTGAATCGGATTCGAAGGGTGACTGTTTGGCGGGTTTATTTTCGATTTCCCGTTACTCATCAGCCGAAGCCCAGGATGCTGCTCCGGACGTTGACTTGCGCGCCCAACACACAGTAAACAAACGCCTCTATCGACTGGTTTATTCGCGACAGACCCGCCTGGGTCAAACCTGCCAAGGTTTTGGGCACGAACCAGCGTCGTTTCTTATGAAGCATATTGAAATCCCCTTTTTTGACGCCCTTGGGTCGTCGTCGTCAAATTTTGCTTTTGCCGATGGATAGGGCACGTCCAGTATGAAAGGGTCGAGACAATAAATGTAAACGCTCCCCAGCCCGTGGTTTGGACCTCGCGTGTAGCGGAAATCGGTTGACGGGGGAATGCCGAACTCTGTGCACAATCTTTTGTAAGACACCACATCATGGTTGTTGTTGGTCTGACTCCATGTTGGGTCGCCCGGCAGCGCGCTCACGCTCTAGATGCCTTCTAGCTGATACAGGATGCGCCGAACCGTGAAGTACACGTGGAAGATGTAGAAAGCCCGCACCTGCGGCGGCAGATTCAGCGTTGTTTTGTCTTTGTCAAATACTTCTCGAGATATTCCGCAACCTCTCGTCACGCAGCACACTTCAAAGTTCAGCTGCTGTTCCCAGAAAGATAGATTTGGCCCCGCTTGCCATTTTTTGCAGGCTTTGATGTTTCGAACTTCTGTTGTTCCTTTTGGAATACCTCTCTGAACTTTGTTGTAAAATACTGGTCAGGGGCAACATAAATATCCACTGAGTTGTTGAATATTTTCTTCAAACTCGGTGCAGCGTCTTCCAATGGAACTGCTGGAACCGGCAGCGACCTTTTTGCACTGGGCGATAACTGGTAAGGGAAGCCGCCAATGTCAACCAAACCCAGGGCCCTTTTCATGCCTGCACCCCAATATTTGCAGTCTGAACCGAAGACGCTTTGCAGACTACCAGGACCCTCTTTGTAAAATATTTCAGCTGTTGCGGTGTGGTCCGGCGCTAAAATTGTCTGTGCTTCAAATTTGCTTTTGTTGGCCCTCAAAAACTGTGCAGAAAAAGCCGCCCACGCCTTGGCTTGTGCAAGCTTCGCATTCGCCGTGGAGATGCTGGCAGACTGTGCTCTTTTTTTCGTGATAGTCAAACGCAACAGAATCTTGCTTGCGTGCGGTTTTCCAGATGTTCATCTTTCTAATTCCCCGTTATTTTTCAATTGAAAATTTGCTTGCAACAAAATAAAATGGTTGTGCTTACCATTGTAACAACATAAAACGATCACACTGTTTACTTTGACAAGCCAATTCAGAAACCGAGTTATATCCGACTGTTTTCTTGTTCACTTTATAACTCGTGGCACAACTTAAGAGAAACGGGGAAAGTGTTAGTAAAGTTTGGGCAGTCTAGAAAAGAAGAAACTCTTTTGCTACCCTGCAACTATGTTCTCGAAAGTATCCAAAACTTTTTCAACGAAGGTTTCCCAATCAAAATATTTTCTGCAACGAGGGGTCCATTCAGGAGAACACTTATCGTTACGCCAAACAAAGAAAAAAATGTCACAGGATTTGATATAAGCGACAATATGAAAAAACTTTTTCTTATAACCGCCAAAAATGACACGCAAATTATTATCTATGGTGTAAAAACTGAGAACTTTTATTTTATCCACTGCGATTTAGTGGACAGAGAGCAGAACCTTTTCAACGGGAAGCACTCAAGTGTTCTTGCGAGCTTTGACATAAAAGGAAAGCCTTATGAAAAAGTTTCATATCAGAGCGGGGAGCGACATGTTCTGAGGGCAAATACAGGCAAAGAAGTGTCAAGTTTGAACATCTCGGTAAAAAATGAAAATTGTGAACTGTTTGACTTTCACGGGTATATATACCATGTCTTCGGCAAATGTATTGCCAAGTGCTCCGCCTAATATTTATCCAGAGCTTCCCCTGGAAAGAACCGAAAATTTCCGGCTAACTGAGATCAGCAAAATTGAAAAAGGAATAGCCAATGGGGCTGAACATTACAGGCTTGTATTGAAAAAATACAAGAAACCTCGAAAAGTGTTTCACTATTCCGTGGTCTCTCTTGGCGTTGCAAGTGCCGCCCTGTCTTCCGGGGCCATTGCATCTTCACTCACTGGCGTGGGAATTGTGGTCGGAGCGCCTGTTGCTGGAATGGCCGCTCTCCTTGGGTTTGCTTCCACAGGCCTGTCTGTTGTGAACAAGAAGCTGGAAAGGAAAGTTAAAAAGCACACGAAAATTCAAGCGGTTGCCCTTGCAAAGCATGACTCGATAAAAAGCTCCGTCTCTCAAGCTCTTGACGATAACAATGTTTCTGACGCAGAATTGAAACAGATCTCTCATGAAATGCAGAAATATCGTGAACTCAAAGAGAGGTTGGGGGGAAACTTTGCGGAAAAACCGTCCGATTCGCCGGATATTGAAATGATAAAAAAACAGGTTCGTCAAGAGTTTCGGCAATAGCTTCGAAAAAAACTGACGACGTCCACCACAAATTTGAACTAAAATTTGAGTCAAAAAAACAAAAATCTCCCTCTCTGTTTTAAAAAAATAGACCAGTCCTCTGGTGGCCTGCGAAAAAAAAAGTTCCCAACGTGTGGCACTAATTAAAGATATGCAGAACTTTGTGAAATGCTTCTGCTTTTCCACACGATTTTCTGTATTTACAAGGAACTTTCAATGCCCGTTTGGCAGAGCGAGGTCAGACAGATAACACAGCAAGTTGTTGAGGCTATGTGTGAGGTGGGATCTTCACCAAATTCGCCAAACCTTGACCCACCTCTCACCTCCGTGTTCACACATTGTGGGGTGAATGAAAAAACGTTTACATCTGTCGCAAAAAAGGACCCAAAACTCGTTTTCTATTCGCTCAATTAACTCGAAATGCACAAGATCAAAACCGAGATCCAATCGCTCCTTGACTTTGATTGCGATGTGTTCCTTACAAATTCGCTCCCGGAGCTCTGGAATTGACTCGGAAAGGTTGCAGTTGTTTTCTCCTGGAACCATTGCGCGCTTGTTGTACTTTTTAGTATGCAAAGCTCTAACTGGTTGACATCAGCTGTGCAAAACAAGTTTACAAGATTTTTATAAATATTTCGCTGTAGTCGATTTCATCAGAAGTTGGGTCGCCGAGGAAGTGTTTGTCTCCATTTTTCCAGCATGAGAAGCACATTCCATTCCGTTCACAGATGCTGCATTTTCTACAAACCATAACCTTGACAATTTGTTCACGTCTGCTACAAAAAGGAGCGCCGCTTAGTTCCCTGTGAATTGCCTCCCAGCCAAGAGATAACCTTTGCTTAATCTTTAAGGTAAGATACTCCTTGTATATCTTTTCCCTCAACTTCGGGGGTAGCGTTTGAATGAAATTCTCCATCGTTGCTCTAAAAAGTATGCAAATCTCTAACTGGTTGACACCAGCTCCTGCAAAACGCGTTCAAAATTTTTCTTAGCCTTTTCTTGTTTGCGAAGAAGCCGCCATTTAAGGTTGTTCCTGCCGCAAGCAAAACATAAACGGTAATCGCTCAAAACTCCGATGCCACAGCTGCGGCATGGTGCCGGCTTTTGCATTCCTTTTTTTATTTGCCAGTTGTGCTGTGCGAAATATTTTCCGTCACACCGTTTGCCGCAGTTCTTTTGCCGATTTCGCAACAACCACATGCACTTGTTTGCTCCATGTACCATTTTGTTGGTCGGTGCCGCTTCTGTCAAATTATCTGAACCTGCTGCTTCTGTCTAATTGTGTGAAACACCGGTTGAAAGCGGTTTCTTGCACAACCCTCGCTCGGCACAGCTGCGCCTGGGGGTTGTCCTTCCTCGAAGTAGTAGGTGGTGTGGTAAATGAATACACACCGCAGGACCTACTGTAGATATACCAAGTTCTGAAACCCCCCCCCCCCCCCCACAACGCAGTTTTGTTTGCATCTTTGTTTCCTTGTTTGTAAAAATTAGATTTCTTCCCCCTTGGTTGGAGGCCCTGCACCGCCTTGGCGGTGCAGGGTTCCCCTGGCGTTTCGAAATCTCATCTTCACCGATAGGAAGTGATGTGCAAACTGGCTGTTTTCCGCAGTTGGGGGGTTCCAAACTTGGTATATCTACGGTGGGTACCAGGTGGTATTCATTTACCACACCACCTACTACTAGTTTTAGCAACCAAGAGTTGCATACATGTTATAAAAGCAACAGCCAAAGAATAATTTAATTATGAAAAATACACAGTCTGACTACTGCAAGCGTGACCTGAATTGTTATTCCGTGAATACTGGCGTTGTCATAGCTGTTTCGGGTATTTGCAATTTAGAAAGAAACAACACCCAATGTTATATTCCAATTGAAGAATATCTGCAAAAGTAAATACGCCAAGACAATGGACAAAAAAAACGCTTGCCATAAAAAGCGGGAGAGAAGGGCTCTGCTGGGCTGGAATGAGTTAAATCAAGAGCTGTTAACAGCACCATTCTGCCAAAAATGAAAAAGGATTGTGAAGGCACTATTCTGTTTGGAGTGCATCCACTGCGGTTGAGACGGACTCTGCACACCATGCTACCAAACCGGTTGGCCGGATATTAATGAATACAATGCTCTCAGACCGTCAAGGTGAGTGATGATTGAGAGGACACAAAGTGGATAAATAGAAATGACATAACTGAGTTTTTTAGACAATGCAAAGCGCCCCTGAAATTACAAAGCGCCCCTGAAATGACAAAGCGCCCCTGAAATTAAAAAGCGCCCATGAAAATTCTGAAACGCCCATGAAAAAAAAATCAGACTGAATCGGGGTCGTTCTGGAATTAGGGGTTGTTCAGGACCGTGAAAGCTCAATCACGAGAAATTTGCATACGCGCATACAAAAGTTGGATGTTTTATTTTCTCTTTTTCGTTGAGACACTCGACAACTTCGTGTGCGATATTTCTTATATTTTTCTGCCACTGTGGAATTGCATGATCCATCAAAAAAAGCACAAACAAGTGAAAGCACGCAATCATGTTTTTATAATATGCAAATCAAGCTTCTGTTTACAATTTTTAATTTGAAGCTGCCACAACTTCAGGAAAATTAAGAGTGGAGATCAGGAATCGAGTATCGGGGATCGCGGAACATGCGCCACAAAGTACCCCGACAAGGTTTTGTTCTTTTGTGACCTGTCACGTGACGCGCTATCTAATTTTTATAACACTCAGAGAGATTTTTGTGTTTTTTCTCTCAAAGTTTAGTTCAAATTTGTGCTGGACGCCATCAGTTTTTTCGAAACTCTTGTCGAATCCTGGTTTTTTATGTTTTCAAGATCCGGCTGGCGAAAATCGGTCTGTTTTTTGCGAAGTTTGAGCATAAAGTCTCTTTGATTTTGCAATATTTCTGCATTTCACGTGTAATTTGTTTGAATTCAGAGTCGGAAACATTGTTATCATCAAGAACTTGAGAGACAGAGCAATTAATTGAGTCATGCTTTTGCAAGAGCCAGAGCAAGAATTTGTTTGTTTATTAACTTTCCTTTCAAGCTTCTTGTTAATAACAGACAGGCCTGTGGAAGCAAAACCAGAAAGAGCAGCAATTCCAGCAATAGGTGCACCGACTACAATTCCAACACCAGTGAGTGAAGTTGCAATGGCTCCAGAAGACAGAGCGGCAGACACAGCGCCAAGAGAGACCACCGAATAGTGAATCACTTTTCAAGCTTTTTTATATTTTTTCAACACAAGCCTGTAATGTTCTGCCTCATTGGCTATTTCTTTTTCAATTTTTCTGATCTCAGTTAGCAAGAAATTTTCTGGGGTTCTTGAGAGGGGTAGCTCTGGATAAATATTATCAGGCAGTGCACTGGCAACACATTCAAAGACGTGGCATATTACAACATTTCAATTTATCTCTAAAACAAAAGGAATTGGGAACCAGTGAAAGTCAAACAGTTCACCATTTTCATTTTTTTACTGAGATGTTCAAACTTGACACTTCTTTGCCTGTATTTGTAACCCTCAGAACATGTTGCTCCCCGCTCTCATATAAAACTTTTTCATAAGGCTTTCTTTTAATGTCAAAGCTCGCAAGAACACTTGAGTGCTTGCCGTTGAAAAGGTTCTGCTCTCTGTCCACTAAATCACAGTGGATAAAATAAAAGTTCTCCGTTTTTACACCATCGAGAACAATTTGTGAGTAAACAAGATCATTGCCGTTTTTATCAAGAAAAAATTTCAAACTGTCACTCAAACCAAATTCTGTGCCAATTTTGTGTTCGTTTGGGGCAATGATTACTGTTCTCCCGAATGTACCCCTCGTTACAGAAAATATTTTTTCCGCGAAACCTTCGTTGAAAAAGTTTTGGATACTTTCGAGATCATAGTTGCCAGGATGCAAAAGAGTTTTGTATTGTTTATTATCCCCTTTCCATTCATAAAACACTTTCCCTGTTTCTCTTAAGTTGTTCCATGAGTTATAAAGCAAACAACTTAACAGCTGGATATAACTGGGTTTCAGAATTGGCTTGTCAAAGTAAACAGTGTGACCGTTTTCTGTTGTTACAATGGTAAGCACAATCATTTTATTTTTGTTGCATATAAATTTCTAATTAAAAAATGATGGGGAGTAATAAAAGATGAACATCTTCAAAACTGCACTTACACAATCAGATTCTGTTGCGTTTGACTATCTCAAAAAAGGGCGCAAAATCAAATGGAAGGTATACACATGAAGTATTTGACAAAGATCAAACAATGCTGAATCTGCTGCCGCAGGTGCGGGCTTTTTATATCTTCCACATGTACTTCACGGTTTGGCGCATCTTGTACCAGCTCGGAGGCAGCCGAAGCCTGAGCGCATTGCCGGGTGACCCAACATTCAGTCAGATCAACAACCATTACGACGTGGCTTCTTACAAAACATTGTGCGCAGAGTTAGGCGTTGACCCGTCAACGAATTTCCACTTCACGTACGGGGCAAACCACGGGCTGGGAAGCGTTTACATTTATTGCCGCGACCCTTTCATACTGGACGTGCCTTATCCATTGGCAAAAGCAAAATTCGACGACAAGGACCCAAAGGTGTCAGAAAAGGGAATTTCAGTATGCTTCATAAGAAACGACACCGCGGAAGAGCAAATCAATTGGTTTGCGCCCAAAACCTCG
Source organism: Blastomussa wellsi (assembly GCA_947652115.1). Lineage (NCBI taxonomy): Eukaryota > Metazoa > Cnidaria > Anthozoa > Scleractinia > Plerogyridae > Blastomussa > Blastomussa wellsi. The sequence goes on from OX393569.1 coordinate 11,535,712, forward strand.
CCCTTGCATCTTGGGCACACAAGTCAACGTGAGAAGCAGCATTCTTGGTGCTGGAGGCAGAGCAAAAGAAGCCCAGAGCGAGTTCCTTGTCTTGGTGGAAGACGCAATAAGGCAAACGGATCTGGCCAAGTCGGTTCAAAGATACCAACTTGCCGTAAACGAGGCAAAGGGCAACCTTGCTGTGTGTCCGGGGGCCTGGCTGATGCCCACGCGGATGGTAATTAACACAGAGAGCATGGTTGGCTACAACAACCAGCCCAAACAAGTGACGCCAGGTATTAAGCTGGGTGTCAACGACGGTGTAAACAAAACGACAAAAAAAAAAAAGGGCTTCGGTAAATGCATGGCAAAAGACCGAAAATAAACCCGCCAAACGGTCACCCTTCGAATCCATCTCACAAAACAGCAAAAAAAGAGGCAGCACCTGTGATCCAAACAGCTGCAGAAGAGCAAACGGAATCTGAACCAACGCCAATGGCTGGCTCCAGCAGTGAGTCACATGATATGAACAAAATAGCTGTCATTTTTGGCATGGTTGCAGTTGTGGGTTTGGCATTCTTGTCATTTCGTTAACGCCGCTTCTTGATATAGGTCTCAATTAGGAAGGTCACCACAGCCAAAATCAGCAGCCCGGTGTGCTCAGCGAGAAAGCCGTTGGCCTGACCAGCAGCTTTGAAGAGGAAACTCACAATCAAGCCAATGAGACCTGGGAGAGTAGTTGCAACGTTAGAGCCAATATCTTTCAGACCTTTTCCCAACGCTTTGCCAGTGGCCTTCAAAGAGTTGGTGATGGCGGCAATAACAGCACCAATCATGACACCAGAAGCAAGAAAGATTGCTGTGTCTGTCATGCCATATTTTTTGAAGATCTCTTTGACCCTTTCACGAAGTGGAAGCGCTCTTTCTCTTTCCTCAATCTGCGTTTGCAACTGCGCGAGCTCCTTGGTTCTTTCCACAACTCTTCCTTCCGCGGTCTCTTTGTCAGAGGGTGAGGCGTTCTCATCCTTGATGATTTTCTGATCTTCATCATTTTGTCATCGAAGGTCGGTTTTTTGCTCTTTCAGCTCATCCAACGTTCTTGTTTCGTTAAGATTTTGTTGAAGAGCGTTTCTTTCTTTTTCTTTCTTATCAAGGTCTGCTCTTAGTTTATCAACCTTTTCTTGTTCTTTTGTTTTATTTTTTGCTTGTTTTTCAAGAGCTGCCACCTCTTTTTTTGCATTTTCAAAATCTGTTTTAAGATTTTTTATCAGTTGCTGCTGTCTCCGCAGTTCTGCCTCACTTTCAACATTCAAACCATGTTCATCTTGTAACCCATCAATCCTTGCTTGAGTTTGCTCAATTCTGTTTCTCAGATTTTGAGTCTCTTGTGTAGCTTTTTCCTTTTCTGCAGCAATTTTTTCAGCATCTCTTTATTGTTGTTCGGTCTCTCTCAATCTCTGACGTTGTTCTCTTATGCTCTCATTGTCTTGAATGATAATTTCTTTAGCTTCTGGACCCAGAGAGTCTTTGAACTTATCTGTGAATTTTTTGAGAAAACCACCACGATCTTTTCTGAAAATTTCAGTCTCACCGTCTTTTGAACCAAATGATACAAATGTTGTTTCATTTCCACTTTTTTGCTGAAACCAATTGGGCCTAATTTTCTGAAGTCCACTTTTGGGAACCTCTTTTTGATAAAGTCTTTGGCTCTTTGAAGCATTGCTTGTTTGTCACCTGGATCCACAAAATCAGCCAACAAAGGAGTTTCAACATAGGATGTGTCAGGCATCCCGCTCTGTTCGTGCTGCATTGTTTGCATTTCAGTGTTCGCCACTATGGAAGGGTGTTGATGCAGAGCCAGGCTGAAATGGACAGGTAGTATTGGCCTCTTGTTCATCGTCATCGTCGTCATCATCGTGGTCAATAGCATGGTCAAGTTCCGGGTCATCGTGTCCATCTTCTGCAATTGTATATTAAACAAACTAGTTTTTTGTTCATATAGATGATGGCGGTGCAAGCAAACCTTCGGCCAATGCACAACGAGAAAAATCTTGGTGCGATGAAAGCCGAGCGTGCAGTAAAATGTACCACCTTTGATCGTAGCAACGCCAGCCTCAGCGAGACCCTGTATGTTTCGGTGCCCAAGCTGAATGCGAATGAGGTCCTCGTGCCCGGCTCTCTCGCACTGCTCTTCAACATCGACTTGTCACGAGGGCACGCCAACAACTTCCTCGTTCAAAACGTTGTGCGCGCTCTGGTCGACAAGTTGGTTGTGAAGTACGCAGGCACCATACTGCAGGACACAGTGGGGTATGACATCTTCAAGATCTGGGAGGACCTTTTCCTCTTGCAGGAGTAGCAGGACAACATGCTGCTGGACGGCATTCAGAGTGAGGACCTTTGCAAGATCTTCTCAAATGCTGGGGATAAGAAAACCACGGGTATTGCCAAGGAAAAAGCGCTGAACAATGTTTTCGGAACGAAATACCGCATCAGACTGGACCACCAGATTCTGACTGACCGTGGAGTCTTTTACCCCCCAAGCTCTTTACAACGACCTCGTGTTTGAGTTGACGCTTGCGCCGGCCTCACAGGTTGTCAAAGGCTCTGACCCAACAAAACTGAAATAAACACTGACCAACGTGCTGCTGGATGGCATTCAGAGTGAGGACCTTTGCAAGATCCTTTCAAACGCTGGGGATAAGAAAACCACGGGTATTGCCAAGGGAAAAGCGCTGAACAATGTTTTCGGAACGAAATAGCGCATCAGACTGGACCACCAGATTTGTTTGAACTTGATTGACCCCTCCCACATGGAGCTTTTCAGGGCCAATTTACATATCTAATCAGGGTGAGATCGGATGTCAGCATGTAAAGGCGCCCATGGCAGCCGCTATCAGTCCATTCATGATCTCACCCGAACCCAACCAGCAGAGCAGACCACAACACCGGGAACTCCATGCCCTACTCTTTGCGAAGAGTGCGTGGGTTCTTTAACATCCCCTGCTGACCTGTAACATTGAAGATGCAGGAGACGGGACCTACGGTTTTATCGTCCTTATCCGAGAAGACTAGAACATCTAACCATTTGCAGATTTTAGTTACAAAGGCAGCACGTTCTCCTCAATTATTTTAAGATCCTGAGTGTTGGTCCGGTCTGGGACTTGAACCCGAGACCTCCCGCACGGTAGTCCAGCGCTCTACCAACTGAGCTAACCGGTTGGCGGTTCTGACTGACCGTGGAGTCTTTTACCCCCAAGCTTCTTTTACATCCAGCTCGTGTACGAAATGATCAGAAGCAAGACTCTGGGGGACGACGTGCACAGTGTTTATTCTGAGGGCAAGGAATTCATGTATGATCACGTGATGCGGGCTGAGGTGGTCACCTTCGGAGAAGGCACGGAAACAAGGATTAACCTCAGAGTCAACCCCGGAGAAGGTCCCTTAAAGGCACCCTTCTCCTCTTTGTTGAGCCATATGTCACTGGCACCAGGGATGGAGAAAAGTACCTCAACCCTGAGCTGGCGAAAGTCAGCATTACGGTGAACAGCTCACCCAACATGCTGTACAACAACGGCATCGAAGGCAAGGACATTTGGGAGGAAGCCAGCCGCTTCTTTGTCAAGACAAAAACGCCCCACATGAATCTGACAAAGTTCTACACCAATGACAAGTTTGGGCTTTGATTGATTTGCGCTCAATGGCAGATCAGTTGATGCACGGCAGTGGCACGCGCGTCTTGAACACCAAAGACAGGGTCCAGCTTGATCTAGAGAGGAACGCAGGGGATCAGGCAATGTGAACTGCCACGTTTTTGTTATCAGTGACTCGCAGATGAACATATTGGGGCGGCAATTTGATGCTGTGCAATACTGATGTAGAAATGAACCTGAGCAACATTCCGTTCAACGCTCTCATTGTTGGTCCGACGAATTCAGGCAAATCAAGGTTTGAGGTGGACCAGATATATGGCCCTTTCCATGGCAAGTTCAACAACATCGTGCTCATCTGCCCGACATTCGAGCACAACAAAACCTATCCCCGAATTGGTGTAGATGATCCACGAATGCTTGTGATAATATGCGTGCAACACGAGGTGGAAAATTGGTTGAAGCTCGTGAGCTTTGTTTTCGAAGGCACCAACACACTCATAATTCTTGATGACTGTGCAGCCTCGAAAATGAAAGTTGTAAGATATTACAGTGGCTGAAGAGCATGCAATCGTGGAAGTTATGAACCTGCTGGAAGCCAAGCCGTCGAGCGGGCCAGCTGAAGGTGTTGTGGCAGGCTTAACGGCACCCGCACCTGACATTCCAACTCTTCGTGAGCAGTTGGCCGTGCTGCTGTCGACAGGAAAACCCAAAGAGGCCATCGGGGTGCAGTTATCACATGAGCAGGTGAAGCGCCTGAGAGACAAAGATGTTGAGAAATACACCAAATGGTACGAGAGATACGTGGGCTCAAAGACAACTGACAGCTTGATCGACAGCTTCATTTTTCTTGTGACCAAAGCGGTTGGAATGGCCGTTGACGGCAAAGACATTGATGCTTACCAAAAAGAACTTGGAAACGACTACATCATCAACAAAGAGCTCTCCAGCCTTGCCGGTAACATTGCTTTAAAGTGCAGCCGTTTTCTTGCTCTGGCCAATGCGGCGCTGATCACCACAAAACACATTGATTTTAATGAGCATTTGAAGAGTACGTTCGAAGGAAAATCGGAAGAAATTACTGAGCATTCCTCACCAACTATTGAATAATTACTTTACATTATTGAATATTTGCTTTGCATTATTATATTTGCTCAACAATTCCTTTGCACAATGTTGACTGAACAACCTGAGAGTGCACATTCCCAAGGCAATATCACACAGCAAGCGACAACCCCAACTCCAACCACAAGGCCAGCAAAAAATCCCAACCAAGTTGCTGCTGGCAAACTCATAGCTGAGAAAAGAAGGCATGCCTGTGAAGCACAGAAAAAAGCTTTTCTCGAGGTTACTGCCATAGTTGCAAGAGAGAAGGGAAAAAAATCTGTGCCTGCTCCTGAGCCGGTTCCAGAGCCCGCACCAGAGCCCTCTGCAGCTGATTCAAAAGTTTCAAATGGTCTCAGCACAATGGATCTCTATCATTTGAATTACGACTTATGTCAAGCGTGAAGACATAAAAGCCTTTTTAGGAAAGCAACTGGCACCGGCACCTGCACCTGCACCGGAACCCGCGCCTCAGGTGAGGATGCAAGCATCTCCGCAGCCATCAAGAATACCGCAGCCCAAAAAAGGCATTCACCCGATGGATTAGCCAGAGGTGCAATTCATTTGAATTTATTTTCTGGTGTTTTATAACAAAATGTGGAAAGTACCAGACTTCCAACAGTTTGCGAGAAGCATCGCAGCCGTTTCAGGCATTGGCTTAATTTGGGGGACATTCACATACAAGTGCCTTAAAACTATCTTTTGGATTGCCAAAAATCCTGATCATTTCAAAGAAGTATTTCTCTTCTCTCCAAGATGTCCAACAACAAGCTTGTGAAAACAGTCATGGATGCCATCACCCATACTGGCCTCGCTGCAGGCGGGGAGCGCTGTGCTCAAACAGCATCTGGAGGACCAGAAAATCCTTCCCACCAATGCCTAAAATTCTGCATTTGAAAATACCTCTGATAATATATGAAGCATGGCAAGAAGAAAGAGTGCGCCATGATAAAGCTCTTGAGGTGTATCAAGCTGCATACACAAAATACACACATGACCGCACAAAACTTCTCGACTGGATTGCGACAAAGGCGCAAATAAAGGAGGAGGCCAAGCAAAACTTCGTCAACACTGATTACGCCTTCAAACTCTACAACCAGGCGCATCCTGAAGAATGAATGATACCTCCCAAAGAGCCCAAGTTCTCTGATTTCTATCGGCAGAGCGAGTAGCAGCACAGCCTTCTGGTTCCTTTAAACTTTTCCTTATTTATATACCACGATGGATGGAAAATTCGCAAAGATATACTACGGCCCTGGGGGATATTGGAAGGGCATTGCCGCTATTAAAAAATTATCCAAGGCTGCCAAGGTACCAGAAGACACCACAAAAAAGTGGCTGGTCAAGCAAGCCCTCTGTCCGATATACCTGCCCGTTCCGAGGCGCATTCCTCAAGCAAAATTTGACGTGTCCACACCCAACGCGGTCCACCAAGTGGACCTTCTTTTTCTGCCACACGACAAACTGCCCCGCGGGCGCAAAGTTTTCAAATACATGCTGACCGTTGTCGACGTGGCCAGCCGCTACAAAGAGGCCGAACCCTTGACTTCTGATGAGGTCGCCCAGGCCTTCCAGAAGATTTACAAGCGCGCACCTCTCAAATGGCCCCACTTGCTGCAGGTTGACCCCGGGCGCGAATTCATGGGCACCGTTACAAAAGACATGGAAAATCACAAAGCCAATATCCGGAGCGGGCGCGTTAACATTCACCACGACCAGGCCATTGTTGAACGCTTCAACCGCACCCTTGTTGAGCGCTTGTTCAGGCACCAGTATGCCGTGGAAATGCGTCTCCCAGAGAGCCAGCGGTCGACTGAGTAGTAATCACTGCGTTTAACAAATACCACCTCGTCGCTCAAAAATTGACACATCTTCGCCCAGGTGAAACAAGCTCACCCTTTGCTCGCGAAGATGTGTCAATTTTTGAGCTCTGAGGTTGTATTTTTTAAACGCAGTGATTACTACTTGGCAGAAGAACACCCACTGTCACGTTCTACCAATTAGACAGAAGCGGCGGAGTCCAAAAAAGAGCAGGCATTTAGAGGGATGCCACCAATTAGAGATATGCAGCAAAAGAAAAACAGCCAGAAATTTGCATCAAAAATGGTTGAAACGTGGCAGGATATAGAACAAGCACTCGCGGAAATTGACATTGAAAAACTGTTAGAACAAATAAAACCCGAAATTAGGAATGTGTTTGAAGAACGCATACCCCCGGAAGCACTGGAGCGGCTGCCCAAACCTCTGCTTCCAAAATCATATAGCCCTAAAGCACCTCCAAGGCGAAAAAGAGGGACACCAGACAACGTTTTAAAAATGTTTGATCCAGTCCCGCCCCAGATAGTAAAATCGAAAGATAAATACCATGAATCTCTTGCATGGTTCTTTCCTGAACCAGAGGCTGAGGGAACGGAAAAAGGACGCCGCTTTATAAAATGGACGTTCCCGGGGCGAGAGGAAAACATCACAGAAGAAATCATGGAAAAGATCCGTGAGAGAGTTAACACCTCGATGTATATTATAGGAGCGCAAAAAAATTAAGGCAACCACATTTCGGCTACCAAATTTTGCACAAGCAGCCAGACAACATTTTTTTTTCTCCCAAACAATTTCGAGAGCGGAAAAAAACGTGGTGGTGACCAAATCTGTGGCAAACAAATTTTGCACAAGCAGCGCACACAAGCAGCGTCCAACACACAAGAGCGGACATCAAATATTTTTTTCGCAAATTTTTTTTTCTCCCAATTGAACATATGTAGCCGAAACATATTTGCATATTTCGACAACAAACAAAACTACAGCTACAAATGGCAGTGCAAAAAACATTTGAAAGCATGGGTCTCCGTTGCGAAAAAAACGTGGCCTCCCACTTCTTCTCGAGAATACCTGGGATAGCAACCTCTTGCCAGACATCTCGAAAGTCGACTACCTTGCAGGAAACCTCGGCAAGACACACCTGCAACCTCTGCGAGGACTGCCCGCGTTTGTCGACGACATCTACGCGTTGGGCTATCTCCGCCGCCGCACAACAGGAGAGGAAGGTTCTGCAAAACTCGTGGTTGCAAAAATCAGCCTCGCTGTGCAGCAGAGCCTTGGCACAAGACCGGACGGCAGCAAAAGAAAACACATGCCGCATTCGGTTTTGGAATCTACTCCATCGACTACACGCAAGATTTTTCTGGAGTGTTGGACTGCGAAGCCCTTGTTTCGCACCTAGAATTCGAAGGTTTTCGCCAGATGGGCGACTTTTGTTCTGCAATGGGTTCGGATGCGCCAACGATTCTGCAGAACACCGACAGTGTGGGGAAGCACGTGTGCACATGGATCTCGAAAAGAGAAGACCGCACGGTCCGGACAAAAGTATAAAACAAGATCACTTCCAACTTCGAAGCGGGTGAGATTCGAGAACCAGTGGGCGGCCATCTTGCCGACTATGCAGACTGCCCAAACGAGCACTTGCACCGAACTTTCCAACACCCAGATGTCCAAGAGCGCGGATGCACCAGAATAGAAGTTTCGATATACGGGTGCCGCAGAAACGAGCTCTTGGAAGAAACCGCCGACCAGGTGCTGCAGGAAACTTTGGCGAAGGTTTCGCCGGAAGGAGAAGGTCTTTTCGTGGTCCAGCCACCAAACAAACAATGGGAAAACCTGGCTTCTTGCCTGGACCGCTGCCTCGTTTTGGCGGACCGCCCGCAAGGCCACATATTTGTCGGCTGGTTCGCGCACACACAAACAGGAAGAATATCGGGGGTGCATGTGCAACCAACCAAAGCGAAAGTGGAGGACGATGCGAAATGGGAAAATTTGGTGGTGTGGGCGGCAGCCGACTTTGGTTTCTGCGCATGCCCGATTTTTCGGGTAGATATCCTTTCCGCACAGGAAACCTCCGCCTGCGTTACTACACAAAAGACGAGGAAGCGAAAACAATATTGGCGGCAAGGAAAAGGCCATGCCAGCTGCACCCAGGCGCCCCAGACCCCAGTCTTCTTCTTCCATCGACGAAAACCGTTTCTTGGGAATGGCGGCAAACCAAATGCAGCGCTATTGGGCGAAATGTCTCCAAATTCCAGCTGCAAGAAGTGCCAGAAATCGCGGCAAATTTCGACACTTTCCACCAGATCTCATGAAAAAGCGTTGCAAGAGTTGCGGGACGCGGCAAGCGCAGAAGAATGGCGAAGACGTTCTTGGGACAAACAAACGGCCCAGCAAGATGCTCGACGCAAGAAGCGAAAAAAAGACTAAGAAGAATTGGCTCGCCGCAAAGCAGAGCTGGAAAGGGTGGGAAAAATTGTGCGATCGAAAAGGGTGTACGAACGAAAAAGCCTAGAGGTGCAGGGGATGGTGGAAAAATGTTTGCGAGAATCTGCAACCAAGGTTGCGGCGCTTGCACGTGCGAAGTGGAAAGTTGTCAGCGGCAGGCAAACAAACGAAGGCAAATTTCGGGTTGTATTGGCAAACGAAGGGAAAATCGCCAACATGTTTGCAACAAAAGCTCTGCAAAAAATTGTTTCGGAATGCCTGGACATTTTCGAAAAGACCAAAATGGACTGGTTCGGCAGAACGACTTTCTGGCTTCCTTCTTTTTCCAACGTGGAAAAGCTTGGATGTTTGGAAATACAGATAGGTAAGCTGCAAAGTTTCTGCAACGACGAAGGGACAAATATTGTATGGAACCCAATACGTGTTGTTTCCGCCCCAGACCCGCAAAGAGCTGCAATTTTGCAGGCGTTGGCAAAGGAGAGAGCAAAATACGATATTCTTCGAGAAGAGTTCGAAAAAGAAAAAGAAAAAGAAACGGAGTTCGAAAAAGTTGCGGCACCGAAAAACAAGGACATGAAAAAAAAAAACAGACTTGCAGCCCGGCGAATACAAGTGCAAGAAGTTTGCCTGGACAACTTTTCGAAACTCTCCGTGAACCATATTGTTTGTGTTTCCGGTTGGAGAGGATGGGGAACCAACAACAGACAAATCCCAACGCACAGCTATTTTCTGGAAAAAGAGGTGGAGAATCTTGTAGGCTTCGATTTCCTCCAAGAAAGAACAACGCCATTGCTTTGCAGAATCGGGCAAGAGAGAATCACACCACAAAAAAAGAAGGACAGACTTGTTGCTCTGGCGTAGAAACTATGCAATAATTTGGCCGCCAGGAAGGCAGAAAACAAAATCCCCCCAAAAAGCAACAACGAAAAGTTCTCCAAGATCCCAGGATTTCCATTTTTTCGCGTATTCGGGGGCTATTTTGCCCACAATTCTGGCAACATTTTGGTTCTCCTTTGTTTCTGCATATTTGCAGAGAGAATCCCAATATTCCGTGTCTTCTTGTTTCTCGTACTTTTTTCTTGTTTCTTCGAACTGGTCGCGTTGAAAGTGTGGTAGAACACCTCTGCCGTAGACCAATTCCGTTGTATATTGCATTGCATTGCATTGCATCTATCTAATTGCTGGACACTAGTCCATTCGGCGAATTCCTTTGTGCACAGGCTGCTGTGGCGGGTTGGGCAACTGCTCCTTTGCGGCATTCCGTTGTTTCCACTCTTCGTATTTCGGTCGCGGTGCATGCAGAAAAAGGAGGGCAGAACCAATCCCGCCAACAATCGCAACAACCTGTACAACACCCCAAGCAGCAGATGTTGCGGCATTGGCGGCGCGCACCACCCTGTCTGTTTGCTCTCGAACAGCGTTGCTGTTTTTTCTATGCTCTCCAGGATTCCTTCGCTATGTTCTTCCACTTCCTCTTCCAACCACTTCAAATCTTCCCCAATCTCCTCCACATCTTCGAAGTGGCTTTCTTGGGTCTCCAACAACAAATCCATATTTTTCTGCAGGTCCTGCACGCTGGCCAGAATCTGCGGCAGAAGAACATCCTGCCACTTTTTGGTTTCTGCGGGCTTTGCAGCCGCGGTTGGTTTTTTGAGAACGCCTGCTTCTCTCCATATTCTGTAGAGCCTTGTTGTGCCAATTCCGAATTTCTTTTGTATCTCCCTGGGCGCTAGTTCGCCTCTTGCAGCGACAATTTCTCATATTTCTTTGGGCGAAAGCATAATTTTTCTTGTTTGTGAAGAAGCCACCGAAAGTTGTTCCCACCGCAAGCAAAACGGTGATCGCTCAAAACTCCAACGCCGCAGCTGCAGCAAGGCGCCCTTTTGCAAATTTGTTTGCTGCAGATTTTTCCCCACTCTCACTGTTGAGCAACCTTTCGACAGCCGCGGGAGACACGTTTGCGTCTTTGTTTGTTTTTTTTTTGCTTGCGCCTTTGTTTGCACCTTTGCATGCGTCTTTGCTGGAAAAGTGGTGCTCGTTGGAGACCATACAAAGCTGCTTTGGGTGTTGGAGAAAAAAATCCGCTGTTCTTGCATGCATGCGCGTTTGTGCGAAAATTTGGGTGCCGAAAAAAAAAATGCGCTCTCCTATGTCCTGGCTTGTGGAAGTGGTATTTGTCCTGGCTTGTGGAAGTGGTATTTGTCTGGCTTGTGGCAAAAGTGGAAGAAAAAAAGTTGCCGAAAATTTGGTTGCGGAAAAATGCGCTCTCCTTGTGGATTTTGGCAACCTGTTTGATTTTTTCTCTATGCGTTTGTCCCACGTCTGAAGCGTGTGCCCACCGCATTTTCTGCATAGGCGGTGGTCGGTCAAAATCCCGATTCCACAACCGCGACATGGCAATGGTTTTTGCATTCTTTTTTCTCTTGCCAATTGTGCTGATAACAATATTTTCCGCTACACTTTTTGTTGCAGTTCTTTTTCCGGTTTTGAAGCAACCACTCACAGTTATTTTCCATTTTTTTGGACTCCGTGAACCATTTTGGACTCCGCCTCTTCTGTCTAATTGGTAGAACGTGACAGTGGGTGTTCTTCTGCCAAGTAGTAATCACTGCGTTTAACAAATACAACCTCGGACTCAGAAATTGACACATCTTCCCCCAAGTGGAAGAAGCAAGCAAAAGGCGAGTTTGTTTCACTTGGGCGAAGATGTGTCAATTTTTGAGCGACGAGGTGGTATTTGTTAAATGCAGTGATTACTACTGACTGCGTGGGTGAAATGGCTGCCTGAAGTTGTTTTGGCTTTGAACAACGAAGTCACCCGGCTGACGCAGAAAAAACCTGCAGAAGCAATCAAAGGAAAAACTGTTTCTGCAAAGCCCTCAACTCCTTATTTAAGGCCTGTTGGGGTGAATGAAAAAAGCTCCCCTCCCTGGTTAATGTTTGCTATCTCTACCAACCCGGTGAGCTTGAAGGAGGCGTAAGAAGGACCACAGATCCGATCTGGTCTTTGAAAGTATATACTCTTGAAAGGTCTGTTACAAAACCAAATTGGCATGTTCTCTACTGTTTGCACGATGGGCCCAAGCGAGGCTTTGTGCGTTAAGAACTGCTGGTTGTCCCTCCAAACACCACTCTTCCTCTGTCTGACACGAACTAAATGTGAAATTTGATTGGTTCAGTGCAGCACCGGGCAGCACCCATCTTTTATCGTAATAAGCACTCAGCTCCAGTTTCTGCTGCTCATCCATCCATCCGTCCCGCATCCTGAAACCTCTGTTAGTTGCCATGTCCTTGCTACCTTCCAAAGCTGCCTTGAAACGCTGCCAGGTTATCTCGTTTTGCTTCTTTGACATCCCTTTCGTGCTGAACTTCTTTTTTTCGCCCTCCGGTTCATCGACAAAATAACACTTTGAGCAGAGCGCGATCATCCGGCTGCCCTCGCACTAGAGTTTGAAGAGCCCGGGGATGCGGCTTTTGTCTCGAATTCCGCTTGCAGCTCCGACCTGACAAGGTCCTCGAGCCGCTCACCAGAGATGGCCATGTAGTTGCTGTCTGTGTCCATCTGGATCAGCTCAAAATCTCTTCTTTCGAAATACCTGTTGATAAAGTCTAAATAGAATTCCAGCATCCGCAGCTTTGCCTGCAGATGACAGCGATTCCAACCTGAAACGGGCGCCTGATTGTGATACTTGGTTTGCGGCTTTCCAGCTCATACACCTGCCTGATCTCGTCAAGACAGCTTCTTTTAACATCTCGTACACTTCTATGCCTGGACTGTAAAGCTCTGCTCCTTTCTCGACCGCTCCCCGGAGTAAGTAATGCAAACTCACACCCGGCACGCTGACCGCGTCTTTCAAGATGTCGATTCCTTTTTCGGTGTAGAAGGCCTGCATCTTTTCCAAAGCCTCTAGACCTGGAGCCCTGTCGAGATTGTTGTAGTAGCGCAGCCAGCCCGCGAAAGTGCGCATGCCTTTTTCTTTGAACAGACGCTTACACTCCTCTTATTCTTCTCTCGTGAGCGCATGGTCGCCCTTCAGGTGGATAGTCTGGATAGTCTGGGAGCCCTGCGGCGGCAAATCGAACCACTTGTACGGAAACCATTATTTCTCTGTTGTGCATCCGTAGGCTTTTGCCCACTTTTTGTAGCTGGTCCCTGGGCCAAGATAGTTAATTATATCAAGGAACGGAAGCCCCAGGTGAGCAAGAACATTATCTTGTTCCCATTTTTTGCCACTCTGACTTTGCCGGTTGTGTCTGCAAGGCAGTCCGCGAAGTGGCTTTTGATCAGGTTTAGATCATAACTGCCCGAGTTGAACCCGACGACAGGCACCTGGTAGGTATCCAGCGCCTCCATTGACCTGCCATTTGCAAGGTTGCGCAGCCAGTCTGGCAAGGGGCCTTTGCCTAACAAAGGCTGGCGGTCAAGCGCAACCTTCACATAGACATCAGAATAGTCTTTCGATGTTATCAATTTGCGATTGCACCTCCTCCTTTGTTTTCAACCAGTTTTTTGCGTCAGACAGTCTGTTAATCCAAGGTGACCCCCCGGAGTTTTTATAAAACTTGATGAGGGTTCCATCCTCGATGTTTTGCAACCAAAAAGAATAGTGGTGCCTCAGATACATGGATGTGTTAACTCTCTCTCGAATCTTATCCATAAAATAATCTGAGGGATTTTTCCTGCCCTTGGTTAATCGTCCATCTAATGTAATGACGCCCTTCTTGCGTTCTTCCCTCAACCTCTGGTTCTATATTAAAGAGTTGTTCAAGGGTTAGTTGGTAGATCTCCCTCGATTTGACTTTCTGGGCAGGGATTGGATCAAACATCTTCAGGATGTTATTCATTTCTCTTGCCCTTTTTTGCCTTGGGGGCGCTCTTGGTTGGTATGGTTAAAAATACTGCAAATGTTTCTTGATCAATTTCCGCAAGTTCTTGTTCTAAATTCTGCCACTTTGCTGGACCAATTTCCATTGCAGCCATCGGCAACTTTGTATAATATGCGATAAAATAATTGGGTTGCTTTAATAACAAGTTTGCAAATCTCTTATTGTGTGACTTTGATATAATGACAGGTATTCAATTCTCTAATTGGGTTGCCTTAAGCTTGTGCAAAACAAGTTCAAAATTTTTCTTTGCCTTTCTTTGTTTACGAATAAGCCGTTGTTTAAGCGTGCTCCCGCCGCAAGAAAGGCAAAGACGGTAATCGCACAAAACTCCTATGCCACAAATGCGACATGGAGCAGGCCTTTTCATTCCTTTTTTGAGTTGATAGTTATGCTGGCCGCAATATGAACCAACGCACCTTTTACCACAATACGCTTTCTGATTACGCATTAACCATACGGTGTTTTGCTCCACGAACCATTGTACTGTTGGAACAGTATGACATTGGGTGTTGTTTCTTTCTAAATTGCAATACCCGAAACAGCTATGACAACGCCAGTGTTCACTGAATAACAATTCAGGTCACGCTTGCAGTAATCAGACTGTGCATTTTTCACAATTAAATTATTCTTTGGCTGTTGCTTTTATAACATGTATGCAATGCTTGGTTGCCAAAACTTTTTGGTTACAATGACAGGTGGTTGTTGAAAATTGGTTGTTGTTTACCCCTCCTCCTTCCTCTGTAGTAGACCTGGAATTAAACAAATACACACCTGACCTTAAGTCGTGTATTTTCCTTTTTTAACCCCCCCACAATACAAAGTGAGTAAAGTGAACTTCGTATTGTGGGGGGTGTTATAGAGACGAAAAGGATAGTGCGTTACTATTTCGTAACATTGCGTGACTTCCGGTTGAGTTAATAATATCAAATGTAATATAAGATGATTTTGTAAGATAAATAAATAGGACATTGAATCAAGTTTGCGTACGTGTAAAACCGAACATCGATCCCGGAATATTTATAGGAAATCGCGAGTTATCGAATATCGGAATTATTGGAAACAACATTTTGGTCCTTCGAGCCGGATTTAAGTTAGTTTACCGGAGGCGGAGTGGATATTAATCGAACAAAATCGGACATTCTTGAATTTGGGGGTGGGGCGCACAGCCATTGAAGCCCACGATGGAAGCCATTAAATCGTTGAAGGAATCGAAAAGAACACTGAAATCGGCGATAACAAAGGCACTAAATGACTTGGCGGTACGCTTGGCCGTTAAAGAACCGGATTGCACCCAAATCTCCGATAGAGTATGAAAAGCTTAAGAAAACTGCACACGCAGACAAGACGAGCGAGGAAGCAGATGCTTTGGTCGACCGAGTGGATAATGATACCAACACGGCACGTTCCTATTTAGCGGCTCAAGCAAACATATTCTCGTCTAAACAGAAGGAATCCTCGGAAATCGAAGGAGACACAATCGCACAGCAAGGGGCGAGCGAACAATTAGAACGCATCAGGATACCAATATTTTCGGGAAACAAAATGGAATTTCAACAGTGGTTCGCCGCCTTTTCCACTTGTGTCAACAAAACGTCACTTGCACCACAGTTCAAGATGCTGAGGTTAGAAGGTTGTTTACGTGGAGAAGCCGCCGAGACTATTAAAGGCCTGGGTTATTCGCAAACTGCTTACGACGCCGCATTGTCAAGATTGCAGCGAAAATAGGGCGGGGATCAGCGTAAAGTTCAAGCACAAATCGAAGAATTAAGAAAAATGAGGCCAGTTAACGAAGGTGATCCAAAGTCGATGGATAAATTTGCTGATGCCCTTGAAAGAACCATCCTTGTTTTGAAGGATAACAGTCTTCACGCGGACTTAGGGGGCGGAACCCTATATGGAATCGTGGTCGAAAAACTTCCCGAGAATTTACTTAAAGAGTACTATCATTGGGTCAAGGAACAAGGAAAGAACGAAACAATGGTAACTCTAAACGAATGGTTGGCCGTGGAAGCGGATGTGCAAACTCAAGCGTCGGAGGTGAAACACGGCTTTACTCGGAAATTAGAAGACAACAAGTGGTCGTGGCGAGACGGGAGAAACAACAAATCATATGGCGCGAGTCTCCAAGATGGCAAGAAGATCAGTAACGAAATCGAGAGAAAAGGAAAATCGTGCAGAGCTTGTGGAGAAATGCACCATCTCGAGAAATGTAAAGTGTTTACTGGATGGTCTTTTGAAAAGAAATGGGAGGCAGCGAAACGATTTGGAGTGTGCTTTCGTTGTCTGGATTACGACCATTTAGGACACCAGTGTCCAAAAAGTAAAGCCTGCGATGTCGCTGGATGCAAGAAAACACATCACCCTCTGTTGCACGAATCACAACCCCGAAAAGAAACAAAGATACCCAGCACGGAGGGGGATACACAAACAACGACTCTAAACACCATCGAAAGACACGAAGAGAGGATCATTGCACTTCGTACAGTCCCTGCGATTCTCAAACATGGAAAAAGGCGATTATTAGTGAACTGTTTTCTTGACGAGGGCAGCGACACCACCTACGTAAATGATGACGTGATCGAGACGTTAGGAATTAGTACAGAGAAAGAAGAAATCACCATCAATGTAGCAAACGATCAGAAGGTACGACTTATGGCTGCTACTCTTGAAATTGGCCTAGAAAGCGTTGATGGAAAGGTCGATACAACGTTGTGAAAACCAGTGACAAGATTTGTGGAGGAATGAAACCTACCGACTGGGTAACAGTGAAGCAACAGTGGAATCATTTAAAGGACATTCCTTTCCCACATCTCGCAGAGAAAGGAGTTATCGATGTTTTGCTCGGATCGGATTAATACCACCTGATGTTTCCCATGCAGGAAATTCGAGGTCAGGAAGACGAACCAGCCGCTAGACTTTGTCCTTTGGGCTGGACCGCTATCGGAAGAATCGGAAAATCGACACAACCGAGAGGAACAGCATGTGTAAACACTGGCTATTTACATACGTTCCGTACGTGTACACAGCAATTAACCCCAGACATCGTTACTGCATCGGATGAAGATTTGAACGTCACACTCAAGCGTTTCTGGGACCTCGAAACACTCGGCATCGTCCCACAGAGTCAAGAAGAAAACGAGTTGACACCACTGGAGAAGATAGCCCAGAAAAAGGTTGAACAGTCGCTGTCATACAACGGTGATCGGTATGAAGTTTCAGTACCGTGGAAACAAGATCGACCTAACCTGCCACACAATCGACAGATGGCCGAGAGAAGGTTACAGCTTGTTGAAAAGAAACTTCAGAAGGACACGCAACTGGCCAACGCCTACCAGGGTGTAATCGATGAGTACCTGAAGAAAGAATACATCAGAGTTGTACCCACATCGGAACCAAGACCAGAGAGCGAGTGGTTTTTACCGCATTTTCCTGTGGTACGACCAGATCGAGCAACGACCAAGGTTCGCATCGTGTTCGATGCGTCGGCACAGCTGTATGAGAAGAGCCTGAATACAGAAGCGTTGCCAGGTCCAAAGTTACAGAGCAACATATTCGACATCCTGGTACGATTTAGAAAGGAGCTGGAAGTGTTGGTTAGTGATGTCAGTCAGATGTACCATCAGCTGGTTCTTAAACCCGAAGACAGGCCTTTCCATCGGTTCCTGTGGCGAAATTTTGACATACTAAGTCCACCGCAGGTTTACGAGTTCTCCAGATTCGTTTTCGGAGGCTGTTACTGCCCGTTTTGTGCTCAATTCACTTGGCAACGCCACGCAGAAATCCACAAGACACAGTACCCGTTGGCCACAGACGCTGTTAGGAACCACTGCTACATGGACGACCTGATGCCTTCGGTGGCAACAATCGAAATCGCAAAAGAAACAAGAAAACAACTGACGGAACTGGGAAACTTGGCTGGGTTTCACCTGAGAAAATGGATGTCCAATCAAGCAGAAGTTTTAAAGGACATACCAGCCGAAGACCGAGCACAAACCATCGACTTAGAAGAAAACAAGCTATCGACAACCAAGACCTTGGGGGTGCTTTGGACCGCAGACCTAGACACATTCTCCTTTAAATATTCGTTGACCCCAGAAACAGAGCTCACCAAGCGAAAAGTACTAAAGAAGACAGCAACCATCTTTGACCCGCTTGGTTTCCTAGCGCCGTACGTTGTTAGAGCCAAGATCGTAATTCAGCAGGCCTGGGTAGAAGCGACCGGTTGGGATGTCCCTCTCCCAGGCCATCATCAGAAGCAATGGAAGTCCTGGTTCGAAGAATCCATCGGTCTACAAGGAATCCGCATTCCAAGATGTTTAAAGGATCGACATTCTACAGCAGTCAAAGCTTCTCTTCACACGTTCTCGGATGCTTCTGAAGCAGCATATGCCGCAGCTGTTTACATTCGACACGAGTACGAAGACAAATCTATCACGACACGTTTAGTTGGTTCGAAGACCCGGCTTTCTCCATTAAAGGCAATGAGCATCCCACGACTCGAGCTCATGGGGGCAGTAATTGGATTACGGGTGACGAAACAGATTAGTGTTGCTCTGGAGATCCCTTTGTCACAAGCAACGTTTTGGGTGGATAGCATGAATGTTGTTTATTGGATACATGGACAGAGTCGTAACTACAAACCATTCGTTTCCCATCGCGTAGGGGAAATCCACGAACAGTCGGACCCCAACCAATGGCGTTATGTTCCCACAAAACAGAATCCAGCGGACTTCGGAACCAGGGGACTAACAGTTTCAGAATTAGCAGACAGCGAGATGTGGTGGAAAGGTCCGACCTTCTTGGCGTTTTCAGAAAGTGATTGGCCTAAACCAAAAGCAGCGAATCCAGAAGAGGAAGCCTTGACAGAAGTGAGAGCTGAACGAAGACCAGATCTAAAGAACCAGCTTTTCAGACAAGAGGAAGAGAACGACACCCAAAATTCAGAACAGGAACATTCAACCTTCGTTATTCTCGAAAAGGAAACTTGGCGTTTAAACCCAGCAAGATTCTCCAAATGGTACCGAGCTTCTTCTCAGGGACAGTTAGAAATCGGATACTCGCTGGTTCGGGTGAGGAGTTGGGTCATGCGATTTATCAAGAACTGTAGAGTCCCTGAAGAGCAACGCATCAAGGGAGAATTGACGGCAAAGGAACTCTCGGACACCGAACTTGACATCATCAAGGAAGCACAGAAAGAGGTTTTCAACGAAGAAATTATTGCACTAACGGCAAGAAAGGAATTGAGCAAAAGAAGTCATCTGCTCCCCCTTACACCGACGTTGGCTGGAGGCCTATTACGATCAAATACAAGACTCCGGCGATCAGATGACCTGGCGGCTGACACCAAGTTCCCGATTATTCTGCCAAAGAAACATCACGTGACACAGCTGATTGTGAAGTATCATCACGAGATGGAAAGCCACGAGATGGGTGTCAACTATACACTCAATCACCTGCGAGCAAGATGCCATGTGATTCACAGTCGACAAGAAGTAAAGGCATGCATTCATAACTGCTTTGAATGTAAGAGGCGTTTTCGACTCCACCCGGCTAAGCAACAAATGGCTCCGTTGCCGCCGTTTCGCTTACAGATGACTAACAGACCGTTTACCAATTGTGCAACAGATTATGGTGGCCCTTACTTGACCATGCAAGGACGTGGGCGAGCTCGAACCAAACGATACCTGTGCCTTTTCGTTTGTTTACAAACCCGCTGCTGCCACCTGGAAATGGCCACATCCCTAGACACAGGAAGTTTCATGAACGCGTTCACCAGGATGACTGCTAGAAGAGGATGGCCCAAGATAATGGTTAGCGACAACGGATCAAACTTCGTCGCTGCAGACAGAGAAATTCGAGAATTAGTCTCAGAATTAGATCAAGAACAAATTCGACGCACAACAGCAAACAAAGGCGTGGAGTGGTACTGGAACCCACCAGCAGCACCGCACTTCGGTGGTGTATTCGAAGCCTTGATTAAAGCGGCAAAGCGAGCTATTTCAGCCATTTTACAAGACGCAGACGTCACAGATGAAGAGCTGCAAACCTGTTTTACAGGAGTCGAGAGTTTGCTTAACTCGAGACCACTAACGACCATCAGTGATGACCCAAACGACGAACCAGTACTGACGCCAAACCACTTTATCATAGGTCAGATGGGCGGAGACATAGTTCCAGATAGTGTTGACACGACCGAGTTCAATCCTCGTCAACGATGGAGGCGAATTCAAGAGCTCATTCGTCGCGTATGGCAACGTTGGTTGAAAGAATATCTGCCATACATTGGTTCTCGACAGAAGTGGTTCTCTAAGGAAAAGAACCTGAAAGAAGACGAGTAGTTGCGGGTAGTAGATGTTAAAGTTGGAGATAAGATTCTGAAGAGACCTATTACCAAACTTTCACCGCTAGAAATGCAAGAGTGATACTGATAGAGACAATGACAATCTAGTTTATATTTCGGTTTGAATTTTGATTCAGTATTTCGTGTTCTATTGGTATATTTTTCGTTTCGTTATAGTAAGAATTTCAACATTAAGGCAATGATTGTAATTCTGGAAGGGGAAATGTTATAGAGACGAAAAGGATAGTGCGTTACTATTTCGTAACATTGCGTGACTTCCAGTTGAGTTAATAATATCAAATGTAATATAAGATGATTTTGTAAGATAAATAAATAGGACATTGAATCAAGTTTGCGTACGTGTAAAACCGAACATCGATCCCGGAATATTTATAGGAAATCGCGAGTTATCGAATATCGGAATTATTGGAAACAACAGGGGGGTTAAAAAAGGTAAATACATGCCTGAATGTCAGGTGGTATTTGTTTAATAGCTGTTATTGAAGTTGAGCCTGCGATAATATATTCTTTTGTAAAGACAGCATGCGTACGAGGCGAAAGGGTCAATACATCGGACAACACAATGCAGAATGACCCGTTAGCCTCGTTTGTATGTCAAACCGCTGAGGACTCCAATAAGAGCCATTCCGGGTCTACTACTCTTCACCCAGGTGTAACCCTGCAGTGGACTAGCATCCCATCCATGGGGAGAAGAAATTCTCTCTGTCGCTTAGGGCTAAAGAAACCAGGATAAGCTTCAGCCTGATTTTATTAAACCCAGCATGACTATTTGATGTAACATTGCTTTCCCTCTTCTTAGATCCATGGATAACCAACTGAATTACCTGTCACCCTATTTTGTCTTTGAAGAGACAAAAATGATAATTATATCATTGTGTCATTCCCTTCATAAATATCTAAAGGCAAAGATACAAAGTACCATCCCTTCAAAGTTTTTTCCTTAGAGTATTTTTAAATTTCATTGGAGTGAATCGAGGAAGCAAACCAGAGTAGGGCCAGGGTGAAAGCTAACCACAAGCTGTTATTACTAGAAGCATGCCTCTTGACAGCTAACCATAATTAAGTAAGAGTGAGACTCTGGCTGGTACCTTGGCTGAAACCTTTTTGAGCCCAAAAATGGTTTGTGTCTGTACACCTCGACTTGTTAAGCTGTACATAAATTATGGTTCGCTAAATAAAATTTATAAACAATACAATTTGTGATATAAAATTTCTTTACAGAAAGGAGCAATTGGGCAATTAACAAGTTTCCGCTTTGATAAATCGAAATGTTGCCTCATGAATTGTTAGACGTGCATCCGAAATTGTACCCTTACCACTGCTGAGTTGTATATATGTAGATGAATCTTTTTGCCTTTCCAAAGCTCTCTACCAGCTTGGACAAATGGTTGTTGAGACACTTGGCCAAATGTCTGAACATTTGTTTCCACAGACCATGTTTTCAACCCCCACTCTTATTCTATTTAAATATTTTCAATATTGACGTCTTGTGATAACAGACCAAGCTAATTATCGCAAGTCCCAGGATTGTAGCTGTTTTCTGTATTTTTGTTATGAAAAACAATTTGCCAGTTAATTTACCGGATGTTATATTACTTGACCACCAGCGCCATAAAATGTTAGAAGGCATACACCACTTACGTAACGTTACATACATTTTCAATTCGTTGCTATGTAGTATTCTTGATGTGGTCACTTTCGTAATCCCTTACTAAACTGGTAAGTTCAAGTTATAGCAACAACTTAGATTAAAGTTTTTTTTGGCTCTTGGCAGAAAACGTCTTTTTAGAAAGCCCTTACCTCCACTTTGTACTACCATTGTCAACAATTGCTTTTGAGATTTTTCCTGTAGGGCAATTTATTTACCTTTTGCCTCTTTCTTTCAACATTGAAATGTCGTCAATGGAAACTCGGAAAAAATCTGAGTCCCAGATGGGATTTGAACCCACGACCCTCGTGATTTAGTCGGATGCTGTAACCACTGAGCTACTGGAGACTCTATGGTGAGCAAAGGTCAAATGGAACTGCAATGCACTGTTACTCAGTCAAATGACAAAAGGCACACATAGCCATATAGCTCTTAACTGCATCGCGTAGTCACATTAAAGCATATTGAAGATGCGACCAACCAACCTCCAAGAGAGCAATGAAAGAAATAAATCAACATTGAAATGGCATCATCGGAAACTCGGAAAAAATCCAAGTCCCAGATGGGATTTGAACCCACAACCCTCCATGATCGAGTCGGATGCTCTAACCACTGAGCTACTGGAGACTCTCTGGTAAGCAAGGGTCAAATGCGGGTCTTGGCTGGAACTTGGCTGGAATTCAGTCAAATGACGAAAGGCACACATAACGATATGGCTCGCGCAGGAGGCCTCTTTCTTTACCAAGTTTATTATCACTTTGCTTTTTCGTATTAACATTAAAGTGAGGCTCCAGCTGTAAAAACCCTTATTTAATGGCCTTGGTTAAGATTTTCATTTCAGCAAGTAATTAATTTCTTTAGTGTGGATAGAGCAATTGGATAGAGAGATTATCATGAGCGAAAAGTTTCCGTTCCTATGTAACAATTAATGAGGATGCTGTGACACGTCACATAAAACATGGGCAAATATCACAAGATTTCTTTACAAATTGGTCATGTTCTCCATATAAATTCCTTTGATAAAGCTTGTGGTATCTATGTAACATTTGTTTTCTTTTTGTATAAGGGTATAGGAATAAATTGAGTGACAATTTCAGCCTCGTTTTCATGTAAGCACTCAGTTTGACCTCCGCTGACCTACAAAAACATGGCTATAACCTAAAACATATACCACAATTTGAGACTACAAACTACCTAGCGTAAAAGAGGAGGTTTCAATCTATAAAAATCCGTCTTCAAACCTTTTCAGTATTCTTGCGCCCTTTTTAGCTTCTTTCTGCCGGACTAATTGTAAGAACACTCGCAATTGTTTATTACATAGAGACCCTGTGCTGTTAGATCAAAGTGAACAGGCCAACAATTGTGATGCTAGGTGAACATCAGCAGAAGCCCGAACTGATGCAACTAATGATGACACGATTCTCTCACCTCCCCAGGAGCCAGTCAAGCAGCAGTTGGACAGAATGCACACCACAATGATGACACATGGTGAACAATCTAGATTTGTTTCACTTTGGACAGTGCCAGTGTTTCTCAAGAATGGTAATCAGATGATTTAAGTGAACACACTGCTGGATGGAGCTTCCACAAAAATGTATTTGAATGCTGATGAAGTCGCTGAGTTATTACTTCAGTGCCAACAGCAAAAAGTAACTGTGAACGTTCTGAATGGCCGGACTAAAACCTTTAAGATTATGGCAGTTGAATTTCCGCTGGTGTATGAATTGAAACGTTAATACCAACATAAGCATTCACAGCTGAGTGTGTAACAGGAAACATTAAAGTTATCAACTAGGGAAAGCATGGTGTGAAGTGTACACATTTAAAAGAAATACTGTTTCCAAATCCCAGAATCTGCTGATAGTGGACTTAGTTAATTGGAGTCAACTGCTGTATACTGAGTTACACTACTCCTTGGAGGATGTTCAAGGTCGACCTGGAGAACCAGTGGCCAGACTTTCACCTCTTGGATGGACATGTACAAGACCTGTTGGTGGGCTCGAATGAGGTGACTTTCAGTCAAACTTTGCACTATTTTGTACTAGGACAATTAAACACAAACAACATTAGCAGTCTACTCCGACAATTCTGGGAAATCAACAACCCTAGTAAAGCATGGGAGCATCACATTCTGAACCTTGACAAACCAGTGTTCATTCAGTTAGGGCAAGTTGAGAAGTCTGTTAAAATGTGGATGGCCAATATCAAGTAGTGATTCCATGGAAGAAGACAATCACAACCTGCTGAACAACTATGGCATGGTGCTGCACAGATTGTGCAACACAGAGAAGCTTTTGTTGAAAAGTCTGGAGGTGACAGCTGCTTATTCACAGAACATCATGCAATATTTGGAGAAAGGCTACATTCGAAAGACCAACCCAAGTGAAGAGAAACTGTCAAAACAATGGTAACTTCCACATTTTCCCATTGTAAGATAAGGCAGAAGTACAACAAAGACTTGTATTTGATGTCTCTGTGAAGTGTGATGACATCTTCCTTAATGGCATCATAGTAGTTTGGGTGAAATGACCAGTTACCAATTGATGTCACAACTCTTGCACTTCAGACCAAAAGTGTCTTTCATTATGTTAAATTGAGAGCTTTAAATGAAAGACTCTTTCCTCTAAACAGAAAACGAATAGTTCAACGCATTTTGAACTAATACACTTGGTGAAAGGGTACATGATTCATGTGACGCCATCATGTCCTTTGTTCGCACACTGGCGACTTTGCAGATTAGCAGATAACACAACTGATTTAAAAGCCACAAACGAAGTTATTTTGATTTTAAGCATAAAACTATGCATTTTTCATGAATATGAATTCTGATTAGAAATACAATTGTAGAAGCAGTATTTGAGGAAGAGTGAAACTCGCTATACACATCAAATGTTGCATCAGCTATGTTTAATCTTTGCTAGGTATGTTCACTTGCTTTATCTTTATATTGTTGTTCTTGAGAACGTTCTTTGAAGCATGTCGTAAGTCAAGTGCCACATCTCTCAAGTCAAGACTCTCGACTTTCATGGGAGGTGGTAACTTACTTTTGAGCGATACTGTACATGTATGCCATTAGGGACATTGTGTCATTTTAAAAGTTTATGTAACAAAAGCTATTTTAATGCATGATCTGATGTGATAGCGTGACTTCTGTCATGCCTATGTCAATTGAATACCTCTTTGTTTAAGTTAAATTTGCTCGTTAGCATGGGTGTTAGTTGGCATTCGATTGCTAGAAGTGTGCTTGGTCACACGTGTTGTAAGAAAGAAAGATGGATTAATGCTTTTACTGAATGTTAGACCAGGGAAAGAGGTATTTTGTCCTATTGTAAATGTATGATATCATGCTCTTTAGATTTATTTTATTGTATTTGTTATGCTTCAAAGAGAATCATGCTATTTGTAATTAGCTATATACATGCTCCAAGTGTTTGAGCTAACAGCAAATCGATTAAGCTTAGATTGGCAGGGATAGGACTATTTTCGCTCATTGTATTTTCAGTTTTTACGAGTTTTTCAAGTCTAATGACCAAGTGATGTAGTTAGATGCTTGGAGTCTCCGTCCACAAACATTTCTCTTATGCAGTGTTTGTAAACTTATTCTGGAGTAAAAGTCAGATATCAAAGTCCATCCTGAGCTGTTACAGTTTACGTCTTGATTTTGAGAACATTGCTCATATTCAAAATCCATGATATTTCCTTACTATATATAGTAACACTGATGTCAATCAAGTCTTGTTTTTTAGAAATTACAGTCGATTCCAAGAAAATTTACAGTTGTATTAATCAGCTTGCTTGACTGACCTTGCTCAGTCAGTGAAGTTTGTAGTAATTCAAAGTTGGGTTGGGCACTGCTTCTGAAAAATCCAGATTAGCCACCTGATGATTAAAATAAATACAGTTTGTATCTCTCAGTGATCAAAGCAGTGCTCAGTTGTTCACTTTTATTATTGCACTAAAAGGTATTCACTGTCTTTTAATAGTGGCATTACAATGGATGTTGGTTTGACAAGGTTTGAGACAGATACCAAACTGATTACGTTGATGGATGCACCTGGACACAAAGACTTTATCCCCAGCATGATCACTGGAGCAGCTCAGGTTTGTTGGCTTTTAATTAATTGTTTATTAATGACCAAGGAAATTACATGCATGCTTTTTGCGACCAGCGAACAAGCACCAGTGCAGTTCGCTGAAAGCATTCTCTAATCGAGCTTCAGAAAGACGTCTGTGACACTGACTAGCGATTGTCCTTTATACCTCCAAAATTCGCGAGCGCATGTATTGTTGTGGAGTTATATTTGGCAATGAGCATGTGGAGAAATGTTCCTGCTCATGTGATATTTGGTGCAGTGAACATTATATTCCTAATTTGGCGTGTTTGCACGTGCCTGTGTTGTTTGAGTCCGTAAACAGTTCACGTGTCTGTTTTGAAGTTGTAAGTGAATCAAAAGGACACTGCTCATAAATAAACTCAGATAGGTTATCTACTGTGAAATGTTTTCTAAAATGCGGATGCGATGGATTAGTACATGTATATGACCCAACAAGGCTTACAGTAAGTCTTTCATTGCTTTTCAAAAGTGGATCTTTGATGTAATGAAGTCATGTAAGTTTCAAATGGCTGAGTTTCATGTTTCAATATCTTTGCAATAGAATAAACAAGACACTTAACTAAATAGAACTGGGTTGTGTTTTAACAGTAGAACCTGGTTAGTCTGAGAAAATGTCTGACTGTAACTTTTGCTTTAGGCTAGGTTGAAATTTTGAAATTAACATGCCACATGTAGAAAACAGGATATTACAAAAGTTTATTAATTCACAAGGGTTCACATGTGTAACAGCGTCTGGCAGTGGTGAAATTCTAGCTCTAATTTTACAGCTTCATAATACTCAGATCCCAAGTGAATAAAACGCATTTTAATCAGAAAACTCCACAAAATAACTAGAAATGTTTTGGTTAGATGGAAATACTTTGAGAACGAAGAGTCACTACAGCAAAGTGTGTGTTTGTTTACATTGTATGTATTGAATGAAATATATTTTCGTTTGGTTGTTTTGTAGCTCGCTGTTTCTTTTTTGGATGTCCGGGTTCAGCTCAATTATCAATTCATTATCATACACAACACAGTACAGGAAGCAGAAAGCTGGTGAAAAACCGATAGGACATATAAAATAAAAGCGTGAATTTTATGACTTGGTTCGCTTCCATCAACCCATGTAATAATGACCACCCACTGCATCGTCCTAAACCTCCAAAATTCTAAATTCGAAAAATTTAAATTTACAATAATGCCTGGGATCAGGGGGAACAAAACTACCCTCACCCGAACTTCAATTTGTAAAGCAAAACATGGAGTTAAAGAATAATTTCTTGACAGATAGAAAGATCATACCCTCCATCAAAAATACATCAAACATACACTTCACACCCCATCATTTTTCTTCATCATAATTGCTTCAAAAATGCAAATAGTTTGCACTCCTTAATGCATCGTTATATTGTGGCCAGCATAACTATCAACTCAAAAGAGGAATGAAAAGGCCTGCTCCATGTCGCAGGTGTGGCGTTGGAGTTTTGTGCGATTACCGTCTTTGCCTTTCTTGTGGCGGGAGCACGCTTAAACAACGTCTTATTCGCAAACAAAAAAGGTAAAGAAAAATTTTGAACTTGTTTTGCATGAGCTTATGTCAACCCAATTAGAGATTTGAATGCCTGTTATTATAACAAAGTCACGCAATTTGAGATTTGCATACTTGTTATTATATTAAAGAAACTCAATTTTTTTCTCGCGTATTATACAAAGTTGCCGAGGGCTAATATGGAAATTGGTCCAGCAACGTTGCAAAATTTAGAACAAGAACTTGCGGAAATTGATCTAGCAGCATTGCAGTATTTAGAACAATTACTTGCAGAAAACGTGCCTGCAGCTCGAAAGATTGTTCAGAATGTGCTTGATGAGCGCATTCCCCCGGAAGAGCAAGAGCGTCAGCCCAAACCTCTACTTCCTAAACCGTACCAACCAAGAGTGCCACCAAGACAAAGAAGCTCAAAAAGAAGACAAGAACTTCTGAGGTGGTTCGACCCCTTTCCTCCGCAGAATATCCGAAGGGCGTGCTGGTCCAATGGTGGCGCTGGACACCTACCACGATAATTTGTGCCTCTGGCGCTGCATTGCTGTGCACAGAGGAGCCCGGCTTGATCGAAGTACAGCAGCAGCTCGTGAGCTTGCCAAGAGTTTCTTCAAACTCAAAACTGTTCCAAACAACTTCCCAAAAACATCTCTTGATGAATTAGGTAAGGTTGAAAGGCATCTTAATTAGGGAGTCGGTTTTTCAGATTGGCTCGGCATCAAGGTTTATGAGCCTGAGCGGGGAGAAGACAGCAAAGTGGTTTGGCATCTTAGAAGAAAGCCGCCGGCCAAGCTGACAAACATTCTGACAATTGGCATTTACAAGGGGCATGCCTTTGTCATAAAAGACATGGCAAAGCTTGCGAAAATGTATGCATGTGTTCATTGCCGTGCAAGATTCACACAAGCTTGCCATCTTCAACGGCATGCCCAAAGGTGTTCCCAAGGGAATACGATAATTGATTGCCTGGGTGAAAAAGTCGAAGCCCCGCAGACAGCTTTTGAGAAGGCTTTTTATCCAAAACATTACGCTTCCCAAGAATCGCTTTGGTGGCTTGACCATGAAGCCAAGCGGTGGAAAATTCACATTCACAATGCAATGTGTGGTCACGGAGGTGAGAGGTGGGTTGAGCGGGCACCTGTCGATGGTTTCAACCATGAAACGAAGACTATATTTCAATACCACGGCTGCCACTGGCACAGGTGCCAAAAATGTTTCCCGCACGATCGCGACAAAATCATTAGCCATAACAACCAAACACGCGAAGACAGGTTCATGGCCACAAGGAGATGCACAATAGCGCTCCGGAAGACCGCCTACCGCGTTATCGAGGCTTGGGCATCTGAAGTTGGGAAAATCAACGCTGACCCCCCGCAGCCCGAAACAAAAAGCTACCCGCACACAATCTTGTACGATTTTGAGGCGTACGACGACAATAATCAGCGGAAGGAACCCACGGCCATGCTCACGTTCGAGAACGCGCATGTGCCAATCTCGGTGAGCATCGGCGACACTCTTGAGAGAGAGCCCACCCACATCTGCGAAAGAGACCCCGCTGAGCTGGTTCGCAAGTTTATAGAAGAACTGGAGAGATGCGGAAAAAAACCCGGACCCAAGTAAAGGCGGAGTTTATGCCAGAAGACATGGGCCTGCTTCCAAAAGCGCAGCGGCAAAAAATTGCTGAATGGTGCGACCAGGTGCCTGTTGTCGGGTTCAACTCGGGCAGTTATGATCTAAGCCTGATCAAAAGCCACTTCGCGGAGCAGCTTTCTGACACAACCAGCAAAGTCAGAGTGGCAAAAAAAGGAAGCAAGATAATGTTCTTGCTCACCTGGGGCTTCCGTTTCCTTGATATAATTAACTATCTTGGCCCTGGGACCAGCTATGAAAAGTGGGTAAAAGCCTACAAATGCACAACGGAGAAATCATGGTCTCCGTACGAGTGGTTCCATTTGCCCCAAAAGCTCGACTATGCAGGGCTCCCAGACTATCCAGCGTGGTACTCACACCTGAAGGGCGACCACATGCTCACGATAGATGAATGGGAGGGGTGTAAGCGTCTGTTTAAAGAAAGGGTATGCGCTACTACAACAATCTCGACGTGGCTCCTGGTCTTGAGGCTTTGGAATAGATGCGGGCCTTATACACCGAAAAAGGAATCGACATCTTGAAAGACGCGGTCAGCGTCCCGGGTGTGAGTTTGCATTACTTACTCCGGGGAGTGGTCGAGAAAGGTTCGGAGCTTTACAGTCCAGGCAAAGAAGCATACGAGATGTTGAAAGCACATGCTCGATTTCTTGTGACGTACAGGCAGAAAGCGCGGAGACGGGAAAAAACTCGTGGGCGCACTGTCCGCAGAGAGACTGTTGGTGTACGTCCCTCTGCTGTGTTGGTACGTTGATCACGGGGCGGTTGTCACAAAGGTTTACAGAACAATCGACTACCAACCAGTCAAGATCTTTCCCTGGTTCATGGAGCAGGTTACCGAGGCGCGACAGACAGGAGACGTGGAAAAAAGCAAGGTGCTGCAGGCTGAGGTGTTCAAGCTGCTGGGGAACAGCGGGTACAGGAAGCTCATCAAAGCCTTGGAGCGGCAAACAAACATTATTTACATCAAAGATGAGAAGGTGGTCGACAGAGCCTTGCAAAGCGCGTATTTCTCTGATCTTGACAAGATCGGGCAGGCGTATGAGCTGGAAAGCCGCAAGCCAAGGATGACAATCAGGCGACCGTTTCAGGTTGGAATCGCTGTCTATCAGCTGGCAAAGCTGCGGATGCTGGAATTCTATTTCGACTTTCTCGACAGGTATTTCGAGAGAAGAGATTTTGAGGTGATCCAGATGGACACCGACAGCACCTACATGGCCATCTCCGGTGAGCGGCTCGAGGACCTTGTCAGGCCGAAGCAGCAAGCAGAATTCAAGACACAAAAGAAACAGTGGCTGGCTTCGGATGGAGTGGCCGCACACCCGGGCTCTTCAAACTCGAGTGCGTGGGCAGCCAGATGATCGCGTTCTGTTCAAAGTGTTATTTCGTTGACGAACCGGAGGGCGAAAAATAGAAGTTCAGCATGAAAGGGATGTTGAAGAAGCAAAACGAGATAACCTGGCAGCGTTTCATGGCAGCTGTGAAGAGTAGCAAGGACATGGCAAGTAACAGAGGTTTCAGGATGCGGGACGGACGGATGGTCACTTATGAGCAGCAGAAACTGGGACTGAGCGCTTATTACGACAAAAGGTGGGTGCTGCCCAATGGGATACACACTGAACCAATCGAATTTCACATTTAGTTCCCGTCAGACGGAGGAAGAGTGGTGTTTGGAGGGACAACCAGCAGTTCTTAACGCACAAAGCCTCGCTTGGGCCCATCGTGCAAATAGTAGAGAACAGGCTCATTTGGTTTTGTAACAGACCTTTCAAGAGTATATACTTTCAAAGACCAGATCGGATCTGTGGCCCTTCTTACGCCTCCTTCAAGCTCACCGGGTTGGTAGAGATAGCGTATTTGAAAACTTTGTGCCCGCGGGGCAGTTTGTCGTGTGGCAGAAATATGTCCGCTTGGTGGACTGCATTGGGTGTGGACACGTCGAATTTTGGTCGAAGAATGCGCCTCGGAGCAGGCAGGTATATCTGCCAGAGGGTTTGCTTGGCCAGCCACTTTTTTGCGGTGTCTTCTCGTACCTTGGCGGCCTCGGATAATTTTTTGATAGCGGCAATGCCTTTCCAATATCCCCCAGGGCCGTAGTATATCTTTCCGAGTTTGGCATCCACCACGCTATATAAGGAACATGAGTTCACCATTTTTATGCTGCTCGCTTGGCTGATAGAAATCAGAGAACGTGGGCTCTTTGGGAGGTATCATTCATTCTTCAGGATGCGCCTGGTTGTAGAGTTTGAAGGCGTAGTCAATGTTGGTGAAGTTCTGCTTGACCTCCTCCTTTATTTGTGTGTTTGTCGCAATCCAGTTGAGAAGTTTGGTGCGGTCACGTGTGTATTTTGCGTACGCAGCTTGATACGCCTCAAGAGCTTTATCATGGAGCACCCAAAAGCCTACGCGAGATAATTACCCCCGATAAAAGCCGCTGCGTTCAACACAGCCCCGCCAGCCATAATCACAACACTTGCCATGCTTCGTTATTATATATTATCAGAGGTATTTTCAAATACAGAATTTTAGGCCTTGGTGGGAAAGATTTTCTGGTCCTCCAAGTACTGTTTGAGAGCAACCCCCCGCCATTACAGCTGTGAACATTGCATAGTTTTCGATAGAATTAGAAGGGTCACCTGTAAAACTTTTCTTGAACGTTTTTTGCAAACCAGCCTATGCCAGCAGCGAGGCTGGTAAGGGTGGCAGCATCCATGACTGTTTTCACGAGCTTGTTGTCGGACATGTTGGTTATAGATAAGAGAAAAAAATATTTAATTGAAAATTATTCCTCGCCTTCTTCCTCAAATACTTTTTTGAAATGATCAGGATTTTTGGCAATCCAAAAGATAGTTTTAAGGCAATTGTACGTGAATGCCCCCCAAACTAAGCCAATGCCTTAAACAGCTGCGATGCTTATAGCTAACTTTTGGAAGTCTGGGACTTTCCACATTTTGTTATACAACAACATCAAAAAATATTCAAATGAATTTTGCCACCTCTGGCTAATCATCCATCGGGCGAATGCCTTTTTTGGGTTGCGGTATTCTTGATGGCTGCGGAGATTCTTGTATTCTCACCTGCGGTGCGGGTTCCGGTGTAGGTGCTGGTGCAGTAGCCCATTCCTTTCTAAAAAAGGCTTTTATGTCTTCACGCTTGACATAAGTCGTAACAAGCGTAGCGCCAATTCCATTGATAGAGATCCATTGGGTTGTGCTGAGACCATTTGAAACTTTGGAATCAGCTGCAGCGAGCTCTAGTGCGGCCCCTTGAACCGGCCCAGGAGCAGCCGCAGAATTTTTTTGAATCTCTCTTTCGATTATGATAGCACTCTCAGCTACGGCTTTTTTCTGTGCTTCACGAGCCTGTCTTGTTTTCGCAACAGCACACCTATTGTCTCTTTGGTTTTGCCAGATTTAACAAGTGTTGCCAGCTGCTCACGGAGAGCAGGAATATCAGGCTGAGTCAAAGCAACTGATAAGACATTGTCGGGCGCGCTCGTTGGCTCAGCTTCAAGCAAGCTCAAAATGTCGGTCATTGTGGAGTCTTCGATTGCTACCCAGTTTGTGCTCGTTGATGGGGTCGCCATTTTGTATATGTTATTAATTTTTTAATTGAGTTTTAATTTTATGCTGTAAGGGTGCCGAAGTGAGAACACAAGGAAGGAAAACTTATTTTTTTTCAACATCGAAATATATTCTTTGTACTCATCTTGAGAAAGTTCGCCGGCGTAATCTTCAAAAACCGCTTTCAAAGTGTAAAAAAGCACAATTGCAGCTACGTTTTCATGGAAAGAAGCTGTGATGCTGGTCATCTTTCGGGTGAGCACCCACACGCTTAGTCCTGTGTGGCGAGTGCTGAATGCGAGATTGACCAGCTGGCCTGTGCGCTTTTTCACATATGAGCATGTTGGTGCCCTCCAAAACCAGCAAACAAGCTTCAACCATGGTTCAACCGCATTCTGTTCGCAAATGATAACATAAAAACGAGGGTCCGTCTCAGCGAAGCAATGAAAAGTCTTGTTATTTGCAAATGTTGGGGAGATGAGCACGATGAAGTCGAACTTGCCACAGAAAGGGCCACAGAGCTGATTGATGTGGGGTGTTTTGTCTGTGGAAAGAAGCGATGGGCTGTCTCCCACATGTCCCTGCCTACCATGCCGTTGTTGTACAGCATGTTAGGCGAGCCGTTCACTGTGACACTGACTTTCGTCAGGTCAGGGTTGAAGTACTTTTCTGAATCTCTGTCTCCTGCAGCGTAAGGCTCGATGAACAGGAGAAGGATTCCTTTTAGGGACCTTCTCTGTGGGTTTACTCTGAGGTTAATCCTTGTGTCCGTGCCTTTTACGAAGGTGACCACCTCAGCCTGCATCGTGTGATCGTATATGAATTCCTTGCCAGGGGAATGAACACTGTGGGCGTTGTCTGCCAGAGTCTTGCTTCTAATCATTTCGTGCTCGAGCTGGATGTTAGTCAGCTTGTATTTCAGTTTTGTTGGGTCAGAGCCTTTGGCAACCTGTGAGGCCGGTTCAAAGGTCAGCTCAAACACGAGATCGTTGTAAAGAGCTTGGGGGTAAAAGACTCCGTGGACGGTCAGGATCTGGTGGTCCAGTCTGATTCGGTATTTTGTTCCAAAAACCTTGTTCAGTGCGTTTTCTGTGTCGACACCCGTGGTTTTCTTATCCCCAGTGTTTGAGTGGATCTTGCAGAGGTCCTCGCTTTGAATGCCGTCGAGCAGCATGTTGTCCCGCTCCTCCTGCGAGAGGAAAAGGTCCTCCCAGATCTTGAAGATGTCATACCCCACCGTGTCCTGCAGTATGGTGCTCGCATAATTCACAACAAGCTTGTCGACCAGAGACCGCTCGACGATGTTGTTTACTCGCAAATTGTTCTTGATGGTGTAAAAACTGAGAACTTTTATTTTATCCACTGTGATTTAGTGGACAGAGCAGAACCTTTTCAACGGCAAGCACTCAAGTGTTCTTGCGAGCTTTGACATTAAAGGAAAGCCTTATGAAAAAGTTTTATATCAGAGTGGGGAGCAACATGTTCTGAGGGTCACAAATACAGGCAAAGAAGTGTCAAGTTTGAACATCTCAGTAAAAAATGAAAATGGCGAACTGTTTGACCTTCACTGGTTCCCAATTCATTTTATTTTAGAAATAAATTGAAATGTTATAATATGCCATGCCTTCAGCAAATGTGTTGCCAAGTTCACTGCCTGATAATATTTATCCAGAGCTACCCCTCTCAAGAACCCCAGAAAATTTCCAGCTAAGTGAGATTGAAAAAGAAATAGCTGATGAGGCATAACATTACAGGCTTGTGTTGAAAAAATACAAAAAAGCTCGGAAAGTGATTCACTATTCCATGATCTGTCTTGGCGCTGTATCTGTCGCCCTGTCTTCTGGGGCTGTTGTAACTTCACTCACTGGTGTCGGAATTGTGGTCGGAGCGCCAATAGCAGGAATAGCAGCCCTTTCAGGTTTTGCTTCCACAGGCCTGTTAGTTGTTAACAAGAAGCTTGAAAGGAAAGTTAATAAACACACGAAAATTCAAGCTCTGGCACTTGCAAAACATGACTCTGTCTCTGAAGCTCTTGACGATAACAATGTTTCCAACTCAGAATTCAAACAAATAACACGTGAAATGCAGAAATATCGCGAAATGAAAGAGATTTTGTGCTCAAACTTCGCGAAAAAACAGACCGATTTATGCCAGCCGGATCTTGAAAAGATAAAGAAGCAGATTTGGCAAGAGACTCGGCAAGAGGTTCGAAAAAAACTGGCGGCGTCCAGCACAAATTTGAACTAAACTTTGAGAGAAAAAACACAAAAGTCTCTCGGAGTGTTATAAAAAATAGATAACGCGTTACTGTCACTCGTTTTTTACACTAGTAGTAATAGTGGATGAAGTGGTAACAAGTAAAATGACTAAGCTGTCAATAGCAAGCCATTGGGTTGTGCTAAGACTTTTATCTTTATTTTCTCAAAACCCGCGATTGATTTTTTCTCGCCTATCACCGTTGTTCTTCTTTCCCAGATCATTATAATCCATGATCCATGATCCTGATTTTCCAAAGGTCATAAGCCCCTCGGCCTGCACATCACGTGCTGGTTATTCCAATTAAATTGTCAAAGCAATAATATTTTGAATATTATAAGAGAATGTTTGCTGTCTTTCACGCTGCTATGTTTCTTGTTTTTGATTACTTTACTCCTGAGTGGCAAAAAGATATCAGAAATATAACTCGTGAGGTGATTCAAGTGATGAATGAGGCAAAATAAAACGTTCTTTACATATTTTCACAGCTGAAAGCCTTGTTCAGGTTGCAAATGCAAATTTTTTCTTTAGAACATTCTTGAAACGTTATGTCAATAATTGGGTTTCATTTGGTTTGCATAATCCAATATCATCCAAATATAAATATTGCATCAGTCGGAGAAGCAGATCAAACCAGTTCACTACAGATTCAACAGTTTGAGAACAGAGCAAAGCAAAATTAATGAAGATTTGGGCACTGTTTTGGATGATATTAATTGCCAACTTCAAAGTGAATTTGACGAAGATTTCATTGCAGTGGAACCATGTTCACAGCACAGTGATGTCGGTGTCGAAGAGGTTAACACCAGTATTATCGCTCAAGTTTGCTTCGGCGCTGTTTAATCATCGAAAGCTCTTGCCCTGTGCTGTGGCGGCAAGATTTTTCTTCCAACACTTGGAGCGCATCATTGAGCTTCTCCAAAACTATACTTGTTGTCCACTTCTACTAACCCTTGAATCTTTGTGCGTTTAACAGAAATGGACAATGCGTTGTCCACTTTTGTGTTCCCTTGTGTCTTTGCGGGCTGAACAGAAATGGACAACGCATTGTCCATTTTTGTGATCCCTTGTGTCTTTGCGGGCTGAACAGAAATGGACAACCCGTTGTCCACTTTTGTGTTCCCTTGTGTCTTTGCGGGCTGAACAGAAATGGACGACGCGTTGTCCACTTTTGTGTTCCCTTGTGTCTTTGCGAGCTGAACAGAAGTGGACAACGCATTGTCCACTTTTGTGAAAGTGTGGTTGCTTCCTCTCACACGTAGTTTATAAATGTTTTGCAGTATTCGTCTTCAGGCCAGTGAAATGCTTCAAGGTAGTGTTTTTTCCATTTTTAAAACATGCGGCACATAAACCAGTTTTTCTGCAAACGTTACATTTGCAGCAAGATATTATTTTTTGTAATTCGCCCAAGTTTTTCGCAAAAAGGTGCCTGTGACAGTTCATCATGCACCTCATCCCAACCCATCTCTTTTCTCCCCCCTCTTTTTATTACAAGATACTCCTTGTATATCCTTTCCATTAACTCCTGTGGTAGCTTTTAAATTTTCTCAGTTGTTGTCAATTCGTTTGTTGGCCTGTTTGCGCTTTTTGATGTCTCTCACTCGCTGGTTCTTGCTGCAGCCATATTTGGCGTATATACTTGTGCTGACAATTCTTCAATTGGTGAGCCCGCTGTTGTAACAAGGGAAAATAATTCTGCGACACAACCGCTGGCTCGGCTGGGTGTCACGCTCTTTTGTTTACTAGTGTTTGCGTAATTATTTGCTTTCACACACACATGGTT
>OX393569.1:11577486-11624986 GCA_947652115.1 Blastomussa wellsi
AAATTACGTTGTCTTTATTTATCAACGTCAACTCCACTGAAAACTCAATGTTGATTTTATTATGTCTCGCTTCACCCAACAGGCACGTGAGTATTTGGAAAATTTCCTAAATTTGCATAAAGTGAAAACTTGCAAGTATCTGTTTTTACTGTATAAACATAAATACAAGCTCT
Organism: Blastomussa wellsi; assembly: GCA_947652115.1. Taxonomy (NCBI): domain Eukaryota; kingdom Metazoa; phylum Cnidaria; class Anthozoa; order Scleractinia; family Plerogyridae; genus Blastomussa; species Blastomussa wellsi. Next base: position 11,577,660 of record OX393569.1, read on the forward strand.
TGCTGAATGACACAAAACAGAAGTCATTTTTCACTCTAAAGCTGAAGAGGGAAAAAATTAGCAAATCTTAGAACGCAAGTCTTAGAACTAACTGAAAAGTATGCGAGCCTTGTAGCATTTAATATTCCCCGCTGTTGTTGCATTATGCTGAAGCATGACATTGCTATACTTGAAGATTAAAACTAAGGTCAAATCTAGAAGTTATCATATCTCTGAACTCACTTTGAATAAACAGCCAAAGAATTCATTTCAGTTACCTAAACCCACAAGAAATACTCGCAAAATTGCAAATAAATTAACGACCGTCGCTTCTGGTGAAGCAAACTTGCTAACTTACATAGTGTAAGCGAAAGCTGCAACGTCGGCGCATTCCATGACTGATGTGATTCCTTTTTTAGTGTATTTAACATTCCCTTCGAAGCCCACGCTTTGATAAAACAAAAAGAAAATATATTTTATACACAATTAAGAAAACAATATCCATAACATTTTCCGTACAAACAATTGCAGCATGACATTCATTCCAGATGAGGCATTTCAATTTTCAAATGGCGACTTCATTCAAAACTCAAATGTCTGGCTTCACACAACAGTAAAAAATATCCTTAATTTGCATGAACGTGAAAACTGTAGTGGTCCTTGCCACAAGTCAATTCACGATTGAGAAAGTCTCGATAACCTTTTCAAAAGCATTTATGAGGCTTGCGAAAGCCACGGCTCACTGTGTAAATATCTATTTTTACTGTACAAACACAAGCTCTTGCTGAATGGCACTACATTATGTTGAAGCGTGAACAAGAAGGTCAAACGCTGTCATCAAATATAATTTGTCTGTCGTCTTAGTCTGTACTTTGTATTTACCGCTTGTTAGAAAATTGTATTCACACTTAACAGATAGCAAACTAGCCTTAAACAAGAACTTTCATTCCAAATAAATGACAGCTAATGATGAGAAACGGCTAGATCGATCCACCAAATGAAAAGGAATTACTGGTAACACAGAGGTTTGGGCGTGTTTTTGCAAGGTAAACAAATTCTGTGAATGACGTTACATGTCCGAACACGTTTCGGCATGGACGGCCGGGCTACACGGCTCGTAGACTTATCTTCTGTGCATGAGTAATTCATAAAGGGCAAACTACATGTTCTAGAAAGAATACTACCACAAGGAAAACAAAAACTTCTCTGAGCCAAATATATACCTTGATGATAATACCTTGAAAGTAACTTAGATTTGCTGGGTTGTTAGCTTATCAACATTGGATAATTAATTAATTCAACAATTATTAATTCACTTTTAATTACCAGTAGTTTCTGAGTAGGAGCATGGGTCTGGTCACTGACAAAACAAACAAAAGTAAATCCTGTGCAGAGCAAGAGCCACCCAGGCCTATGGCTGTGCGGCTAATAAATGTAAGAATTAACATCACAGGTTTTGTGATTCAAAGTCCAGATCACGATTTGGCCGAGTGGAGGTTTGGGTCTGGTCACTGACAAAAAATAAACCCTGCCCCGAGCTAGACCCGCACGAGCCTACAGCCATGCAGCTAACAAGAAGATGAAAATCATCTGAAACTGCGCTATTAAAATTTAACTACGCATTTAATCCAAATGCTCCTTTATTGTTTAAGCCCCATGGTTTTAATATTAACGCTTTAATATTACGGCTTTAATGAATGAATTTTCTTGAAGGATTAACCATAGCGCTTTCTTAAGTAGCTGTTTAGGGATTGGAGGTTAGTTGTTGTAGAATATTTCTTATGCTCTGCATACTGTGAGTATTCCCTCCTCTTGTGGTATGTTCGTGTAGAGGCTTTTTGCATCCATTGAAACAACTGGGACCTTTGGTTTTTTCAATGAAATTAATGAAGCCAGTGGTATCTTTTATGTAGGATTTTTGCTGTTGTCCTGTAGGCTGAAGTAATCTGCCAACAAATGATGACAGTTTTTCTGTAGGGCCATCACATCCTGATATTATAGGTCTACTGACTGGAGTCTGTTTGTGTATCTTGGTGAGGGTATAGAATTCACAAAGCCAGTTGTTAGTTGTTTCGACTGTGTGTTCTCCATGGTAGAGGTCGTTGATTAGTTCTTTCACTTTAAGTCGGGTATCAACTACCATGGGTGATGCAAGAGTTTGGTAATGTTCTTGTATGGAACGCCATATCTGCCTTATGATATTTATTTTCATTATTTATGGTGGTTTCTTCATTATATGCGGTGATTACATAATTATACACAGTGCCTTAATCATTATATTCGGTACCTAGTCCGTTATATGCAGTGGCTTTTTTATTATATGAGGTGCATGTTGTATTATACGGGGTGCTTTTTTCTTTATATGCGGTGTTTACTGCATTCTACACGGTACTATTTTCATTTTACGCGGTGCTTTTCTCATTATGAGCGGTGGCTAATTCATTATACGCGGTGCTTTTTCCTTTATGCACGGAAGTTAAGTCGTTATACGCAGTGCTATCTTCTTGCAGGGCCTTTTTCCCGTTATACGCGGTGCTTTTCTTATTATGTGCGGTGGCTAACTCATTAGTGCTTTTTTTCGTTATACTCACGGGACCTCGTTCTCGCTGAATTTGAAACGAGGCCCACTACGCAAGGAGGACTGGGTATGAAGCATTGTTCCCGCCAAGTCAAAATGGCGGCCACCATGGACAAGCTGGATATTATGGCTCGTATTCTAAAAAAAAAATAGTTTAGGTCATTTGACCGAGCAATTCCATAGGGAAAAAATAACTCCAGATATAATCTCTATGCTATCTACACATGAAATGAATCAATTAGGGATAACCAGCAGGGTGGATATGATGAATTTGCGCTTACAATGTTGCACATACGGTAGGCAGAAACGAGAGAAAAACCGTGTAGGATGCGGTGCACCGGAATTTGACATTCCTAAATCAATACTGGAAGATCATTTAGAAGAGGGCTTCACAATCAAGGAGATTTCCTGTATGCTTTCAGTCAGTGAAAGAACAATTTATTGCAGAATGGAAGGATACGGACTTAAGGCGCTCAATTTTAGCAACATATCTGATGATGAGCTTGATCGGCATATGACAGAAGCGGCGGAAGATTTTCCTTTTTGTGGAGAACAAACGTTGAAGTTTCTTCTCAAAGAAAGAGGCATCAGAGTGCAGAGAATGAGACTTAGGGATAGTATGTGGACCAAGTTGGAGTAAAAGAGAGAAAGAAAGGACGCTTGAAACGGAGGGTATATAACGTTCAAGGACCAAACCATTTGTGGCACGTCGACACAAATCATAAACTTGTAAGATGGAACTTCATTATTGTTGGTGGGATCGATGGTTTCAGTAGATTACCAGTGATGTTGAAATGCACAGATACCAACAACGCAGATACTCTTTTGATGTGCTTTTTGGGAGCAGTAAATATGTATGGCCTTCCAAGCAGAGTGCGAACTGACCAGGGACTCGAGAACGTGAAAATTGCAGATTACATGATTTCGAGGAGGGGAGTAAACAGAGGGAGTGCCATTACAGGAAAGAGCACTCATAATCAATGAATTGAATGCCTCTGGAAGGACGTCTATCAAGGAGTGCTAGCTGTGTACTACCAATTGTTTTATTTTATGGAAGATGAAGGAATCCTTGATCCACTCAATGACCTCCATCTGGTTGTACTCCACCATGTTTTTCTACACAAAAATTCAAGAAACTTGACATATGGAATAGGGCCTGGTCACAACGCAGATTGTGCACAGCTAGATCATCACCTATCAGAATGTGGGTGGCAGGTCAACTTCAAACTCCTGTGGGGATTGAACTGGAAAGTGGGGCCATCAACAGTTATGGCGTTGAAGGTTTCATAAATGATGAAGCAGAGGATGACAGTCAAAGGAGGCCCATGTTTCAACCCCTTTCAAATCAGTTGAGTGACAACTGCATACAACAGCTGCAACACAAAGTCCCACCAACATGGACATCTTCAAACTTTGGCATTGATATGTACCTCAAATGCCTTCATATTGTCGAGCAATATACATTTGATTCTTAAATTCAGAAAATTGATGTATGTCATGTTTGAAGGAGTATCATGATTCTTTTGTTAAAATATTGTGGCCAAAGATTTGCTTCATGTTTATTTTTCTGTTCATATTTCAATCTACATCATTTGGTAGAATGAATTTTTTGGTGTAATGTTCTAGTTTGTGATTAATGCTCCCAACCCACGAGAACCAGAAACAAACAAACATGGGGAAAGGGGTTGGGAATGAAGTACCCCAACAGGCACCATCACTAATGCAATACTAGTTTAGCTTGGTAAGATGGGGAGGGGACTTGACCCCTCCCCTCATCCCCTTTCTCTCTAGGGGTGCAGGTCACGATCCCCTAAGAGAGGTGCTACTCCTCTCGAGGGCTGCAGGTCACAGCAAGAGTCCTTACTACTCTTTAGGGCTTCAGGTCACAATACACTGTGAGAAGTCCCTAATCCTCCTCAGGGCTGCAGGTCACCATACCATGAAAGAGGTCCTTAGTCGGGTAAGGTAGTTAAGACTCATGGTTACCATGGCAAACAATCCATTTTCTGAGTCTATTGGGCAAAGAGTGACCTGTATGGGAGCACATCATCCCAACCCAAAGTTTATTTGTCTATATCAACTCAACATCACAGAGCAGAGAGATATATACCTAAGGTTTAGGGGTTGATCAACAGTGATTTAAGAACTATCCTGATTGGCTCAGTTGGTATATTGCACTATGAACACACATGGTCAGGAATGAGCTTTGGCCTGTGAAACCCACCCTAATTTACTGCATGTCACGCAATCCGCAAGTATTTCTCATGGTTGTTCCATTACCCACAATTTGTATCTTTTAAGAGATAAAGTGGTCTTAAATTTATTTGAATTTCATTATGTAGCCTGTTTAGGTAGCAACAAACTCACCCCAGGGTGGTTAAGCTTTTTAAATTCAAAAACTGTATCAAGTGCATGCACATGTAAATTGAGTATGTGTACAAAGAAACAATTTCTACAGGAACAGGTAAAAAATGCTTATATTAAAATATTCAATAAACAAGTTTTCTAATTGAATAACCCAACTTTTTTTCAGAAACTGAAATCTACCTGCCATAATGCAAGAACTTTGCAATGTTTAACACTCATAAGCCATGAAAAATACCACCATGCATGCTCCCTTACTTTTCATTCTGTTACACATGACCGAAAAAAGCATTAGAAAATGCAAAATCGTACAAGTTAAACAATTTGTCTTCAGCGAGCAAAGGAATATCCAAGGTTGGACGAGGCAGATTCAGGCAGTTAATGCAAGTATTTGCTGTGGGGATAAACGTGCTTGTAACTTCTACAAATTGCAAACTGGGGTGCAGCACAAATCCCAACACAGGCTCCTCTTCAGCACCAGTTACGAATTGCAGAATATGTGACAGAGATACTGCGCCTCTTCTTCCACCTACAAATTAAAAAGGAAGGAGCTATCAGAAGCTTTGCATCACAGACTGATGACAATGAAATGTGTATAACAATTTCATTCAATTTCAATTTCAAAACAAATGTGCAAATGAACACATACTAAAATCGTTATATGTGGACTGACATGTACACACTACAGTGCTGTAGATATACATGTGCACTCTGATATAATTATAATATTAAATAATAATAAAGTTTGCAGAAATGTTTAAGTAGAATTATTTCTTATACTTATCATTATCATTATCTCTATCATTGTCCTTGTCCTTGTTATTGTTATTGTTACTATTATTTTTATTATAAATTAATTTAATTCTCAGTAGTAGCTGAGTACAGCTACTACTTTTCGGGGACACTAATCAAATCAACTGCAATCAAATCAAGTCAAATCAAATCAACTGTTGCTTTCTGAGGTGAGGGTAAAACCAGAGTGCCTGGAGAAAAACCTCTTGGAGCAGAGTAGAGAACCAACAAACTCAACCCACTTATGATGCCGGGCCTGAGAATTGAACCTGGGATTTTTTGTGGAAGTAGAGTGCTCCCACCACTGCGCCATCCTCACACCATGAGGTTAAGCACATGTTAATGGCAACAGCAAATGGCAGGCATGGGTAAATGGTTACTAATTTTACCTACAACTAAACCTGAAAACAGTGAATCATATATATTTTCATAAAAGTAAAATACTGTACTTCATCTTCACACTGAACAAGGCACACAACAACACTGTGAACAAAACAAATGATACAAAAAATGTTTATCTGGTCACTTTTGCCATTGGTTGCAAATCTAAAAACCCTTTACTATTGTTTATGTACAATGTATGTTTAAGAGTAGTTTTCCTTTTGGGTTACATTGCAATTGCTTTTGCAGCAACTATGTCCTGGGCTGGCTAAATGGAAACTGCTCTATTGACTTACTTGCTGCTTCCCTCAGGTACTTCATAAACTTTGCGTAGACAGCATTTTCAAATGTCCTGCTGTTGGACCCTTCCTCACTGAATTCTGCTTTCAGAAGGTTTGTCACATTCTTTACAGTCAAAGGCTGTGAAGGCCCAGGTCGTAACAGGTGGAGGAACATTGGAAGCTTGCATCCAATCTACAAAGGGAAGATAAATGTACCAATAATAATTAAGTACACTTCTAGGAAAAGTATGGCTCTAAATCTTTTCATGTTGTTACAAAAATAAAAAACAAAACAAAAAAGGTGTTTCTCATGAAGAAAACAACAACAACAAGACTGGAATGCAGGCTATTTGTTTTAAGGATGAGCAAGCCAAAGTTCTCCCATCTCAACACGGCAGGCATAACGCAAAGTTGGGGACAAGGGCCTCCTTAACTAAGAACTACATGTAGACTGGTGCTCTTGTTAACGTATTCAATGGTACACATAAGTGACCCTTACTTGGTATATTCCAACCTCCTTGAATCCATTCTGAAGTGCTTTCAGACAAGGTTCCAATGGTGTAATTCTGCTAAAGATAGCCTGTAACATCTCCTCAGTCAAAAATGTGGGCAGTTTCCAATTCTGAATGATGCTAATCAAACACAATCAATACACATGTAGCTTTTTGATTCACAGAGTTCAATTGGCTCATCAGCTGGATTTGCAGCATACGCAAAAAGTACATGTACATGAAACAACAATAATTTCATCGCTTACAGTATGTTGCACTTTTCCTGTGAAAAGAATCACTAGTACATTATAGTTAGCAAAATAAATTCTTACAACTCACAAGTTGCAAATAAAACTACTGACTAATCTTAAGAACTAAAACTACATTGTATTTATACAAAAGCAAAAAAAAAAAAAAAATTGGTTACAGTACTTACCAAGAATAATCCCAATTGTTTTGTAATCATGTTGCATGAGCTCTCTAAGCCCCTTATCAAAGTAGTTGCTCTTTATTCCATTAAGTGCCAAAGAGCAGAACTCTTTTCGTGGGCCACCATAGTCCTGAGCCTCCTAAATATGGAAAACCACCACTATTAGTTTATATAAATATGAAAGAGACTAGTGACAGTCTGCATGTAGGTAGAAAAGGACTTATGTTATTTTGTGCTTATCAATAAAGGGCAAAATTACTGAGCGCTGATTGGTTGAGAAAGAGGGCATTTTTTCTTAATCGAGGGCATTTTTAGTAATCAAGAGAGGGCATGATTACCTGTTAATGATTGGCTAATCCGTTAATTGCCGTAGCGCTAAACAGGCTTTCCAGATAAAAATAGACTGCGCGTGTGATTTTCCTTCGTATAAATTTTGCCCTTTATTGATAAACAAGTAATCCCATGAGACCTCGTACTATTAAGGATTAATTGCACTTGAGTTTTCAAAATTTTCCAAAATTGCCCGAGTCTCTCGTGCAATTAATCCTTAATAGTACTTGGCCTCATGTGATTACCTATACAAATCAGGAATTCTTTTGAAACCATACATGTAAATAAATATGTGTGAAATATATTGACAACCTTGCACCTTAAAGAGACTGTTGCAGCATGTATGTAAATTTATTGGCAGATAATTAACAATTATTCACCGAAGTGGAGGTGAGGTGAATAGTGGTGGATATTTACCGAGCTGCAAAGCAGAGAGGTAAATATCCACCACTATTCACCAACAGGAACACTGAGGTGAATAATACCACACAAGCTGAATAACTAGCGGCCAAAAGAGTAACTTTACTTGTGACAATGTACCAACAAAAGCCATTTTGTTTTTCTTCGGCTGCTCTGAGGTGAATAGTACTTGGCTAATCACTTCTGAGCTAGCCAATCAGTGTGTGCGAAAAGTACTATTCACTTGTGTGGTATATACTAAGAGGAATTATTTTTAGTAAAAATACACTACAAGTTTCAGCTGAGTTGACATATGATTAAACTCTCAGCCCTTCTACTGGCAATTTCTACCATTCCAAACAGGCCCAAACTTGCATAAAATTTCAAGCAAAGACTCTCCTGTCACCTTAACAAAAGCACACTAAGTCACAACGGGCTGATGTATTCTGCTGGAGCAAACCTGATAAAACAACAGAAACTAAGAATAAAAACATCACTTCATTATAAAACTGGACCTCCAATGTTTTTCGAAAGTCTTGAAGGCAACTGATCTCATCAAGGGCAGTTTGTAAAAGGTTTTGGCGATCCACCATGATGAAGTTTGTCTCCCCGACTTTTTCTTCATGAGCGAACTCAACTTCAACTGCTATGCCAGTGACCATGTTTAGCTGCAAGCATCGCAAAATTTCAACTGGGTTATTGATGTCATTTTTACGACAGTACTGCACAGTCTTTTCAACCACTTCATCCACTGTCATTTTATCATCATCTGAGATGCTTGTTGATGGTGTGGTGGGCAGTGAAGTTTCAGTGCTGGAGACAACCAATTCACTTCCAGAATTGGATACAAAAGAAGCTGCAGTAACAGGTGCTAACGTAATGCTGTTGCTTTGTGATTGGGACTGTGTAGTTGTGACAAGTGGCTGTGGTAGGGTTGATGTTGCTGACCCAGAAGTGACAAGTGGCCGTGTTAGGGATGATGTTGCTGACCCTGAAGTGACAAGTGGCTGTGGTAGGGTTGATGTTGCTGACCCTGAAGTAACAAGTGGCCGTGTTAGGGTTGATGTTGCTGACCCTGTAGTGATTTCCTCTTGCCTTCTGGAGGTATTGAACGCAGACTACATTAAGTCATTCTCTTCTTCATCAGATTCTTGGGATCCATCCCGACAGTCCCACAGGTGTTTTCGCGGATAAGAATTTGCTTGTGACAAATGTGGCACTCCTCTTTCAAAGAAGAACTTTCACTCATTTGACTAGGTTTAGTTGACATTGATTTCTGAATAGGAACAATGTATATTTTACCTTGACCCCCACCTAAGTTAGCTCTGAGATCTCTAGCACTCCAACAGCAATCAATACGTCGTAGATCTCTGCAGTTTGGGGAGATCTGCATTAACTCGAACACTCCACATGAACGCAGGGCGGGAACGCCAACAGTGTTTCCGTCGCTGTCTTTCATATCAGATGTAATCTTCTCTTTGACAGTATCCTCGTCATCATTAGGATCAAGCTTGATCTTTTTCAAACCAAGACCTGCCTTGAACAGCATTTGCGTCTCAAGAGAGGAAGGTGTCTTGAAAGAATACTTGTCCGCTAGACAAATAAACTGGAAGGACCATTGTTTCTTTGACTGTGGGCAAGCAGACTTTCGTTTTCTTCCTCTTCCACTAGAACTACTGCGATTTGGTTGAAACAAATGATTTCTCTCCTCCCTTACCCGTTCTCGATAGTTTTTCCTCTCATCATTGCTCTCATTTTTGTTTTTTTCCAAGGATTTTGTGCAAAGTTCTCAGAGCCGTATGCGATCGCAAATCGTCGACACTCCGAGGGAAGCCAAGTTACCATCTGATAAACAAGCCACAACTTCTGGTTCTACTCGCTCTGCTTCGAATGTTTCTTTCAGAATACCCAGCCCTAAGTCATTTAATATTGCTTCCATGTTTGAAGCAATCGATCCAAAGACGACAAATGCACAAGGGGCTTCAATATGGCGGGAACTTGAACTATCATTTTATGCTTCATACCCAGTCCTCCTTGCGTAGTGGGCCTTGTTTAAAATTCAGCGAGAACGAGGTCCCGTGAGTATAACGAAAAAAAGCACCGCATATAATGAGTTAGCCACCGCACATAATAAGAAAAGCACCGCGTATAACGGGAAAAAGGCCCTGCAAGAAGATAGCACTGCGTATAACGACTTAACTTCCGTGCATAAAGGAAAAAGCACCGCGTATAATGAATTAGCCACCACTCATAATGAGAAAAGCACCGCGTATAATGAAAATAGTACCGCGTAGAATGCAGTAAACACCGCATATAAAGAAAAAAGCACCCCGTTTAATACAACATGCACCTCATATAATAAAAAAGCCACCGCATATAACGGACTAGGTACCGAATATAATGATTAAGGCACTGCGTATAATTATGTAACCACCGCATATAATGAAGAAACCACCATAAATAATGAAAATAAATATCATAAGGCAGATATGGCGTTCCATATTCTTTGTTGCCTAGTTGGATTTGACCTTCGTTTATTTATCTTGTGTGTTCATGACTACAGTCGTAGTTCCTGTGTCTGCCTTATTTAAGGAGGCTCGAAAGAGTTTTCTCACTGTTATACATAGTACTTGTAAAACAATGCAGGACTACAGAAAAGTTTTTTAGATCATTTGGACAAAGTATGAAAAGATTTAGAACTCTGTTATTGGGTAATACTTTAAGAATGTTTATGACATCATAGCGGTTACCATAGCAACATCTCAACAGTGACAAAAGAACCCCCACATTTCAGTTTTTGCCAATTATCTTTAAAACTAAGTCGGTGACCTCCCATTTACATTTTGTTATTTAAAAGCTTGCTCAATTCTTTATATTATCTGCCAGTGTTAGAAAAATCTGTGTTGTGGAAATTTACCTATAATAAAAAAGGCGTTTTATAAAATACAAGAAATTCCACAACACAGTTTTTGCCCAAAGTTTTTTTATTTGAATAAGTGTACTGGATGTTAACTGCATGTAAAAAATCAAGGTAAGTCACAGAGTTAATTTTTGAAATAAAAAGAAAATTTATTTCAATGTCACACTTTAAGGCTTTGAGCACCTTGCGTTCGGCGGGTGGCAGATTATTTTTTGGCTTTGTATTTAATAAAACAACCATTACTCAAAGAGATCCACCCCTCATATCTTACAAGAGAGGGCAGTCACTTAAAGATATACTCGTAAAGGCCAAACGTGAAAAAGAATGGCTAAATTTTCCACACACAGCATTTTCCACACTCCTCATTTTCTACATTCCTCAATTTCCACACTTCTCATTTTCTACCCTTCCCACTCCTCCTTTTCCACCTAACCGGTGCAGCTTGCTAAAAACTAATAGTTTTCACTCTCCTCAGCATAGTCGAATTGTTTCAAATTTAGTTTTTGATAGTATGAAAGTGAAAACCAGCAATAATTATGCATTTGCAAATTGAGCGGTAACATATTTGTAATCTGCCAGGAAAGATGATAGTTGTAGAACCTATTCTTTGTGATGAAAAGTGTTTTTTGCTTTGAACTGATAGAACGGGGTAGAACAACGCGATAAAATTTGTGAAATGTTGAGTGGTGTGTTTGATGCTTACACCACTCTCAGATGGAGTGGGGTTGAAAACAACAGCATATGGTTTTACAAGTGATCAACAGATGTGAGAATGTTTGTCAAACAAAAAATCAGTGTAGAAAACCTAGCCTTTAAACATGAAATATAGACTACAGGATCATAGTTTTTCATTTGCTAAAGTGGCCTATATACATCAACCTGCAACAAAATCAGCTCAGAGTCTTCAAATACGGTAAGTTGATATCTTGGGCGAAGAGTTCCATGGGCCGGTAAATATTTTTAACTAGAGCGAAGCCAGCAAACTCACATTCAGTTGAAAACTCTTTGGAAAGTACTATGCATCTACTATTATATTGCTATGTGTTTTATTCATTTGATCGATGATGGGATTAATACTGTTTGCATCAAATGCATATAGTTGCGAACACCACGATACGATACATGAGCAGTTGATTTTAACGAACGTGTGGAGAACTTCCCCTTGTCTTTTACTGCACTATTGTTGAGTATCTAGTGAAATTTCTTAGATTGGTCGATAAAATAACGTTTGTAATCAGGATTTATCATTAGGAAGCGAAAATTTGCTCTTTGTTTAAGCGAATTGCCATTTCAAATGATGCAAACTTGCCCCCGAACGTTCACACACACTTTCAAAGCAAAGAGGGCAATTCCCGCATTTCGCTTGCATTACTTTTGCACAATACTATAGCTTCTGCCAATTTGTGAAGGGGCCTAGCCACCTGGGCAAAACTAGGAACAAATCGCCGATAGTCCCAAGCAAGTCCCAAGAAACTCTTAACTTCCACCACATTCTCCCGTACTGGCCATTCACAAACTTGTTCGATCTTTGTAGGGTCAGTCTTTATGCCACTCTTGGACACTATGGCCTAGGTAGGCAACGCTCTTCTGAAAAATATTTTTGCGCTAATTTGCAGCTTGTTGTGTCTACTTTTGGAAATGGCCAAAACGGAATATTGTTACAGAGAGAGAAATCCCACTTTTTTGCCACCCAAAGTTTGAATTTGACCACGAAAAGCAGGTCCATTTTGCGTGCGGTCGTGACGTAGGGAATTGTTCCGACCACTCCACCATAATGGCGGACAAGAGAGAAAGGCAAGCAAAAGGATTTTATTTTGCGGCAAGTGGCCCCAGAATGACCAATTTCACAAATAATTCGTGAACTCCAGGAATATCAATGCATTATTTTTTCGAAGGACGAAACTTAACAGCAGAAGTGGATTCGGTTTGTCAGAATTCACTGGAACTGAAAGATTTCGTCCCAAGCCATCTTAGTCATCGACTTTGTGCTGTGTCCAAATGTACCTCGGCCGATACAAGAGAAGCTCTTCAGCCGAAAAGGTGTTTTATAAAAGGGTAAAAACCTTCAAGAGATGCCGTTCTTCCTCACACCTCTCACTTCTTGAAAGTGAAAGCCAAAGGGGGTAAGTAAGACTTAATAGATTCCATCATACATATAATTTGGTTTTATCAACTGGGTCGATAATGTGAATTTATCATTATCTTTGGAAAGTTACCCCCTCTATCCATCATACATACCCTTTCTTTGATTGTATATTTGTAGTTTTACATGTGTTTATGACTTACACTTCCCTTGAAATTCAGCTTCCTTGAAATGAGTGATTTAAAGCTCCTTTGAGGAACCAAAAACAGAATTCTACATGGCTTTTATTCTGTTCGACAGCACGTGTAACATAAAATAATGTTTACACCGAGCCTATTTATAATCCATGCTTGTAATCCAGCATTCTCGTGAATGAACTATTTCAAAGCGTTTGCAATGCAGACTGAACAATTTCAAATAGCCATTTCATACTTTGACACTAGCTGTGACAATTTTTAATTCTACCTCGTTACCATGCTGTGAGATTCCATGAGATAGCAAGCGCATGCGCCAATCAGTGCAACGTTTGTGGCCGATCAGGTTGGATTTGTGTCGCTGTATACGAGGATTTTTTCCCAAAATACAGCCTTATTTTCAGCACTTAAGATGAGCGAATCATCGTCAATAGCAAACGCAACTACCAACGAGTCTTTGCTAGAGAATGACTCGCTCCTGAACGCCAGTTTGAAGAACTGGACCGAAGAATTCTCCGCAGGAGGAGAGACACGTGCGGAGAAGCATGGCTCGCTGTCAACAGACGCAGAGCCCATTTCTGGGACTAAAGATCCCACAAAATGACATAAACGTGATGTTCAGCCAAGAAAGAAAGAAGCAAAAGCACTTTCTACTGACAAGGTCGCTTCAAAGACGACAGTGGTCACAAAAACTCAGAAAACTGTGACGCAACCTAAACCTAGCCGTCCCTCGGAGAAAAGCGCGCCAAAAGAGCGACGCAGCGGCTCCAAGCCTTCTGCTTCTCCGGGCCAAAGTTCAACCACAGACATGGCTACCCTTCCCAAAGAGGCTTTTTCTGGCCTTGCTGTGGAGATGAACAAGGGATTTAGCAACTTGGGCGAATTGCTCAAGGCGAAAAAGGATGGCGAATGCGCTGATGACATTTCTGAACCTTCCGATTCCGAGTCGGAAGACCGTGGCAGCGGGGCAGATATGGAAGCTGACGAGCCCGCTCGCAAAAAACCGAAAACTGATGATGGCACTGTTCTGAGTAAGGACAATAGTGATATACTTGACAAACTCGAAAAGGACTTTAATGTCTCCGAGCAAGATGGCGCTGAAATTAATGAAAATTTAGCCGCTATTGTTCAAAAGCTGTTGAAAGACAAACCTGAGGAAGATAAGCTCAATGCAACCAAAAAACGATACCTCAAGCCCAAAAACTGTGACATGCTGGCTGAGACCAGGGTTAACCTTCCAATATGGAACAATCTTTCAGAGAGAGCACGTACCTCAGACCTAAAATTCCAGAAAGTGCAAAAATCACTCATTAAAGGTGCAACTGCAGTGGTCGGGGTGGTAAATGCCTTAATTACCAAACCAGATGCATCACCAAAGGGTGAGATAGTTAAACAACTCATGGATGGTGTTCTGTTGGTGGCTAATGCCAACATGGAGTTAAATCTGAGGCGCAGAGAGGCTCTAAAACCTGAGCTCCACACAAGCTATCGCTATCTTTGCGCTCCATCAAACCCAATAACTACTGAGTTGTGAAAGATATCACAGATACTAACCGCATCACTTCAAAGCTTAGTAGAGACAACACCGGTAAGCAAAGCTTCAAAAGACCTAGACATGATGGCCGCTCTGACAGGTACCAGAGCAAATATAGGAGTACTTACTCTGGGCCATCAAAAAACTCCCGACGCCCCTTCTTCAGTCAGAAGGAGGGGGGGAAGAAGGGCATCCAGAAGAATCAAAACTGAATCATGACCAAAATATTGAGGTAAGGGACACAGGGTTGCCAGTTGCTGGCAGGCTTCAATATTTTCTCTCCGTCTGGAGGAAAATTACATCAGACAGAAAAATTCTTGACATGGTTGAACACTGTCATCTTGAGTTCACTGAAAACCCCTACCAACAATATCCAAAGCCTCCAATCAGTTTTAACTCTGGAGAGGCTGCAATTATTGATGGTGAAATACAACAATTGCTTGAAAAAGGGGTCCTCGAGGAGACTGACCCTAGTCATGGTCAGTATGTCTCTACCATTTTTCTCAGGAGAAAGAAAAATGGTTCCTACAGATTGATCTTGAATCTAAAGGGACTGAATCAATCCATAGAGTACCAACATTTTAAAATGGAAAGCTTGACATGTGCTATTCAGTTAATGAAGAAAAACTGTTACATGGCATCTATAGAGCTAACAGATGCATACTACACTGTTCCTGTAGCTGTGGAGCACAGGAAATATTTAAGGTTTTTTTGGAGAAACAGGTTGTTTCAATATACATGTTTGCCTAATGGTCTTGCATCAGCACCAAGATATTTTACAAAGCTTTTGAAACCAGTGTATAGCACATTGCGTAGCCAAGGCTATTTGAATGTTGGGTATATTGATGACTCATATTTACAGGGGGACTCTAAGAGGGAATGCAGAATTAATATTCTTACTCCCCGAAATTTGTTTGAGTCCCTAGGATTCCTGATCAATCATGAAAAGTCAGTGTTGCAACCATGTCAAAAATTGACATTCCTTGGTTTTATTTTAGACTCTGTCAAAATGAAAGTGTTTCTTACAACAGAAAAAGCAGAGAAAATAATTTTGGCATGTCAACAACTGTTGAACAAAAATGCTGTTTCCATTAGAGAAGTTGCCCAGGTCATTGGACTTCTGGTCTCTAGTTTGCCTGCTGTCCAGTATGGACCTCTGTATTACAGGAGTCTTGAAACTGACAAAAACACAGCATTGCAACAAAATTATGGCAACTATGAAGCCACTATGACCCTCTCCTCAGAGTCTAGGGATGACCTTAGTTGGTGGGTGACTAACCTACCGACAGCATACAAACATGTTACCACAGACAACCCAGCTATAGAAATTACAACAGATGCATCTAAACTAGGCTGGGGGGCATTTTGCAGTGGACAAAGTGCCCAAGGCATGTGGTCTCCAATCGAAAAACAGAAACACATTAATGAACTTGAATTGCTAGCAGCATATTTTGGTCTAAAATCCTTTCTTCCCTTATTGAAAGGGAAGCATGTATGCATCAAAAGTGACAACTCTACAACTGTCTGCTACCTTAATGCTATGGGGGGCACAAGATCTCTTTCCTGTAACCAACTTGCTAAAAGTATTTGGATGTGCTGTAGGGAAAATGACATTTGGTTGACAGCATGTCACTTACCTGGTGTTCTCAATATTGAGGCAGACAAAAGCTCCAGACAGTTTAATGAAAGAACTGAGTGGCAGCTTAAACCAGATATATTTCCTAAGGTTACTGACATACTGGGCGTGCCTGAGATTGACCTATTTGCATGCAGACTTAACCACCAGCTCGTTTCTTGGAAGCCTGACCCTGGGGCCTGTCATGTGGACGCTTTTTCTTTTTCCTGGAGTGGCAAATTTGTTTACATTTTTCCTCCCTTTGCTCTGCTTAATAGGTGTCTGCAAAAATTGGAAAAGGAACAGACCTTAGCATTGTTAGTAGCTCCAGTGTGGCCGGCACAGGTTTGGTGGCCCCGCCTGTTAAATCTTCTGATAGCAAGTCCATTAATTCTCCCACAAGACAAGGACCTCCTCACCCTACCACAGTCAGGCACTCTACACCCTCTAAGGAAACAAATGAGACTGATGGCATGTCTGTTGTCAGGCAATATTATGAAACAAGAGGAGTTTCGAAGTCAGCTGTTGGACTGCTCATGGCATCCTGGCGAGGAGGTACAAAGAAACAGTACTCAGGGTACATCAAAAAATGGACAGCATTTTGTCTCCAACGGAAAATCAATCATCTTCAGCCACCTGTAGGGGCAGTTTTGGACTTCCTTTCAGATCTTTTTGAACAAGGCCTTACTTATAGTGCTATCAACTCTGCAAGAAGTGCATTGTCTTCTTATGTGACTTTAGATGATGGCTCCGTAGTGGGACAGAACCCGTTGGTTTGTCGTTTATTGAAAGGTGTTTTTCAGTCAAGGCCACGCAAGCCAAAGTATACCGAAGTTTGGGACGTTCAAGTGGTCTTAAAGCACCTGGCTACACTTTATCCTGTTGAATCATTGACACTTAAACAACTCACGTTGAAACTTGTTATGTTGCTGTTATTAGTATCAGGCCAGCGAGGCCAGACTATTCATTTGTTAGACATTAATCATATGTTTGTGGCTAAGGACAAATACACATTTGTCATTCCTAACCACCTGAAACAAAGCAAACCTGGGGTGCCTAACCCTCAAGTTGTTCTGGAATCTTTTGAACAGCCTTCCATTTGTATTGTTAGTACACTTAAGGAATACCTTGTTAGAACCAAAGCATTGAGAGACAGCAGCCAGACACAGCTATTATTAAGTTATGTTAAACCTTACAAGCCTGTAAGCAGGGATACTGTAACTAGGTGGGTTCGGAGCACCATGGCACTTGCTGGTATTGATGTAACAAAATACTCAGCTCACAGCACTAGGGCTGCGTCCGTTTCAGCAGCAAGCAGGGCTTCTGTAAATCTAGATGACATTCTCCAAACTGCAGGGTGGTCATCTGAATGCTGCTTTGCACGGTTTTACAACAAACCTATAGCTAAGAGTTCAAGTTATGCTAGATCAGTCTTGTCATCTATGTAAAAGGTATCATTTACACTTGACAATTAAGACATGTTGTTTTCTTCATGTCCGTGTTGCTTTGAAGTCTCATGGAATCTCTCAGCATGGTAACGAGGTAGAATTTAAAGATTAAACGAGACTTACCTGTAAGTTGAAGTTTGATTGTGATTCTACCGAGTTACAGAATGCTGAGAGATTACATGCCCAATATCCCTACCCGACCCTCTGCTGTTGGGTAACACGTACATTCAGACTTTTAAAACCTGATTGGCGCATGCGCTTGCTATCTCATGTAATCTCTCAGCATTCTGTAACTCGGTAGAATCACAATCAAACTTCAACTTACAGGTAAGTCTCGTTTAATCTTTAAATTTGTGGGAAACAAGGAGGTATTATTTGAGGTCACACAAAAGGGAATTGTTTCCATAAATGATGTAAACTTGTCTGACTTATCTTCCTTTGCTAATGTGTATGCTATTTACTGTCCCTGAAAGACATACAAATCATATACCAGCCTGAAATTATTTTGGATAGAAATTAATTTTACTTCAGGATAAATATGTATAACATAAACATGCAGCCTGCCACAAAGTACCGTAAACACCCGCAGATAAGCTGCACCTTTTTACCAAAAATCGTTGCTCAAAATCAATGAATTGACACTTTTATGGAAAGTATGTAAATAAAGATTACACAAAACTGCAAGAGAGTGCTGGTCATTGCTTGACTCCTAAAAGAGCCGTGTTTGATGTAAGCGTACTGCTTTTAATATTACGGCGCTTACATTTGTTGCTACCGCTAAAAGCATTAAACCATCTTCATTAACAAATCCTCCAAGCGGTTTATAGTCACTTTTCTCAAACAGGAAAACATTACACAGCACAGAATTTCCATTCCCTGCAAAGCTGTTGCAGCGTCGACGACGATCCTCTACGAGCATGAAAATACCACGCTATTCTCGAGTGTTCACAGTAGATGACCCACTGTTTCTTCAGCACTTTGATAGCAAATTTGTCAAACCGATTACGGAACTCTCTTTGTGCTACAAGTTTATCTCCGACAAATGGCTCCCAAATCTATTTGTACATATAATAGATACATATGCCACAGCCTATCAGTTGTATTTTCAGAACAGTATTACAGCACAAGTAAGGTTTTTGTCTCTCCCTTCTACATGTAAACTATGCTCTGTTAGAACTCTATAATTTCAAAGGCTAAAAATCATGGGGGGTATCAACTCTTTGAAATCCTGGTTTGGGAGAAAAGCGAAATTCTTCCAGGAATCTGAAGATTTTACTTCGAATCAGGAGACTCAAGAAATTTCGAGGAGATATGATGTAATGCAGTTGCAATTTCTGTAAATTAGAGATTTCTTAATCTCAAATATATACACAATAGCATCCATTTGGCGCAGGAATAATTATGCTTGAATATTTGTCCACGGACATAATCTGTTCTGAGAAGTGAACAGTTTTCCGAGAGCAAAGCTTGAGGAAAACTGTGAGCTTCAATTAGGCCGCCCAATTTTGGAGATCTTTTCTGAAAACTATTTAACACCTAAACATTCCATGGGCATTCAAAATATTTTCGTTCTGTTTAAAATGCTCAGTTCTATTTAACTGAAAGAATTACTTGGGATGAAAGCTAAACATGCGAACATAAATCGAAAAATTCGAAAACTGGGGAATATCACCTGGGGTATATTTAACAATCATCCTGTGGAATCGCTTGGAATATCACCTGATACTTAGCCAATGAGGCTGTATGCTGGGTTGGCTAAAATCAGACGATATTCTGCAAGATTCTTGGAAAATCCCCCCTGTTTTGGCTGAGGTATATTTAGTCATGTGACATGTTTAAGCCAATTGCGTGTGCGGAAAAATATTCGGTGGATTATAAGGGATGATATTCCGAATTTTGTGAACTACTTTCGTCTTTATATACTACTGCTCAAACAGCGTTTGTTAGAGCTGTCACCCCCCCCCCCCCCCTTAAAAATATAAAGTTTTCTCAGTCCCTTCATTGTGCTGTCTGATATCCACTTGTCTGCACAGACTGGAATGCTGCCTGATGTTGTTGTATACACATGCTGGTAAAGGCCTTGTGTTGTCCCAGCCCATATACCCACAAATCCAATGGACAAGCCATCTGTATGAAACTGCTCAAAGAAATCTGACGAATAAGTAAAATTAAAAAGCTAACAGGAGTGCCCATGGATAATCATACACTTGTTGCTACTGTTGCATTAGTTATCCAAAAATATGTAGATACCAAACTTGATGTTCATTATCAGAAATAAGGAACAAAAATGCAAGTTACATGGTTCAGTGGGTGGGCAATATTGTAATGAACGTGCAGGAGAATGATAACTCAAACCAGAGCCATACTTTTGACCCTAATGCCTGCATCCTGCTTGTAAAAACAAGATAGCTCTTGTGACCCCCATCACCGCAGTCGCTCTGAAGCAGTTGGAACAAGATGGCGGTAATTTTCTTCTCCTGACAAATTACCAAATATTTTTCATATTTATGTACATGTTTCGTGTTTGTTTCGCCATTTGTGTTTTGTATTCTATCATGACAACTAATACCCTTACTGTGGAGATGCTACGAAGCATTCTCGATGAAAAACTCGCTCCCTTGAAAGTGGAGATCGCAGAGCTGAGGTTATTTATTGATAATGCAAGTAAGAAGTATGATGAGGTTTTAAAAAAGTTAAATGAACAGGAGACAGTAAACAAGGCAATTACTAAAGAGAATCAACTCCTAAAATCGACAGTTATGACACTTGATACACAAGTAAAAAAGCTACAAACTATGTGCAATGATTTGGAGCAATACTCCCGACGTGAATGTGTGGAGATTCAAGGAATTCCTGTCTCTGAACAAGAAGACACCAGCAAGATCGTTATGAAAGTGGGTCAACTAATGGGTGTTGAAATCAAAGAAGATGATATATCAGTCTCTCACCGACTGCCTACAAGTCACAAGTACAGAGGCAGAAAAACGATACCTGAACTTGGTTTTCCATCAGAAAGTCGTATTTTCGTTAACAAGAGCTTGACAGAAGGAAATAAAGAACTCTTCAACGAGTCTGTGAAGGCCAAAAAGGAACTTAAGTAATTAAGTAATTGTGTTTTTAGTCACGTGATGACTTCCCGTTTACATTTCCCCTGTGGGGAAAAGAACAATGAAATTAATATAGACAGGGCAAGTGAGATGAGAAGTTTACCTTTTCTTAGCATTACTTCTACAGTCTCCAATATACCACACCTTACACATGTAGATATTGAATTAGCTCGAATTGTAGACAAGCACATTCCTATTAAACAACTTTCAAGAAGAGAACTAAAATCTTACTCTAAGCCTTGGATAACTGGTGCAATCAAGACTTCAATTCGTCACAAGAATGCATTATACAGAAAATACCTTGAGACAAAATCTACATATTATCATTGTAAATTTAAATATTATAGAAATAGGCTTAATCATTCATTGAAAGCTAGTAAGCTAGTAAGACTTTATTACAACAATTATTTTCTAGAAAATATAAACAATAGCAAAAAAATATGCAATGGAATCAAAGAAATAGTTCACTTTAAACCAAAAATAAACCAAAAAAATTGTCAAAATTGTGCAAAATGAAGTGAATTAACTGACCCAAAACTGGTGGCAAATGCTTTTAATAATTACTTTGCAAATGTAGGAGTTAACTTGGCTAGTTTAATTCCTGATGTAAACAAGTCGCCATTAGAGTATCTTAAGAATCCTTCAACTAATAGCTTCTATTTATTTCCTATTACACCCAATGAGATTGAAACTCTAATTTTAAATTTAAAATCTGGTAAAGCTGCCGGCCCTTATAGTATACCAGTAAATATCCTTAAAATTGTTAAACATGTTATATCTGTTCCACTGGCAACTGTATTTAACAGCTCTATTTCATCTGGGATAGTTTCGGATAATTTGAAATTTGCTAATGTAAAAAAAAAAAGATTCACAAACCAATCTCTGTAATTACGGTCCTATCTCTCTACTTTCTACATTTAACAAACTGTTAGAGAAATTAATATCAAATAGGCTTCTAAGTTTTCTTGAAAAAGAAAACATATTTTTTAAGGGGCAATTTGGCTTTCGAGCTAAGCAGTCCACTGACTATGCTATTCTTAGTATAATTGATGAAGTCCAACAGGCAATTGATAAAGGTGATCTTTCTTGTGGTTGGTTTTTAGACTTTAGCAAAGCATTTGATACAGTAGACCATGATATCCTAATTGATAAACTTGAATACTACGGCATAAGAGGTATAGCTAAAGACTGGTTTACTTCATATTTCCAAAACCGTAAACAAATAGTTACAGTAAACGGTGTAACATCTGATCTGGTCACAGTCCCCTGTGGTATTCCTCAAGGATCAGTTCTTGGTCCAATTTTGTTTTTATTATATATTAATGATTTTTATCATTGCTCAAAACGTCTTGAATTTCACCTATTTGCTGATGATGCCAACCTGTTCTATAGACATAGAGATATTGATACTTGCTCTAATAAGCTCTCACTAAATATAAAAAACTCAAGCTTTATTATATTTCACCCCCCTCAGAAAAAGATAACTGGCGATTTCAGTCTGATGATTAATAATGTGTGTCTTAAGCAGGAAAGATATATTAAATACCTTGGTGTCTTTATAGACTCAAATTTACCACAGGTCGAATATATTTCAAAAGAAGTCTTGGAATATTATCTAAATCCATTATTATGCAGACATCACTATCTTAATTAGCCTATATTATGCTCTGATATATCCTTTTTTAATTTATGGAATAATTGCCTGGGGCAACACCTATTCAACTACTTTACAACCTATCATTATTTTACAAAAAAAAAAGCATTGCGCCTTATGACATTCTCAAAATTTGATGAGCACTCAAGTCCTTTATTCAAAAAATTAAATATTATTAAACGAAATGATTTGGTCTCCTATCATATTGCACTGTTTATGTATAGATTTAAAAACAGATTATTACCTCGTGTTTTCAATACCTTCTTTTCTGAAGTGAGTGAAATTCATCAATATAATACGAGATCTGCAGCAAAACAATCGTATTACCTTCCCAGAATTAGAACAAACTATGGTAAATTTAACATAAGATTCCGGGCCCCTATGATTTGGAATTCAATAAAAGAACAGTTTAAAACTGCCTCTCTTTCAAATTTGAATTACGTCTTAAAGAACAATATCTTGCACTATATTGATGATACTCTTTGCAAATAGCTTAAAACAATATACTACATCCTATTCTCTGTAGCTGGTTTTAACTTTTCAATACTATTTTATAAACCTTAGATGTTGTGTTTGTGTGCATGTTAGTGTCATGTCTGTGTGTATGATAGTTAGTATATTCATTTGCTATATTGTACTTTCACTGTAAACATTTAATTGAATTTATTTGATCCAGTGCCCTGACATTTTTAACTCTTTAGTTATTTCAGGGTGCTGGTACCCTTTAATCACTATATTTATATTTAATTTTCTTTGTAATTTATTTGATTTTAACCTCTTGGGTACAATAAACATTGTTGTTCTGTACACAAACCAAGGGTCCTTACATTCAATTATTTCTTGGTGCTGACACAAGTCAAACAAAAAGGAAACGAGGGAAACTAAAAGGACTGAAAAGTTAACCCGCTTGAACCCTTCGCACGAACAAAGGTATACTCACAAAACCCTTTCTTACAAAGGTTCTTACTGGCTTTGCCATCATCATTGCCAAGAAGTCATGATGCAGGAAACTCTCTCTATGCTGCCATCAAATATCAGCTTGTGGCTGGCTTGAGCGATTTCCCTACAACATCTTTATTCGAGCGCTCGGGTTAAATGTTCCACTGCAAATTCCCCACATATGCACCCATGCCCAACATATATAAACAGAATCCCGGTTGAATCGTACTCAGCCGTATACATCAAACCCGGTTCACAGGATAACTTTTACTGGTCTACGGGTCGAGGCGAAATGCCGAACCGTACTTCAATCCCTGTTAAACCAAACAACAGTATAAAAACACTAACCATTTAAAGAACGGCTGGAGAAAGCTCATCTAAGTCTTCTCTAATAATTGCTTCTTGTAGCTCGTCTGCGTAAGAAAACAACAACTTCCATTTCATCGAAATTGCTGCTTTCTGTCTCTGGAAGCTGGAATTTTCATCAGAAGATGATGATGATGATGAAGATGACATGTATTCATTGGCGTCAGACATTTTAATTGCGAAAAAGTGACCAAATTCGAAGAAATCTTTCACAGTAACACTGGGACAATTTCCTACGTCAACACTCGTAAACTCGTTACCAGTTTCCGGACCCACTTTTTTTGCGATATTTACTTACTTTGGGCGGCAGGGGATGACCATGGACTGTTTGATTCCTTAGCAGTGCCACGTTGCAACAAGTCCTCCACCTGTCTCTCGATCTCTGCATGTTTCTTTGGTGAGTTGCAGCGAGGTTGCTGTTTAATGGGTCTTGTGTTGCCCATGTCTATGTGGTTCTACTGTGACAAGACACGAGGTTACACATCTGTGAATGGGTTGCTGTCAACCCTCACTGCAACAGTCGTTCTCCTCCCCATTTATCCCAAGTTGCTGTTGTACCAAGTCAATCTTTGCATCCACAGCTGACAGGAATTCCATGGCCAGTATGGCCAAGTCCTCATTGTCTGCTACCAGCACACTTTTGGTGAGATCTTGACTCCCAATTCTCACGGACAGCTTCCCAGTTCCATATGTAGTGGTTTAGCGACCATCTGCTACTAACACTTGTGAACCATCATCATTGATCTATAGATTTAGCCAAGCCTAAAAGCGGAGCTCCCAGTTATTTATTTATTTATTATATGCTGTTACCAAATGCAAAATGGTGACATTTCCGAAACACGTTCAGCTAAATACAGGAGTCTTTCTTTTTTGTCTGATAAAGAAAAAAAGACAAAGTTATTTTTAAAAGCACTGAGTTGTGGAATCGATCATGGTTCGCTTGGATCACGAGCGCTTCGCAGCCACTACACCACTGAGGCCCAGCAGTTGAAACCCTTCAAATTTTAAGAATTTATAGTGCTATAGTAGGCAAACGGGAGGGGGTGTACAATATTGGCTGAAAATATGATAAACAAACAACAGTAACAATGGACTCTAGCCCTAAGACAATACAGCTGTGAAAGAGCTGGGAGCTAACCATACTTGTCCCCATTGCATTGGGAGCTTGAGACGACAAATAGGGGCTGTTAATCGTGCACCAGTCATTTGAAACTGCTGCACCCGCCGGGTTCAAAACATGGAGGCTGAACAATTGATGAAGAAGGTATGTTTGCCTAAATAGTGAAAACGAAGAGGACGGGGAAAAATAACTAACCTTGACTTCTGTCAAATCCTGTGAAAGCTCTAGTTGTTAAAAAGTTATAATCTATTAAATGAATTGTGCTTGATGTTTAGAGGGCGGGGAAGCTCACTCTGAATTTTTTCCCCGCAAGGCCGGGCTTTCACTGCATTTCACTGACAGTAAAATTGAATGCTCTGGGTATCCCCCAATGGGAGGTGGCGGGGGTTTCACGTGACTGGTGCATTATTTGGATGGAACTTTGGCAACTTGCTAGACTGTAAGCATTTAATATCGTGAGTGTTGTTTGGTATAATTATTTTAGTCATAGCATATAAAGCCTGACCTTTAAAGCTTTCGAATTCTGGCGACTCTGAATGTCTTGATATCAAAGCACCACATTATTTTTAGTTGTCTCAGGCAACTGGACGACTGAACATGAATTCCTGTTCACATGTACAAGGAGCAGTTAAAACTCTGTCAGAAAGGGTTGTTTGTTATGCTGGCCAGGGTACTGCATTGTGTTCTTTGGCAAGACATGTTACTCAAGACATGTCCGCACCTGCAGTGGCAGATTCAGCGTTGTGTTGTCTTTGTCAAATATTTCTCGAGATATTTCGCAACCTGTTGTTGCACACCACACTGCAAAATTCAGCTGTTGTTCCCAGAAAGATAGATTTGGCCCCGCCAGCCATTTTTTTGCGGGCTTTGACGTTTCGAACTTCTGTTGTTCCTTGGAAAATACCTCTCTGAACTTTGTTGTAAAATATGGTCAGGGGCGACAAAAATGTTGATTGCTTTGTTGACTATTGTCTTCAAACTTGGTGCCGCGTCTTCCAATGGAACTCCTGGAACTGGCAGCGAACTTTTTTCTGTGCTGGGTGATAACTGGTAAGGGAAGCCGCCAACGTCAGTTAAACCCAGCGCGCTTTTCAGACCTGCACTCCAATATTTGCGGTCTGAACCGAAGACGCTTTGCAGACTGCCGGGACCCTCTTTGTAAAATATTTCAGCTGTTGCTGTGTGGTCCGACGCAAAATATGTCTGTGCTTCAAATTTGCTTTTGTCGGCCCTCAGAAACCGTGCAGAAAAAGCCGCCCACGCCTTGGCTTGTGCAAGCTTCGCATTTGCCGTGGAGATGCCGTTGGCAGCCTGTGCTCTTTTTTCGAGATAGTCAAACGCAACAGAATCTTGCTTACGTGTGGTTTTCCAGATGTTCATCTTTATATATTCCCCGTTATTTTTCAATTGAAAATTTGCGCGCAACAAAATAAAATGGTTGTGCTTACTATTGTTGCAACAGAAAACGATCACACTGTTTACTTTGAGAAGCCAATTCAGAAACCGAGTTATATCCGACTGTTGTCTTGTTCGCTTTATCACTCGTGGCACAACTTAAAAGAAGTGGGGAAAGTGTTTTTTGAAATGAAACAGATTAAAGGAAAGCCTCTTAAAACTCTATTGCCTATTGAAACTCTTGTAGGAAAGCCTCTTGAAACTCTTTTGCACCCTGGCAACTATGATCTCCAAAGTATCCAAAACTTTTTCAACGAAGGTTTCCCAGAAAATATATTTTCTGCAACGCGAGGTACATTCGTGAGAACCGTTATCATTGCTCCAAACACACACAAAATTAACGCAGAATTTGGTTTGAGTGACAGTTTGAAAAAACTTCTTGATAAACCCGACACAAATGTTGTTTTCACGCAAATTGTTCTCGATGGTGTAAAAACTGAGAACTTTTATTTTATCCACTGTGATTTAGTGGACAGAGAGCAGAACCTTTTAAACGGCAAGCGCTTGAGTGTTCTTGTGAGCTTTGACATAAAAGGAAAGCCTTATGAAAAAGTTTCATGTCAGAGCGGGGAGCAACATGTTCTGAGGGCCGCCAAAACATGCAAAGAAGTGTCAAGTTTAAACATCTCGGTAAAAAATGAAAATGGCGAACTGTTTGACTTTGACGGTTCCCAATTTATTTTCTTTTAGAAATAAATTGAAATTTTATTATACCATGTCTTTGGCAAATGTGTTGAAAAGTGCTCCGCCAAGTGCTCTGCCTATTTATCCACAGATTCCCCTGGAAAGAACCGAAAATTTCCGGCTAACTGAGTTCAGCAAAATTGAAAAAGAAATTGCCGATGAGGCTGAACATTACAGGCTTGTATTGAAAAAATACAAGAAAGCTCACAAAGTGATTCACTATTCCGTGGTGTCTCTTGACGTTGCAAGTGCCTTCCTGTCTTCCGGGGCCGTTGCATTTTCACTTACTGGCGTCGGAATTGTGGTCGGTGCGCCTGTTGCTGGAATTGCCGCCCTCCTTGGGTTTGCTTCCACAGGCCTGTCTGCTGTTAACAAGAAGCTTGAAAGGAAAGTTAAAAAACACACAAAAATTCAAGCTCTGGCCCTTGCAAAGCATGACTCGAGAAAAGGCTCCGTCTCTCAAGCTCTTGACGATAACAATGTTTCTGACGCTGAATTCAAACAGATCTCTCGTGAAATGCAGAAATATCGTGAACTCAAAGAGAAGCTGCGGGAAAACTTCGCGGTAAAACCGTCCGATTCGCTGAATAGTAAAATGTTAAAAAAACAGATTTGGCAAGAGCTTCTAAAAAAACTGACGGCTTCCAGCACAAATTTGAACTAAACTTTGTGTCGAAAAAAAGAAAAATCTCTCTGAGTGTTTTTAAATACCGCAGTTGAAAACCTATTGTGACATGATGTCAATGAAATTCCTTGACGTCATAATGACGTCAATTAAATACCTTTGCGCCCCAACAAAATCAAGCCTTAAAAATAATTTTTGATTTTGCAAAATCTTTTTCTACGGTGAAAAGGTATGCGTTTTTGCTATGGCGAAAAGGTATGCAACCTATTGTTCTGCACGTGTTAATGTATTGTTCTTTTATATAAATATTCAGCATGCGCATGTTACACAAAACAAGCTTTGTTTCAATTCACTCGCGTTCTTGAACTTTCTAAAACATAATTACAATACCTGTCAGCGTTATATTTAGACGTTAAGTAAAATTATGTAAACACGAAAAGTTATTGATCTTTCTTAAATATAATTACTCTGAAAGACAACAAAATATTTTTTTTGCAAATTTATGGTTGCTCTGGACAAAAATGCACCTTTTTAACAGACATATTTGGTGGTTCTGCGGAATACAGATTTGTATGCAGGGCTTTTATTTTCCTATTTTTAGCCTTGACACATACGAAGTGTGCAAAGCGAGCTTCGTTTTTGTCGAGGCTTTATAATAGGAATATAAATGCCCTGCTTACAAATCTGTCACCCTCGCTTGGCTGGTCACGCTCTTTTGTTTACTCGTGTTTGCTTAATTATTTGCTTTCACACAAAATCCGTGGTGGTTCTGCGGAAGACCGATTTGTATGCAGGGCATTTACTTTCCTATTATAAAGCCTCGACACAAACAAAGTGAGCAAAGCGAGCTACGTTTGTGTCGAGGCTTTATAATAGGAAAGTAAATGCCCTGCATACAAATCGGTCGCGGAACCACCACAGATTTTGTGTGTTGCCATCATCATTGCAGGAAGGTCTGCTGACATCCCAAAGTCTTCACCTTTCAGTTTCCTAGAATTGGACATGATCTTCTCTTGATTGAAGTACCTGACGAAACATGCAATAAATTCTGACTACACTCACACGAGATATTCAATGTGAAAAGTTTATTTAGGATGAGTCAGTCAGCCATGAGCCGTGCGATTCAATGTTGCCTAATATCTATTGAATTATTCATAATTATGTGTTCCTCACAAAGGTAACTAAAGAGCTCAAGAATTCAGAAAATGTGCTACGCCAGATACGAAAAACCACTAAAAAACCACCCTTTAGATGTGGCCAAAAAATATGTGGAAACGTATTCCTCATCTAATGCAGCAGCACGAGACCCCGAGGAAAGGGCATCCTACAATATACGAGTTAATTCAAATGGAAACGTAATCCTAAAATAAAAAATAAAGCGGGCGAACACTCCGACTGACCGACCTAGAATGACCTAAATCTCCCGCCAAAACCTTAAATACTCCTAAAGCAGCCCGCAATGCACCGCGGGTCTCTCCAACGTGCCGTCAGAATAATAATTTCCGACTAATTCGCCCCTCAAACGTCAGAAATTATATATTCTGACTACACTCACACGAGATATTCAATGTGAAAAGTTTATTTAGGATGAGTCAGTCAGCCATGAGCCGTGCGATTCAATGTTGCCTAATAGAGATAAAGAAAGGGAAGATGAAGTAAACCACTGGAGTAAAACGTACTCAAATACCCAAACGCTGGGAAACTAACAATCTAGACTCTAAATTGTCATCAATATAACCATTCTTAGCTGAAACAGACTTCCATCTACCATGCCTTTGAAACAGCCTGTCAGCCACGCCTGCGTTGGCAGCAGCAGAAGCACCACCTGCTCTTAAGGAATGAGTGCTAAAAGCAGCAATGTCTGGCACAATATCCTTAAAACTACTCTTAAAGTACTCCCTAACGGTTGAATAACTTATGGGCTTATTGGTAGAAACAAACTTATGGCCCAACTTCGATTTAATTAGAGGCTTGAAAACATAATGACTAGGATCCACTGGAAAACGCTCAAGCTCTGAAACATAACGCTTGAAAATCGAAACTGGGCAAGCATCTTGGGATGAAGTTCGAGATATAACCACTTCGTTACCCTTCCTTAGTTGATCCGTCTTACTTCTATCAACCTTGATAGCAACATAAGTGTCATGAAAAGTAATATCACCATACTTAATGTGAAGAACCTCCTCAATTCGGAAAAAACCAGCAAATGCTAAAAGGAAAATACAAACATTCCTCAACTTAAGTAAATTATCTAGGTTGGAAGCTTCAACTAATTTCTTAATCATATCAGGCAAAATAGGCTCTTTCTTGTGAACTAAACGGGTTCCAATAAGCCTCTTAGCTGCTCTACTAACATCGTGAATAATAGGACCGTCAGTAGGGGAAGGTATCCCCGCCAAATGGTGCGCCCATTGGATTCCATAAATAGCAGAATCTACCGCAGAATGAGAATGGGTTGAATCCAGAAGATGCTGAAGGTACAACGCAACATGCTCTGTCCTGGCAGGAAAAACTTGAATTTCGTCTACGGAAGAAGCAAAATTCTTCCATCTCGTAAAAGCCCTTCTGTAAGCGTCAGTGGATCCTGGAGCTCTCGAAGCAATGACTGTGGACTGTAATCTGGACACCAGGCCTGTCAAGGAGGGTTCGCGCAAATCCGCGAGAGAGGCCCAAACACCAGAAGAGAAAACATCTAAAAGAAAAGAAACAAAGAAAAAGGAAAATGGGATTAGTAAAGATCCAAAACCGCCGAATGATTAAAACAGTACCACAAGAAGAAACACTATCCAAAACAATTATGATACCCACAAAACACATGCGAAACCGCGGGGGAGCACATAAGTATACTAAGGCCACCGGGGGGTGTACATAACTACATTGAAGGCGCCGGGGGCCTCTAAAAAACAATTATCTGAGAAAACAGATGTCACAAACAGAAACTTGGCCAAGAAACGGGTAACACCACCGGGGGGTGTACGCAGCCATACTAAGGCTATAAGGAGCACATAAGTATACTAAGGCCACCGGGGGGCCACAAAAACACACCACCGTGGGGTGTACGTAACTACACTGAAGGCACCGGGGGCCTATAAAAAACAATTATCTCAGAAAACAGATGTCGCAAACGGGAACTTGGCTCAAAAACGCGTAACACCACCGGGGGGTGTACACAGCCATACTAAAGCTATCAGGAATTGTATATAAAAAAGCTTACCAAAAACATGCGACACCACCGGGGGTGTACAGAACGAGAGTAACAGCACCTGAGCCTATAACAAACTAATAATCGAGAACAGATGCGACACCACCTGTTTTACATGAAAGTCGTGCGAAATTCATTAAAACAATCGTACCAGCAATAGTAGACCCGGTTGGGGAATGTGTGGGGGGAGGCTATGACAATAACAAACATACCTCCAGACGGAACGCCTAAGGATTGCAAGCTGAACACCAGCCCAACGGAGAAGTGCAAAAACCAACACTAGAAGTACGAACATTTCCAGCAAAATCAACTCGTAGGGCAAGGCATCTAGATTTGAAAGCTTTCATGCCGAACAACTTATTCTTAGCTTTACCCCTGACGAACAGATCCGGTCTGTTGGGAAGATATAACCAATGAGACACAAACGAATTCAGGTGAGTGCCATCTTTGCTTAATAATGGCCAATAATATGCTGATTTCCACAACGGAACTACTAGGGTTCCCAGGGCCTTACAATCACTCATATGCTTTAATACCCTGCCAATGAGAGAGATTGGTGGCACCAGCCAATTATTCTCAGGTGACCAGTCCTGTGTGAAGGCGTCAACAGCTTCGGCACCAGGTTGGACGAATCTGGAATTAAACCTAGACAATTTCGCATTATAACAACAAGCAAATCTGTCAACTGAATGTGGACCCCAGAGGTTTTCAAGAAGGAAAAACACCTCATCGTGGAGAGAATAATCGTCAAAATCAACGATCTTACTGAGAATTCTGATCACGCGGCAGCCAGGAGACATTCAGGTGAATTTGGCGTTGGGAGGTAAAAAGGAACACACTCAAAGCGATGTCCTGCAATTCTTTAACCATACTACCAGCCTGGATGATTCTAACAACATTCTGATTATCAGTGTTACAAGTGACGGCTTGGCCTGCTAAATGATTATCAAACGCTTCAAGAGCAAAGCTTATTGCAACAAGTTCTCTCCAAGTAGACGACTTCTGAGATTCTTCCGCGGACCAGTTTTTGTGGCAAACTAAAGAAGAACCTTGAACAAAACCTCCACAGCCTGTCGACGAAGCATCTGTAAACAAGACTTTAGATGGTACAAAAGGGATTGGCCAAAACAAAATTCCATTTAATGATCTTAATTTGTCTCTCCAAAAATGAAGCTCTTGCTTTGCTCGATCTTGCACGCAAACAAAGGAATTCCACGAACTTCGAGAATTAGTAATAAGATGCAAATATCTGGTCATAATCTGGGTAACATTCCCACAGCTGGCGGACAATGAAATAATCTGACCGACAATAGAAGCAATATTCTTCACGTGAACACAGGCAGAAAATTCCAAACTAGCACAAATATCAGTAAGATCAGAGGAAAGCTTTTCAATTCTGGCATCACTGGCAAAAATTAAACCAGTATGAGTGTCAATGTTGTAACCGATCCACGAAAAGCTACGCGAAGGCTCCCAATTAGACTTCTCGTGATTGAGTTCAAATCCGCAACGTGAAAGATCTGAACGAACCAATGAACTGTTCAACTTAGCAACTTGGAACGATGAACCAGCGCCAACTCCGTCGTCGAAAAATATCGCGATTGGAATGCCTTGCGCCCTCCAATGTGTCTCCAAAGGCTTAAGCAACTTGGTGAAAATATAAGGAGCGCTGGAAAGCCCAAAAGGCAAAACAGTAAACTGGAAAAATCTCTGATGGCCTGGAACAAACTCCCACGAGAAAGCCAAATATTCGCGATGATCTGGAAAAATGTCTACATGATGATAGCCTGACTTTAAATCAAAAGAGAAAACAAAAAAGTCTTTTGCAAAAGTGTTTTTAATGGTATGCAAATTCTCACACTTAAATTTTTGTTTGTAGACATGCAGATTAATGTGCCTCAAATCCAAAATAAGCCTCTTCTTGCCGTTAGGTTGAACTGAAACAGATAGCGGATTGACAATGTCAGGCGGAGAAATTATTTCCTCGACACGATTGTCCTGCAAGAGTTCTAAGATAGCTGCATTAACAAAATCTGCTTCTTTAAGGGCTGAGGCATTGTTCGTGAAACAGCGAGGCGGCGGCGTGGAAATAAACGGGATTTTGTAGCCATTTCTGATGACAGATAATATAAAATCCGGCGCACCAAGAAATTGCCAATGCTGAATGGATCTAAACAATTTACTTTTAACAGACATCGGTTGGACAACAGGAGCACTAACAACTGGGATCTCAAACTCAAGCTCAAAGCTCTTAGATTCTTGAGAGGAATCCACTGATAAATCTTCAATGAAGTCACACGGGGAAGTAAGAAATGAAAATTCAGACTTACTTTGTTTGTCACCGTCTTGTCATCTGTTACCTGAAATACCTTTAGAAACAGAACGGGCGACTTGATTGCATTCAGACCTCCAATGGCCAAACCTGCCGCATGCGAAACAATTACCGGGCCTTGACGGAACGTCGGATGAACGAGGATAGGACAGCCGAAGACGCTGGTTACGGAAGGAACCAAAAGACGAAGAACTTCTGGAATACTGGGAAGAAAAGCGTGAGGAACTGGAAGGGCGACTGAGAGATGAAGGTTGGTTGATAGGTTTCTTGGAAGCATCGGACTTAAGAGCTTTTTCGGCTCGTTCCTCGGCACGGCGGATCTTTTTGCCGTCCTCCTCGTTGTCAGCTAACTCATGCTGGGTATATTGCTCGACAGTTTTCCAGCCAAAATCCGATTTGTCTGCTAGTAAGATAAGCTTCTGCCTTTCAGAGAGCATTGACGTACCTTCTGACAACGAGGATTTAGCCTTGTCAACTGCGTTGGACTCAAGATGGGATTTAACCTCATCCAAGGTATCCTGTAGCTTAAGATTAAACTTGTACTGGATCTCGTTGCCTTTGCGTTTGAACGATTTCGGTTCCTCTCGACGTAACTTCTTGATTTCCCTCAACTGGTCATCAGCAGCTTCCACGCTGGAACGTTTAATACTTTCAGCCGAATCTGCTACTAACTTCGAGATCTGGTCTAACAACGACTTATTATTTTCAGCCAAGGACGTATAAATAAACTCTTGAACCTCAGTTGAAACTGACATGACTGCGGGAGAACGGAAGCCCAAAATAAAGCGGGCGAACACTCCGACTGACCGACCTAGAATGGCCTAAATCTCCCGCCAAAACCTTAAATACTCCTAAAGCAGCCCGCAATGCACCGCGGGTCTCTCCAACGTGCCGTCAGAATAATAATTTCCGACTAATTCGTCCCTCAAACGTCAGAAATTATATTTTTCATTCCGATGTACCCTTTGAAATTCAATCCCATCAGCATCTTCCACATCAAGCTCAGTATTCAAAAAGTCAACCAGAACCTCCTTTGTGTCTTAATCTGTTATTCCTGCTACTTTGATTCAAAACAGCGTAGGTTCTTGCGCCACCCTCTGTGTAGAGTTTAACATCTTTGAGGTGGGCAAGCTGGTTTTGTCTTCCCTGTAGTTTCATCTTCATCATGTCCTCTATCTTTTATTTTCTTCTGAACTGATGACGCAAAAAATTTGACCTTGGCCTGAATGGTATCCATGGATTTAACATTGTTCTCACATTCTTCACGTTTGGAGTCTACTACTACCAAGTTTCTCTATTACGAGTTCTAATTTCAGCATAACCAGCTCCACCTATTTTACATAAGAAGCAACACTGAAGGCGAGGAAAGTTCTAATCAAAGCTACAATTGTTTATTTTGTGCCAACTTTGATGATTCTCGTAAACTAACAACAAAATTTGCCATCACTTTCATTTCCACAACTCATGATGATAGCGACATTGCATCCTAGCAGTATATGGGACGCGTGTCACATAAGAACTCAGTAAAAATGACCTAGCTCTCCGTGAGTTCTCGTAGCTCAGTAGATGGAGCGCCCGCCTGGTGTTCCGGACGTCATGTGTTTGATTCCTGTCAGGGACTCAGAATTTTTCTTTGTCCCACGCTCGTGTCATGTTGATAAATTAATCTTTCACAATAATTACATAACTAAAATAACTACTACGTACCTGTAAAAGGAATCACTAAAAGGTAATTACTATAAAATGCAGGAGTATATGAGGAAGAAATACTGGTTTACAAAGCAAAACCTGCATACAATTGGGGGCGGAACCCACAAGTCACATGTTCCATGTAAAGGAAACAACAGAATGTAGCAAACAATCTTAAGTATAAATGCTGATTTACAATTCTAAATGACTCAGGACCAATATACTCGAAGCATTGAAACTTATACTAAAATGCTCCTAAACATAAGCACGTGGTCCTGAGAGAAGCTAAAGTAATAACTTAAATCGATCACTTCAAAGTTAAGTGAACCATACAAAACAACAATAAACTAAACGATTGTGTACTCACATATCTAATTCAAAAGTGGAAAGACCGCAATCTCAATTTTGGCTCCTGTAGAAAAATATCTAATTGCCATAACCGTTCATCAGTAGGGTGCCTAAAATGCTTGTAATTCCACAATTGGTTTCAGCTCCATTAAATGCTATGCCAATTGTAGAAGATTTCAGGTGGAGCACCCACGATGTGAGCGCAGTTACTGACAAGGAAAAGTAATAAGGAAAACAACGAAAAATAAATGAAAATGTTAAATTGCGAACTAAGCATACACGTCAACTAAATAAACCAAACATGTGCACCACATTTGAAAATACGCACACACACGCCTTCAAATCCAAATGAAAGACCCGTTTGTAACAATTACAAACAAGCAAAGGATGCATTGTTGGTTCTCAATCACAAACCGCTGATCTCAATTCTCTAAGTGTAATGTCATATTTAACGCGAATAATTTCACCGTGGCGTTTGAAGAACTTATTAAACAATTTGAGAAGCGCAGTAGTGTTGAAGCCTTGGTGATGAAGACGTGAAGAAAGACTACAAAGCCTGTCTATAAAGTCCAATTTGGATGAGCAAATTCTAGCATATCGCACCAATTGAGACATGTAAACACCATAGGCCACCCACGCAATAAAACCTTCTAGAAAATTTGCTAAACCTCAAGACGATGATAAACCTTCTAACAAACCTCCTACTAGATGTCTGCAATCCTAACCCTTGAGTGATCATGAATGTGAGCTAGACCGAGAACCTTTGCGCAACGAATCAATTAAAGACAAACAATAGAAATACCAGAAATGAAAGGAAAACTAAAACAGAAATCATGACATGTCTCCCCTGAAATAGAATATTTCACACACAACAATTGCAAATGAGTCACTGACGCAGTTCACGTATGGCTCCTCATTGGGGATCTATCCCTGGTCTTCACTCAGGAACAGCATCACTTGACAGCAACAGGTTCAGTGTCTGAACTGGACGCTCCAAATATCTGACAGGTCAGCATCACCCAGAACAACCTGAGCCAATCATACATGACCATCCTCGGCAACATCTCTTCTTGAACCATTGCAAGCTGCCAACAGAGCAGATTGTCATCCTTGACAATGATGACGTCATTGATAGCTAGGTCTCATCTGTGGTAGTTGCACTTGTGACCCTGTTGAAGAGTTAAGAGGAACTCTTTCCTCTAGCGACACCAAAACTCGTTTGCTAAATGCTGGATTCTCCTCTAACGGTTTTTGGAGTATAGCTCTGGAGACTGGAACATTCCTGGTGGAGGAAAGATCACCTTACACTTCATAGTCAACAGATGGTTTGGAGTCAGCGGGTCCAAAGAACCAGGATCATTCAGGTTATCAACTGTTAATGGACGGCTGTTGATGATTGCTTCTGCTTCACAAAGGAAGGTCCTAAGGGCTTTGTCATCTAACTGAGCACCATTCTTCTCTAGAAGTGCAGACATCACGTTACGAACAGTTCGGATTTGCCTTTTCCAGATTCCTGATGGCTGACTGAAGGCACATTCATCCTGAAAGTGAACCAGTCACAATTCTCCTTTAACAGCTCTGATCTAATCGTGTCATGATCCAATTCTTTGAGCACCTCCTTAAGTTCTCCTTTGGCCCCGACAAAGTTGGCTCCCTGATCACTTCTCAATTGATGAATTGGGCCTCTGCGACTTATAAAATGGCATAGGGCATTTATGAATGAATGAGTGTTCAATGTGTTGGAGGACTCCAAGTGTATGGATGACACACAGGTGAAAACGACTCCATATCTCTTAATCTCCCTCCTTCCCTCTGTAATTATCCATGGCCCAAAGTAGTCCACTGCACAGTATGTGAAGGGCAGTGCTGGTTCTAAATGATCAATTGGGAGGTTTGCCATCTTTTGCTGCTGTGTTGTTTCTCTAAGCTTGTGACAAGCAACACAATTAGACATGCATTTGGCTACTGCATTAGATCCACCAACGACGCAAAATCCACTGGAACGAATTTTGTACCTCTCCCCTGGTGCTCTACCTGGGTATGACAATGCTTGATAATGAGGCCTGTGATATGACCTTTCTTTGGCAACACTATTGGAAACTTAATGGTATCTGACATGTTTGCCTGCTTCAGACGTCCCCCAACTTGCAAGATTCCAATGGAGTCTAGGAGGGGTTCAAGTTTGAAAAGAGAACTCTTCAGAGCATACTTGTTTTAGAATCAGACGACTTATCCTTGGGATCCTCCAATTTCTGGACTGAAGAAAGGGCCTTTAACTCGTCCTGAAAGTAGCTGGTTTGGGTGCTCTTCTTGGGTGCTGGGGTGTCTTGCTGCAAAGGTTCTGCTTTGCTTGACAGGTTCTTGTGTTGCGATATCCGCCCCTTAAGCCTCTGAACATAATGACGACAAACAGCGATTGCTCTCTTTGCTCTGTAAAAATCTGAAAAGTGTTCCAACCGCCTCAACAGATTCGGAAAGGGTTCTTCAAGGCCAAACTGATGTTCTTTTTGACTTCGGGGTCTTCTTCAGACAACTGCAACGTTGCCTGATTTTCATCTGATGACGACCCATGCTGGCCCTATGATCCAGTTTGAATTTAGCAGTCTCCTTGCACTAAGACCTGGAGACTCAGATCAGCTGGGTTCAGCTTGGTGTCTACATAATGCCACTGATTTGGAGAAGTGTGCTCTTGAATGCTCTTGAATGAAATCTTCTTGTTTCATTTGCAATGCACCCTAGAACAACCTTGCTATCTGTCCAGAAGACCTCTTCCAGATCTTCATAATCTAATTCTCTTTGTAGCTGTTCACTTGACTTAACGGATAAGTTCCAAACGAGGCACTGTGACAGGCTTAAGCGTTGTCACTCTGGCTTTGCCAAGTATGAAGGAACAATGGATCCGGCCTTGTTTGTTCTTTAGTCTGAGGTAAAAACACTGGCCATGTAAGATATCGTTTAATTCACCTAAAGCAAGCAACTCTGTTTAACATTCAACATCTAAGCGAAGCGATTTCAAACCAAGAACTATTCTCAGAAAATGCAGCTCGGCTCATAAACATGTGATTTTCGATCCTTGTGTCAAGTGACACGTGACGTTCAGTTTCCTAGCAACGTTCACTCTAACTAAAATTCCACACTCTCCCCACCCATTGGTCAAAGGACCAATGGAGGTACGTTACAATCGTGATTTCAAGTAAATTTTCTATCGACTACTGAAATGTAATGTCTCTTATCACAAACACTGTCTCCTAATGTCACTCATGATTGTGGCTTGTCTTCTTGTTCTCGTTTCTCCTGCACTCTGCTGGCTCTGCTGACAAGTGCTTTGCTACTTACACTCTACTGGTACAAAGTGCTGAACTGCTCGGCTAATCTCGTTCAGTTGATTCTGGTTATCTGCAACAGTGTCCACTACTGCTCCATGTGTTGGGATGGGGTCAGGGGCTCTTCAATTTCGTCTCCATAGACCTTGTACATCTTTGATTCTCTACCAAACACATTCTTCACATAAAGTGGACCAGCAAAATCCACCCCAGTGTTCGCAAACGGATAACTGTTCTCTACTCTAAATTCAGGAAGGTCAGGTGCTGCAGGAGCGCTGTATGGCCTCCCCTGTATCTTTGAGCACATAGTGCACTTCCAGAGCAGGGTTTTCACCACCTGTCTCCCTTTGGGTATCCAGTAACACGACCGAAGCTCAGTAAATGTAGCCTTAACACCTCAATGTTTCACATTGTCGTGACATTCTTGAACAATCAATGATGTCAGGTGATGTTTTGAAGATAACAGCGCTGGATACTTTGCTTGATATGGCAATGCAGAATTCTCCAATCTTCCTCTGCAACGATAGATTCCTTTGTCATCCAGGAACAACCCAAGAGACAACTTCTGCTGGCTAAACTTGTCACCATGAACTATCGACTTCCGCCCTTCTCGATTCCACAATAACTCCGCTGCTTTTACTTCCTCAACGACTGGATAGCGACTGGTCGGGGGAGTTCTGAATGTTCCTTGTGTTCCTGATCTTTTCTTTCAATCTTGAAATAAACCTTATGACATATGCAGTGACTCGGAAGAGTTTCTTCTTACTGCTAAAGCGTTCTAGACCAATGCACTCACTCACACTTGCTTTCTTCTCCGACTCAGACACAAGATTTGTACTGACTGGTACAGCTTCCTTCTTCAATTCGCCTTTGTTCTCACTAATCACAAACTGGTATCTGGCCTGGCTGGCCACTGTTGTTCAGGAAGCGAAAGGAACATGGGACCGTTCCACCACTGATCGCTTGCAGCAAGGTCTGAGGCCTTCATTCCTCTGGAAGGTAAATCAGCCGGATTAACAGTGGTGGGACAATAGGTCCAACACGAGGGACCAACAAGACTTCTAATCTCTAGGATTCAGTTCTGCACAAACTGTTTCCATTGTTTCTTCTCACCGATAATCCAATAGAGCACTGCAGTGGAGTCCACCCAGGAATGTACTCTGTCGATTCTTAAAATCCCTGAAAGGGCATCTACTACATGCTTCACCAATCTCGCAAGAATTATGGCACCTAACAACTCCAATCTAGGTATCGTCTGTCCATTAATTGCAGCTACTCTTGTCGTCAAAGCCACCTATACTGATTTCACACTACTTTCCAGCTCAACCCTCAAGTACACAACAGCTGCATAAGCGTATGATGATGCATCACTAAACCTGTGAAGCTCTATGGACACCGGCGTATGGTCATTCTCTCTGAAGAAACATCTTGGGATTCTGACACTGCCGACTTTGCACAACTCTGACATCCACTTGTCATAACATTCCTTCATGTCTGGACTTAATTCCTTGTCCCAGTCTTCTTTACTCTGACAAAGCTTCTGAAACAGGAGCTTCATCTCAATCAGGATTGGTGAAATCCAGCCCAAGGGGTCATAAACCCGTGCAGTCACTTTGAGCACAGTTTGTTTAGTAACAGACAAGTGTTTCAGAGGACTTGGCTATGTCAGCCAAATCAATTCTCAGCTCATCAGTATCATGGTTCCATGTGCTCCTAGTACTTTATGCTCTTGTTCTTCATTGACTTCATGATTGCTTCCCAGAGTTGCACTAGCATAAGTTTCTTCGTCTTCTTCTAATTCACTCAGTCGATTTGTGCGTTGTACTTCCCTTTCATACTCTGAAGCCTTGATCTTCTCAATCAGCTCCTTTGAATTGGATGACCATTCTCTCATGTTGCCGAGAGCACGTTCAATGGTAAACCTTCATGGTTGAGGTTCATGTGTTTAATTCCTTTGGCTCTGTCTTCTATTGGGATGGATTTGATGATGTCCTTGTTGTTAGAAACAAACTTGTGTAGATTGAAACCTCCTCTTCTACACATATCCTTGGTGTATTTAATTAATGTTACTGCTTACTTCAACTGATGCAACCGATTTTAACCCATCATCAACATAACATTCTCTACGGATGAAGTTGGCTGGTGCTTGGCCAAGTTCTATTTCATTGTCATCTGTGGATGCCTTCAAAGTATAATTTGCACATCCTGGAGATGAGGTTGTACCAAAGAGGTGGTCTGTCATCCTAAATTCTTTGGGGTCTTTGGATGTGTCTCTGTCCTCCCACCAAAGGAATCGCAAGGGATCCCTGCACTCTTCTGATACTCCAACTTGGTGGAACATTGATTCAATATCACACGTTAAGGCCACTGGTTCTTGTCTGAATCTGAAGAGGACACCCACCAAGTAGTTAGTCAAATCTGGACTTTGCAGTAAGTTGTTATTTAGCTCTTGCCTTTGAACTCTGCTGAACAATTGAAGACAATGCGAATCTTGTTGGGTTTCTTGGGATGGTATACCCCATGGTGTGGGATATACCAATACCTCTTGCCTGTAGTGCAACTGCGTTCCTGCCTTTCACTGATTCCACCTGGACTGGATTGGCAACTCTCAGGATCTCCTTTTAGGGGACACGGCTCTGATTGAACCTTCTATGCATAGCCATTTTGAAGCATGTTCTCCATGAAGGCAACGTAATCTTCCTTGTATTTCTTGTTAGAATTAAACCTCCTTTTAAGCTGTTTTAGCCGTAGTAGGGAAACTTCACAGTTTTTTGGAAGATTCGGAGTTGGTTCTTTTAGAGGCAGGGGCATCTTGTTGTTACCATTTTCGCAGTGACGAATTGCTAAGAACTTCCTATCTTGTTGTGATAGAGCTTGTGTTGAACTGTGGCTTTCTGAGAAGTCAGCCTCAAACATCATTTTCACAGCATACGGATTGATCTATTCTTTAGTCTGCATTTTGGAAATGCAGTTGAGGTTTGTGGGAGTGTCACTTCCAATTTCATGCGACATAATCCTGTTGCAAGTTGCGAAGTATGCTTCCTCCTCACCATCTCCTTGAGCATTTTGATGTGGGGTGACTGGCCCAATGATACACCAACCAAGTAACGTCGTGACTGCATTGGGATTGTCTCCTTTCCCCAGAATTACCTCCCTTGGCTTGATCACCCGTGGGCAGTTACAGCCAATCAAGATTCCTACATCCACATCATTTTGGTAGGGATGTATCTTGTCTGCAATCTTCATGAGGTGTGGCCACTCACTTGCTTCTTCTGGTTTCGGTATTTGATTCCTCTTAAAGGGTATGTTAGCCCTTGAATACGTCTTAGGTAACTCTATCTCCACTCTCTTGTCCAGCCGTTTGACTACCAGTCCGGTTGTCTTCTCTACTGTGATCTCTTCCTTTCCTAGCATGGTGAATAAGTTCAAGACCTCTCAAGCCAAGGCCACGAAGAGTTTTGACCTGAATAAAGGTTGTGTCACTGACTTCGTCCAAGAAAGCATACACTATTATTTCATTTTGAGGAATGAATGACAAACGCTGGAGCAGTTGCTACCGGCCTGGTCTGGAACAGTTGCTGTTTCCTCATGATTATTCAGCCCTCCTAGTTCCTTCTGATTGTTAGGTTCCTTGTCATCCTCTAGATTGTAATGGAGAATTGTTGGATGTAGGTTTCCACATTCTTGCATGTCAGCCTCTTGCGACAGTACTTTTAGTAATGATCATTGTTTAGACAGTCAAAGCAAAACCCCTTTGACTGTATGAACTCAAGGCGTTAATCTCGATTCTTCTTCATTAATTCATCACAGCTGTGTAGTGCATATGATTTGTTCTTGTTTGTGTTGGAATCTTAGTTCCTGTTTTGGAGTTGTTTTTTGTCCTGTGAATGATCTGCAGTAATCACAAAACTGTTAGAATTAAGTGGGCGTCTTCGATTTGAGTCAGATCTTGGTTTTTCAGGAACCCTTCTGCATTCCATCTTGAGGGTATCTGGAGAAAAGACGGGATCTGTCGAAAGATCAGCTTCGCTTTCAACAAATTTCACGAAGTCATGAAATGTAACCACACATCCACTCTTTTTCTTCATTTCAGTCATTACGACACCATTTCACTCCTGAATAAGACTGCAATTTTGAGCTGACTTGCTTTATGACTTCCATAGAATTCAGGTCTTTCGGGAATTCTATACTGTTCATCGCTTCCTCACACTGAACCAAGAAATTTGATAATATTTGTAGACCATTACTATCCCTTCACTAATCTGTGGCCTATTTCTTAAACGTACTTTGTAGGCATTTGAAACACGACGAGGATCTCCAAATCTTTGGGTAACAAGTTTCTTTGCTCGTTTGTAGCTGTCATTAGAACTGAGAGTAATGAAACCTTTAATTGCATCATTTGCTTTTGCTGTTGTGTACTTGTTCAGAAAGTACAATCTTTCCTTTTCTGCTGACACACGACTCTCAATGATTGTTTCAAAAGCCCTCATGAAGATTGGATAATCAAAGTAGCTGCCACCAAAGGTTGGAGGTTCCTGTATAGGAAGAGAGCTGATTCTCTGTTGTTCAGCAATAAGGGCACTCAGCTCTGTTTGCTTGGCCTGACGTTTCACTTTCTCCTGAGCTTGCTGAGGATATGTTGGTGAAAGAGCAACTGGATTTAATGGCATGCTTGATGTAGTTTTCGTTTTGACTGGCAAGCGCAATGGTTCTGCAGGCAGGTAGCTAAAGGGATTTAGAGAGTGATCTGTTTGACGCTCCATCCTCATTTCTGACTGTGGTGTATTAGGTTTACAGTGTGAATATGTAACCTCAGTCTTGATTAGAGGTTGGGAAAGATCTGGAAGTGTGTAGCTGAAAGGGTCTGGCAAGTGATCGGTCTGAGGCTCTGTTTTAACTGGTAGCTGAGAAGGTGGAGTCTTCATGGACGGATATGACGGTTCAGCCCAGGGAGGTGAGTGTAATGGAGAGTTTTTAGGCTGAGAAGGAGGTGTGTTTCTATAAAACTTGTCTTTTGATAGTACCTTTACATCCACGATAGGGCTTGAGATCTTGCATTCTCCTCGTTTTCAACAGCTTTCATTGCATCTCTTTCAGCATTTAACTGTTTTAGTTCAGCCTCTTTGTCTAGAAACTGCAACTATTCCAATTTTGCTGCTTTTGCTACTGCCCTAATTTTCCTTGAATGAGCAGAAGAGGTGGAGAGCTGGGATGATTTACTTCTTCCAGAGTTAGTGGTTTTAGAAAAAGAGAATGTAATGGATGACTCCTTACAAGATTCCCTTTCCACATCGTGAATTCTCTCACATGTTCTCATTACGTAAAGTTGGTACTCGCAATCATGTATATCAAACCAGTGATAGGATATTTCTGAGTCATGAAATGACTGCAGAAGCTCATAGTGAGCTTGGTGGGCTTCATTAAATTGTTCCTTGTGTGCATCCAGGATATCTCTTTGTCTTTCAAGTTCTCGAAGATCAGTACCTTGCTCCAAAATGTAGTATGCCTGCTTAATTTCCTTCGATAAAGCTGTGTATTG
Organism: Blastomussa wellsi; assembly: GCA_947652115.1. Taxonomy (NCBI): domain Eukaryota; kingdom Metazoa; phylum Cnidaria; class Anthozoa; order Scleractinia; family Plerogyridae; genus Blastomussa; species Blastomussa wellsi. The sequence continues at coordinate 11,621,862 of OX393569.1, forward strand.
AGTAGCTCTTTTGTTATGAAGAATTTCTGTTTGATAGGCTCTCCCTTTAGATGTCAGCCTCCTCTCACGTGTATTGCTGACTTCATCTTGAGTTTCTTTACTTTGATCTTCTAAGAAAGGTTCAACTTGGCTTTGGCTGATCAACCCTTTCACTAGAAACGATGCTGGTGTTTCCTCGATTTCTGAAAGTGTACATAAACTCTCCTCATTCATAGTAACACTATCAGGACAATGCGGGTGCCATACATGAAGTACAAAATTGTTCAATCGAAGACAAGCAATGCAATGAAGATTTTTTTCTGTGGCTGACGCTACGACAGTCTAGATAAATCACGAGGCATTGAAGCTCAGATGGGGTGTATTTTACATAAGAAGCAACACTGAAGGCGATGAAAGTTCCAATCAAAGCTATGATTGTTTATTTTGTGCCAACTTTGATGATTCTCGTAAACTAAAATCAATGATTACATAACTAAAATAACTACTATGTACATGTAAAAGGAATCACTAAAAGGTGATAACTATAAAATGCAGGATTATACGAGGAAGAAATACTTGTTTACAAAGCAAAACCTACGTAGAATTGGGGCTGGAACCCGCAAGTCACATAACATCAACACGAAGAAAGAAAATGCATGTTCCGCATAAAGAAAACAACAGAATGTAGCAAACAATCTTAATGACTCAGGACCAATGTACTTGAAACAATGAAACTTGTACTAAAATGCTCCTGAACATAAGCGTGTGATCCTGAGGGAAGCTAAAGTAATAACTTAAATCGATCATTTCAAAGCGAAGTGAACCGCAAAACAGCAATAAACTAAAAGATTGTATACTCACATAATTATCTAACCCACACAATAAAGCCTTTGAGGAAGAATCGCTAAACCTCAAGATGATGATTAACCTCCTACTAGATGACTGTGCAATCATAACCCTTGAGTGATTATGAACGTGAGCTAGACCGAGAGCCTTTGCGCAACGCATCAGTTAAAGACAAAAAATAGAAATACCAGAAATGAAAGGAAAACGAAAGCAGAAATCATAACAACGATATCTCTTGTTTCCAAGTTTAAAGTAAGTGATGTGTTGCACCAAGATCACTCACATCCAGTGAGTGATCTTCCATAAATGAAGCTCAAAGTCTCTTCCATTTTTTTCGCTTGTTTGAATTGACCGTACAAAGCTTCTAAAAACTGGAGCTGACACAAACACGCTCACTTCAGCATCTTGCTCAACCCAATCTCCTATTGGTTATAGTTAATCTCAGCATTTTTTACTGCAAATATTAATGATCAAATGGCCCTGCAATGGACGTAGGTCATGTGCATCCTACATGTACACTTATTCCATCTAGAAAAATGCAATTGTGATATTCTATAGTCAATCATTCCTAACCAATGGCCAAGAGGAGCGAGATTGCCTCCCAGAATGCAATGTAGACTAGTCTTCTGCACAATGCATTAAGAGTAAAATTCTTTTTTATAGAAAGAATTCCACCACAAGGAAAGCAAAGAGTTGTCTGAACCAAATATATACCTTTCGTATATTTATACAGAAGTATGTAAATTTACTCGAACTTCTACCTCCTGATAATGCACGTTGTCAGGCTGTCCAATCCCTTTATCCCCTTCACAAAAATAATTAATTTTGACTTATATGAATTAATTAATTGACTATCAAAGTTTGCACCATAGCTCTTTAGCAGATCAGTAGGTTAACAGGCAGTGGCCCACTTTGAGTTGTACATGTATAGTTTGCCCATTTGTGTTGAGTGACATGTGATGGTGGCTGCTGTTGTTAGGTAGCAGAAGATCTGCAGTGCGAAAGAATTGGGAAATATATATTACATATCATAAAATCCGAAATAGGAATGCGCAGGAATTTCTGTTGAAATTTTGGAGTTTAGGCATTATTTCAAGCATTCAGATGTCAACAATTGTGCATGTGTGCAATTATGCATGTGTTGTAAGTAAAATGGCAACAAAAACAATTGCTGAACCCAGCTGGTTAAAGACTTCGAAATAAGAGGAAAATGATGATAATGACATTAACAACAATGACGACATAGCTGAGAGAATGTAATTTACCTAAAACAGCTGTTTCTTATCAACATTACATAATATTTTTTCTGTTATTCTTTTAGGTTTTATGGTCAGAAGCTCGATATAATCATATTGTAGGCAAGCTTAAGCACTTCCTAAAGCAGGCAGGGTTTAAGGTATGTTTATCTTGTTACTTAAATAGAAGCTGTATCATAGAAAAATGTATATGACAATTATGATGTAGCTTCATATAAAATGACAAAAAGGTGTGCACAAAACATTGACACCCTATCTTGGCTTCCCTTAAGGACCCCAGCTGGAACCTGTTGCAGGCCTTTATATAGACCTCATCTGGGCCCCTGTTTTTACTCAGGCTTCCTTCTTTTCTTTCTTGTCAAAAATCACCCTCTGAAGTCTACAGTACATGCACAAGATACAAAGAGTACACAAACCTGAACCTGGTAAACTGAGGTGCACTTCATTGCATTCGAAGAATGCTCCACGTTTATTTTTTACTGGTTTCCTGTAGAACATAGCTGACAGAACCAAGACAGGACTGTATCCATCTAGTTCTTTCAGAAAATAGCTGAAATAAGTAAAATATATGATGACAAATTCTGCTTTGTCAGCATTGATATGCAGGAAAACATTCATAAAGCAATATGTAATTTTGAGGAAAGAATGTCAAAACTAAACTTAAGGCAAGCAGGCAATTAAGATTGCATCACAATCTCATTACATTAGTTCCCCAACTGATCTGACCTGATACTTTTTTACTATTATTTTAGTAGCTGCTACATGTATTAACTTGTGTCTTTTAGTCAGTTCTTCCAGATACATGTCATGTAGATCTGTGGGTTAGTAACACTGTGTCTGGTTAGCTCAGTTGGAAGAGCGCTGGATTGTTGTGCGGAAGGTCTCTGGTTCGATACCCAGACCGGACCAGTAGGGAACAAGGTTCCCAGTGTTGTGGTCCGGCCTCATATCACGGGTTCGTGCTTAACATAGGGATAACCTCACAGGACCCTTCCCCCTTGAACTTCCACAGAAGACAAAAGAATTCCATTAAACCTAAAGGAT
>OX393569.1:11629986-11669986 GCA_947652115.1 Blastomussa wellsi
TATTATTATTATTATTATTATTATTGTTATTATTATTATTTTAGTATTATTAAGAATCTGTTTGACTGTAGCGATTGCCCTTTCTACTCAACCATTACTCTGATGATGATATGGACTGGATGTTACATGGCCATTGTCAAGCTGGTCACAAAAGCATTGAAACTTTTCAGACTTGAAGCATGGGCCATTACCAGAAATGATCCTTTCAGGTAGCCCAAACCTGAAGATGTTGTTTAGTGTTTTAGTAACAGCTTCAGTTGTCTCGCTGGAAAGGGTGTCATAAGTGAGAAAACCAGAATAGTAGTTGACTGTGACCAAGACTCGTTGGCACTGGAGTCACACCACATCCACGCCCAGTAACTCCAATGGACGCGTTGCTGAGATATGTCGCTCTGGAGGTCTGGGCTTCTTGTTGCCATGCTGTTCACATTCATCGCACTTTTGGACCATTTTGCTGATGTCATCTTGTAACTTTGGCCAATACACAGTGTACGTTGGAGCGTTGAAGTGAGACCTTGATGTGCATCATGTAGGCAGGTGAGTGTTCCAGGTCTCATGCTTGCAGGAATGACAACTCTGCTACCTTTCATGACAAGTCCATCCAGGATGGTCAACTCATCTTGGAAGCACCAATAGGGATGTAGATTATCTGGAAGATCTTGCATGCTATCTGGTCATCCAGTAATGATGAGGTCAGTTAGGGAGGCTAAAGTAGAGTCTGCCTTCGTCTCCTCTTGTAGGGATTCAAGACGTGTTGGCTCCACCTTCAGGACTTGTGCAATGTTGATGTCTAAACCAGGGATCTCTTTGGCTGTTCCCGGTTGAACGAGCCAAGATAGAGTGTCAGCAAGTAACAGGGACATGGACTCAACATACTTCACTGGGGTATCATATTTGGAGAGATGCAACAGAATTCTTTGCAATCTGGGTGATGCCAGGCTCTCTGGTTTCTGAAAGATGGCCTGCAGGGGCTTGTGATCTGTGTGCACGGTTATTTTTCGCCCAAACGTATATCAATGCAGCTTTTCGCAAGCAAATAGGATAGCCAACAGTTCCCGTTCTATGTTGGTATAATTAGCTTCAGCGGGTGTGAGCAGGTGCCTTGCGGAGAAAATGCACGGGTTTCCCGTCTTGGATCAGGACTGCACCAATACCTTTTAAAGAGGCATCAGTCTGGATGATGGCTGGCTTGTTTGGGTCATAGTGGATAGGTTCCACTGCACTGGCAATGTCGTCTTTGATGGTGTTCAGTTCCTTGTGCATATCACTGGTCCATTCGAAGTGGCTGTCTCGTTTCAGCAAGCTATGCATGAGATGGGTCTTCTTGGTCAAATTGGGGATGAATGTAGACATAAAGTTCACGGTTCCCAGCAAGCTTTGTAGTTCTTGCTTATCAGTTGGTGCAGCAAGTGCTGTGATGGCTTTCACTTTTTTTGGACATCGTTTGACACCTTGTGGAGTGATGATACATCCAAAGTACCCAATCTGCTGTTTCTTATTGAAACACTTGTTAGAGTTGAATTTGAGTCCTGCTTTGCGTTCTTTTTCTACAGCCTCCAGCAAGTGAATGTCATGACGTTCCTCTGTTGGCCCTTGCACCTTAACATCATCTGCACATGGGAATGTTCCTGGAATGCCAGCTAGAATTTGATCCATGTGCTCACAGAAGATTTCAGAAGATGCTGACAACCCAAAGGGCAAGCAAACAAAGCAGTACTTCTTGAATGGTGTGTTGAATGCAGTGAGAAGCTGGCTCTGCTCATCAAGTTGTTTGGTCCAGTAACCACTCTTGCATCTAGTGTGGAGAAATATTGACCATTTCTGAAACTATGCTGACCATTTTCCCAAGATGCAGTGTAGTGGATGTTGCGGATGAGGGACCTATTTAAGTTTCTTGGGTCAAGGCACAGACGCAGGGTCCATCCTTTTTGGCAACAGTTACCAGATTATGTACCCACTCGGTAGTTTCTGGGCAGACTCGGATGATTCCTTCCTGTTCCATTTTGTCTAGTTCCTTCTTTAGCTGTGGCATGATGCTTTGGGGTACAGCACAGGGTGGTAGTTGAACTGGTTTTGCTTCTGGTGAGAGTTTAAGGCTTACCTCACCTTCAAAGAGACCAACCTGATCGTCAAAAGTCTCAGGGAAGATCTGCTTTAGGTCCTCCAAAGGGTCACTTGTTTTTCTTCCAAGCGGCAGATGTTTTTTCCACTTCTCTTTAAGACTGCCATAGTCAGCCTCTGATTCTTCAGTGATGTGTACAGCCTCAACTTGGGATGGCTCCATAGATATACTTTGTTGTATGCACACAGGTGCAATAGTCATAAGTTTGAATTCTTTGCAGAATCCAAAACCAAGAATGAAAGCACATTCCTGTTTGCTGACATAGAATCTTGATTTGGCAGTGATGTGATTGCAGGGGACACTGATGTCCACAAATCCACAGTTCTGAAGATCTGCCCCGGACATTCCTCGGATAATGGCACTGCTTGGTTTTTGAAAGCATGGAAGTTGGAATGCAGGCTACCATGGCACCAGTGTCAACCTTGCCTCTGATCTCATAGGATGGACTGCTGTCACCTTTTGGGTGAAACAATACTGGAGCGAATACTTCATGTGACTTCTGATTGTCCACACCTTGTATGGATACAATACTTGAGTATCACTGGATTCTTCAAACTTTTTCATGGTGGCTTCTACAGCTTCATATTTTCACATAAGTTCCAAACAATCTTTAACAGACACTTCCTTTCCTTTCGCCATTAGTTTTCGTTTGCAATCCTTACTTATGCAACCATGTATAAGCTTAGAGGGGGTACGTTTCTAAAGAAACTGTGTTGCTGCTTTGGTGAAAAGTATAACAATATAATTTGGTTTTATCAACTGGGTTGATAATGTAAATTGGCCACCGTAAAGAGATTCGAGAGCTGATGTTTTGAGCATTAGCCCTTCGTCGGAGCGAATGAAAGAATTGTGGGTCGTGTGTGGTTTATATACAGAAAGATGGAGCTTCGCTTTTGGTTGGTACCTGGTAACATGAAAACAACGGAATAAATTAGTTGAATGAAAAGCGTTTGTTGATACCATGAGGATTAAGAGTGTCGATTTGAAAAATAATTTTTTGTTCTAGAGTTTTGTGGCTTTCCGTGCTTCCTTGGTGAAGGGAAAGGCCGCAGACTGCCATATGTTGCTTAGAATGATTTGGGAGATTGAAGTGTCTTGTGACTGGTTTAGATGCATTTTTTTCGTCTTTCTCTACGTCCCAAAGGTGTTCTCGGAATGGGTCGCCTAGTCGTCTCCCTGTTTCGCCGATGTATAACTTTTTGCAAAGAGTGCAAGTTAAGCAGTAGATGACATTGGCTGAAGTACAGGTGAAATGATCAGTGATCTTGATAGATCGCTTGGGTCCCGATATTTTCTCAACCTTGTGAATGAAAAGGCATGTTTTGCATTCTGCACGAGCGCATTTAAAAGTTTCAGGTTGATCACTTGTTTGGAATGCACTTTTAACTAAAGCATGGAAAGCCGCAAAACTCTAGAACAAAAGTTTATTTTTCAAATCGGCACTCTTAATCCTCACGGTATCAACAAAGGCTCTTCATTCAACTAATTTATTCCGTTGTTTTCATGTTAACAGGCACCAACCAATAGCGAAGCTCCAACTGTATACAAACCACACACGACCCACGATTCCTTCGCTCAGATGAAGGGCTAACACTCGAATCTCTTTCCGGTGGCCAATTTACATTATCAACCCAGATAGATACTTTCAAGTTGTCTGTGTACTTGTTGCATGCCCCAATTGTGACGTTCACATTCCTGTGCTTGCAATGACAAATAAATTTTTATTTGGGGAAACAAAAGCCTGTTAAGGTTACTTCCCACCTTTGCAGGTGTCCCCTTCGGGAAAACATTTGTATGTGCATTAGTTTCAATAAAATCCTGGCAAAATATACATCAGATGAAAGCTAAATAAATGGAGTGTAAATGATTTTTCCTGAAGTGTCAGGAGCCAGTAAGACCTGAAACGACCAAGGTTTCTTCTGTTGAATTTATAGGGTATCAGATGCCACAGCATGAGCAAAATGACTGCACAGAATTATTCACAAGGCATCAATCAACCAAATTTTACCAGGCTTTTTGGATATTCTGATTGGTTGTCTAGATATTCACATTTCAAGTTGGAGTAGTAATAAGCGAGACATGTTGCGTAAATGGGCACCATGGGAAAAATGTTTTAAATATCAGAATTTTCCAACACACTTTTGTTTATTGATGCCTTGTGAATAACACTGTGCAGTCATTTTGCTCGTGCTGCTGCATCCTGTAGCATCTGATACCCATCTTATCAGCTCCTGACATTTACTAAAAGGAAAAATCGCTTAAACTATATTTTTATCATAAACTCCATCAGTAGTTTGTTAGGATTTTATCGAAACTAACTTGCGTTCAAATGTTTTCCCAAAGGGCACCCGTGAAGGTGGGAAGTAACCGTAATGGGATCATTGAGCCCCTTTCGGGGATTACAAAGCCTGTTGAGGGATTAAATAAGCCATAATTATTTGGGAGATTTTGCCAAAGCTGTGCTGCAACTGAAGTGAAAACATCTATCAATGCCCAAACATCTGCAAAAGCTGTGGCAATTTTATAGGAACAAATTAAAATTATGCCTGTATGTAAGAACTAGCTGTTAATCTTCTTGGTAACTATTATAATGATCAATTGCGATGTCAAAACTAGTAATTAATTTCTTGATAGTATCATTACCTAAAGATGATTTTTAGTGAATCTTTCCATGCAGTGATCCGCATGTGAATAATCATAATGCTATTGAATATTACAATGTATTAATAAAGCTGTAACTGAACAATACTACACGTAAATTATAATGTAGTGTTAAAGTGCTAATGAAATGAAAAAAGAGTCTTATTCTTTTTACTCCTATAGTTACTTCAATTTATTTATAGGCCAAAAAAATTTTAATGAAAAATCACAGCCTCCTCTTGATAGTTTTTTATTTTGTGCTGTTCTGATCTGGAAACCAGCGGTAATAAGAGTTATGACGTCACCGGGTAGACCCACATGATAAGCGTTCTTTGAAGTTTCTCTTGAAACAGCGTGTTTTGCACGATTATGGCTCATTCAAGCTCTGATATTCATGTGCAACAATCCTTTTCTCAATCAACTAGCGAAGATAGTGAAGAGGAGATGGAATCCGAAGATTCTGTGGGCCTGTTGAGCCTTGCCAAGATGGTCATGGCCTCTGGGGACAAGAATGCGAGGAGAACGACTCTGAGGCCATACTGCAAAGTTCATATGCTACACCGAAGATCTTCGGCATGGAACTTGCGATGTATGCCAACTTTTGCCGTATTTCCAAGGGCTTTTGTCTCACTGGTGTAGACTGGCGTGGCGTAAATCTGAAGCATTGTAAAATAATTTGATGCAATGTTTTGTTAAAAAATACCAAAAGAAAGACTTATAGACTGGCTGTCCTGGGTCTCTGAGATTAACCATGGATGTCTCTATTTTGCAAATGCATTTTGGAGAGATTTGAAGCAGATTTAGCCTATAACTGACTAGAAAATGTTCAAAATGTCTAAAAAACACTTTTTTTTCACAAATATCCAGGGGTCAATGAGTTAAGTATCTAAGGTTACTTAAATCTGGCGAAAGTTTTCCAAATTTCATTTTTTTGATAAACATGTAGAAGAAGCCTTCAAGTTCATTTTGTCAAAACAAAAATTGTAAAATATTAAAAGGAAGACAAGGAACAACAGAAAGAGCTTTTCGAATAGCGGAAGGTGTCATAATCCCATGGTTTCTAGTGGAGTGTTGACATTTTTCGCACGATAAACTTCACCTGGAATCTCGAATTACTATTGAGTTACATATTACTTTGTTTTATATCGTGTTGTAAAGCAAGGAAACTTGCCACTTTCTTGAAACACTCAACAAGAAAAGTCTCCTTTGATAAAATTGAAGAAAAAGCTTGGACCAAAGAAAGCGAACGTGGAAGAATTTGATGAAGTAAGAACATCTGACATTGCTGCCAGCGACAAAGGTTCCTGGCAGAAAGTGTTTTGTCAAGAAACGTCCATTGGTGGCTGAAACTATTGCTTGTTTCAGGTAAATTCCAGGTCCGTTCGCATTCGTGTCTGTTGATCCTTGCCCGCTGTACTCCCTTTTGCTGAAGATCCTTTTGACTTCGACTTCATTTTCCCCATAGTTTGATGTTGTACTTTTATCGGAAAGGTCGTACATGTAAAATAACCACACGAAATTCAATGGACTTATTTGTCACAAAACTTGCTGGGGTGTTATGCGTTGCATTTCATTGTTCGGCGGCATAATGAGGTGCGAAAAATTGTGAATTTCTTTGGAGGCCGAAAACTTGAACTTTGATTTCGTGCAAGTTACTTCTCTTTGAAGAATGAATAGGGTATGTAGATTTATTGGATTTTAATGAAACTTGACCAAAATATTCGTCAAATATAATTGCACAAAAGTGTGTGAGGCTTCGATGAAATTCGAAATATTTTTCCTTTGACGCATAAATCCGACTGAAAAATTTCTTATTGTCCGCCTTTACAATGTATTTTTTCAAGAACTAATAGGAATTTCGAAAAAGCCTCACACACTTTGGTAGCTCATTATCTGCTGAGTGACATAGTCTAGTTTGTTTGGGTGCTTGCGGTAACGCAATGGCTGGTAATTCAGCAAAACAGACACGGCTACTTTGGCATTTCACGTCTCGTGCGTGCCAACCAAAGAAACAATGGTTTATTAGCTTTAAAGTGATATATAGTTTTGCTTGGTTTCTTTTAAAGCAGTGCACATAGAAAGATTTTCCCGAAAGGCACCTTATTTTGTTGACAGTAACCTTAACAACTGAAGAATGTTAAAATGATGAAACGCAGTTGTAACGATATTGTGCAATAGCGGCCTGGTTACCAGGCACTCGGCCAGGCAACCACGAGTTTAACGTTGATTGTATTTGACTTCATTGAGCTTCGGAATTATAGAGCCTTCACAAAGCTGTTCTTGTGTTTAAATAAGTCTCAAAGATCGTTACATGGTGTCAGAAAAGTGGGATCCTTGGTTTTACCTACAAGAATTCGCATGAACGCCATGAACTAAAACCCGAATAAGCTTCCTTAGAAATCCAACATGGCCGCCGCCTCATTCGGTTTGCCTCCACCAGAGCCTCTACAACTCCAACAAGGGAACACAGCCCAGAAGTGGAAGAAATTTAGACAAAAATGGTGCAATTATGAAATAGCAATCGGCGTAGCAAAGAAAGATAAGTCAATACGTGTCGCGACTCTACTCACTGTAATCGGCGAAGAGGCTGTCGATGTTTACAACACGTTCACGTGGGATGAAGAAGGTGACGAACTCAAAATTGAAATAGTCTTGGAGAAGTTCGAGTTGTTTTGCAACCCTAGGAAGAACACTATATATGAACGCTATGTTTTTTTCTCGAGAAATCAAGACAGTGGTGAGTCCATCGACCACTAACAGTATTGAAAAACTTGGCGAACACTTGTGAATTTGGAGCACTCAAAGAGTTGCTTATCCGCGATCGGATCGTTTTTGGTATACAAGGCAGAAGACATCCAAGGAATAAGAACCTCTGCCCAGCCTATGGTTCAAAGTGCCAGAAGTGTGGTCTTGCAAACCATTTTGCAAAAAAGTGGAGAACGAAGGAAACAAGACAACCAAAAACAGGCAAACGACTCCATCTGGTAGAAGTAGAAGATGATATGGAAGATGAATTCGCCATCGACATGGTCACTCACAGAATCGGATCATTGATCACCAAGAGTACTGATGAAGTTGCTAGTCAATTGTTTGTGACAATAATGGTAAACGACAACGCTAATATCAAGTTCCAACTCGACTGTGGAGCGACCTGTAACCTTCTACCACTGAAGGACTATGCAAGGGTTATGGGAGATCCTGATGACCTCTATATTGAGAAAAGTAGGGCTATGTTAACCATGTACAATGTAGCAGTCATGTACCCAGTAGGAAAGTGCAAACTCAAGTGCACAAGAGATGGTTCGGCCCATGTCATCGAGTTCCAAGTTGTTGATGGAGATGTGAGACCACTTCTGAGTGCAGAGTCGTGCCAAAGGTTGAATTTCTTAAAAGTTCTGGTGAAAGACTCCCTCCATCATGTGGATACAGTGTCGAAGACAGTCATTGATGACAACATCTTGACAGAGTATGCAGATGTTTTTGAAGGCCTTGGATGCCTTGCAGACCCTTACCACATAGAGATCGACCCAACAGCACAACCAGTGATACATCCACCCCGCAAGGTACCGGTTACCCTAAGAGAGCCACTTAGACTGGAATTGAAAAGAATGGTAGAGGAGAACATTCTGGCCCCAGTGAGTGAAGCAACAGATTGGGTATCAAGTATGGTTACAGTGGTTAAGCCCAATAAGCTCAGAATATGCATCAATCCCAAAGATCTAAACAGAGCCATCAAGCGGCCTCACTATCCTCTTCCTACCGTTGAAGAAGTTGCGACCAGCCTTAGCAAAGCAAAGGTGTTCTCCGTACTAGATGCTAAAAGTGGGTTCTGGCAGGTGTCTCTAGATGAAGCCTCCAGCAGACTCACCACCTTTAACACCCCCTTTGGTCAGTACCGCTGGATGCGCATGCCCTTTTGGCATCTCCTCAGCACCCGAAGAATTCCAGAAGAGAATGAATGATACCTTTGGAGATATCAAAGGCACTGCAGTGATTGCTGATGACCTTTTGGTGTACGGAGAAGGAGACGACATAGAGACCGCCACCTCGGATCATGACAAGAATCTGAGGATTGTCCTTGAAAGAGCCAGAGAGAGAAACCTTTCCCTAAACAAAGACAAAGTCTGCCTGAGACTTACTGAAGTACCTTACATCGGCCATTTGCTTACAGCCGATGGGCTGAAACCAGACCCAAAGAAAGTAGAGGCAGTCGTGACGATGCCACAGCCCACCGATGTACAGTCAGTGAAGAGGTTCCTGGGTATGGCAAATTACCTTTCAAAGTTTTTGCCACATTTGTCCACAGTCACGGAACCACTGAGGCGACTTGAAGACAAGGATGTTGAATGGCACTGGGATGAAGTCCATGAAAGAGCCTTTACAGATGTGAAGCAACTCATCATTAATCATCCTGTGCTTTGCTACTATGACGTGTCAAAAGAGGTCACCCTACAATGTGACGCATGACAATCAGGCCTTGGAGCTGCTCTGTTGCAGGAGGGCCAGCCAGTTGCTTTCACATCAAGGGCACTTACGGCCACAGAAAAGAACTACGCCCAGATTGAGAAAGAACTTCTCGCGATTGTACACGCCTGCGAACGGTTTGATCAGTACCTCTTTGGCCGAGAGGTCACCATTGAGACTGACCACAAGCCCCTGGAGGCTATACTAAAGAAACCACTACTTGCAGCCCCGAAGAGACTCCAGCGAATGATGATGCGCTTGCAGAACTACCAGCTAAAAGTTGTCTACAAGAAAGGCCAAGAGATGTACATAGCAGACACCTTGAGCAGGGCGTACCTACCCGTACCAGACCATATCTCAGAGAATGAATTAGAATTCATCCGATCAGTAGAAGAAGTCTACATGACTAAGAGAACTATTGAGCTTGGGTGGCCAGAGAGAAGAGAAGCAGTCCCATCAGAAATCCGTGCATTTTACTCTTACCGAGACGAGCTGACAGTACAAGATGAAATACTCTTCAGAGGGAACAGAGTCATAGTACCAGCGGCTATGAGATCCGAGATGCTCAAGAAAATCCATGCAAGCCACATTGGCATTGAGGGCTGCCTTCGGCGAGCAAGGGAAATCCTGTATTGGCCCGGAATGACTGCTGCTATCAGGGACCATATCGCTGCTTGCGGAACATGCAATTCATTTCGCATGACACAGCCCAAAGAGCCCCTCGTGCCACAGAAAGTACCCGACAGACCCTGGTCAAAGGTTGCTGTGGATCTGTTTACACTGGACAAGACAGAGTATATCATTGTAGTAGATGACTACTCCAATTTCTTTGAGTTATGAGCCTTGTCTGATACGAGAGCTTCATCAGTAATTACAAGTCTGAAATCGCAGTTTACCAGGCACGGCATCCCCAACACTGTCAGGAGTGATAATGGTCCCCAATTCTCCTCATCAGATTTCAAAACATTTGCTTGTGAATGGGACTTTGAAAATTTCACGTCCTCTCCATACCATGCTCGATCGAACGGAAAAGTTGAGAATGCTGTTAACACGGCCAAACGAATCCTCAAAAAAGCAGTGTTGGACCACAAGGATCCCTACCTCGCTCTACTCGACTGGAGGAATACTCCAACCGAAGGGCTCGATTCCTCGCCAGTACAGAGGCTGATGGGGAGGAGAACCAGGACTCTCCTCCCAACGTCAGCAAGATTACTGAAACCCAAGCTTCCCAAGCCTGCCAAGGATCTTGTAACAAGGAATAGAGAGAAACAAGCATACTACTACAACAAAGGGACCAAATGACTAAAAGAACTCAAATCTGGAGATGTTGTAAGAATGAAGCCAGATCCAAAAGATCGAAAGAAGCTGTGGAAGAAAGCAACGTGTCTCCAGGAAGTTGCGCCAAGATCCTATGAAGTTGATATCGAAGGAACGAGATACAGGAGAAACAGGAAGGATTTGATAGCGGCACGAGAGAGTCCTGCAATCGATAGCCATGTAGGGGATCCAGATGAGCCACCTCTGTCGGATGATCAGTCACAAAGATTCATCGACCCAGTTCAGCCGGGCACGCCTTCACTTGAGGGCACAGCTCCAGAACGACCAGAGACCTCTCAAAGAGCTCCAGAGACCCCTCAGACAACTGAGAGAAGATCCACCAGACGGCGTTAATTTAGGACCCTGATCCGTTTCAAAGACTACTGCCAGCCCTGAGGGGGCATTCAACGGGAACTGTTACTTCGTTATATTCTCATTTTTAAGTTAGGATGGACTTTGCACGCAGGGCAGTTGAATTTGCCTTTGTGAACATATTTAGTTCTTTTGTTATATTTTCACTTTATGTTAGGATGGACTGCGCAAGGCAGTTAAATTTGCCTTTGTCAACATCTTTCATTCTTTATTTTACAGACTTGCTTGTTATTTTATTTTATTTGCTGCCACTTGGAGCTTGTGTAATGTTGTATTTAAGAAAGAGGAGGATGTAACGATATTGTGCAATAGCGGCCTGGTTACCAGGCACTCGGCCAGGCAACCACGAGTTTAACGTTGAGTGTATTTTACTTCATTGAGCTTCGGAATTATAGAGCCTTCACAAAGCTGTTCTTGTGTTTAAACAAGTGTCAAAGATCGTTACAGCAGTCGTGTACAAACTGATTGCCATGAAATGTGCAGTGAAGAATAATTTGACCTTATTACATGGAGAAACTCAAAATCAATCATCATCATCATTGAGCAAAACATGGTGTATATACACACCGTACTTGGCACAGTGACCCACTGAGTTGAATCTGCCATCTCCACACCATGTGATCTTCTTCATTGCTTTGAGCTGACTGACCACAGTCATTTGTTTGGTACATTTCCCAAAAATGAGGGATGACAGGAAACAAGAATTTGGCTTGGTGGACAAAGAACGTGCGTACACTGTACACTGCCAACCTCATGTGTCTACACACCAGGAGCACTAATCCGCCATCCATGAGAATAGCAAAACTGAGCAGAAGATTCCCAGCAGGGTACTTGCAAAGCACCAGTTGCTGTGGATACCATTGGATCCACAGTTGTTGCAGTGTTGATAAACTGTAACCATAGTTCCATTCTAAGATCTCGGATGGACAAACTGGACCGGGGTTGAGCAGAAAGCGCTGGACCGTGACGAGTGGCGTGTGTTGACGCGTGGCCTTATGCTCCACTCAAGGAACAAAGAGGATGAATGAATGAATGAATAGTTCCATTCTATTTCATTTTGACATTCGGATTGGTTTCCTTGTGGTTACAACAAAACAACGAAAAAAAAGCTAGCAGCTGTGAATAGAACATGATAAACTTGGGTTCGTCTTTACAGTGG
Source organism: Blastomussa wellsi (assembly GCA_947652115.1). NCBI lineage: Eukaryota > Metazoa > Cnidaria > Anthozoa > Scleractinia > Plerogyridae > Blastomussa > Blastomussa wellsi. The sequence goes on from OX393569.1 coordinate 11,642,061, forward strand.
GTGTCTTCATCAACCCTGTAAAATACAATGTAATCATCTGGGTGATTGGCATATCAAAATTTCCATGGGGTTTTTAGTAAAAAAAAGAACTGATTTCTACCACACCTGATACAACTATCTATCTTGTCGTCATTCTCTTCATCATCATCGTATAAGTTCCCTTTGCCAGATTCCTCCATAAGTGGCCAGTCAGGATTGTCTTCAGTCATCGTCCTCACTTTCTTCTGTCTCCTCCATTCCATCCTTACTCTCTTTCTGATTTTCATCTTCCGTAAAATCCATTTCGTCTTCACTGCTTTATCACGCAGATATTATGTTAATACCGTGAAATAAGTGTTGTTGTGTCAAGTTTCTCAGCAAGTACGTCTAGAGGTGACTGTAAGTGCCCCTAAGGCACAGGTTTTATCCCTTGTTTTGATTTAGTAATCGTTCAATTAATAATCTATTAAGTCACACTAGGTGCCTCGTCATGCGTTCCTTAAGTAGTATCGCATTTCCACAGACCTATTGTGTAATTCAATAATTCGATCGAATTCGCAAGCACTCGTGGTTTAATAGAAAGAAGTTATCTGTCGTTTTTATCGAAGGAAGGAAAGGTCTTGTTTATTCAGTGTCAACTCTCGCCAGATCCGGCAACAGTGAAAGTTTAATTTACCTCGAGTATTTCTAATTTTGTGAATCAATTATTTTTAGTTTCACGGTCAGAAGCAACATTAAAGTCATTAAAGGAGGCGTTCCATGAAAGAAATATTGGTGCGATATTTGTTGTTTCGATCAGTGCGATGTGTACGGTCCAGCTAGCGGCGATCAAGCGCCGCTATAGTGAAAATTGAAGGAATTCAAGATATTAGTGGGAGTTTGTCGACTGCAAACAATAGCCATGGCGCAGGCAAACCCTACGATGGAAGAAGTCACGAGCGAACAGAACGAAGACCATCAAGTCGGCCTTCAAGCGACTGGAAAGGACAAAAGAGAAAGAATCCCTACCGAAAGGGGCGAGTCACTTCGCCTGGAAAGGCTTGTTGAGGAGCGAAAGGCCACAGGAGTCGCTCTGAGGAGGCAAATAACGAAGGTAAACTCTTTACTTGAATCGATAACAGAATTAGACGCAAGAGTCCTAGAGCAAGAGCGTGACAGTCTAGACTTGTGTAGGGATAAGATGAATGACGCTCATCACAATTATTACAAGGAATTGCATGACACTAAGGAAGCAGATGAAGCGTACGAGTGGTTTGATATTCGGGATCGCGAACATTTCCAATGTCGCATTAGAATTAACGAAGCCTTGCTTAGTGTGGAAAGACAAACAAGCGATAAAATGTCTCTGGTTTCGTCAAAATTATCCAAGCGTTCTTCCTCCTCTTCAGTAAGATCTAGAAGAGCAAAGGCAGTGGCCAAAGCAGCGTGTCTTCAAGTAGAAATGGACTTTCTAGAAAGGGAAGCAGAGTATAAGAAGCTAGTAATGCAAAAGGAGTTAGCTAAGGCAAAGGCTGAGGAAGAAACCATGCGCAAAATCGAAGAAGAAGAAAGGCAGGAGGATTCCCCCCAGATCCCGAAGCATGAAATACCAATTCTAGACGTCAAACCCAAGCTATTGCCCAAAGAGGAACCTAGTGAAACAAAACCTTTGCAAGATGACGGGATCTTAAACCCAAAGGCTCCGCCCTTTGAACCCCCAAATGGCCCAGTTGTACGCCAAGGCACGCAAGCTGGTGAATCACCATCACGTGAATCAAAGCCGGAGATTTCCGACAGAACAGACGAGTTAACCTCAGTGGTGAAGCTTGTCGCCGAACATCAAAGAATGAGTCTGCTCCCAGCACAGCAACCCTCGGTTTTCTCTGGAAACCATTTCGATTACGCAGCATTCATCAGTGCCTTCGAAAGTTTAATAGAGTGCCGAGTGAGCGATCCAAAGCAGAGGCTATATTATTTAAACCAGTTCACATCTGGGGACGCTAAGGAATCAATTCAAGGCTTCATTAACCTCGACTCTCCAGATTCCTATGATAAGGCTAGAAAGGTATTAAAGGAAAGATTCGGCCATCCTTATCGCGTTGCACAGGCCTACAAGGATAAGCTGAATGCTTGGCCTCCTATGAAAGAAGGGGACGGCGCGCGTTTGCAACAGTTTGCTGATTTCCTGGTGCTTTGCGAACAAGCCATGAAAACGCTAAAGTACATGGAAGGCCTTAACTCCGAGGATACTCTTAGAAGGATAACTTCAAAGCTGCCAAGTAACATGGGAGTGAAATGGTGCTGTTTTGCCAATAAGATGTTAAAATCAGAAGAAAGACTTTCTACATTTCATGACGTTGTCAAATTTGTAACGCAAGAAGCAGCCTTGGCAACCGACCCAGTATTCTCACCCGAAGCCCTCAAGGAAGCAAGGAAAGACGAGTTCACTAGCAGTGGCAGCAGTGACAACAACATCAACAGGAACACAACCCGGCGAAACAATGGAAGAAAAGACAAGAGTGCAAGTAGCTTCTTGACAAGTGCCACACCTCACGATGATCAAAAGGCACCATGTTCTTTATGTCCATTCTGCAACAGTCAGCATCACGATCTGGAGAAGTGCTCAAGTTTCAAGAAGAAGACTGTTAAAGAAAGAAGAGCATTTATCCAAGAAGCTAGAATATGTTTCGGTTGTCTCTGCTACGGCCACATGTCAAGAAGATGTCGAAACCGGAAGGTGTGTAAGACATGTAGTATGCCCCACCCGACCATCCTTCATGATGAAAGCAAAATTTCTCCCAAGCAAAGTAGTGAAGACCAAGCAAGAGTAGTTCAGGCAGCTGAAGCGACTAGCAGCTGTACAAGTACCTGTAATGCTACTGGAGTCACCGATGCCATCACAAACTCTATGATTGTTCCGGTTCAAATGTACCACCAAGACAACCTCGAAAGACAAGTGGTAATTTATGCGCTGCTTGACCCAGCTAGTAACGGAACGTTCGTTAAGGAAAGCATACTCGAAGAGCTGGAAGTTAATGGAGTCGAGACGCAATTGAAGCTGAACACAATGCATGGTTCAGAAGTAGTTCCTACTCGTAGAGTGAGCGGTCTTATCGTGGAAAGAATGGATAGAGAGGTCCACATCAAGCTTCCCAAGACGTACTCAAGGAACGAAATACCATCGAGAAGAAACGAGATCCCAAGGCCAGAGTCAGCAGCAAAATAGCCACACCTAAGTCACTTAGCCAACAAGATTTACCCATACCAAAACGATCTGCAAGTGGGACTTTTGATCGGCTCGAACTGTCCAAATGCCATAAAGCCGAAGCAGGTCATTCCTGGTAGAAGCAGCGATCCTTATGCCATCAGTACCATCCTTGGTTGGGGCATCATTGGTCCAGTGACAGGAAGTACAACCACAGAAGATTCGGATGTCTTATGCCACAGAGTTGCAGTGAAGGAGATCGGCAGCGAAGAATTACCTTCCCATAGTTTTGTTGTTGAAACACACGTAAAGGAGATCATCTCTCCAGAAGCAGTTAAGAGAATGTTCGAGAGAGATTTCAATGAAGGGAAGCACGTGGCTCAACAAACTCTTTCCATTGATGATCGAAGATTCATGGCAAAGGTTAAAGAAGGAATTACCCATCGTTCAGATGGACATTATGAACTGCCATTGCCACTACGAAATGAATCGTTAGCCCTGCCGAATAACGAGAAGCTTGCAGTCCATCGCCTCCAGCAGTTGAAACTGAGATTTCGAAGAGATGAGAAATACAGAGAAGACTACACGGCATTCATGAATGACATGATTAAGAAAGGATATGCTGAGAAGATACCAAAGGACGAAGTTAGGAAAGATGGAAAGACATGGTACCTTCCTCACCATGGTGTCTTCCACCCTCAGAAGCCGGACAAGATCAGCGTAGTCTTCGATTGCTCCGCGGAGTACAAAGGCGAAGCTCTTAACAAGCATCTTCTCCAAGGCCCAGATCTTACCAACAAGCTTGTTGGAGTGCTATCGAGGTTCAGAAGGGAGCCAGTTGCCTTCATGGCAGATATCGAAGCAATGTTCCTGCAGGTCCACGTCACTGAGCATTGTAGAGATCTGTTACGCTTCTTGTGGTGGGAGGATGGCGATGTAAACAAGGAGCCCACGATATACCGGATGACCGTTCATCTCTTTGGAGCTGGTTCGTCTCCTGGTTGTTGTAACTTTGCGTTAAGGAAGACCGCTGATGACCATGAGCAAGAGTTCGGCTTCGAACCAGCCGAGTTCCTAAGGACAGATTTCTACGTTGACGACGGTCTGAAATCTGTACCTTCTACAAGTGAAGCAAAGGAGCTCATACGCAAGACTAAAGAGATGTGTCGGCGCGGAGGATTTAACCTGCATAAATTTACAAGCAACAAAAGAGAAGTCATCGAGTCCACACCAGTGGAAGATCGTGCGAAAGGCATAAAGGAGCTGAACCTCGAGAAGGATGAGCTGCCTATGGAAAGAGTGCTTGGTGTGAGTTGGTGTATCGAGTCAGACGCTTTCAAGTTCCGGATCGTGATGCAAGATCGCCCTTTAACACGAAGAGGAATTCTGTCCACTGTTAGCAGTGTGTACGATCCGTTGGGGTTTCTGGCACCTCTAATCTTGACAGGAAAGGGCCTTTTTCAAGATCTATGCAGAGGTAAAGTGGAATGGGACGACCCTATCCCCGAGAACATAAGATCACGTTGGCTGAAATGGAGGGATGAGTTACACCACTTAGAAGATCTCTCCGTTCGCAGATGCTTCAAACCAGAAGGTTTCGGAACGGTGATATCAACACAGCTTCATCACTTCTCAGATGCAAGCACGACTGGGTATGGCCAGTGTTCATACGTTCGTTTGGTAGACGACAAAGGCCAGATCCACTGTTCTCTTATTATGGGCAAAGCAAGAGTAGCTCCTTTAAAGATGGTCACCATACCACGTCTGGAACTCACAGCAGCTGTGGTGTCAGTGAAGGTCAGCGAGATGCTCCGTCAGGAGCTCAAGTATGAAAGTGTAAAAGAAATCTTCTGGACTGACAGTAAAGTCGTGTTGGGCTACATAAAGAACGACTCGAAGAGGTTCCACGTGTTCGTAGCCAACCGTGTTCAACAAATAAGGGACCAAACCTCACCTAGCCAATGGAGACACGTCGAAACGAAGTGTAACCCAGCCGATGATGCATCGCGTGGTATCACTGCCAAAGAACTCGTGGAAAGTTCAAGATGGATTTCAGGGCCAGAGTTACTTTGGACGCCCGAAGACCAGTGGCCACAACCCCTCGAGGCTCAAGACCTCGTTACGCCATCAGACGATCCAGAGGTGAAGAATGTAACTTCTTATGCAACAAGTACGCAAGAGCCATGGAACCTTGTTGAGAGCTTAACCTACTTCTCGGACTGGCATAGGGCTTGTAGAGCCGTTGCTATCTGTCTACGCTACAAGCAAAAACTCCGTCAACTGGCGTCCTCCAAGAAGGAAAGTTGTACTAAACCAACCAAACGTCAGCAAAGGCCTGCCCTGACAGTGGAAGAGATTTTATCAGCTGAAAGGGAGATCCTCAAAGCAGCCCAGAAGATTACCTTTTCAAGGGAGATGGGTCTGTTAAAGCCGTTTCAAGAAGGACAAGATAGATCATCCGCGCAGCAGAAGAAGAGAGCCATGAAGGCAGCGAGCTCGTTGTACCGCCTCGACCCATTCCTTGACCATGATGGAGTGCTGCGAATTGGTGGTCGGATCCAACGAAGCAATTTCACAGATGAAACAAAGTTCCCAGTCATCCTTCCCAGGAAGGGCCACGTGACAGGTCTGATCATTAAGCACTACCATGAGAAGGTTCAACATCAAGGTCGTGGAATGTCATTAAACGAGATCCGAGCCAATGGATTCTGGGTTATTGGCGGAACATCAGCTGTAGCATCCAAGATTGCAAATTGTGTAACCTGCCGGAAGCTACGAGGTGCAGTCCAGGAACAGAAAATGTCCGACCTTCCGGAGGATCGTCTGGAACCGGCACCCCCCTTCACCTACTGCGCTGTCGACTACTGTGGACCATGGTATATTAAGGAGGGGCGCAAGGAGGTGAAGAAGTATGTTGCCCTCTTCACATGCATGGCATCAAGAGCCGTACATCTTGAAGTCTCGAACTCCTTGGAAACTGACTCGTTCCTCAACGCCCTGCGTCGTTTCATCTGCAGAAGGGGTCCTGTACGTCAACTGCGCAGTGATCAAGGAACGAATTTCATCGGAGCAAAACGAGAGCTCCGCGAAGCGTTGCAGTCTATGGATCAAGGCAAGATCAGTGCTGAGATGTTGAAGGAGAATTGTGATTGGATAACCTTTAAGATGAATTCCCCATCAGCCAGCCATACAGGAGGAGTATGGGAACGCCAAATCAGGACCATTCGCAGCATATTGTCAGCCCTCCTGGAGAAGAGTGCAAGTTATCTGGATGGAGAGTCCTTTCAAACGATTATTTGTGAGACTGAAGCGATCCTGAACAGCCGTCCCCTGACAGTGGACAATCTAAGCGATCCAGGGTCACTATCTCCACTGACGCCAAATCATATCCTCACGATGAAAGCAAAGCCAGTTCTACCTCCGCCTGTCGTGTTTCAAAGAGAAGACCTGTACTCAAGGAAACGTTGGCGACGAGTCCAGCATTTATCATGCGAATTCTGGGACCGTTGGAGGAAGGAATTTCTTCATAGCTTACAAGAGAGGTCCAAGTGGACAAGGCCACGCCGTAACCTGCAAGTTGGCGACGTAGTTATCGTTAAAGACGACAACAAGGCGAGGAATCGGTGGAGCCTTGCTCGTGTGATAGAAACGTACCCCAACAAGGCCGATGGACTGGTGCATAGTGTCAAGGTAGCGATTGGAGACCCTGATATCTCCAGCACTGGCAAGAGAGTGCACCCCCCATTAGTTTTGGAAAGACCCATTCAAAAGCTTGTCCTGCTGCTGCCAAGAGAGGAAAGACCGGGATTCCCGCATGGGGAACCATTCAACGAAGACATTCCAAAGGAGGAATAGACACGGACATGTCAATGAACTCTGAACTCGTTTCTTTAATTATGTTTCGTTTTGTTTTGAAATACGGTGATTTCAAGGGGAGCCATGTAAGTGATTTAGTAATCGTTCAATTAATAATCTATTAAGTCACACTAGGTGCCTCGTCACGCGTTCCTTAAGTAGTATCGCATTTCCACAGACCTATTGTGTAATTCAATAATTCAATCGAATTCGCAAGCACTCGTGGTTTAATAGAAAGAAGTTGTCTGTCGTTTTTATCGAAGGAAGGAAAGGTCTTGTTTATTCAGTGTCAACTCTCGCCAGATCCGGCAACAATGTAAGTTTAATTTACCTCGAGTATTTCTATAGTTAATTTCTTGTTCCTAATTTTGTGAATCAATTATTTTTAGTTTCACGGTCAGAAGCAACATTAAAGTCATTAAAGGAGGCGTTCCATGAAAGAAATATTGGTGCGATATTTGTTGTTTCGATCAGTGCGATTTGCACGGTCCAGCTAGCGGCGATCAAGTGCCGCTATAGTGACACTTATTTTTCGAAAGATTTCATTAAATTAATGTGATTTTATAAACCCTTTATATGAAGGCTAATTAATGGCTGGTTAAAATGTTACTCTGCACAGTAGAAACCATATATTTATGCCAAAAAGTGAGCAATGACACTTACAGCCATCTCCTTTATTTGACGCTCCAGTTTTCCATAGTTCTTCTTCAACTTACATATGTGCTGTTGAAGCCGTCTCTTCTTCAATTTGTTTTTGTCACATTTTGTGCTGTAGACTTCTTTTTTGATTTCGCCTTGTGACCTTTCTGGTTGGCGTAGAGGAGCTAATCACAGAAGCAGGAGATGGTACACAAAGGTTCAGGACACAGCGTTTCTTCGAAGAGGCTGCAGTCAATGGACTGTGAAGAAACATCTGAAGTCAATGCACAATTTACTTCAGAAATAGAAAGCCCAGAAGTATGGGCAGTTGAAGAACACTCGACAAGGCTTGTAGAGGATGTTGTAGACTTTTTCCTTTTGTGGCACAGTACAGATGGGTTGCTTGTAAAATCTAAAAGAAGTTGACAAATCTTTCCTTCATTTGTGAAATAAATTTTACTAAATCTTTTTTTTTAAACTATGCTATTATGGCTTAGATATTGCTTGCAAAAGAACACTCGATAAGGCTTGTAGAGGATGTTGCACAGGATGTTGTAGACTTTTTCCTTTTGCGGCACGGTACAGATGGGTTGCTTGTCGTAAAATCTAAAAGAAGTTGACAAATCTGTCCTTCATTTGTGAAATAAATTTTACTAAATCTTTTTTTTAACTACGGTATTCAGGGTTGTAGCTAAGAAATTTGTCTGCTGGTTAGCATATAATTTGAGGCGGCTAAAGAAGGCATATGGCGTCTTCTGCTGTCGGCATAGCCATCGTGGGGTAGGTATGGGAGGAGGTTGTCCTCTCTTTTTGGGGGTCCGGGTCCAGGCCTTCCCCGGGAAATTTTGGAATTTTGAATTCAATTTAGTGCTATCTGGTGCAATCTGGGGGCTCTTTTTATGCAAAAAGAAACAACCATTACGCATGCATAGGCATTTTGTTATTTACCATACCCTGATATTGGGATTATATGTCATATCGTTATTTTTATCTTTAATATGAATGTAAATTAAAATACATTTAAGACAGAAAGTTGAATATAGGAAAATAGGTTTATTGTGGTCTGTTGCTGATTTATAGATCATCATCTGAGAAGAAATCACTGTCTTAGTCTGAATCACTATCACTGTCATCTGTCCACTTCTTCTTCCATCCCAGGTTCTTCTTCTTGAGCCACGCCCTCCCCCATTTCTGTGCTTCCATTTTCTTCCTTTACTTTAGGCATCATTGTCCTTGGAAGGCACCTTCTCTTCTTGGCAGACAACCATCTGAAAAGAAACAAAGCAGGAATAAGACATACCAGGGAATTAACTTGTGGATACAGCTTATAACAAAGTTGTGCTATTACTGTAAACTACAATGAGCTGTGTGTTTGCCTTATTATGTTTTCGGTCATTTCATCAAAAATGTTATGTCCCTACCACCTCTGAACTGCAGCTTTGATCACGTCCTCTTCATCCTTGGAGAATGGCTTTGGCCTATTAATTATTGCTAATCATCATCAGGGAGTTGAGCATCTTTTGACTCAACCTGCTCCTCAGACGGGTTTTCAACGTTTTGAAACAGCTGACACCTCTACAAGAAAATAGTACATGTAATTAATTGTCGCTCGCAGCTTATTTTTTATATTCTGCTTTTAAAAGTTGAATAAAAATTACCTTTCTGGCCATGCGTTTGACACTGGCCGTGCAAGTCCCACCTCTGCAAGATGGCTAAGCAAAAGGAATATGTCTCCGAGCCTGACTACTTTCTTCATGCAAGATTCTAAAAATGAATACAACAGTTTAGTGTCTGTTAGCTACCAGCCATTACAAGTACATTGTTGAGTTTGCTAAAATCATTTGGTAGACAATTTTATTGAAATGATAATCACCAGTGGTCAACATCTCTGTTTGCTTCCAAGACAAGTAATTGTACTTGATCTTCTGCCATTCTGACAACAGCTTGTCATTGTCAAGCTAAAAACCAATAATTGGCCACTTATATTTAAGTACACACAGAGTCTTGATTGCGTAAAAGGATAAATTACAAAAGATATGGTTGATGCAAACTCACAAATGTTAAGCCAACTGCTTTATGTTGTCTTTGCCGTAATTCTGAAAAGTTGAATCCTCCCGATTTGGCATCTCATCTAGTTGGAAGATGGAGAAGGAAGGTTTCAGCCCACTTATATGTTGCCTCATCAATAGATACATCATGTGCAATTGGGGATAATCGTCCTGTGATGTGAATACAAGATACACCTTACATTGAAACAGACTAAATGAAGAATAAATAAAAAATGAATAAAGGTACTTTTATTTTAAAGTTATACCTTCAGGTGTTAGATCTGTTCTCAGTGTCTGCAGCATCTGTCCTGTTTTCAGGTCTTTAAGAGCATCCTTGGTGTATTGAAGGGCAGGCTTGATATGTCCAAAATTCACTTTTCCTTTTTGAAAGCCAATGACAGGTAAGCCAGAGGAGGAAGGACGCTGTTCACAACACACAATGTAGTTATGAACTTGGCGCTTCGGATGTTCTTAAGAAGACCACATGTCGTCATCCAAAGAACACGCTTATCTTAATATCTGTGTTATATTGTAAGTGGGAGCAAATAGTAATGGTGTTGAAACAGCAAAATGACTTCCTTTTCATGTGTTTCAGCTTATATAAGTTTAAATACGCAAAAGAGAAAAGAAAATGATTAAGAATAGTACCTCCTTAATTTTGTAAAGCTAACTTTTACTCTGCCACAAAAAAGTAAAGTTTAACTTGATTATTCTAGCAATAATACTTTTAATAAGGACGAGCTCGGAGCAACAAACTTAAAAATATTAATTTATGGCATGTCTGACTTAACTGTAATTACCTTTCTGCCTTGGAGCAAAAAATGCTCTGATATCCCCCTGGTCAGTATTGCATTTTCTTTTGCATTGATTTGAGCTTACATCTGCTGATTCCATCGATGAATAGATTGTAAATAATGTAAACTGTCGAATGACTTTTCAATTTTCTCTTGTTGATCGAATCACAAACAAACCACTTTTATATCCGAGAGACCTGGTAACAAACTTGTTCCCAATCTTTCATAAAGCCTTGTATGCGGGGGGCTACTAAGCTTCGTGTTGACAAGATGGCGGACGCAAAGAACGGACTAGCAACTAAATACAGGAATTGCACCAACCTCTGAATGCACTGGGATCTAGTATGGTTAGCTCCCAGCTCTATTGTTTTAGGGCTAGGGTCCATTGTTACTGTTGTTTATTATTTATTTCAGCCAATATTGTACACCCCCCTCTGGTAAGCCTACTATAGCACTATATATTTTTAAAATCTTAGGGTTTGATTGGCTAGGCCTCAGTGGTGTAGTGGTACTTGCAAAGCGCTCGTAATCTACACGACCCGGGTTCAAATCCACACCTCGATGCTTTTAAAATTCATTTGATATTTTTATTTTTATTTTTAGACCAAAATATCAAAGTCTCTGGTGCGATTCCTGTATTTAGGTGCACGTGAAAATGGAAAGAGGACATGGTAAACAAGTTCTAAAAACAAGCATTTATTTCAATAACTTAGTGGCATCGATACTCTAGGTAGTTAGGAGGTTATTCAACCTTTAAACATATAATATGATTCTAAATCGAACAATCCCTTTACAGAGGTTCACCAGCCAAATTCAGCCGGCGATGACCTCTTTCTCAGCTGGCACTTAGCGACAACGAGACAAGATTTATATACTTCTATAAAAGAAAAAAATACAATCGTTATCGTCTTGCTTACTTGCCTTTGTGGTCTTGGACTCACTTCTGCACCATTGGCAAAGACGTTGTGTCTCTGGTGGGAATTGATCCTTTTGCTGTCTTTGAGGTCGAATTTTCTGGTAAAATCCTGCTCATTTGCATAAAACAAGAAAGCTCAAAGTGTGCAGAGCACAACACAGAAGATGCCGACGGCGTCAAGTCTGGTCTATGTCTACGTACAAATTTAATCCACGCATTTTTCGCAACAGGGTCTGCTGGAAATTTGTGCATGGAAACATCAGTGGTATGACTACCATTTTTACAACTGACACCGTTTGCTGTTCCAGCAACACAATAGTTTCTGCCTTTCTTTCTCTTCAATTGCTGCATGCTTTTGGACATTCGTCACCTCCAACTCCACCCGGTGATGTCAAATTGCATCAATTACAGAACAATATCCATTCAAAGTATGTTGCCCAATTTTAAGCTGTGAGACGTGATTTTGCCGGTATTTGGAGTTCGGAAGCAGAGAATCATAATAAGGAGCTGTACATAGCCAATTGGGCACTTTTAATTCAATCTCATAATTTCATTTCATTAGCACTTTAACCAACACTGACTAAAATGGTGAATAAAATCCCAATATTGGTAATTATTATTTTTCATTACAATAGCAATGTTTACTGTAATAATGGGGTATAAAATAAATGCCCATGGTACAGTTGCATTTTGTTCTATGATTTTGTTTATTTTTTTATCATTTGCCATTATATAAACAGTTATACTTTACATGTAATCACTCATTAATGTGCTACAGTATTGTGCAAAAGTAATGCAACCGAAAATCAATGAAAACCGCAAATGTCTCTCTCAATCATTTCTTCGGTTCCAGATAGCAACAAAATAGAACCAAAGTATATCTCAATATTTTTCGGTGAACATGAGCAAGATTTTACTTTAACCAAAATATCAAGCGATATATCACTCCCTCTCATTGAGATATCATTGCTGCTCAGCGAGATATCATTTCCGCTTAATGATATATCATTTCCGCTTAAAGGGAAATATTGTTGTCACTCAGCAAGATATCATTTCCGCTCAATGATAATATGTCGTTTCCTCTTAACAATATTGTCATTTCCGCCCTAAACGAGATGTAAACACAATATCATTTCCGCACAAGGAAATATTGTTGCTGCTCAGCAAGATACCGGGTCTAACATTGAGACTATATGTTCGCCAATGGTACTGAAAATTGAGTATTGGCGACCAGAATTTCATAGCTCAACATGTTTTGGTTTTGAGTGCCCAAGGAATTAAATTGAAAAAATTCGCGTTTCATTTCAGCAACAAACTACCCTTGTCAAAGTTTTCAATCTCTATAGAAAGTAATTAAGATAAAAAGTAAAGGTAAGATTCTCGTTAGATAACCTTAACCGTAGATTGTACCCTTACCCAACATATGTCCGACCTGTAACTTTGTCACTGGACCTTTTGCAGCCTACGGTCACCTACAATAAATTATAGATTGTTCTATTTTGGAATGCAAGCTACATGCAGGAACATCCAAAACACGGCAACTTCAATCAGTCAAGCTTGACTTTTATTCGTTCTGAATGCCCTAACTTGTAGTTCGCAATTCAGAACAGCAGATATTGTACCATGTGACCCTAAGCTGCAAAGGGCCTATTATGTATCAAGCAAACAATATCTATTTCAGTACATTTTTCAATATTTATAAGCAAAGGTTTTGTAAAGCGTAAACACCTAAAAATTAGCGATAGGAAAGAACAACGTTTTGGTTACATTGTGACACCATTTTCAATTTCAATGCAGAAAGATAAACTGTCAGAAATTTCGCTCAAGATTAACATATTTCATAATTACATATGCAATGTCACGCAAATAGTTTTGCTTGAATTGAGTCTGACTGGACATTGAGAGATGGTGTTAATTCTCTAATTAGCAGCATTTTATGCACTAAACAATCAAACTTATTCGTGCATTTCTTGAGAACGGAGAAAGTCTTCTTCCATTGGCAAACTCTTCTTTAACGAACATTGTACTGTCCCGAAAGACCTGTACAGACATTTCTCTGTTTTCAAGGAATGTACGTTTTTCTTTCCTATTGCTAATTTTTACGTGTTTATATTTTTCAATATGTGATCCTTTTTTGCCACCACAACAATGCACAATGCACTTAAAAGTCCTAGTTGCCAAGAACTTAAACTCTCAATGAATTTTAATGCTGCTTTTCTGCATCAAATCCAGAAGATTGCCATCACGTGAACACCAAATTAAAATTGAGTATCAGTTGACTGCAAATGACCAAGATGTTCTTTTGTGTGTCGGTTCAACCCTAGGCCCCCTTAGTCCAAATGGGCCTGTATGCCTATGTAGTCAACAAGTCACACTGGCTGCTGTCAATTCAACTTTTCAATCAATCCAATCAACTGGCCATTACCAGGCAACGCCATAAGCAAGGTCGTTTATCGAGCTACAGCTGTATTACAGGCTCAACCTCGGTGGGGATGTTTGGCGGGTCTAAAATGCGATAACTGGAAACTTGTAGATTAGATACTGTGATGACGGAAAAGGCCTAAACATAATGCTGATAGCATGTCACACTAGGCATACTTAAAAAAAGATTATTTGTTCATATACGTACTTCTTTTTCAAGTTATTCATTCAACAACAAAATTTAATATTCAAAGGTAAATGGTAGTGGGTGGTCATATTTCACCAGGGTTGTAATAAGATCACATGGTGCTGAATATTTCTGTGCATTTAAAGATGAGGGTGTAAGTTTCTAAAGAAAGTATGGTGCTGCGTCAGTGGGAAGTATAGCAAGATAATTTGGTTTTTTCAACTGGGTTGATAATAGGGTATTAACATGACTTTTTGAGGGATTATTGTTTATTGGCACCCGCATAGTGTCATTTGCGGCCTGAGCGCGAAGTGCGAGGGTTGCAAATGACACTACAAGGGTGCCAATAAACAATATTCCTGATAAAAGTCATGTTAATGTCATTATTATCCACATACAAGGCCAAAAAACATCCTGAGACTCACAAATTTAATAATGTTTTCAAGAATACAACGCGGTGAAAATGTTATAACTGTAAAAGCTGGACCGATGTGTTCTGAACAGGTGTAGAACTTCGCCGATATAGCTACAAAGTCTCTGAAAATAATCGCCAATGAGTTAAGAACTCATAGATAATCAATATTTAACGAACTTACAATTTCCAGTTGATCGTCGGTGTAAAATTCTCGCAATACTTCAATCAAGTGAACGACATTTCGCTTCTTGTAAAGACGACAAGAACTTGCTTTCTTTGTTTCTTCTGGATCGTGCTTTTGCTTCTAGCCTATCTTCAAGTCTAAATCCGAATTTTTTGTCTGTATTCTTCCCATTTATAACAAGTAGGCTGATTTTTCTCTCTGAAAACTATGCGTTTTGTGTGAAACTGAACTTCAAAGCTTGCTGTTCTCTCGTACACACCTTGCTGGTTTTCCCGCTTCAAATGGTGTGAACGTAATCTGATTGGTTTAAATTCATCGCGTGAACCAATCAGCTTCAGGGCCATTTCGGCCCGCACAGCGTGTGTTTTGATGATCAATTTGACCAAGTATGTGAATTGGCCACCGTAAAGAGATTTGAGAGCTGACGTTTCGAGCGTTAGCCCTTTGTCGGAACCCCAGTATAGTCCATCTGTGAACCAGCGACTAGAAGCTTGTTCTGGCACCCCATGTGCATCTCAGGTTTTCTGTTGTAGTCTCTGATTGGTTCTTACATATGGCTGTTCTTTTGGGTGCCTTGATTGGTTGATAGTATCTCACAAAACCATAGGTACGAATTGAAGAAATCCAGAAACAAAATAAACACAGTGGCAGGTCTGGTTAATGTGATAATATATTGCGTCATGTAAGTTGTTCCAGATACATGTATTACATGTAGTTACTGTTAATGGTTGGTTGTCATGGATCTATTGTTATGAAAGAAAATTTTATTGATTTATGTTTTTTGTTAAAGTTAATTAAAGTGTTTGTAAATTGATTGACAGTAATGCATTTTGGTCCTAATCCAAATTTCAGTTACCAGTCACCAGTGACCAGTTATCAGTAACCAGTCACCAGTGACCAGGTACCAGTCGTCAGTCACCAGTGCCCAGCTACCAGTTACCAGTATTTTAGACCCACCAGTAAGTCGATTCATGCTGATTTTGGCCATGTGATGCAAGTGGATTTCCTTCTTTCCATTATAGGACTCTGATGTTGTGTATGTTCCCTGTAGTGGTTTTACTGGTGCCAACCTTGTGGGGTGCTGTGAAGAGCCCCTACTTTCAGCATGGTATAATGGACCCTCCTTACTGGACAGAATAGGTAGAAAAGGGATGTTTTGATGTTACAAGTGCCATTCTGAATACAGTTTTTAAACGGTTTTTAATATAATTAATATTATGTTGAAAGTTGCAACTAACCTCGAGCAAATCAGAGTTGAACTTACTTCACAATCAAACTGGAGTGGAACTTTCTGCAGGAAAGCTGGAGTGGAACTAACCACAACTGATGTGGAGTCCTTTTAAGCTAATTTGTATTCTGGCAAACCATGATTCAGTCAATAATAACCTGCTTTGTGCAAAAATCACCTTGACTCATTGACTCATAGACTCATAGACTTCACAATACTTGAATCATTTATGTGTTTGAAATTATTATTATTGTATTATTTAGCTTTATAATATAGATAGGATTCTGTGCACGCTTTGATTGGTCAAAAACCCATGTTTTATCAGAGTTTAGAATATGCTTGCCATCGAATCTTAGTGGGCTTTATTTTTAATAGAACACAAGCAAAAACTGTAGAAGCCCAGTACCCCGGATGTAGTTTATGTTGCGAATTGAAAAAAATGGTGGCGACAATCTTTTAAAGTTGTCTTTTTATTTCCTTTATTATGGCTGCTAAACAAATACAATTATTAATATTAATAAGTTCAAGTGACTGGGGTGACGAAAATGTGGACGAGCTATTGAGCAGCGAGTGCCAGAAATACGAACAAGGAGGCGGCCGCGCAGGTAAATTCCAGGATTTTTAGGTTTTTTTAATGCTATATTCTAAACCAGCTAGAAGATGGATTTCCCGATGTCCTATAAGAAAACAATGCCCTTTTGAGGTCTAGCAGCTTTTCTAGACCTCAAGTGGGCATTATTTTCTTATAGAACATGGATACCCATCTTCTAGTTCATAAATAAAACACAGAAAAAGCTTGTTTTATTGCTAAGCCATGTATTATGCTCTCATAAAACACTCTGGACATTTGAGAACACTCGAGAAATCTAGAAAACACTCGCCTGCTGCTTGTTTTTTTTACATTTCCCTCATGTTCTCAAATGCCCATCGTGTTTTATGACAGTATAATACATGGCATAGGCTTCTTTATTTATTAAGTAAAATGCTAAGCAGCTTAAATGATTCAGTAGAAGTAGCCACATCACATTCTTTTCATTTTGCAGACGATTTCAAACCTCCAAAGCGGGACCTAGACAAAGCCTTTAGGTTCTGTGTGTCAGATGTTTACAAAGGTAGGTTATATTCAAAGCAATAGAGCTGTGAGACATAAATTACACATGTGCACACTAAAAAAAACTGAATATGCCCATGACAGCAATGTTTTATTATTATTATTATTATTGCTGTTGTTATTATTATTTTCTGACAAATTGCAGACAAAAATATGGTAATCAAGTAGCAAAATACTGAGCGATTTTTGCACCAAATTAAACTGAGAACTGGAAAGGTTTGAACAAGGTTGGGGGTTCAGCTTATAGCCAAGTATTTCTAACAAAAAAATATTTACTACTTGTTCTGCAAGAGTATAAACTGAACGTATATTTGGCTATAAGCTGAGCGATTATCAACAAGCACAAATTCCTAGTGGTATGCAAAATTGTTGGTCATTTACTTTTATTTTAGTGATTCCTCCCATTTGGTTACTTGTAACTTCAAGAATGAAGTAAATAAAGATTTCTTATGTCAAACGCTTTAATAAACGGCACTATTTATAGCAGCAGTTGATACTACAAAGTAGAAGTGAACAACAAAAGAAACAACAAACAAGGTGTCTGTGGTTTTGATAGTCTCCTTCGCAGCCATTTTTTGGATGTCCCACAACGTTCCTCCAAAGAAATGACTGCTGACAACCGAACCACATTCCTTTCCCATTGTGTCTGTGGTTTTTTCATGCTCTGTTGAACTAGCCAGCCACATACCAACAGGGTGAATGATGTAGGCATAAAAGGATCACGTGTGACAATAAGACAGTAGAGTCCCTGCAGTGTTTGTGATGTTTTAGACGCAACCTCGTTCCCAGGGTCTGTCATCTTCCTGGCACAGGCTAGTCAGTTGTCCTTTGGGCAATTGAGAACAACAGGGAGGGGTCCTCTAAAGTCAGGAAATTTGTCGCGTTGTACATTGTCAAGTATCACACACGCTGCAGTGCCATCGTTTTAAAGTAGACTTCAGGCTGCAGTCTTGAAGTCCTCAAATAATATTTATTCAATTGTCAATCTAAAGGTTTAGCAAGTGATTGTCTTGGGTCTATTTACTGCAGCCGAGATGCTATTTCTGTACAACCAACGGCATACTCTAAGTTGATCATATTTTATCTTCTTCCTTCCCTCTTCCTCAACAAAATTGACTGTGATTGTTATAGAACAGTGCCATCTCATCTTGTCATTTTTGAATGCTCTGATCATAGATGTGTTCTGGTAGACATAGCAATAATGCAATACACTGCAGCTTATACATCAACATGATACATTTTGCAAAACAACCGGATACTTTACACATCCTGAAGCCATTTATTCTCAGATCTTACAAACATGGCAGGATTTTTTCCAGTTTTCCAAACAATATACATGGAAACGGAATATTTACACAACACGTTAGTTATAACTGAATGGAATTCAAGAATCGAAGTACAAGGAAATATTTAACATCACAATTTTGTAAACAGCACATCACATAAACAAAGGAGCAGAGTGCTGCCATACACAAAGAAGATTGAATACCGTGCCAATATAGACAAATTTGCTTTCCAAATCTGCATTTTCTGTTGAAGATTGGATGCTTAACTGTTGTTCATTGGCAGCGTCAGCAACATTCATACCACGAAGACGCATTCTATTTTTCTCATTGTTTGTGTTCGTCTAGGGGGTAGACATTGAGAGATCAATTCATCTTTTCAACCTTTCGCCCATTTCAAAGCAACTTTCACTTTGGTCAAAGGTCAGCGGTGTAATGACGGTCAGCGGCGTAATGGCGGACGGAAGTAGGTTGTTTTCTCTGTGAAATAAACGCCTGGGAAGCCACTATTAATGTCTAAATGAAGCGCTGGAGCAGCAAGAACATCAAGGTCTTCTTCACAGTCCCAACCTTCACCAAAAAGAAATTGTGCCTGCCTTCACAGCGATAAGCTCGAGATGGAACCTAGTGAGAAGAACGTATCTCTTTGGCAAATTCTGGACATGCTTGCCAATATGGATGACAGAATCGAAGAGCACTTCGGAAGTTTGACAGGCGAGATATCTCGCCTTAGTGCTGAGCTTAAAGAGGAGGTTGAGGCTATTAAAACCAATTTGAAAGATGTAGAACAGTCCCTTCAGTCTGTTTGGGATAACATCAATGATTTACAAGCAAAAGCTAAAACTCACAGCGACTTCAAGAGAACAAGTCAGCAAGCACTGGATTTTCACCAAGAAGAAATAAATTTGCTGAAACGAAATAGTGTGAGCGCAGAAGGAGAAGATAATTGCTTTAGAAAACTACTCACGGAGAGAGAATTTACACTTTGAATATCACAGAGAGAAAAGACGAGAACTCTGTTGACGTTGTATACCGAATTGGAAAACCACGCGAAGCAGACGACACAAAGCCAAGACCAATAATAGCTCGATTTCTGTGTAGAGAGGACAGAGACAAAGCTTACAGGGTTAAAAACCGGTTGAAGAAATCAAGGAGGTTTAAAGACGTATGCATTACTCAAGATTACGCCCATGCTGTACAAATGGAACTAAAAGTCCTGATAAAGCGATGTTCTTGGCTAGAGAAAAAGGAGCTGATGCAAAGGTTGTGGACAGAAAGCTGATCATCGGCAATAATACATTTCATGTCAACAACATTCCAGAAGAATTTCGACCACCACCGACTGAATCTGCAGTAGGATAAGTGTATTATGGTTTCTTTCTGCACATTTATATCATCCCTTATTTGCGTCTAAAATTGCTGTTGCTGTTTTTCTCAGTACATTTATGAAAAGCTTGGCTTCTCCTTTTACAAATTGCTATGTGTTTCCTAGCCTATGGATCTTTTATTCGTGTTTCCGATATTTACACTTCTAGCTACTTATTTACATTACCATTCGTCTTTACCTGGTGCTCAGTTAATTTACGCATATTTAATCTATGTGCTTAACTTTTCCTGCATAATTTGCTTGTCTGCCTTTCAAAACGGCGAATTCTCGCATATTAAATATTTCGCAGAAAAATGGAAAGCATACTTCACCTTTGGCCAGCTGTGCATATTACTTCTTGTTTCTAATGAATACAATTAATGATCTAAATTTAAAATGCCTGTCGCTAAATGTAAGAGGCCTAAACAAAACTTTTAAACGCCGGTTAATTTTTCGATGGCTGCACAACCAAAAACAACATTTTATTTTTCTACAGGAATGTTATAATACAAATTTATGCACATCCAAATGGAAAAATGAATGGGGTGGCAAGGTGGCTTTTAGTCGCGGTACAAATCACAGTAAAGGCATCATGATGCTGATTAGCCCTTCTTTAGTTATTACTGATAAAAATGGCAGGTTCATTATTCAGAAACTTTCACTTGACGAACAAACTATTGTTCTAATGCTCCTAATGATGCTAATCAGCAACTAAACCATTTGTTACCATTTGTTACAAGTAAAGAGATTCAGGGGGATTCGCTCCGACGAAGGGCTAACGCTCGAAACGTCAGCTCTTGAATCTCTTTACGGTGGCCAATTGACATTATCAACCCAGTTGATAAAACCAAATTATATTGTTATACTTCCCACCGACGCAGCACCACAGTTTTGTTAGAAACTTACCCCCTCTATTCATTTGTTACAAGAATTCTCTCAAGACAATATTATAATTGGAGGTGATTTTAACTGTGCACTCTCCCCAAAGGATAAATTGGGTGGTACACCGGTCATAAGAAAAGCTTCTGTTATAAAAGAAATTGAAAAGCTCTGTGAGTCGCACAATCTACGTGATATTTGGCGAACTTTAAACCCAGACCTCTCTCGCTTCACTTGGAGAAATAAATCACTTAAAATACAATGCCGATTAGACTTTTTTCTTATTTCAGATTATCTATGCAATCTAACAAAAGTGTGACATTTTTTTAAACCTGAAAGTGACCATTCAACTGTAGCTATTCACATCCAATCGGATGTCCTTGCACAAAAAAGGGCCCTGGTTTTTGGAAGTTTAACACTACGCTTCTTGAAGATGAATCTTATATCACTGTGTTACGGGAGAACCTTCCGAAATTTAAGAAAAATACACTGACTTAACTGACTCTGGCCTAAAATGGGATCTTATTAACATGGAAATTAGGAGCTTTACAGTAAAATACTCTAACGAAAAGCAAAAATCGTGAAAAGCAAAGAAAGA
Organism: Blastomussa wellsi; assembly: GCA_947652115.1. Classification (NCBI taxonomy): domain Eukaryota; kingdom Metazoa; phylum Cnidaria; class Anthozoa; order Scleractinia; family Plerogyridae; genus Blastomussa; species Blastomussa wellsi. The sequence goes on from OX393569.1 coordinate 11,663,148, forward strand.
GTCGATAAACTACAAGCAAAAGCCGAGAAACAACCACACAACAGAAACAAAATACTGGAACTTCAAGCAGAAAAATTGTAGCTGAAGAGAATAATGACTTACAGTACCGCTCAAATGTAAGTTACCACCGTCTCGCGAGAAACGCGACTCGTATCGCTAGAAACGAGACTCGTATCGCGAGAAACGAGACTCGTATTGCAGGAAATGAGAACTGTCTCTCGACAAATTTCTCGTTTCTCGCGAGTGCACTGCAAGTACCACTTGACGTTTTTTTGAGAAACAAAGTAAACTGCTTCTGTGTAAACAGTTGTTCGCGTGCATTGGAAAAATCGTTCAGCGAGCATGTATCGTTGGTTTATTTTTTCGGTGAGATAAGCATGGGAGATGTGCGACTGGAGTTTTATTGTTACTGCTCAGTGGGCAATGTTTACATACATGTATTGAGCAACATTTGTTTTGCCTGTTCTTAAACTGCTTAAATTGAAATGAAACTTGGTCGGCACTCGATATCAGTATCGGCGCCGCGATACGCCTGGTCTAATTGACTATACACTGTGCATGTTCTACATACATTCAGTGGCATAAAATCAACTCAACTGACTTCTCCGTGAATTACATGGGTCAGAAAACTTTTACTTTCATCAAACAGTCGACTCGACGAGTTGTTGAGATGTCCCCTAATCGCTGTGACGGACTTATCGGACTTGTTTGGCTGCTTTCAACCAGCTGTTTATTTGTCGTTCGGCTTGAATTTTGGTTTTTCTTTATGCAGATAAGAATTACTTTCATCAGATGAAAAGTAAATTTCTTCGGTCAATTCCAATTTCGGCGGAAGGGAAAGTCTGGAAACACAGCACGTCGAACACATGCATTCTGGCCCGGCAAATTCCCAGAAAAGAACTCGATAATTTCAACTTATTTTATTTTGATTTTTGCATTATTCAATGGGTGTGGAAAAGTTGAAGGAAACAAAAAATATGCAGAAATCCGCTGAGTATATATGCCTTTCAAATATAATAAATGTAGACAAGATTCTAAGATTCAGGGGAAAGCGAGCAAAGGTCAAGAAAGCATGACAAAAGCGTGACGCATTGGCCTGTCACAAGTTTTATTTACTTGCGTCTACACATACGTTGCTGGAGTCTTGAAAGTTGTTCGTAAAACCTTGGGATTTCAACCTCGTGCGGTCGCTTGCATTTTTTGGTGACTCCTTGTGATCAATCATTTCAAACTGGGCCAAATTCTAGCGATGCAAGTTTCGATACAGAAGCTTGCGGTCAATATTTCGGGCACACAATATGCAAATTCACCACGCTGGTAATGAACAGTAAAAGGTGTAAACTTTTCTGCAGGTAGCTTAACTGGTGTATTAATTTGAGATTATTGACAATGCTTTTCACTCATGTTTTGCATTTAAGATAAATTCTAACAACACGACAAGTTTCGATTCAAAAGTTTTCTTGACTTCGCTCGCACACCAACGTGCCAACATGCAAATTCAATGCGCTGTCCGTCATGAAGTAAAAACATCCTGTGCAGTTTTGTGTAAGCACTTTTACCGTGTCTCTATTTTCGAATTTTGAAATTGTTTTCATTCAAGTTTTGCATTTCAGATGAGAACAATAAAGTTTAGCGACGCGTCGAGTTTCGATTCAATCGCTCGCATGTAAACAAGCCAATATTTAGTGCACTGTCTATCAGCTCAAATGTAAACTGAAAGGTTTATTGCAAAACGAACGTTGTGAACAAATCAGCAATCTTTCGACACAGATTAAATCTTCGAACTTACTAAACAAAATTTCCGCGTTGTAGATTCTCTCGAGTTTTTGAAACTCGCCGGCATGCCGTGAAATTGAAAGATCTGTTTTAATTGTCTTGCCGATGTGTGCCGAGAGCAAAACTTTCCCCTGTCAAAAATTTAATGAATGTGAACGATGCATCGAAAAGCACCTCGATTAAAGACATTAAACATTGTTTCTTCAAATTCGATCTATTTTAGTGTAATCAAGCTCACTGGCAACTACAGTGAAGTGTCAAAAATCTCAAAAAACAACCATATCTTTTAAGATCGGCTGGTCGGTTGTGGACTGCAAACAAAAATCTGTTACATGGAAGCCGCTTTCTTGCGAGTAATATATTCCATACTAAACGCTTCAGTGATTCTCGAGAGAAACGAGAACCTTCTCGCGAGAAACGAGACTCGTATTGCAGGAAATGAGACTCGTATCGCAAGAAATGAGACTCGTCTCGCAAGAAACGATTTGAGAGGTGGTAACTTACATTTGAGCAGTGCTGTATAAGACAAAAGACGTGATCCTTAGAAGTAAAGTGAGATGGCATGAACAAGGTGAGCAGAACACTAAATACTTCTACAGTCTGGAAAAGCGAAATTTTAACAATAAAACGATAACAAGGTAACAAGATAACAAAAAGTAACGTAAATCCAGAAAAATTCAATGAGTCAGTATTCTTCAACCCAGAAAACATATCTCCTCTAATGGATGAAAGCAGAACTTTGGTCCAATTCCCATGGATGAATGTTTAGAAGCGCTAAAAGATTTCAAACCTAGAAAAACACCGGGCACAGATGGTTTCCAAGCAGAATTTTACCGATTTTTCTGGACCGAAATCAGCAAGGAAATGATAGTCAGCTTCAATTATGCCTTTCAATCTGGAACCCTTTCTATTTCTCAGAGAAGAGGAATAATTTCCCTTATCCCAAAAAAATTTAAGGCCAAAACTATTCTGGAGAACCTGAGACCGATATCACTCCTAAATGTAGACTACAAAATTCTCACCAAAACCATAGCAAAAAGACTCGAGAAGGTGCTTCTCCAATATTATAAACGTGGATCAAACCGGTTATGTCAAAGGTCGTTATATCGGTGAAAATATTTGTTTAATACAAGATGTAATACATTTCACAAATCTAACTAACCAAAAAGGCATAGCTATTTTCCTCGATCTTTAAAAAGCATTTGACTCAGTGGTCTTACCTCAATGCCGTTCTTGAAGTTTTTAATTTTGGGCCAGTCATTTTGAGCTGGATCAAAATAGTCTATAATGATGTTTCTAGCTCCGTTGTCAACAACGGTCATGGTTCTACCTTCTTTCCCTTGCAACGTGGCGTTCATCAAGGTTGTCCTCTATCAGGAATACTGTTTGTCTTGGGTATCGAACTTTTTGTAAGAGCCTTAAAAACAAAACCTCTGTCAAAGGCATTCGTGTTGACGACCAGAGAATTTAGCTCTCAATCCGGTTTAGAAATCAATACGTTTAAAACTGAAGCAATGTTGTTAGGGCAATGGAAAAACAACCAAGACACTCCCTTTGGTTTTAAATGGCCAAAAGAACCAATACTTTCTCTAGGTGTTTTTTTCTCACACAATCAAACTGATGCAGACGAGCTTAACTTCAGGGCCAAAATACGTGACTTAGAGAAATCACTGCACACCTAGCAAAGAAGAAAATTAATGTTATATGGGAAAATCAACATAGTTAAAACGCTAGGCCTCTTTAAACTAATTTTTAATGCTTCTGTTTGATACATCCCCAACCACTACATGGAACAAATTAACAAGATTACGTTCAATTTTATCTGGGATGGTAAACCTGCTAAAAGAAAAACTTTAATTGGTGAAAAAAAGAATGGCGGGCTAAAAAAAATGTCGCCATTCAGTGGATGGATGGATGGATGGATGGATGGGTGGGTGGTTGGATGGATGGATGGACGAGCGATGTATTTCACACCAATCAGAATTAGGATACTATCGATCGATAACCAATGAAATTGCCACTTGTATGCCTCGTTTAATTTTGTATCAATATTTGTTTCGGATTCAAGGGACGGCCATCTTTATTTTCGTATAAACTTGGCCTTATTGGGTGGTGTTGGCATGATGTCTCTATTTCAAGCACTCGGTGTTTATGTAGCTCTGGCGTAGAACATTGTGTGTGGGTTTTAAGTGGAAAACTGTTTGGAAATTTTTATGGTGGTGAAGAAGATACGAGGATGTGAAGTTTTACATGCTGTGAGCAGTCTGTTTTGGCGGCTTTGGGTTGAAGGATTGTTTTTTGATCGCGGTTAGTTGTGAATAAGAGCCATGTTGAATTTTAAAATGTTTCTGACTGAAGTAACAATAGCTTTAATTTTGGTTGAAATTGAAGTTGCAGTTGTTCTCAGAGATGAGTTGTTTGAAATCAGTAGAGCTGAGGGATCGGACATGATCAGAGACTTTGCTTCAGCATAGTAGATGTCATACGGCATTTAAGAATTTAAAGTAAAGGAGGCCACATACTCAAGAACGCAGGGTACAGTAATTCCGGAGAAACAGCTTTCATCGCAGACGTACCAGCTCTGGTTAATATTTCGCGAACCGTTCGTAATTAAATATGCAAAATCTTTCACCAAAATTTTCGGCACAAATTTCGTAACAACCAGAAAACAATGTGGTAACTGTACTATGTTTTAAAAACCCTTTTGAAAGATATATTTTTCCATTTGATCCACTTTCTGACTGAAGTAATGATAGCTTTAATTTTGGTTAAAATTGAAGTTGCGGTTGTTCTCAGAGATGAGTTGTTTGAAATCAGTAGAGCTGAGGGATCAGACATGATCAGAGACTTTGCTTCAGCATAGTAGATGTCATACGGCATTTAAGAATTTGAAGCAAAGGAGGCCACATACTCAAGAACGCAGGGTACAGTAATTCCGGAGAAACGGCTTTCATCGCAGACGTACCAGCTCTGGTTAATATTTCGCGAACCGTTCGTAATTAAATATACAAAATCTTTCACCAGAATTTTCGGCACAAATTTCGTAACAACCAGAAAATAATGTGGTAACTGTACTATGTTTTAAAAACCCTTTCGAAAGATATATTTTTCCATTTGATTCGCTTATTGTCTTTTGATAAAATACTTTGGTGTGTGTTTAATAAATCACAAAATATGACACTTTGTGTTGAAAATCAGCGATGCAGAAAAACAAAGTATCATGTTACAACATTTCGAAGAAAAACAAAAGTATCTTCCCAAATAGTGAACTCATTCTTTGGAATAACAGTTCGATAACTAAAGACAATGCAACCCTGTTTTGGAAATCATGGTTTGAACGTGGAATCGTGTCAGTAAAAGATTTGCTTAATTCTAACAGGAAATTTTTATCGTACGAAGAATTTATCAACAAATTCAACATCACCACAAATTATATTCATTACTTTCAGCTTATTTCAGCCATCCCATCTGAGGTAAAAAGGAGTGCAGTTTCAACTTTTATAACTGCAGCTGATCTCTCTTCGACTTTCACATCCACCCCTTTGAATCAGACTTTAATTAATCTTGCTGAAGCACGCTGTAAAAATTATTATCGTTTGTTTAACAATCATGGTCCTATTGTCCCGAGTGGTGTAAAAAAGTGGCAAAGTAAATTTCCTGAAAAACTTGTTGATTGGACTAGAAAGTTTCAAGATATGTATCGCTTTACTAAGGACAATAAACTTCGTCAATTTTGCATAGAACAATTGTAACAAAGAAAGAACTCAAATTATATCACTTAGCCAATGACGACAAATGTATATATTTCTTAACGCAGATTCAATAGAACACACGTTTATCGATTGCAAGGATTCTGTGAAACTTTATTCACAATCATTCACAGTTCAATCATTGTCAAGGTACTGAGATAACACTTTCAAATGAACAAATTGCTTTTCAAGACACACGTCACGCGACTGATGTGCTCTCGGATCCCTTAAAATGCATTCTAGAGTTGCTCATCATCTTTGTTAAACACTATATCTATGCTTCTAAATATCTTCAGAAAGAGCTGTCTTTACAAGAACTCGTAAACAAACTAACTATTCAATGGAAACTAGAAAAATGTGGTTAAACGTAAAACTTTTTGGTTAATGTAATCGCTCTCAAATAAATATCAATAGTGTTGTGTAATGCAAACATTTGTAATATTTAAAGTTAATGCATAGTCTGCATTAATGCATTGTTTGTTACCTTATGTGCTGTAATGTAAGTGTAAGTAATGTATGTGTTTTAGATTAATTTGAATAACAAAATAAAAAAAAATTGTGTTACCACTGTCAAGAAAAGGCTAGGAATCATGTTTGGTGTTGCATTCTGCACTGTCCTTTGAGTCTGTGAGATTTTCATTTTCAGGTAGAAATAGCTCTGTTAATTACAATTGGCATTTAGTCACAACAAGTGGTAGGTGGGTATATGTCTTCGCAACATTGTAACGCATAATATAATAATAATAACGACGGCGAAGCGAATTGATTTGCTCCGACGAAGGGCTAACGCTCGAAATGTCAGCTCTTGAATCTCTTTACGGTGGCCAATTGACATTATCAACCCAGTTGATAAAACCAAATTATATTGTTATTCAGTCTTTGACTGCTACCAATGATCATGAATTTAGATTTGCTTATGCTAAGCATCAAGTGATTTAACTTCAGCCAATTGTTCAGTTTTTCCAAGTCTGAGTTCATGTAGGACTTGATATTGTGCAGAGATTTCTCAGAAATGAAGAGAACGGTATCATCTGCATAAAGAGTTTTTTTTTTTTTTAATGTCACACACAATTTACAGAAGGAAGGAAGATACAAATGATAAAAGGAAATAAAAAGAAGAAATAAATTATAAGGAAGAAATAAATAACATCGAGTTACATAATTTAACTAGTAAAGTCTAATTAACAAAAAAACTTTGACTAATCTAAAACATTTATACAAGTTTCTCAACGCGGTATTTAAAATTAAGTTTGTTTTTGAATTCGTTTATCTCGGGCTCTATTTGATTTAGTTTCTGATTGTAGAGGTAATACT
>OX393569.1:11677486-11723284 GCA_947652115.1 Blastomussa wellsi
CAATGTAAAACAAGATCCCCAGATATCGACTTGAACATATATTTTATAAACCACGGACAAATATATTGCAATTGGACATATATATTGACCGGACAAAACCCCAATCAGGCCGGACATTGTCTGTTGACTGGCCTGCCACTTGTTAGCTACTTGTATCAAAACAGCTTCCTTCTAGCAAACCTTTCAGGTTTGGTGGTATGAAAAAACTTGTGAAAGCCTTCTATTAAATCAAGGTAAAATACTTTATGGCTTTTTTGAAAACACAGCACATCAGCAGGCATTGAACTATTTAATTATATTAGCGAAATACCACATTTTTTGTACGAATGGTCATGAAGTTGAAATATGCTTCCAAAGGTTTCTTCTGCGAGTACAAGAGAATTTAATAATTCTCAAAAGTTTCAACATACATGGTCTCTGTTTTTGTGATTCTGTAACTGCAATGTTCTATTACTAATGGCACTAATTTAAAGAATACATGAAAAATTCTGCAGGAAAATTTAGTAAAGCGATAATGCAGTTAAATACTGTATTTGTAATCAATAAATGTAATATAAGTAGCATATGGAGCTGTAAATAGTTTAAATGTTGTAATGCAAATGTGGTGAGTGCAAAAATAAAAATAATAAAAAAAACTTTGACTTTTGTGATCATGGTCCTGAATGCTTTGAAATTATTCAAAGCATCTTTCATGGGATCAATATTTAGGTAGATGTGGTCTTTGCGAGGCCAATACCTTCCATACACAACCATAAGTGCAGCAAGCAATTCCTGATAACGCTTTCTTCTTCCTGAAGGTTTTTAGCGTGCACCCACTCCAACAGCAATAAAATTTTCGCCACTTATGTGCGACATTTCAGAGCGCACAAAAACACAGAAACTTTGTCTAAATCTTAAAAACAATTTGAAATACTTTGGAAAAACGTAGTTTTTTATAATGTACAAATATCACTGCCATTATTAGCTGCACAGCCCTGGGCCGGCGTGGTTCTTAATATACCTGTGGTTTCTTTGTCGGTGAGTAGACTTATGCCTCCACTCCGCCACTAATTGAAAGCCAATCAGTATCGATTAATTGATTAACTTTAACTTTAACTTTATTGAATTTGTTGCACACACAAAATAACATCAGCAACTGGAGAAGAAAACAGGACGATGTCCCAATTGATGTTCAACCCCAATTAATATTAACAAAATAGTAATAATAATTATAATTATAAAAGTAGTAATAAAAATAGTAATAATTATCATATGATATTACTTACAACCAAGTTAATTTAAAAATAGCTTCATTAACTTATACCCTCCTCACGACTTGGAAGATTATAAGAAAGGGTTTTGTCATCATAAAAATCTAAAAGCCTCCTTATAAAAATATGAAATGAGTCCACGCTTTTAATATCCCTTGGTAGTTTGTTCCAAAAATTGATAGACCTATAATAAAACGAATGTTTTAATTTTGTTTTGCGTGTGGTATTTGGTAATTTAATTCACTCGAATTACACGTTTTCTGTCGAACTACAGTTTGACAGAAAAAGTCTTGGTGACCCAGATCAATATGGCCTGCTCTAGCATTATAGAGAAGTACTAAGTCTTTCATTTCCCTTCTATATTCTAGTGGTAATCAAGAAAGTTTAAGCAGCTGGTCCCTGTAGGACATATCCCTTGTATAATTAATTCAAGATAAACTTTGTGGCCCTGCACTGAATGTTTTCCAGCAACAGTTTGCCCTTCGACGTGTAAGGTGACCATAGTTCACAAGCGTACTCTAGTTGTGGTCGAACAATTGAGCAGTATACAAGTTTCTCCATGTCAGGATCACTGATATTTCTACAGACCCTACGAATAAGGCCAAGCATTCTATTTGCTTTAGAGGAAATCAGCTTTATGTGTTGAGACCATTGGAGAGTATTGGTGATGGTTATGCCCAAATCTTTAATTTCACTAACTGTTGCCAGTGGGGACCCGTTAAGGTGGTATTCTCGTCTTGTGGGAATTTTCTTCCTGGAGACATTCAAGGTCTTGTAACCAATTCCCCCCCCCCCCCCCGGCAACCCCGAGAAAAGTCCTGCCCTTTCGGCTTGGGGGTGGGGGATTGTTTTTAGTGGCCTTAGCCTGGGGGGTGGGGGGTGGGGCAAATCCAAAGTGCCTTCTCGATAGATGTACTTCCAAGTTCGCTTATCGGTTCACATGATTGTGCCGTACTGTGCTAGGAGACTGGCTGTTTCCAGGGGAAATCTGTAAAAATTGTAGCCGACTGGTTAGAGAAGAATAATCTTTTTAAATACCCAAATGCAAGGCCTTGAATATCCCTAGGAAGAAAATAATAGCAGGGGTTCTGTGAGCAAATGTGAGCAGAAAGCTTTACATTTTCCGAAACGCAGCTCCCATGGTCGCCTCATTTTGGGCAATGGAGCTTTCTGCTTACATGTGGTCCGTAAACAAAGGCAAGCCAAAAAAAAAGCAGTCCCTGTTGAACAACGGCAAGCACTGTTTATTACACAAAGTGTCACAGATATTTCCTGTTGAACACTCGCACCACAAGTGTATTTCCAAAATGGCAGCAGCAAGCTATTCAGACGAAATGTTGAAAACGTTTGGCGGCATTCTTGTCAAAGAGAGAATGAAAACGCTAAACACATGAATCCCAATAAGTTGGACAAGCTCACAGTATCAAGAAACAATTTCGGAGAATGGCTGCACATGTGGAGAATGGTTTTGTTACCATTTAATCCAATCAGAAGGGATCTTTCAGTGTTTGCAAAAGAAATTAAGTGACTAATAGCAAAACTAATCGAGAGAGAAATCAAAGAGTTGCAAAGAGTAAATGTATCATTTGGGCTAGAAGCAGAGTTTTCAAAAGAAGACGGAGAAGGTAAAATAATAAATATGCAGCACTATTTCTTTGAAAAAGAGCCGCACATTCTTTTCAAAGAGGATCCTGACAAGATTGGCGGAGAATTTTACAAATTCATTGAAAGAACAAAAGAAGAAATCGAAGAGTGGTCAAAAAAGGTTCAGGTTGGGTTTTCAAAGGAGTAATGACAATATACATAAACGTTGCTCGCTTTCAGCCGCTGTGTGGAGGAACGTATTTGCCATTGCCAGACGCACTTGCAAGCAAGAAGGCTATAATAAATGTATGTAACAGGGACAATGAATGCCTGAACTGGGCTCTCAGAGCCGCTTTAATTTGTTTCGGGCACCGAATGGTAAGAACCCAAATAGATCAAGCAGCTACCTGATCAACGACGGCTTAAACTATGCAGGCATCGATTTTTCCACGCCAGTATAACAGATAGACAGGCTAGAGGTGCAAAATGCAAACCTCGCAATGAACGTCTTTGGCTGGGAAAACAATAATTACGTAATAGTGCACAGGATAAGCAAAAAAGACAGCAACAGGAACAAGTCAATAAAACTGATAAACCTGATGTTGATTGAGTCTGGGGAAAAGCAGCACTATTGTTATGTAAAGCAGGAGAGCGCTTTGCTTTACAACCGTAGCAAATACCACAACAAAAGGCACACATGCATGGTGTGCCTGCATGGATTCACAAGAGCAGACTTGCTTTTGGAGTACAAAAAGTATTGCAATGGAGTTAGTGGCAGGCCAAGAAGAATTGAAATGCCTCGAGAAGGAAAGAACACTCTGAAGTTCCAAAATTGCCACAAGCAGATGAAGGCGCCTTACACGATTTATGCTGACTTTGAAGCGATAAACAAAAAGATCCAAGGCTGCAAGCGTGCAGAAGGAAAAGAAAGCTACACCGAGAAGACGGAGCTGATTGAGGCATGCGGCTTTGCATTCATGGTCGTAATAATCTGGTATTGTTAAATGTGGCTGACAAAGTCTTGACGGATGATTGTAGCATTGCAAGCAGCTTGAATTCGTATTTCTCATCTGTATTCACTACCAAGGACCTTGTAATCGCCACTTTCGAGTCTTCCACAGTAGAGCACTTCCCAAAGGCGAATACTGTCTAAATCGCCTTTTAAATGAATCAATATCACAATTAGCTACATGTTTGGGGATAAAGACCCATTTATGTCAGCATAAATTTAAGTTAATGGGACAACCATGCCTGTAATTACGTGCTGGTTGTGTGACATGTCATAAGGTAGAGGGTAGGGTTTCACAGTCCAAAGTTTAACTTGATCACCTGTATTAGTAATGCAAACTGTACGCTGAGCCAATCAGAACTGGCCAGTATTTCATTGTCAATCAATTCGCAGGAATTGAGCACAAGTGTGTGTTCATTCATTCCTTTGCTGCGAGCTAGCAAACTGTATTTGCCTTCTTCTACGACGTGATTTTCCCACCCTCTACCCTATGGTTCAAACATTTCACATAGAAAAATACAAAATGTTTTTGAATTTATGAATAGTTATATATCCTTAACGTGTTCAGCTGGGCCTTTGGCCCCACATTACGAGATCATTTTGCAGCTTTACTTCGTGCAGCCCATGTAAACGTATGTAATTTTTAGATCATGCAATATGTATTGAGATCACTTTGTACACAATGTTACAGTTTTGGAGCTATTTTTGTTACTGTTAGCAACCAATGCTATTGGTACTTATGCAGTCAACCTGCATCAAAGACACTGAATGAACCGATTAGCCTTGTCTAATCGCAAGGACTACATAATTGTAGTAAGGAGTTATTCTTGACTACGGTTTAGATTATATTTGTCTAAATACACAAATAAACTTTGGGTTGGGATGAAGTGCTCCATACAGGCACTCTTGGCCCCACAGATGCACAGAATTGATGGGTTGCTATGGTAACCATGAGTCTAAACTTCCTGAGGACTTAGAAACCTCTTTCAGGGTATTGTGACCTGCAGCCCTGAAAGGGAGTAAGGACCTCTTCCAGGTATTGTGACTGCAGCCCCAAAGAGGATTAGGAACCTCTCCCAGGGGTTTGTGACCAGCATCCCTGGAGAGGAGGGGGGTTGTGACTTCCCTTGCAAAGCCAGATTAGTGATTCATTTAGTTATGGCATTTATAATTAGTTCCATTGGCCTGCTATTGGAGTACTTCATTCCCAACCCCTTACCCCACACATCATTGTTGTGTTCTTGTTCCTCATGGGTTGGGATCATTAATGTATCAAAAACTGTAGGCTTGGAAATTTTGAAGAGAGTGATCTGATCTGTAATTTACAGGAAAGTTGAAAATATGGAAAAACAAAAATCAGCACAAATCGTAAAATTTATAGAATCGTAAAACACCTTTAAAAGAAAGAGACGGCATAATTGTAAGATCCGTCAAAAATATGAATCGACATGTATTGTATGTTTCGACACCAACGCTGTCTATGATCAAAACAACCAATTAACAGAAAATAGACTTTTTCATAGCTAGGTTGGGGGCAAACACGGCAAAATTTAACAGTAAATGTATGTGAAAAGTAATGGGGGTTTGATGCTCGATAACTTTGAAGAAGGTTGACCTCCTGCAAATTTTATGAATTACAGCCTAAAGAGTTTACCGATCAAATTTCAGAAATGTAGTCTTGCTAAGAAAGCTGGTCTAAACATAAAAATATATTTCATGACCTGAATAAACATACTTAAATGATACTTAGCGATACTTAAATGATACTTAGCGAAGAAATGATTTTAGCTGCTGTAGTTTTTGTACTGCTGATCCAGGCAGCTTTATTCTTTATTATTTTTTCTTTTTCCTTCCTAATGAAATCATTGAGCGCTGCTCCAACTTTGTAGAAGAAAGCAACGCATTTGATTATGCCAAAATGACCAACGTCAGCCTCTAACTTGGTCGCCATCCTTTCACGAGCCCTCTGACCCCGCCTCTCATAGCCTGGCCAAATGCCAAATAACCTCCTCACCGAATCAGGGAGAAAACGGGAAATCAGTCAAAACCTCTCAATGACCTCTTGCTTAGAAAGAAGCTTGAGAAAGCAGGCTTCAAAGGACATTAAAGTGACTGCTCAGTTTTCCAACTCTATTCTAATTCCATTAACTCTGCTTCAATGACCGTCACCAAACATGGCAATACCGAAAACCGCGAGATAAAGTTATGATTTCCCACAACCGCATGATAATTTCTTGACCATAAACCGCCAGAAAAATAAGAATGTAACTGAAAACCGACACACAAAATTGGCTTAAACCGCCAGACTGCTAGAGTATAATAGACCCTCTTCTTTAGAACCTACAGTTAGCGAGAAACTTGATGTTATCCTCTGCACTTCTGGCAAAGTTCTAAAGCATCTCACAAAACGGCTTGAAGAAGGAACCTGGTTTAGATTTGCAGAAGTAGATACCGTATTTACCCGTGTATAATGTGCACTTATTTTTCCCAAAATAAACACTTAAATACGAGATGCGTATTATACACGGAATCCTTTGTTTAGGCCCACGCGACATTAGAATAACAAAGACACTGAAACTTGCGATGTAATTGGTCTTTAATTTGAGGGTAAACTAACGTGCCAATGACATGTTAACAATTTCGATCCTTGAATAAATTTAACTAAGTATTTAAGCAAACAGCTGATTGACAAAACAGTCACTTAATCTTGAGCAATCAAAAGTAAACATGGCTACAAAACTCACCGGAACAAAGCGTCAAAGTTACACAGTGTCAGATAAGTTACGAATCATCAATTTCGCCGAACAGCATGGAGATCGTGCTGCTGAAAGAGAGTTCGGAGTATCTGAAAGTAACGTTTGCTTATGGCGAAAGAGCAAGGAAAACTTGGAAAAGATGCCTTGGTTGAAATGAGCGAATCGTGGCAAAAAAGCTGCATGGCCAGAACTTGAGGTTGATCTCCTCGAATGGATCATGGAGAAACGGAACAATGGTCTCGCCATTTTACCATCGCTGGTGAGGCTGAAGGCTCTCGACATGGCAAAGAACGAGAAATATGGGATTCCACAAGGGCAGTTTAAAGCAGGCAACCACTGGTGCCAGCGTTTCATGAAGCGTAATGGCTTGTCTCTTCACCAAAAGACAACTCTTGCCCAGCGGCTTCCCGATGACTACGAGGAGAAAATCGTGCGATTCCACCGCTACATTATAGATCTTCGCAAAGAGCACAGTTATCCTCTTCATGTTATTGCTAACATGGACGAAACGCCACTGACATTTGATATGCCACCAAATCGTAACGAGTACTTCATTGACATTTATAGTAAACGCTACTACAAGAAAATAGCTTTTCTTATAAGTTAAGTGTACGGTCAGTTTGAACTTTATGCTAACTAAGGCATATCTTACGCAAAAATCGCTAGTAAATAAAACTTTTAAGTTAAGTATTGTAAGCTGAATTGTATTGACCGCTACATGCAAGTCCTAGGTAAAAGATGTTGTAACCATCATTTCGTTAGTTTGCCAAGTTACCGGTAATTAAAATAAATAATGTTATACAATTTAATCTTTGTGTTGAGGAGTTTATTTTTCTTTTTTTCTGAAAATTTGGTCTGAAATTGGGGTGTGTATTATACACGGGCGCGCATTATACACGGGTATATACGGTATCAGTGCGCCTCTGGTCCAAGTTCGAGTAAATGCCCCCCTTCTTTTACAACAAGAAGGTACCAGAAGCAGCCATGCCACAGCAGATGAGAGAATATATGAAACAAACTAAAAGAAATCGGGGAAACGGTAGAAAGCTGGTGGGGGCGTTATCTGCTAAAAAGTCGTCAAGAAAGCGCCACTTAAGCAGAGCTTCCTTATGTGCTTTCTGGTGTAATTTCTCTTTTCTAAACATAAAAAATCTTTATTACTCTTTTCGCCATATTCGTGCCACCTCGCCCTAGCACATACTATTAGTCCATTAGCCTTTTCCTCATAAAAGTTTTCCAAGTCCACTTTACATTCGTCAAGAATTTTTTCGACTTCCTCACGGGGCTTTTGTCCAAACTGTGCTTGTGCAATTTGCAACTTTCTTTGCAGCTTTTCTTCTCTCTCTCTTTTAGTCTCTGCTATTTCTTTTGAGTAATTTATTGTGAAAAGGCGCACATTATATTTGATCCAATCCCAAGCAACTATTACGTCTGAAAACTCCTCTCCCTCTTTTTCCATTCCTCTAACTTTTCTTTCATTTTATGGACAAAATTTCCATCAGTCAGTAGGGAGGTGTTCATTTTCCAAAAACCCAGGCCTCGTTTACATTCCTCAAATTCCTGCAAGTGTAAGAAAATTGCTGAGTGATCAGTCCTTATTGCTGCAATGATATCAACATCTTTAATCAAGTCCTGAAGTGAGTTTGAGATGAGCCAATAATCTAATCTACAAAAAATAAATGGAGATTTTTGTGACCAGGTTTTTTACACGCCATACATCATGCAAATCAAATGTTGCTTGTAATTCTTCAATGCGTTCAGCAATATTTTTTCTTGTTACTAATGTACCACCTTTTTTGTCTAGCAGTGGATTAATGGGACAATTGAAGTCGCCACCTATTATTATTTTGTCTTCATAATGCAGACCTTGTTTCATTTAAACTGATCATAAAGTGATCATAAAATTGTTTTACAGCTTGATTATCATTGTTTGGACCATAGACGTTGACTGCTGGGCTTCGATCAGAAAGTGCTGAGCGACGCGCACAACAGCAGTGCCCGCATCCCCGACATAATGAGGGGCGTCGATTGGATCTACAGTCACTGCAACCTCATCTCCCAGGCCATAGACAACATCGGTAACGACTTGATATACATGGTCACAACAAGTGGTCGGCGACCCAGTTTCTCCTTTTCTTGAATAATGCGAGACAAAATCCCTACTTGTTCGACACCTTTAAACTGAACGATGGTAATGCCGCTTCTAAGCTCTCAACCTGCCAGCTGCAGTACAGCGTTTCTGACTATTATCCCGAGCAGGACTATGAAGGAGGAAAAAAAGGTGAAATTCTTTACGATTTGATGAACTTCCGCTACCGCACAAACAACTACAACACTGGCATCCAGCTCCACCCAGGCAATTTTGAAACCCTGTACCCAGTGCTCTATTTTGACCTCCGCAGAAACAGGAACAACAAGACTGACAACCTGAAACAGATTATCTTTCGCTACAACCTCACTGCTGTAGCCGGGGCTGATTTCATAATTTATGCCGTGATTCTGCACAAGGCTGAATTTGAGATGAGACAGAGTGGCAGCAAGTTAGCCGTGGTCTAAAACTTATCATCCGCACAACTTGAAGGTTTGGCATTCAGACGGGCAAAAGAGAAACCTTTCCCAAGCGCTTGCAAGAAAAAAAAAACAGGAGTCTCTCTACGGCTGAAACACAAAGATATTATAGGCGGCAGCGACACGCTTCACCTGCCAGAAACACAGATCAAGAAGCTTCAGCGTGCTGCTGCTAAAAAGAAAGGTGCAGTCTTAAAAATGAGCGAGACCCAGCTTTGCAACATAGCTCATTTCACCACCGGCAAAGGGCTTCGTGTAAAAGGGCCACCACCACCAATAGGAAAGGGGTGCAGGTAAATCCACCGTGGATGATGCATCCCCCTCCCTTCTATGGTTCATGGGATGAAAAAAATGAAATTTGTTGACACACCACTAACCGACTTTGATCTGCAACAGTGGTGCCAGCAGCTTGTCATTCCTCTGAAAGGTATTTACTCCAGAAAGGAAGCCCTGCCAAAAAAACATTCGCCTTGCATCATAAATCTTGACAACTTTGGGGGAACAGGGACCCACTGGGTTTGTTGAGGACTAGGAACAGATGGTTATGAGTACTTTGACTCCTTTGGATTCCCCCCCCCCCCCCCCACCTCTGGAATGGGAAAATGAGCTTGCTCTCTCTGGCGAAAAGACATTTCTACTATAAATCTTAGCAAACGACTTAGCAAAGCGTTAGGACGGTCAGCAAAAATGAACTAACGGATGACCTAAAGCGTCTTAACGGTTAGAGAAAATTTTTCTAACGGATACCAAAAGCGTTAAAACGGCTAACAAAAATTAACAAACAAATGCCTAAAGCGTTACAATGGCTAGCGAATGCGAATTGTCAAACGGATGACATGAAGTTTTGAAACGTTCCATGCATTGTAAAACTTTTGTGAACGTACAAAGCATTTTAATTTGCTAGCACAAACCTTCAGTCACAAAAGGTTAAGCGCTTTGATATTATCATTAAGTAGTGAAGCAAGTTAAATAACCACATATGGTTGGGAAGATTCTCTTGCACTGCATGATGTTGTAAACAAAACACGAGCAGATCCGTCAAGTGCGTCATCACCACATCCCGTAAAATTATAATCCAGAAACCTGTGCGCTGTCTATTGCACTAGGCAAAACGAAAAATATGCTCCATGAACACGGAGGCACGAATGCCCATTACTATAATTATATGCTATCCACTTCAAAAAAACTGTGGGTTTGATGGCAAAGAAGGAGAAAGATTATTTATCTTGCATCGTTTTTGAGCCTCACCCAACTCCATTTAGATTCATTTGTTGCATGTGACAATCTGTCTTTGTTATGAATTTTCTGCAAATTTTCAAAACCCAATTTTAAATTGATGTTTATATCCAGTCACATTACCATGGCAACAGTGCACATGTCAGCATAACTATCAAAATTCGAAAGTCTATCCTTCTAACCTATCTTCTCCCAATTTTGGGGACCTAGAGTTCAACGGTTTTAGAATAAAAGGCAAATGCAACAGAGGTTTCAAAAACTGTGTTGGCCACCTTAAATTTGCCAAAATGGTGCTCATAAAGCTTTTATTCGTATTTGTATCAATACTCTGAAAGCTGTCGTTTACTTAGGCACCACAAAATTTTAGCGTTATAGCATTGTCTCTGTACTTCGCACAAGACACGAAAACTGGAATACGTTTTGGTGGGCAAGCAGTCAAATTTATTTTAGTTGTCGGTAAAAATGTTTGCCGACGGGCTAACGCTCGAAACGTCAGCTCTTGAATCTCTTTACGGTGGCCAATTCACATTGTCAACCCAGTTGGTAAAACCAAATGATATTGTTATACTTCCCACCGACGCAGCACCACAGTTTCTTTAGAAACTTACCCCCTCTATACACGAATGCGGTCTGTTTGACCAATTTATTTCTCATAAAATCAGTCAAGTGACAAGCTCATTAACTTTCTTGACTCGAAACTCGATACTCAATCCTCAGTTCTCAAAATTTTCAAGGATCGAGGCTCGAGGGACTGTCAACTTACTTTTGAGCGGTGCTGTTGCAAGGGTAATTGAGGATTCCGCGATATATAAGGACGTAATCTGCATTTCAAACTGGGCCTGGGCCGCGCGCATTGTCGCTAACAAGCGTAAGTATGAGCATGTTACACCTATACTTAGATCGTTAAATTGGTTACCTGTCAGAGACCAATTATACTTTAGAGATGCTGTATTAGCTTTCAAATGCATGTCGGGACTAGCCTCTGTGTACCTCAGCGATAAATTAATTACACGTAGTACTGTAAGTAAACGGGAATTAGACACCAGAAATTCACAGATGCTAAATATTCCTTTATTTAGAACTGCTACTGGACAGAAGACTTTTTACTATAGGACAGTGAACATCTGGAATAATTTAAATAATGATATTAAGTTATGCATTGATGTCAATAGTTTTAGCAATAAGCTTAGAGGGGTGCTTTTAGACAAATTTAAGAGGGAGGAATGATATCCTAATGATTTGCAATTGTAACTTTAAATAATTTGTATATGTTTTTATTTTTATCCCTTTCTTTGTAATTGGCACTGAAAAGCCCCTTTGGGGAAGTGGTCAATAAACATATGCATGTATGTATGTGAAAGACTACGAGAAAAATAATGGTTGAAATGAAACACTTCAAATAGTTATTGAACGAGAAAACGAACTTAAATAAAGCACAAAGGTAATTTTTGCGTTTTTCTCTGTAGGGAATGTGAAGTTTATTGAGCTCAATTTGTCTTTTTGTTACAAAGTTTGTTACAAGATACACTGAATAAGAGAGAAAATAGAGTACCTTCACGAAAGGATGCAGTGATATAAAATTATAGTATCCCTGATTCATAGGCCTTGTTAGGCATGTTCACCTTGCTGCCTCGTTTTGCGCATTGTGCATTAGCCTGTGAACAGGCTCCGGGGGTGGGTAGGGGACAGTGGAGCCTGTTAACAAAGGGTTCAAGCCACCATTCTGCCCCCTTGTAATTTAACCTTTCAATAATCTTTCACCATGCATTGGAATGTAAATAGATTCGCACGAAAATATACACTTTACTGACCTTTACTCTGGGTTTAATCCAGCCTTTTGCAAATTTATCTCCATTGCCTATTTTGTAAAAAGCCATTAACCTGTAATTCTCGGAATTCTAAAAGAATAACCTTGCCACCGATCTTCAACGTTTCCAAAAATAAGGAACTACTTGTTGTCCCTGGTCAAACCTCGCTAGAAGAGATTTTTTCCATGTGTACAAGCTGTTTGTCTTTCGCATTCGGTTTCCATCCTTACAAGTCACTGCATGAGCCGGCTGACAGTTTGCTAGACTTAGTGCATCTCCAGACAAGACACAAATCGATAAATATCAGAGGTGCTTCGTTCGGTTTGCTGGCATGAATTATACATTCAGTTAAGCGAAATTAAGAAGAGTGTTTAGCCATGGAAATATGAAGTGAGACATCTACAAAATTCCTCAGCGTAAGGCTCATAAATGTTCTTTTTAGATCTATAAACTGCTAATAAACAGCCAGAAGATACCATGTTTTCAGTGACATGCATATTTTGATTGAATCGTTTGTAAAATGGAGATATCAATCAAATCTGTCAAACACCCTGTGGATCTGACCAATCAGAGCTTGCACTACAATCTAGTGCAGAGCACAGCGGCACTGCCCCCTACCCACCATTGTTTAGCCGGAGCCTGCTCGCAGGCTAATTGTGCATCCCCATTTATAGTGTCTGTAACTTTTTCATGAAGTAAGGGTAGGGTTAGATAGAACTACTGTAAATCTCAAAAAAGCTGGGGCAGGATGAATCACCCCACCCACACTTCCTGATTGTTCCTACCGTACTGCACTCAACTCTAGCTTAAGCTGAATCACCATATCCCCTCTTTCGAAAATATTGACAGTGGCCGCCTTGGAATCACAAACGACTACTCATGCCATATGTAATTAATGATATTTATCAATTCATTATCAAGGAGACAAGTTATGAGGAAAAGAAACAAGACAAGGGGATTTGAACTCATGCATGTAGAACTAAAAGAAATATTTTGACAATATTAGCAACAATTACTGGAAAAGTGGATATCTTTTATATAATATTTATATTGTAAGGACAGTTTCATGAGAATTTTTTCTTCGATTCTAGGAATGGGAACTGGAATAAATGTGACTGGAAAAATAGAAGCTGGTAAACTTCAGATTGGTGACAAGCTTGTTGTCATGCCAGCAGGGAAACAAGGACTGGTGAAAGGTAAGTGTCCAGTATCTGCCTATAGTGTTAGTAGCTTCAGTTAATACCTGGTCCAAACTTATTAAGATGTGACTTTTAAGGTCTAGGTGTTACATTATACCCTTCAGGATTTTTGCGGAGTTCTGGTGGCCTGATGGGCTACATAGCGGAGCACAAGCAAGGGCTTCGCTCAGCTGAAATCTTAAGATTATTAAAAACCGAAAGTTTAGCTGTCACTCTTGCTAGAATCGTTTACATTATCAAGAAATTAAAAACCACCAGTTCCGTGGCAAATCTACCACCGTCTGGAAGACCAACAAAGATATCTGATGGAGCCATAGTTTTCATTGATCAGCAGATGCAAAAAAATGACAAGATGACTAGTTGCAGAATCAAGAAAAAGCTGGCAGAACGTGGTATAGATGTGAGTTCAACTACTGTATGAAAAGCTCGGAAGCAACTCAGCTAGACTCTAAGCAGACTGGTTACTGTCAGCTCATTCAAAGGGCTTCAAGTGGCCTCCTGCAAAAAAATATAGGGCTAAATACAGGGCATTTGTTTAAAAAATACAGGACTAATAAACGGAAATAAAAAGAATAGAAAGATATTTTTTAGTGCCTGCATTTTGTACATGTGACACTACAAAATATTAAACAGCTGATACAATTACAGTGAAATGGCCTCCTCCAACCCAACACAAGAAAGAACACTGCTGGAAATTATCTCAAACTTGACATTCTTGAAACATTCAGTCTCAAAATTCTTTTAGGCCAAGGTTCTTGATCATGTAAATTGTTTGCTCATAGATTCAACATGTGTTTACTACTATTATGCTCTCGCATTCATGGTTACAATATTACCTATAAAATTTTACATGCATACTCGTGAAATAGGTTGAACTAGACATGTCACCTTGTTTAATGATATGGGTTGGGAACAAGTGCTAGTTTTGGGACATCCTTGCTGTCACTTCTGAACTGGAACCATTTCAAACGAATCAGTCAAAGAGCAGTTTAATTTTTATTTGGTATTTATAATACAACATAGATTCATTAATACAGCATAGACACATAATTACAAGGAACAATATTTGATTTTGTTTCACATGTATTGGAGAAATAACAACTAGTGAGACCATCTCAGATAGTGCAGAGTGAACACAGTTGACCAAAAATTTCCTTTTACACAATGCGATAATTCTTTGGCTTTGAGGAACCACAAGGGCTCTGTACTGCATCAGCGAAATAATTATGTAAGCTTTAAACTTGATAGGGAGAAGTTTTATTTTTGTTACCTTCATATTATTTATTTCTTATTCTTCAAATTGTGAAGTTGTTATAACAGTCAAACTTATCAATAACTAAATTCGACTTCAAGTGCTCTATGTGAGTGCCTTGAGCTTAGTTATTTGAGTTAGCAAGCTGGCCCGGCCGAAACCTTGGGATATTCAAGAGGTAACGTAGATAACCAGCGTTTTACGCAGTGCACTCCACACAAGTTCTTCCCCACCCTTACCCCCGCGAGACTAATTAATTAATTGATGCTAATTAATTTAACAAACATTAAAGTTCACACATTAGCGCTTTAGCGGTGTAGATTCGCTACCCCCACAACATACCATCCCAATAGTGCACTCTGCACTAAAAAGAAACAAAATACCTCGTATAAAATTGTTGTTCAATAATCTATTGTAGTCCTAAGATTCAAGGAAACTGTGCAGTGCAAACTGATAAAGGCTGTTTTTCACTAGCACACAAGCATAACAACATAAACATAAGTTGGCATAAGCATAAGCATAAGAAGAACAGACGGATGGACAGTGTCCATTCTTCTTGTGCTTATGCTTATGTCGTTATGATTATGCACTAGTGAAAGCCAGCCTTAAGGGAAAATCTGCTTCCCTCAATAACCAGCATGCCAAACCTCTGCCACCTCTCCGTCCACAGCAGGTAGTGCGACTTCAAACTAACAAAGGCTATGATAAAGTAGGCATTTTTAAACAACCCGCTGCAAAGCCATGGTAGTCCTGATATTTAGTTCATTACTTGGTTCTACCTCTGGCAAATTGGGCGGCTCCTTGTGATTAAGCACTTTAGGAGGCGAGCGTGGCCTAGTGGTCAGGGCGCTGGACTTGTAATCAGGTGGTTCCGGGTTCGAGTCCTCCTCCCTGCCACTAAATCGGATTTGTCTTCGGTGGTCCCGAATTCAACTCCTCCACGCTTTGTAAATAGCCAACTGGTCTGCTTCCTGCCAGTTGGGATTTTTAAGAACTTTCTGTTTCATTTATAATATTTGTTTGCGTATTTACAGTGTCCCCAATTGGCACAGCAGTGCTAAATACATTGACACTTACATAAAGTTATTAATTAATTTAATTAATTAATTATTAATTAATTAATTTAATTAATTTATTCTAAGTACTCCCTCCATCAGTGCATCTCTTACTCCACTGTCCAGAGCAACAGTTTGTTCATCTGGAAGTGGCTTGATTTTCTCACTAAATGATTTGTTTTATTGGTTATGTCTGCATGCTGAGAAATTGAGGGCAAAATTTTGTTTAAAAAAATTCAGTTGTGGTGTACAGAGCTCTTTTATTCTCTTGTGGTGGACTGAGTTATAAGGAATAGAGGGGGTAAGTTTCTAAAGAAACTGTGGTGCTGCGTCGGTGGGAAGTATAACAATATAATTTGGTTTTATCAACTGGGTTGATAATGTCATTTGGCCACCGTAAAGAGATTCAGGAGCTGACGTTTCGAGCGTTAGCCCTTCGTCGGAGCGAATCAAGGAATTGTGCGTCGTGTGTTTTTATATACAGAAAGATGGAGCTTCGCTATTGGCTGGTGCCTGGTAACGTGAAAACTTCGGAATAAATTAGTTGAATGAAAAGCGTTTGTTGATACCGGGCACTCTTAATCCTCACGGTATCAACGAATGCTTTTCATTCAACTAATTTATTCCGAAGTTTTCATGTTACCAGGCACCAGCTTGGTACCTTACAGCTAAAATTAAGGCTATAATATCACTATGGTAACCAGTCACGTGAGAAAATCATGACATGTTAACCAATTACTGGGCATTTGCTTGATACCAGTATTACAAAAGTTGCATCTTAGTGCGCTGATAAAAATTCAGTAATAAATCAAAGGAGCTCTATGAGCCAAGTCGTGAATGCGATATGATTGTAGAGGGTGGCCCAATTGTTAAATGTTTGCTGAGTGCCCTTATAGTTCCAACAAGGTAGTGATAAGGAAGTAGCTATGCGTAATTTCGTCACAAACAAGACTCTCGGAAAATCAGTATGACATGATATGTTTCATCATAATCTCACTAGTGAAAGGTTACAAGGTGATGAAAAAAGTGTTGCTGATTTTAAATTGACTCCAAGTGTAGGTCCTAAAAATGACTGAAAAGTTCCAAGTAATGTTTTTTGTAGTAGAAATTGTATCCAGATGTTTTTGCACTGAAGTTGTTGTTGCTAGCCAGTGATGCATTATTGTTTTGCTGAAACAAGAACTTGTTACAGCTTGAGCTTGCGACCTCAGTTGTTAGTCGACTTTGACAATCAGAGTAGAAACACTCTAAGATAAGCAATGGGTCTCTTTCGAAAAATATGCCTTTGATTTAACGAATATAGTTTTGAATGTTGACCCTTCCTATCTATCCCCACTTTAAAAGCGATTACCCCAGTCTCCTTCGCAGCCGTTTTTTAGATGTGACACAATCCCCCTGTTGTGTGACATAAAAACTGCTACGGAGGAGCCTATTACCTCCATAGATTCTTTACCTCTCCTATTGTTCTCTTGATAAAAAGGGCAATCAAACTAATCTTTAGGGGGGGGAGGTAAGTTTATAAAGAAACTGTGGTGCTGCGTTGGTGTTAAGTATAACAATATAATTTGGTTTTATCAACTGGGTTGATAATGTGAATTGGCTACTGTAAAGAGATTCGAGAG
Source organism: Blastomussa wellsi (assembly GCA_947652115.1). Classification (NCBI taxonomy): domain Eukaryota; kingdom Metazoa; phylum Cnidaria; class Anthozoa; order Scleractinia; family Plerogyridae; genus Blastomussa; species Blastomussa wellsi. The sequence continues at coordinate 11,694,826 of OX393569.1, forward strand.
CTGACGTTTCTAGCATTATCCCTTCATTGGAGGGGTCCTAGAAAGTTCCCGTCTTGACTTGTGCATTCAAAATGTACAAGATCATGGCGCAATGCAGGATGTGTTTACAAACTTCCAAGGCCATGGTTTTCATTCTGAAGAGACACCAAGTTGCTCTAAAATATAAAAATATGGGGTACAGAGTGCTAAAAACTTGCTGATAAAGAAACCATCTTGTCTTCCATGGCCAAGAAGATATAAACACTATTCAAATTGTTTCAGGACATAAAATGTCACCGCTATTTAGCCAAATAGCAGTCAAATTTCATTAATAACCAGGTTTTATGGGAAAAGTTTGCTTATTAGTGAAAACAGACCCTATTTTCTGGTTATTAAGAGCAAAATCGGAAACTTTTGGGTTATCAACCAGGAATTTTTGGGTTGATAAACAAACGTAGGCATATGTTTGAGCTATTAACCAAGAGTGCCTTCAAAGTTTCAGACAGTGAACGTTTCGCGTTGAAGCCGCCATTACGGAACAAAATATACAGTAGAAGACCAAATCTAGTTAAATGGAGGACCTCTGAAGAAAACCATTACGTAGCTGAAATCAGATCTGCTAAATCTTTCAATAACACTTCAGTACTACATAAATTACCATTTAGTAAAAGATTTTCCAAATCAAAGAGTTTGCGGCACTACTGATCGGCAAAGCCGTTTGCTAATCTTTGTTCGATAAACAAGCGATCTCGGGATGCTTTCAGTTGCAGAAAAGGAATGCTCGCAGAGAGTTCTTAATTAATTGCTAATTTTCAACAACATTTCAGTTCAGTTTTAAAACAAATTGCTTGTTTACAATTCCTTTCCAATTCGGGATCCAAATATCCGTGCAAACACAGGAAGAATAGATCATGCAGTTAATTCACGGTGAAATCATGTGTTATCTCGTCAGTTTTCTTTATTAAAGTCTTACCTTCCTTGACACTGGTTTTTTTTTTCATTCACAAATTTTTCTTCGACATAAGAGTTATATTCTAAACGTAGCATAAAAAGCAATCCGGTGGCGAGCAAACTACGACAAAGTGCTCATGATGACAACGCTGTCTTAGCAATAATGAAATCTGTGATTGTTAAAACACTTTTAAGAGCAATAAAGACCAAATGTTGAATTAATATTCGTGCAAACACAGGAAGAATAGATCATGCAGTTAATTCACGGTGAAATCATGTGTTATCTCATCGGTTTTCTTTATTAAAGTCTTACATTCCTTGACACTGGATTTTTTTTTTCATTCACAAATTTTTCTTTGACATAAGAGTTCTATTCTAAAGGCAGCATAAAAAAGCAATCCGATGGCGAACAAACTACGATTAAGTGCTCATGATGACAACGCTGTCTTAGCAATGATGAAATCTGTGATTGTTAAAACACTTTTAATAGCAATAAAGACCAAATGTTGAATTAAACCATAACAGGGATTCCTTCTTTTTATGGAACTATGAGAGTTTTGGACTACCTGAACCATATTTTTGATAAAACGTTAATATTCGCTTGGCCTTTCAGGTTAATAAACAGGAAAGACCAGACTAGATGCAAAAATAGATGCATGAACCTGCTGATGATTATCACCCAAGGTTTTTCAAACCAACTGCATTTTCGCTTGTTTGAATTAGTCTGAATTCATGGTTAAATACAAGTAGTCTCCAGTTTTCAACTGAGTAACGTATGCAAGGCAAGTGGTCTGACAAAATTTCCTTAATAACCAAGGTTTAGGGCGTAAGTTTGTTTATCAACGAAAACAGAGCATATTTTCGGGTTATTAAGAGCGAAATGTGTAACTTTTGAGTTATCAACCAGGAATTTTTGAGTTGGTAAACAATTTTTTTAGCTATTAACACAGAGTGCCTTGAAAGTTTCAGACAGGAATGTTTCACGTAAACCCTCACTATTACGGGAAAAAATATGGAAGACGAAATCTTGTTAAATGCAGGACATATGAAGAAAAACATTACTGAGCTGAGATTGGATCTCCTAAATCTTTCCATAAAACCTCAGTACTATGTAACTTACTATTTAGTGAAAGATATTTTCCAAATTAAAGAGTTCGCAGCACAATTGATCAGCAAAGCTGTGTGTTAATATTTTTTCGATAAACAAGCGGTCTTTAAGGATGCTTTCACAGAGTTGCATTTAAAAGAAACTCTGAAAAGGAATGCTCACAGAGTCCTTAATTAGTAGACCCTTTCAAGGTTAATGCTGCCATTTTGGCGGGGGTGCAAAACTACTGGAGCGAGCGCACGGCCAATCATAAATTGCAAATGGCTGACTCGTGTGGGCAGCATCTGTAGTATCTAAAGATACATGTATAGCATTATCGAAAATCCTTCCTGGTGAGACTATCCTTTTTAAATAGTCTTATAGTTTTGGCATTTAACAAGATGTCTTGGCAAGGCAAGCGGAGGAAGTTCCTCAATAAGAGGATTTCTTCAGGTGGACTGTTTCTTCGCTCAAGGATTTTCTGTCACTTAGAGGACTCAAGCAAACCGGCCGAAAGCCCAAGCTTGTTGCCAGAGCGTTTGGTGCATATGAACTTAAAGCGCCGGTAAAGTTTTCACAAGAACAGATTTATCACCAGATAAGAAAAGAATATTCCCAGAGGTATACTTCTAATGGCGTAAAAACCAATCCAAACAATATACCACATGAAGCTTGGGTTGATGACATTAAGCAATGGCCAGAGGTTGATGATGGTAAATTGTTCAGTTACATTTTGAGAACAAAAGCTGTTGATGTGGAATATATTGGAAATACAAAGACCAGAAAGCTTACTCGTATTGGATGAGTGGCTTTGTGGACACAGTGTTGTTTACAAAATGCCCTGTTGACAGAAAGCACATGTTTTTAAAAGGATGTGTGTCACTTTCACAAAAAATCCATGAAAATCCCCACAAGGTTTGGGTATGTTTAGAGGGCACTAAGAATGGCTGTAAAATTGTGACTTTGTGGTGTACATGTACAGCTGGTACCACTGAAGCCTGCAACCATGTTATTGCTTTGATGTACAAAGTCAACTTTGCATACACGAAAGCATACATCTCTCCTGCATGCACAAGTGTTCCACAGGGATGGAATATAGGAACTAAACAGGATTTAGAGCCAGATCAGATCAAAAACTTTGTCTTTCGTAAAGACAAAAAGACACAGGAGGAGAGCAACAGAGATCTGTTCAAGGAGGTCCATTTAAACAGCGACAAATCCATCACAGTGACCTTTCACTGTCCGCCATGTTGATTCATAACAACCACTGATCAGATTGACCATCCACTCATCGGGTTACGGGTTCCAAGGAAAAGAACGGTACTGTACTAATGAGTTTTCATAGGCTTAGCCATCATGTTATATGATTAATTTGTAGTTTCATTCATGTTTGTTTGCTGTTAGTTCAGTTCACTCACATTTGCTTTACATACATACACATAGATACGCTTTATTGCATAAATGATGTGAAGTATATATGAAATAATTCATATTTGAACCGTGGATGTAGAATGAAATTGAAGAAAATAATGATCATCGCAGTTAATTTCCAATTGGAAAGAAGAAGCCTGAAAAAGTCAGCGCTTCAACCGAATGGGATGGGAGTCTTTTCCATCTGTATCTTCTGAAAGGGGTTGCAAAGGTAGTTAAGAGACTGGATTCGTCGTCAAGCACACAGTGCCAGTATCCTACTGTAAGATCAACGGTTCAGAAGATCTTTGCTCGAGCCAGCTCTGGCATTAAGTCATCTTGGATTGGCAGTTGATGTGTTTCTCTTTTCAAGGCTTGGTTCAACTTGGTTCATTCTTAGTAGCAACAACAACACTGCCCACCCATGCCGTAGGCTCATCTACTTTTGCTAGAACTCCCAAATTCTCTAAGCGGTCTAGTTCAGCTTTGAACTTCTCTCTCAGTGCAGTCGGTATTCGTCGCGAAAGCGTTACGGACTGTCAGGTGGACTGTGCCAGGTAGGGTTCCCAGATCCTTTGCGAAAACTTCCGGATAGCGTCAGACTTAGCTCATCAGCTGTTTCAATACTTCGTATATCCTCACATGATTTCTTTTGGGTAGGCAGAAAAGAGACAAAATGTTCTTTATGTACAGTTATCATCCCCATTTGTTGCACAGTACGTGCACCTAGCAACGGTGTTAAGTTGTCAGGAACAACAACAAACTCAAGATATAGCGTTCATAGGCCTCGTTGACTTCCCCGATAGTAAATTCTTCAAATTTCTCGATAATTTTGGATAAGGTGAGGCGGTCCGTTTCATTGGAGAACTGCATTCCATTATAGATTTTCATGGCATCTGGACCCAAGAAGTGAAGGAACAGGGCGACCCTGTACTGTTCCTTTAAGTAGTAAGATTCATGAAAATAGCGTAATTTTCCCAGATTTGTTTAAACTGTTTCCAGTTTTCAGCTATCTTAATAGTGGTATCTAGAGGTTTTGGTGGCGTGATACCTTGTATAAGGGGAGCTGCTTGCATTGTGATGCTTGGCTGAGATGGCAGAGGAGGTGAAACTTGTGAGTGTGCAGATGCCCCAGTAGTTTCTTCTGAGTTGGAAATTGTACTCTCTCTCTCTCTCTCTGTAAGACTCTAGCGGGGTCCTAAACCAGTTTCGTCGCTGCCACCATGTTGCAATACACGTGAGCTCACCACAGAAAGTTCAGCATTTAACTCTGTCTTTAATCAAATCCCAAACTATTAATACATACGGTAGCTTAATGGAAGTTTGATTGACATATTGTAACAGTACAGGGACATTTTTGACTGCCCAAAGTGCAACAAGGTAATATTAGAGGAACACGAAATAAGTTGCTCTGCAAAGGAGATCAGTATTTGCTGTGACACTTGCAGTACTTGGTGGCATTTGTCATGTGCTGATCTCACCATGAGTACTGCAGATGCACTAGATTCTTGGGTTTACCAAAGCTGTCTGGCAGATGCAGCAAAGGCAATTGACAGTGATGATGATCTTGAGTTCAACTTTGCTCAAGAATCAGAAGAAACAGCTACATCCATTGATGTGAATCATGTTTGTCCTGTTTATTCAATGAAGAGCATCCCTGTAAATGGAGAACACATTTGCACAGTTTGTAAAAAAGCAGTCCATGCATGGTGTTGTAACCATGAAAACGTACATTACAAGCTCTGCAGATCTAATTTGTGATTATTGCATTTCAAACAATGGCATGGAACTTAAAGTAGCAATCTCAAGGGAAATATGTTAACGCATTGACGCCTGAAGGTTTTACGCACGCACCCACCCCCAAATACCTGGATCTTTTGCGGCATTCAATGCAGAGGTGCGATTGGAAAAAATAAACCATATGCGCAGTAAATTCAGACAAATAATTAGTTTCTAACTTTTATTTCAACTAGACATGTTGAACGACTAATTCATGCCGTAATAAACTGATCTCAAATCAAACGTGAAAACAGAAATAATTGAGTAATCATTGATTAATGATGGTTAATTAACTAGTGATAGAGATATCGAATTTCCTTTATAATCTAGTGCGTGGCCTAGCGTCTCATCTTTTGTCAGATCCGGAGACGAGGCGTAATCTCTTCAGCAACGTTCTCTGGATTTGCTCATCCCCAGGGTCCCTGGGTCTCGTCTTTGCCCCATTTTCGCTCTTAGTCGCCATTTATCCCTAAATCCCGGGCCAGTTTCTGCTCCCTTTTTTTCAGTTATATCGGGGTCTGGTCTACAGCCAATTACTTACAAGCAATTTTGCGCCTTTCTTTCTCGGGTTATTTCTAGTCTACAATTAGATCCCTCTAAATTTTCTCCTCATAGTTTTCGACGGGGCGGGGCTACTTTTGCCTTTGACTGTCATATTCCCTCGGAAATCATCAAATTACAGGGCGATTGGCAAAGCGACGCATATCTCGTGTATCTAGAATTATCTCAGCAGCAGAAACAGCGCGCGGGTCAAGCTATGGCGGACAAGCTTCAGACTATGTTTCCAGAATAATGATTTATTATTAGATTTCCATTATTTTTTTTTTTCATTTATTACCTTTTCGTATTCTCCTCAATCACCTCATTCTTCCTTTTTCTCCACTCCAGTTTGGGCACTTTGGCGTTCTTGTTTATTGTCCAGTATTTTGTCAGGCAGTTCTCGCACTGTGCAATAAACTCATTTTGCCCAAACTGTTGTGTCGTCTTGGTAGCGTGGGTGATTGAGTAATCATTGATTAATGATGGTTAATTAACTAGTGATAGAGATATCGAATTTCCTTTATAATCTAGTGCGTGGCCTAGCGTCTCATCTTTTGTCAGATCCGGAGACGAGGCGTAATCTCTTCCCACCACTCCCACCCTTAAACAATGTATTTTTTATTAGTTTTTTCTTCTTAGTCGCGTTCTTGTTTATTGTCCAGTATTTTGTCAGGCAGTTCTCGCACTGTGCAATAAACTCATTTTGCCCAAACTGTTGTGTCGTCTTGGTAGCGTGGGTGATTTTTTTCCAGCTTTGCGTGTCATTTTATCGCACAAAAAAAACGCTGAAACTTCATACAAATCTTTAAAAAAACTTGAAATGCTTTGGTAAAAGGTAGGTTTGCATTGTGTACAGCAGTCAATGTCAATATTTCAATAGCACTGTGGTATTTTGTTGCGACAGTGAAGCGGTAATTTGACATGATAAATTCCTTTACAAGTTGCGTGAAACAGCCCGATATCTGTCAGAAAGCTGCATAATTCCTTCCACTAAATGAAAAAAGTCAATGCTTTCTACACTTTCCTTTACTTTAAATCGTAACAAAAATGCTCCTTTCTACTTTCTGAAGCAATGAAACTAAATCTTAAACAACTCTCAAGACTGAAAGTGGTTAATAAAATACCTTTTTAACACAAAAGACGGGAAGTCTTGATCAGATAAGCACGTGTGTAAATATGCCAAATCTGTTTGGTCCAAAAAGCATAAAATTCCGAACTAAAGATTGAAAGATGAAAGAAACTTGAAATAAACATTGCTTCAAATTAAATTTCACTTAGGAAGAAGTCGAGAAATGTACTCAAAATCATCAAAATATCGAAAATTTCAAAGCCGAGAAGGACGGCCGTGGAGGGCAAGATGGATCCTTCATCAGCAACGTTTTAGCACTCTGTACTCCATATTTTTCTATTTTAAAACCACTTAAAAACTAATCGGTGTCTCTTCTTTTCATTTCAAGTGCCAAAGAAAGCATTTTCCATGTTTAGAATGGAAAACACTGCCTTTGAAGTTTGTAAACACATTGCGCGTCGCGCCATGATCTTCTTGTACATTTTTAATGCATGAGTCAAGACGAAAAACCTTCTTTCTAGGACCCGTAAAGGTCTCTAAAAATATGTGCAGAAAAGGGATTCTGATTGGTTTATATGTCCTTATTACCTATAGAAAAATAGGAGAAGCAAAAACTCTCTAGGGAGGGAGGAAAAGGCCTTTTGAACATGTGCTTTTTGCGGCCAGTTGAGGCTGGCACAGGTATTTTGGGGGTGGTTTCCACGTGGCCGGTTACGGCTGGCACAGGCGCCAATGGGTTAACTATCATTATGGTGAGAGAACTGATATAACAAGTTTTAGTTATACACCAGAAATATAATAATGTAACATACGAGAAAAATGAACAGAACAAAATTTCCAATATGAATAATACTTTAGTGGCAAAAATGATGGATGTCATCTTGTCAGCAAAAGAATTGTTCAGAGTTCAAAAGTTTAGATTTTGCTTTCTTAAACTCATTAATAATTGATCACGTTAAAACAAAGGAAATCTGAACCGTAACCGTGGTTTGGAAATGTGATCTTAATTAGCATAGATTTTAACGATTGTATTTCTTCGTTTTCTCCTTACTTTTAGTTTCGATTGAGAAGATATATCAAACACTCGAGACAGTGTTACATCACATTTCCAAACACCTCAAAGTTCGTCAAAAATAGTCCGCTGCACATCGTATTTTCAACTCTCTTCTTGGTGTTTGGAAATGTGATGAAACACTGTCTCTCGTGCTTGATATATAACATAAACATTGCAATATTATAAACTTTATAAACCAACCAGCACCTTCAATTTCATTTGATGTTAAATAAAACTTGTTGTTAATTTAGTCATTTTCCAATTATTTACAAACAAAGATAACATAGAGTCTAAATATTATTCCTGTCTCACCCTTGAAGAGTGACGGTTTTGATCTTTGGTTCAGGGTAAAGGCCAAAGCTTGTGGATTCAAAGTTTTCTTTGGCCATTGTAGTATGTCACCTGGGCTAAGGTACCCCTATGAAAAGTAATAAAAAGTCTTAAATACAGATCAGAGTGGTGGTAGCAAGATACATGTCGTCAGCTAGGGGAAGCAGGCAAAAAGGGAGTTCATTTTTAGTCCAGAGTGCACTATTGGGATGGTATGTTGTGGGGGTAGCGAATCTAAACCGCTAAGGCGCTATGGCACCAAGGTGTGAACTTTAATATTTGTTAAATTAATTAATATCAATTAATTAATTAGTCTTGAGGGGGGGTGAGGATGGGGAGGAACTTTTGTGGAGTGCACTCCATAAAACGCTGGTTATCTACGTTACTTGCTTGAATATTCCAACGTATATATAAGTTTCAGAAGCCATCACACCATAATTGTGGTACCATTCATTCTAGGACGAAGTTATTCGCTCTCAACGCACGCGCAGAATATTAGTTTATGTTACTGTTGAAAATCTCGTCCCCAGAGCCCGCTTTTCTTTTGGTCAGCACCAAGAACACAGACTCTGGCCAGGAACGATTTTTGGGGCATAGGCATGGTGTATTGTTTTGATTCTTGGCCAATCAGATTAAGTGAAAAAGTTCTGCATCTGCACAGAACGGCCGGAAGTTCATGAATTGTGGACTTCCGGGATCGGTCCTGGCGCGAGTCCGTGTTCTTGGTGCTGACCAAAAGAAAAGCAGGCTCTGGGGACGAGATAGTACTGTCGACTGCTGCATAGAACCGATACATTAAATAGGGGATCACACATGCACGTAGTGTGCTCTTACTTGTGGTAGAACACCACCTGTAATGCGCAGTGTAGTATTATTATTGCGTATCTTTTGCGTGGAATAACAAAGGAAGTAAGGTTTTATGCAGTTTTTGAACTACTGTTGCAGTTTACAGTTTGTTTTTCAGGGTTGAAATGAAGAGTAGAAAGTATTACTCCTCTCCAGCGGTTTATGTTTGTCTATTTCTCCAGTTAACGGTAGGAAAGAGTTCAAACTATTAAAATTTATCCCAAGTTTTCTCGAATTGACAAGAAACTTGCCAAATTGTAAGGTATTGTGGCAGACTCAGTGGCCATGTTTGTTATGGTTTGTAATAAAGAAGCAATTAATTTACCGCTTCTGTCGAGTCTCTATTAATCATTGGCATTAATGGTACTTCACTAAAAAATGAAGAGAGACTAAATCATTGCTGTTTGACCAAGATTTTTTGAGTTTGCACAGTGAACTCCTGTAGAAACAGCAAATAAACTTAATTTAATTTGTCTTTGAGGCGTTTCATTTTCAACCGATGCACAGACTTAAGGTCACGAAACGCTGTTTACCTTAAACAGTTATCGGTGAAACGCTTCTTTTATTATTAGATATCATTGTAGTATTAACAAAGTGCTTTTTATTGTGGAAACAGAAGATATTACGGTCAATGGCAGCAACATTATAAGAATGTGATCTTTCCTGACTATTCGATAATTAATCTTAATTCTTGTTTAGATGTTTATCATTTGGATGAAAATTACATTTCCTTTTTGAATAAAACGAAAGCATTTCTTTTATAATTTTTAATCAGGTATCTTTACATTATAACTTTCTTCTATTTATCTCCAGCATTGAAATCCATAGGTTTTCCGTAAGAAAACAAACTATCATGTATTGTATCATGTTACATATCTTTACAGTATAGGATTACAAAATCTTTTGCTAAAAACCAAAGTATCAAGTTACAAATGTTGGCGCAAAGTTACAAACGTTTACTGCTTAATAAACGATTAACATTAAACACCACTGTTAAAATCAACAGCTGTCTTGACTAAAACTGAGAAACGATTTTTGTATTGCCTGGATCGATGTCACTGTCAGTTGACCGCGTGTATGACGTTTCAATCCGAGAATATTCCCATATTACTTGTCACGTGATTTTGTGTTTTCTTCAATTTCTTACTATCTGCCATTTTGGTTATTGGAGGGAAGAAGCTGGAGTGATTAGTATGTGTGTTACTAAGCGATAAAGAGTGTTGCAGTGTTCACGATCTGCCTCAAGGACACGAGCGCTTGTTTCGGCCAGGCCAGCTTGCTAACTCAAATAACTAAGCTCAAAGCAGTCACATAGAGCATTTGAAGTCGAATTGAGTTATTGATAACTTTGACTGTTGGAACGACTTCGCAGTTTGAAGAATAAGAAATAAATAATGTGAAGGTAGGAAATAAAACTTCACCCTATCAGGTTTAAAGCTTACATAATGATTTTGCTGATGCAGTATAGAGCCCTTGTGGTTCCTCAAAGCCAAAGAATTATTGCATTGTGTAAAAGGAAATTTTTGGTCAACTGTGTTCACTCTGCACTATCTGAGATTGTCTCACTAGTTAAGAAGAAGAAAAATTTTGAGCCGTCCAATGGCTTGTTCCACATAGATCATGACATTTGCTATGTTTGATGTTTCTCTGACATCGTGTGGTAACAGTTGTATTGATGATGCACAACTAGGTGGTATGAATAACGTTGTCATGTGCATCATCAACAGTAGTATTGTCGGGGTCAAACAAATAACACCTGATCTTCAGGCATTTATTTTCCTATTTTAAGCCTCCCAACGCCCCAAAAAATATAATCTTCAGACATTTGTTTTCCTATTTTTAGCCTCCCAATGCACAAAAAAAATACGAAGTGAGCGCAGGTGTTATTTGTTTGACCCCGGCAATACTACTATTTAGAAAGAAACGACACCCAATGTTATACTGTTCCAACAGCACTACGGTTCGTGGAGCAAACAACTACGTATGGTTAATGCGTAATCGGAAAGAGTATTGTGGTAAAAGGTGTGTTGGTTCATATTGCGGCCAGCATAACTATCAACTCAAAAAAGGAATGAAAAGGCCCGCTCCATGTCGCATTTGTGGCATTGGAGTTTTGTGCTGTTACCGTCTTTGCCTTTCTTGCGGCGGGAGCACGGTGAAACAACGGCTTATTCGCAAACAAAAAAAGGCAATTATTATATTAAAGCAACTCAATTACTATCAGAGTTGCCAATGGCTGCTATGGAAATTGGTCCAGCAACATTGCAGAATTTAGAACAAGAACTTGCAGAAATTGATCTAGAAACATTGCAATATTTGGAACAATTACTTGCAGAAAACGTGCCTGCAGCTCGAAAGATTGTTCAGAATGTGCTTGATTAGCGCAATCCCCCGGAAGAGCAAGAGTGTCAGCCCAAACCTCTACTTCCTAAACCGTACCAACCAAGAGCGCCACCAAGACAAAGGGCAAGAAGACAAGAACTTCTGAGGTGGTTCGACCCCTTTCCTCCGCAGAATATTTGAAGGGTGGCAGATTATCAGAACGAGATTTTGGATCTCTACGATGAGGCTCAACATGAGGGGGAAGAGAGCAAGGGTCGTCGTTTCATTCGATGGCGCTTATCAGAGGTCTGGAGAAAGACCTCGCATCTGACTTTATGGCAAAGATTCGAGAGAACGTACATACATCGTTCTACACCAGACATGTCCACTCGTATCAGGTACGCAACATTGAAGAAAGCACCTTTACTGTGTACTACAATAACCACAGCTCACCCTGGTTTAATAAACTGTCAGAGGCGGAAAAATGGCTGAGTGACCAGGAAAAGAAACGCCTGGACTCTGACAATATCAAAAGACTGTCCACAGAGTGGGAGTTTGTACGCTTCTTCAATGCTGATGTGAAGGTTGTGCTTGACCGCCAGCCTTTGCTAGGCACAGGTCCCTTGCCAGACTGGCTGCGCAACCTTGCACATGGCAGGCCAATGGTGGCGTGGGATACCTACCGCAATAATTTGTGTCTCTGCCGCTGCATTGCTGTATACAGAGGCTCGCTACAACATCAAAGCACAACTGCAGCTCGTGAGCTTCTCAAGAGTTTCTTCAAACTCAAAAACGTGCCGACCAACTTTCTGAAAACATCTCTTGATGAATTAGATAAGGTTGAAAGGCATCTAAATAAGGGGGTCGGTTTTTAAGATTGGCTCGGCATCAAGGTTTATGAGCCTGAGCAGAGAGAAGACAACAAAGTGGTTTGGCATCTGAGAAGAAACCCGCCGGCCAAGCTGACAAACATTCTGACAATTGGCATTTACGAGGGGCATGCCTTTGTCATAAAAGACATAGCAAAGCTTACGAAAATGTATGCATGTGTTCATTGCCGTGCGAGATTCACAAAAGTTTGTCATCTTCAACGGCATGCCCAAAGGTGTGCCCAGTTGAAAGTTGAAGCCCTGCAGACAGCTTTCGAGAACGCTTTATATCCAAAACATTACGCTTCCCAAGGATCGCTTCGGTGGCTTGACCAAGAAGCCAAGCAGTCAAAAATTCACATTCACCGTGCAATGTGTGGTCACGGAGGTGAGAGGTGGGCTGAGCAAGCACCTGTTGACGGTTACAACCATGAAACTAAGACCATATTTCAATACCACGGCTGCCACTGGCACGTGTTCCGAAATGTTTCCCGCACGATCGCAACAAAATCATTGACCATAACGCCCAAACACGCAATGACAGGTTCATGGCCACAAGGAGACGCACAACAGCGCTCTGTAAGGCTGGCTACCGTGTAATCGAGGCTTGGGCGTGTGAAGTTGGGGGAAATCGATGCCAACCCCCGTGAACCAAAACAAAAAGCTACCCGCATGCGATCTTGTACGATTTCGAGGCGTACAGTGGCAATAATCAGCGGAAGGAGCCCACGCCCACGCTAACGATCGAGAACACACACGACAACAATGAGAAGGAGGTCGACAGGGCCCTGCGAAGCGCGTATTTCTCTGATCTTGACGAGATCGGGCAGGCGTATGAGCTGGAAAGCCGCAAGCCAAGGATCACAATCAGGCAACCGTTTCGGGTTGGAATCGCAGTCTATCAGCTGGCAAAGCTGCGGATGCTTGAATTCTATTTTGACTTTCTCAACAGGTATTTCGACAGAAGAGATTTTGAGCTGATCCAGCGCCTACATGGCCATCTCTGGTGAGCGGCTTGAGGACCTGGTCAGGCTGGACCACAGCGTACTGGTGCACGAACAAGTGCTCGGCAGGGGTGTGGCTGAAACGTTCAACAATGGCCTGGTCGCGGTGAATGTCAACGCACCTGCGCCGGATAAAGGTTTTGTGATTTTCCATGTCTTTTGTAACGGCGCCCATGAATTCACGCCAGGGGTCAACCTGTAGCAGTTCAGGCCATTTGAGAGGCACGTGCTTGTAAATCTTCTGAAAGGCCTGGGTGACCTGATCAGAATTTTTCGAAGTCAAGGGTTCGGCCTCTTTGAAGCAGCTTGCCACATCGACAACGGTCAGTGTGTATTTGTGCCCGCGGGGCAGTTTGTCATGTGGCAGAAAAAGAAGGTCCGCTTGGTGGACTGCGTTGGGTGTGGACACGTCGAATTTTGGTCGAGGAATGTGCCTCGTGAGCGGGCAGGCATATCTGCCAGAGGGCTTGCTTGACCAGCCACTTTTGTGCGGTGTCTTCTGGTACCTTGCCGGCCTCGGATAATTTTTTGATAGCGGCAATGCCTTTCCAATATCCCCCAGGGCTGTAGTATATCTTTGCGAGTTTGGCGTTCATCGCGCTATATAAGTAAGGAGTTAAAAAGTTTAAAGGAACCGGAAGGCTGCGTAGCCCAGAGCCAACGCCCCGGCGCCCGCAAACACGAGTTCACCATTTTTCTGCTGCTCGCTTGGCTGATAGAAATCAGAGAACTTGGGCTCTTTGTGAGGTGTCATTCGTTCTTCAGGATGGGCCTGGTTGTAGAGTTTGAAGGCGTAGTCAGTGTTGGTGAATTTCGGCTTGGCCTCCTCATTTATTTGCGCGTTTGTCGCAATCCAGTCGAGAAGTTTGGTGTGGTCACATGTGTATTTTGCGTACGCAGCTTGATACGCCTCAAGAGCTTTATCATGGTGCACTTTTTCTTCTTGCGCTGCTTTGTCACCGCCCCCAAAACCCCTTGCGAGATAATTACCGCTGATAAAAGCTGCTGCTTTTAACACAGTCCCGCCAACCATAATCGCGATGCTTGCCATGCTTCGTATATTATCAGAGGTATTTTCAAATACAGAATTCTAGGCGTTGGTGGGAAGGATTTTTTGGTCCTCAAGATACTGTTTGAGAGCAACGCTCCCCGCCATTACAGCTGTGAACATAACGTAGTTTTCGATAGAATTAGAAGGATCACCTGTAAAACTTTTCTTGAATGTTTTTTTTTTTTGGCAACCCAGCCTATGCAAGCAGCGAGGCCGGTAAGGGTGGCGGCATATTTAATTGAAATTATTCGTCGCCTTCTTCCTCAAATACTTCTTTGAAATGATCAGGATTTTTGGCAATCCAAAAGATAGTTTTAGGGCAATTTTACGTGAATGCCCCCCAAATTAAGCCAATGCCTGAAACGGCTGCGATGCTTATCGCTAACTGTTGGAAGTCTGGTACTTTTCACATTTTGTTATGCAACATCATAAAATAAATTCAAATGAATTTCACCTCGGGTGAATGCCTCTTTTGGGCTGCGGTATTCTTGATGGCTGCGGAGATGCTTGCATCCTCGCCTATGGCGCGGGTTCCGGTGCAGGTGCCAGGGCAGTAGCCGGTTCCTTTCTTAAAAAGGCTTTTATGTCTTCGCGCTTGACATAAGTCGTAACAAGCATAGCGCCAATTCCAATGATAGAGATCCATTGGGTTGTGCTGAGACCATTTGAAACTTTGGAATCAGCTGCAGCGGGCTCGGGTGCGGTCTCTGGAACCGGCTCAGGAGAAGGCGCAGATTTGTTTCCTTCTCTCTTGCAATTATGGCAGTAGCCTCGAGATAAGCTTTTTTCTGTGCTTAGCAGGCCTGCCTTGTCTCCTCAGCTATGAGTTTGCCAGCAGCAACTCGCTTGGATTTTTTACTGGCCTTGTGATTGGAGTTGGGGTTGTCACTTGCTGTGCGATATCGCCTTGCGAATGTGTGCTCTCAGGTTGTTTGGTCGACGTTGTGCAAAGGTATTGTTGAGCAAATATAATAATGCAAAGCAAATATTCAATATTGCAAAGTAATTAGTCAATAGTTGGTGAGGAATGCTCAGTAATTTCTTCCGATTTTGCTTTGAACTTACTCTTCAAATGCTCATTAAAATCAATGTGTTTTGTGGTGATCAGCGCCGCGTTGGCCAGAGTTTTCGTTTGTTTACCTTGGTGTTGATAACAATGGTATCTCGTGTTGTGAACACTCTGAGTTGAATTATGTCATTAGTGAGTCCATGAAAATATCCTGAATTTTGTCTCTCTAATGTCGAAAGGCATAAAAAGAATTATTTCCTTACATTTGCGCTACTATTGACCCTTGTCGGCCCTATATTTTTAAAGAGAGTTTCAAAACTACCAGTGACAGGTGAAATTTTTGTAGCCACCTTTTTCGAAAATTCAGTCAGATTTGGTACACGCTTCTCTGAAATTCAATATACCTGCATAAGTCACACCGAAATACTCTTTTCTGCTGGTAAAAATTAATGGTAGACTATTTTGGAGGTATGAAGCATTCAGCAAAAGCAGCTTTAGGATAATAGTGTAAATTAGGCTCTTTACGTCACTCCCAAAAGCGCAGATCCATAAAATTCTCCAAAATGCGCCATCTACAATCTTGGACAAAACTAGTTGAGACAAACAAATATTGCACTTTATTTGAGAATGCCTTGACTTACAAGTGAGTGAAAAATGTTTAATCCCCCTCTCTCCCTGCTCAATGTTGTCTCATATGATTTACAATTCACTCGGCTTTGCTATGGCAACACAAAAAAATCGCCAACATTGAAATCGGGGAGGGGGGGTTGGACAATAGCAGCTGTAGTACCCAAATTGGTGGTAATTTGTAGAAGAGTCTCAACAGTTTTGTCCAAGATTGTAGTCTTAGTTTCATTGGAGTCAACAAAAACTTCTGCTCCAGCCTAAGCTTCCTTTCAGGCCCAGGTCTTCCTTTAGCAAAACCAGTTGCCAACTCGAATGCAGAAGGAGGTCGAGGTGCTTCTTTAGTTGTCTGCTTTCCACCCCTCCAATATTGCATAGATCACGCCTTTTCACTCTAAAATAAAAAAAACTGTAATATTTCAGGAGAGGACAGACCTGTGTACACGTTAACTTCCATTTCTCTTGTTAGCTGTTCAAACTGCATAGGAACTGACATGGAGAAGTCCATATTTGTTTCCATTTTGTCATCAGTTTGCTCACCATCATCATTACACTCTTCGCTTTCAGAGAACAGGCATCTTGAACCACGGGCTTCTTGCAACTTGTTCGCTTTCCTTTCCTTAGGAGACTTTTTTTGGAAGTAATCAGAGACAGTCATAAAAATCGACGGATAGTCCATTTTAGGGTTTTTAGGAGTTCTTCTCCCCAGAGGAAAATGATTGAACAGACAAAAGTACAAGAACCACCCGGTAAAGGATTGAAAACACCACCATGTGTCTTTGCTACTTGCTGTCGCCATATTTCGGCAAGTTTTGGATCGACCGGCCACTTATGAAATGTTAAATACTTCTCACGGGAAATAATATAAGCAAGATCAGGATTTTTTATCATTATCGCAAAATCCTACCGCACAACGAGCGTGGCTTGGCATAGCAACAAATTGTAGCCATTTGCAATTTATGCCTGGCTGTGCGCTCGCCCAAGTAGTTTTGCATCCCCGGCAAAATGGCAAAATTAACCTTGAAAGGGTCTATTACCAATTATCAAAAACATTTGAGTTCAGTTTTAAAATGAATTGAATGATTACAATTCCTTTCCAATTTGGGATCCAAATATTCGTGCATACTTAAGATCACATAATGCCGACTAGCTACCACAACACTGGAAGGATAGATCGTGCAGTTGATTCACGGTCAAAACATATGTTATCGCGTCTTTAAAGAGCCAGTTTTCTTTATTAAAGTCTCGCCTTCTTTGACACTGGAATTTTTTTCATTCACAATTTTTTTTATTTTTCATAAAGTTTTATTTAAAAGGCAGCATACAAAAGCAATCCGATGGCAAACAAATTACAACAACGTGGCACTCATGATGATAAAGCTGTCTTACCAATAATAAAACTGTCCTGCACAATGTGATCGTTAACACACTTTTAAGAGCTGTAAAGATCAAATGTTGAATTAAACCATAACAGGAACTCCTTTTTATGGAACCATGACAGTTTTGGACTACCTGAACCATACTTTTTGATAAAACTTTAATATTCGCTTAGCACTTTCAGGTTAATAAACATGAATCTGCCGATCATAATCAACTGAGGTTTGCCAAATCAGCAGTGGTTCAGGTAGTCCAACACTCTCATGGTTTCATAAAATGAAGGAGTTAATGTTATAGTTAAATTCAACATTTGCTCTTTGTGTGGAAAAGCCAACCATTTTGCAGAAAAGTGTTCCAAGAATTCCCACGAATCCAAGAAGAAGCGTTTCCATAAGCCCATGCAAACACAAGAAAGCGAACCAGCTCGATGACATCACAGAGCCTTGTTCTTCGGAAGAAGAGATATTGTCCATGTCTTTGGACAACGCCGTGAATATGGCAAAGTTCAAGAACAAAATTTTCACCCACAAGGAGATTGCAAATGAGTTAGTGAAGATGCAAGTCGATTCAGGAGCTTCCTGCAATGTTCTTCCCCTTACGTTTCTTCCAAGGGACACTGAAATTAAAAGACCGACTTGAAGCTAACCACATACTCTAAAATAAATTTGAAGGTGCTGGGCATGGCAAAAATATCCCTCAAAAACCCAAAGAACAAGAAAAGGTATCGTGCTGAATTTGCAATCATTGATGAAGATTTCACTCCCTTTCTGGGCTCTTCAGCAGCACAACAAATGAAACTGATAACTGTCCAACAGGAAAACATCTTGCAAGTCAAGAAAGTTATCAGGAGCTATTATCACTGTGACCTACCCTGATGTCTTTCAACGGCTGGGTTGTATGGAAGGAGCTCTTCATGCCTCCCCTCTCACCCTGAAAGAAAGGCTGAAAGAGGAGCTAGCCCATTTAGAAAGAGCTAATGTGATAAAGAGAGAAGAGGAACCAACAGACTGGGTGTCTAACCTTGTGGTAACAGAAAAACCAAATGGCAAATTAAGAGTGTTCATCAACCCTCAGCGTCTTAATAAAGCCCACTATCCGCTGCCAGTAATCGAGGAGATACTACCAGAACTAGCTGTTGTCAAGGCATTCTCAAAAGCAAACCTTAAATATGGATTCTTACAGATACAGCTTGACCAGGAATCCAGCAAGCTAACAACGTTCCAGACCCCCTGGGGCCGGTACAGATATCTGCCAGTGCCATTTGGAATCTCCCCTGCTCCAGAATGTTTTCAGCGAAAGTTGGACCAAAATCTTGAATGTCTTGAAGGAATCTACAAGGTAGCAGATGACATCTTGATTGCTGGTCGTGGGACAAGCATGGACGAAGCTGTGAAAAGCCATGATGCCAATTCACTGACACTGTTAGAGAGATGCTGGGAGAGGAATTGAAGCTAAACCAAGAGAAACGACAACGAAAATGTACAGAGACCCCCCTTTATTGGCCATATACTGACTCCTGGAGGAATAAAGCCTGACCCTAGAAAGGTAGAAGCTGTGCTAACGATGGAAAGACCCAGTGATGTGGCAGCAGTCCAAAGACTGGTAGGCTTAGTCAACTAGGAGCTGTGTGAACCACTAAGGTGACTAACCCACAAGGGTGTCGAGTGGAGCTGGTCGACAGAGCAAGAGAAAGCCTTCGAAAGTGTGAAGCAAGCAATTAGCTCCAATTCTGCGAAGTGAAGTGAAGCAGTCGAAGGCTAAGGAACCACTTCTGCCAATGGTATAAGATTTGTGCTTATGCAGAATGGCCAGCCAGTATCCTGTTCAAGTAGAGCCCTCACCACAAGTGAAAGAAACTATTCTCAAATTGAGAAAGAACTCTTGGCCCAAGTTTTTGGCATTGAGCGTAATCATCAATATGTTTATGGTTGGAAAGTCGTGCTGTGGTCAGACCATAAGCCCTTGGAAACTATCTATAAGAAGCCCTTAGCAACAGCCCCTAAATGCCTGCAAAGGTTGCTTCTATGACTACAGCAATATGATGTTGAAATCCGTTACAAACCTGGTCCTGAAATGTACCCGGCAGACACTTTGCATATCTACCAACAACTGCTCGCTCTCCAGCTGAAGAGGAGGTGGAATGAAATCCATGCAGTTGATTTCTTTTTCATTTCAGAACCCCAGTTGGCTGAGATCCAGCACGAAACTGCAGCAGACTCAGTACTACAGTGCCTTACTCAAGTAATATTGCAAAGCTGGCCAGATCAGAAAGAAGCCCTACCCTCAGAATTACATCCCTACTTCATGGTGAGAGATGAACTTACTGCACAGGATGGAATCCTCTTCCCTGTTAGCCTGAGGCCCAATATATGTGAACGACTCCATGGTGCCCACACAGGAATTGAAGGCTGCCTTTGACGTGCATGTGAGACAGACTATTGGCCCGACATGAATGCTGGACTACAAAGTGTGATGTGTGTTCTACTTATCAGAAAGATCAGCAAAGGGAACCACTTATCTCTCACAAAATTCCAAACCGTCCATGGGAAACAGTTGGATCTGATATCTTCCATTTTGAATACAGAGACTACCTCTACACAGGAGATTACTATTCCAGCTACTTTGAAATCGACCAGGTCAAGGACAAGACTGCCAGTGAAGTGATCAGAACCCTGAAGAGACACTTCTCCACACATGAAATCCCCAACAAACTGCAGAGTGACAATGGTCCTCCCTACAGTTCCCATGAGTTCCAACAATTCATGACAAGCTATGACATAGAACATGTTACTAGCTCTCCGCATTACCCACAAAGGCATACCTCATTCTCCATTTAACTAGATTTGGTCTTCTATATTTTGTTCTGTAATGGTGGCTTCAACATGAAACGTTCACTGTCTCAAACTTTGAAGGCACTCTTGGTTAATAGCTCAAACATATGCCTACATTTGTTTGTCAACCAAAAAGTTTTGCATTTCGCTCTTAATAACCAGAAAATAAGGTCTGCTTTCATTTATAAGCAAACTTTTCCCATAAAACCTGGTTATTAATGAAATCTGGCTGCTATTTGGCTAAATAACCGTGAAATTTTATGTCCAGAAACAATTTGAATAGTGTTTACAATGTCATGGTGTATAGAAGTGCGTTTCAAATTCAAATCACGGACCTGCACACAAATTTAAGGTGCAATATTGCTTCGAATTTGGATATAATAATAATAATAATAAACAATCTTTAAGGAGGAAGCACCCATCACGTAAACACGTGGTTTTCAGGGAGGTCCTCCATAAAAAAAAAGGTATTAAAATCTAAAATTAAAGATACAAATGTCACAAATCTAAAACTACTAAAACTTACAAGTGATTATCTAAAAAACTATCTACAAATAATTATCCATTAAGAAATTCGTAAGATTTTTCTTAAAAATTGCGCACGGCATTGGTTTTCTTAAGAACGCCGGAAGGGACATCCAGTCATTTAAAAACCGGAAATAAGACACTCTCCTGGAAGGAAGGATGGAAGTTTTAAAAGGATCAGCAAAGCCATTGAGTTATAAATTGACTGCAAAAGTCGTCCGCTAAAATCAGAACTTTTGGCTTTTGGCGTGAATAGCCGAGTGAACTAATTGCGCATGCAGAATTGCACGGCTTTTAAATTATCGATATTTTGATGACTTTGAGTGCATTTCTCAACTTCTTCATTGTTGCATATCATGACGTAATGGATGTATGAGGGAATTAGAGGTAAATAAAAGGTGGCCGCTTGAGATGAGCACATGGTCTAGTTATTGACCTTCCAAATACAAAATTGGTGACGAGAATAGTCATTTCGCCCATGTAATTGTAAAAAATGGCTGCTATCTATGGCCATGTGGGCCCATTTGATGAGAATGCCGAGAAATTTGCCGATTATGCCAGACGCTACGAAGCCTTCATGGTAGCAAACAAGATTGCCAAGGAAAGACAGGTACATGTGTTCCTAGCTGTGGTTGGACGACAAGCTTACAAGTTGTTAAAGAATCTGTTTGACCCAGAGAACCCGAACAATAAATCATACCAGGATTTGAAGCAAATTCTGCAAGCACACTATGAACCGGCTCCAATAGTCATTGCTGAAAGACAAAAAATTCTGGACCGCTTCACAAGAAGATCAGTAAGGGTTAAAAATGTCAGAGGGGGAAGGAGAAATGGATACAGGGTACAATTGTCGCCATTAAGGGCCCTGAGACTTATCTTGTTAGAGTGCCAGGTAATGGCCGTAGATTTGTTCATGCAAATCATTTAATACCTGATGATGCAAGAATGAATGCTGAAAAAGTGAACATCAAAAGAGCAATTGTAGAGTATAATCCCACTCCTGTGTCACATGAGATTCTTGTGATGCCCCAAGCAGAAACATCAAGGCAATCTGACCAGGTGGTTCCTAGCGTAAGTCCAGAATTGGCTAAAGTTCCTGCCACAGTGGTTCAGATTAATCCTGAACCTGACACAAGTAAAGTTTCTGTGCCACCTCATTCTATGGGTACCCCTGTAAAAGTTACTCATTCTGGACGAGTGAGTAAACCCCCAGAGAGGTTTAACTTGTAGCTTGTCTGGTTAATTCTTATCTAGTTGTGTTTTAGAGTAGTTATGACTTTCTGTAATAGGAAGGAGGAGTGTTTTATATCATGATGTAATGGATGTACGAGGGAATTCGGGGTAAATAAAAGATGGCCGCTTGAGATGAGCACATGGTCTAGTTATTGACCTTCCAAAATTTGAAGCAATGTTTATTTAAAGTTTCTTGCATATTTCAATCTTTAATTCAGAATTTTAGGCTTTTTGGAGCGAACAGATTTGGCACATTTACACAGTCACATGCTTATCTGATCAAGACTTCCCATACTTGTGTTTAAAAGTTGTATTTAATATTTAGCCACTTTCAGTCTTAAGGTGTTTAAGATTTAATGTCATTGCATCAGAAAAATACAGAGGCATTTTTATTATTTAAAGTAAAGGAAGGTGTAGAAAGAATTGACTTTGTTCGTTTAGTGTCTTTAGTGGAAGGAATTCTGCGGCTTTCTGATGGATATCGGGCCGTTTCATGCAACCATTATCATCTCCAAGTAGTGAGAAAATACTACAGTATTGTTGTAATATTGATGTTGAAGGCTGTATGGAATGTAAACCTACCTCTTACCAAAGTATTTCAAGTTTTTTTTAAATCCTGTGTTGTTCAAATTTAATATAAACTTAATATAAAATTGCCAGGTTACAAAGAGAGTCCCTTGGAAGTTTACACCAAATTCTCACTCCCATTTCCAGCAGACAGCGATAAGTCATTCATTATCATTCACGACTTAAAAATGTGGATCACTGAGCAATGATTGGGCATTTGCTTGATACCAATATTGTAGCATCAACTGATTATTAAAGAGTGGTAATATATAGATTAAGCCAAGCCTAAAAGTGGAGCTCTGTATTTTTGCTGCTTCATAATAATTTTTGAAATTGCGTGCTGAAATTGCGTTAATTAAAGGTACTAGCGTTTGTATGCAACTACTCAAGAAAGATTCCACAGCTGTAATAAATAAGAATAATTAAAAACGTCAACACCAGTTGCAGAATTTCCGCTCAGAATGACCATGAAAAATTAAAAAAACCTGCCAGAAGCAAAAAAAGGACCTGAGCCTGCAATCAGTGAAAAGCAATACCCGGTCAGTGGTCAACTTCAAAAAACCGTGACCTAGATCTGAGCTCGCAATCTGGTCATGTGATACTGGTCAGCTGATACCTTCTTTGGACAGCTGTTAACTGACCATAACATGGCAAAGATGTAAGCTTGTGGTAACCTTTAAAATGTTAACCAGGTCGAACTCTCTGGACTATGGCCACCATATTGATATTTGGGGCGATGTTGTACAGACATACATGTGTATTTGGCATACGCCCGCGAGTCCTGCTGCTTGTCATTTTGACTATGAGAAATTAAAGGCATGGTTCTCCTGTACTTTGTATGCATGCTTGGTTCTCCTATTTCTATAGGTATGGGGCTCCGCTATTACTGCAATGTAATATCGCTATTGCTGAAATGTTCTGTAAACTAGTATGAGCCACCTTAAATTAAATGTTATAGCTGTCTACTATATGGGTGTGAAACATCATGTATGATTAAGAACTACACAACCAAGCTGGTTGTATTCCTATATATTGAGCGTTTCAGAAGGCTTATGAAGATGTATTGGCCAATGAGCCAATGGAGAGATCAGGAACCGGGCTAACATTACCGGTAATGCCATCAGTGGGCAAATCCACCTGCGATGCTGGAAGTTCATTGGACACGTGCTCAGAATGGATGCTAACCAACACCACAAGACATGCATCTCACCCGAGTATCTGCGTGGCACCTGCTCCACAACCACCTGCAGTTGTTCATAGAAGCAATCCTTTGCTTCCTACATAGCCTTGTTTGTTGGGGCATAGCATTGTATAATCCTCTCAGACGCTGGTTCCCATTCTAGCAGACTTTGTGCAGCATCTCTGGATAGAATAAAACCAACCCCTCTCTCATGATTTCCACATTCATCCATTCTTGAGTATAGCACAGTTTCTCCAGTGGTCATCATAAATTTCCCACAGGAGTGTATTACTGCTCAAAATAAATAACCAAAGTTGTCAGAGTAATTTCCATTTCTTTATTATATCTATATTATAATCCAGTTGCTGAGCTGTATATTGGGGATTTAGACAACAATTTGTCTGCCATGTTATGTAAAAATGTTATCTAACTGACAATGTGATATGTTTAATTGTCTTATTTCAATATGTTGAGCCAAACAGTGTGATAATTATGTGAGGCTCATAACAAAAGCTACAATCAATGACAAAAGCTTTGCACGCTTGCTGTTTTTCCTTTGTGTTTCTCCTTCTGGATCCCCACTCCCCCAAGAGTTAATATGGAGCGTTTTAAACAGTCATTTGTAATTAGGTTAATTTTTAAATATCTCTTATCAATGTCATTAAAATTATATCCTATTGTATCACTTTTAACATATCTCTTTAATACTGTATGTAAACTTATTTGGAGTTTTAATCATGTGTTAATAAAGACTTATTATTATTATTGTTATTATTATTCTCCTTTATATATACACAACAGTGACAAAAATTTTAATACACTGCACTAGACTGGTCAAGGTGTTAGGTTCATTGACGTAAGCGTGAAAAATAGCACATTTTCTCTTGACCACTTTAGTGCCACTATTTTCAGCAGGAAATACCGCTTTATAATACAATGAATCAGCCAATCTGCTTTTGTTGACTTAGTGCTTGACTTACTTAGTTCCTCCTCTATAATAGCTTTTTACTTATAATATGTGATCCTCCACAGGACATTGATGCAAAAGGTGAAAAATCCTTTGTTTTTTACAACACGCTAAACACAAAAATTGCTTGAGATATCCAACAATGAATTGCGATAAATCGAACAATAAAGCATGCCAAGTTTGGAAAACAAAGCTGCATAGCTGCAAAGCTGTGCGAAAAATGCAACACACAAAGTGTGTTAGTAACGCACACAAAGTGGGTTACGCCACGTGGCAACCCTTAATAGAATCTCGATAGACCTTGCTCGCATGGTCTATTAAAGTGCAACTAAGACCAAAATATTTTTTCGCTAAAATACACCTTTGTACGAAACGCATTTCACCTTTCATTTCTCCTTTTCATCAAATTCTGGCTATTTATAGCATTTAAAAGTTTCGAAAAACTGTTCATCATTTGTTCCACGACTGATTCAGAAGGGGCATGGGTCTATTCTTCATTTGACATCACAAACTGATTTGCATGCATGTTTACAAAGACGCGATGCAAATCAATTTGAGACGTCAAATCAAGAATAGACCCATGCCCCTTCTGACTCGGTCGTGGAACAAATGATGAACAGTTTTCCTAATGCTATCAATAGCCAGAATTTGGTGAAAAGGAGAAACAAAAGGTGAAATGCATTTCAAACTGGAACAAAGGTGTATTTCAGCGAAAAAATATTTTGGTGTTAGGTGAACTTGAAGATTCTTCTTGTTTTTTGTTTTTGTTTTTCACCATTCTACTGGGCAAAGTTGCCCAGAAGAAAATAGCACAAACAGGACTCAAGGTCCTATGCAAGGTGCCGCATCCTACCCACCCAGACCAGACGACTACACCGGGAACTACATGCCCTACAAACAGCGTGTGGGTTCTTTAACATCCCACAGAGTTATTACAATAGGAACAAGGATTATGAGACATGACCTACAGTTAATCATCCTTATCCGAGAAGACTAGAAAGTCTAACCATTTGCAGATGATGTTAAAACAAACAGTAAAAGTTGCAATAAAGAAGAATAATTAACAGCTATTCACTGCAGTGGAGGTGAATAGTGATGGATATTTACCGAGCCGTGAGATTTTTAATGACTGAGGAGGATTTGTTTGCTTCTATAAGAGAAGGGATCATGGCGGCTTTAGTGATGGCATTTTTAGATGTCTATCAAGCACCATCCAAATAGTGGTAAGCAATTTCTCATTTTAAAAAAAATTGCAGCCTCATTTGGTTCTTATGGGCCTTCCGGAGGCACTTGTTTAACTTTCAACTCTTTAATTAAATTGAAATTCATGTTGCTGTCGGAAACATGCTGCAAAACATCAGATTTTCATCAGTTTAGATTAAAATTAGTGCTTCATTGTTTTCGTAAACAAGGCATTGTATTTTGATTTCTCGCTTTAGAATATGAGCTTGGAACGATAATTAACTTGCCATTAAAAACTGTTAAACCAAACTTTGTTTTACATTGTTTTATTTTTGGGAATAGCTTCCTCGTTTATCGAAATAACTTCCCCTTTGATTACTGAACGCGGAGCCATCTGTTTCTCTTTGGCTGCTTGGAGGTGAATAGTAGTGGGTAGTCACCTCCGAGTTAACCAATCGGAATGCACGAAAAGCACTATAAAAAATTAACTACATAGACTACTGGTAATGGTTTATTATATCATTCCACAAAGGTATTTTTTCTTAGATTTGGTTTCCAGGAGAATTAACCTGTGCATTTCTTTTACTTGAGTGATTGAATTTAAGCATATATTTGTGTGTCAAATTGGACATAAAGTTTGCTAGTGACCCCAGGCTAAGTCTGCTCAAACCATGCATGCTAAGCATGCTATACACAATCCCATGCTAACTGTGCGCAATGCACGCTAAGTGCGAGATCAAACACCCAAAGGAAAACAAAAGGTTTAGCCTGCTAACTCATCCAAAACAATACCCAGTGTGTCGTCCTTTGTCCTACAAATGAAATATGCACATATTTGTGACTCTTTGATGCACTAATTAATCACGTGTTGTGAAAGTGCTTTCAGCTTTTGCATCAAAGTCCTGTGGAGGGTCACATATTGTAACCAGTCGTATAATGAAGCTAATTAAATAGAAGCCCAAACAAGTGACTCATCCTAAAACACATCATACTCCCATCTTTCTGTTGACTAATGTTGCTAATATGTTATGCATACTTTTGAGTTGAGAGTTACTGAAAATCATTAAGCCCATTTATTTCAACCCTGCTTTTAATCCTAAAAACTCCTTTTTTCCAATAATTATAAATTTAACCGTGATGTCGCTTACTGTGTAAGCCACACATTTATGCATTTGTATTTCCTCATTGAATGCACCCTTAGTTTCTATTTTTGTGACATGTTTATGCATAATTTATTGTATCCATTTTGCACCAGCCCTCAGTATACATGATGATCCAGTGCAATTAGCATATGCTGGAGATTACGCAACGCTGACATTAGCAGGATTGGACATGATACATCTTGGGTAAGTATAGGTTGTTTTATCTGATTCTATCTATCTAAAGGGCTTAACATTTGCTAGCTTACACGGGAAAACGTACACTAATGCTATTCCAGTAAACAGAATAGCACCTTGTAGGACAAACCCAATCAAGGCCCTCAAACATTTTTTGGAGGTGTAATTAGATTGGATTAGATGAAGTCAGCAGAAGAAAAAGAATTTTCTGGATTCCATTTGATAGATACAGATATTTAATAATGTCATTTGGTACAAGGGTAGCTCCTGAGGAGTTTGAGTGCAAGTTGCACAAAAAAAACTGGGTTATTGTCTGGAAGACATCAAAACTCTTTGAGATGATCTATTAGTGGTTGGATATGGAGACAACCAGGAAGTAGCAGGTACTAGCCGTGATTAAAATCTCAGAAAACTCCTGGATAGAGCTAGAGAAGTCTACATGAGGCCTGTGTTCGAAGAGCAAAAGACGTAGTGAGCTGTTGAGAAATGTGAAATATGCAAGTGTATGTAGTTCCAAGCACACACCAATACCTGATCGCCCATGGAGCAGAGTTTCATTAGACCTGAACTAAAAGTAATACATCATGCTTAAAGACAGCTTCTCAGATTTTATAGTAGTTGGAGAATTGAAAGGCACAACTGCGATCCACATTATAGAAGTGGTTTTTAAAGAGCAGTCGCCATGGCATGCCTAATATCCCTGTCATTGACAACGTGCCATGGTAGGCTTGACGAGAGTTTGTAGAGTTTTCCAGAGAATGGGAGTTCAAGCACACCGCAAGGCTGAATCACCAGTAATGTTTACAAAACTCTACACGGACAACAACGATTCATGGCTTGTATTACTAGGTCAACGGAACACATCAATACAAGGTGTGAACTCTATCCTAGGACAGATGGAGAACGTATACACTGTTTCTGATATCAGCAAATCTTCTGTACCCCAGAGTAGAAGGTTTCAAAGAGAAAAAATGATGGCCAAGCGGCAGATGGCCAAGAGCTATTATGATAAAAGCACTGAAGTAATATCAGAGCTTGAACTGGGCAAAAACGTTAGAGTAGCTGGTCAGATAAATAAAATATGGGAAGCCATGCCTGTATCCAGAAGCTATCAGGCCACTTATACCTTATAAACAGATATGGAAACACACTGCACAGAAACAGAGAGGCATTGAGACACAAGAACGACACATGAAGGACGGACGACACTGCCACTGCTGAAGTAAACCCACCCATACCCGTACATGAATAGACAGAAAGGAAACAGCATTGACCAGTATCAATCATGTGACTACACCCGTTTAGCTCAACGATGCCCAGCAGAAGAATCTAAGTG
>OX393569.1:11723484-11788484 GCA_947652115.1 Blastomussa wellsi
CGAAACAGGCTTGTAGGGATGACCTAGTAGTTTATTTGATTTTTCTCCCACAACATATACTTCGCTCTGCTTCTATGTATTGAGCACTGTTTTACGAAGATCAAATTTTACACTTTATATATTATATATATATATATATTTTACTATTTGTGATGTGTAATGACTTAAATATCCCTACACACAAAAATCTCATACACACAAAAAGATATTGGTAATCACTTAACTTTAAATTTTCCTCTATCTTAATAACAAAGTTGTGCCGTCTAACATTTCTGCTCTTTTTACTCCCACTAAACTACTCTCGACTAAATCACTACAAGAACTCTTTTTCCTTTATGGGCGCAAAAATTTGGAAGAGTATTCCTGATGTTATGAGACAGCTCCATAAATATAGATTCAAGAAAAAAATAACTTATTTCAAATCTTCTTAAACCAGGATTCTTAACTTGATATAGATACCTTAATAAATGAAAAGAAAAGAATTTAGGGTGTTTCAAAATATAAAGAATTCTAAAAAATTCTTGTTTCTATTTATCTGCATGTGCCTTCGTTGGCCTGTACATCTTCATCTACAAGTTTTCTACCCCTCCTCTAACCACTTGTAATTATTGTATTTTGAATTCATTGTAAAATAATTGTAATTTATCTCTCTTATTTTGTGAGTTTTGTATATCTTGTATCGTTATATTTTGTATTCATTACTGTAATTAATCTCTGTAATTCTGCAATTATTGTATATCTTTTATGTCATTATAATGTGTATATATCATTGTATATCGTGTCTCCATACTAACTGCCTCTGTTTGCTCCACTATTTTTCAGGTAGTCTGCATTTTTAATTTATTTTTTGTAAATGTAATCAATAAAGCTTTTTGTTATTGTTGTTGTTAAGGACTTTTAAATTAGTTCTTAGCTCAGAATTGAGAGAACTTAATTAAATGTCATTCTTTTTTATTTTCAGAGTTGGAAGTGTTTTATGCACACCCTATTCACCAATCAAGTGTACAACAAAATTAAAAGCCCGCATTTTAGTTTTTAACATTCATGTTCCTATCACAAAAGGATTTATGGTGAGTATTAACTATCATCAAAGTAGATAACATTTCTTAGAGTCTCATTTCAGGATATTTCTCAACCT
Organism: Blastomussa wellsi; assembly: GCA_947652115.1. NCBI lineage: Eukaryota > Metazoa > Cnidaria > Anthozoa > Scleractinia > Plerogyridae > Blastomussa > Blastomussa wellsi. Next base: position 11,724,623 of record OX393569.1, read on the forward strand.
CGTTCCCCTCAACATACCTTCAGGGTGCAAAAATTTAATTTGGAATTAAAACTAGTGGCAGATAGGAGAAGACCCCAACTGTGAATAGCGGGTCATGCATCTTATAGACTACGAGCAGGCCCTTTTTTCTTAGTCTGTCGAGTGCGGAGCAAAAACATGGCCGCGCGAAACCTTGGAGATGCACCCACGCAGTGAGGCACGAAAAAGAGGGACTACCGCCTAAGCCACAGCATTTGACCTTTCACGGCCAAGTGATTTTTAGGTGTTAATTTCAAATCTAGTTAACTGCGCCTATTGATTTAATCCTATTCTTGACGTCCTGTCAATTGTCCTTGGCATCGCTACAACGGGAGTTTCTAAGATGAAAACACTTTTCGTCACGAGAAATCGTGACAAAAAGAATGCAACGAAAGGGATCTCCTCGATCAGTGATGTCTTCGATCATCTGAGAGTTTGCAGATGTAATTTTAAAAGTTTTAAGGAGACTTCAATCGTAGGCTAAGGGTTTCATCTGAGAGTTTGTTTGAAATTCTGTAACGAGCGGGAGTCGAAAATGTCAAGCCTATCTGCCTCAAGCCGTGTATGCGCTAAATGTGCAACAAAGATAAATGCAGCTGAGCTTATGAGGTTTCTGTGATCTGGCTCTGTGTCAGCAGAAGATTCATCAGTTCAATACAATGATCCCAAATAGAGGTGGAAAGCTTCAAGCGAATTTCTGTTGCCTACATCCATCTGATTTGGAGTGAACGGTGCTCCACCAGAGCTTGAAGCATTTTCTAATCGGCAACCGGTACATGAAATTCAAGATTTTTGTCCTTTGTGGTACACTTGTATCTCAGGGACGGCTAATGTTCATCAGTCTGATGGAAAACAGTAGAAACAAAAGCATTAAAAACAAAAATATTATTTGCCATGTCTATGCTGGGCTATAGTGTGAGATTCATGTAGAACCACCATTTCGATTATTCGGATTTCAATGGAAGGAAAACCAAGTTCAGTTAGCAGCCTGGCCTAGCTTTGCCTGACAAAACACTTGATAAATGAGGCCTTTTCCAAAATCAGTAGGCAAAGTAGCAAGAACGTTGTGACACGCGAGAAGAGCTTTCGACGTTTGTGTGTTGTTGTGGTTTCAAAGATGACACGCAAGGAGAGACTCAAGTGTTGACAATGTGTTGACACATTCTTGTCAACGCTTGAAGCGTTAGCCAATCATATTTTTGCGTTGTGAGAGCAACGCATAATTCAAATGCTGTGGCTTAGGTCGTAGTCCCTCTTTTTCGTGCCTCGCTGCATGGGCGCGTCTCCCAGGTATCGTGTGGCCATGTTTTCGCTACGCACTTGACAGACTAAGAAAAAAGGGACTGCTCGTAGTCTATGCATCCTAAAAATATTGGGGATTGTAATTAAAGTTGGCGGGAACATAGTTACTTTAACCAACATTTCTAAATTCCAATTCAATCTGGAAGGCACAGTCACATTTAAACGAGCTCCAGCTCTTATACCATGGGTAAACAAAATTACATTTAAATTTACTCTCCTTATCTTCCTTTGGTTCACATTGAATTTGCCTTGGTCCCTTAGTGTAGTAACTGTAAAATGCTGAAATTTGCATGGCCCATGTTATCAACAAATGTAACTCCAAAGTTAATTACTTTATATTAAATAAAATTTGTAGGCTTTCTTTATTTTAAAGTTACTGGCAGCCTCTCGCGTTGAGTTTTGTACTTGCTTAGTTCTCCTTCCAGATGAAACTACCATATTACATTCTGTTTTTTTATTTGTATTCCATCAATTTTAACACAAACATAGACAGACAGACAGATTTTTTATTCACACTTATTTCGATTACAATAATAAGAGAAAAAAAAGAAAGAAAAAAGGAACAGAGCAAATATGAATAAGAGGGGGGCCCAGGCCCCTCCCCTAGATCCGCCACTGCAATGCTGTCCTTTGCAACAATTAAAAGCTAACCGAAAGCAAACGTGAGTGAACTGAACTAACCGCAAGCAAACATCAATGGAACTATAAATTAATCATATAACATGATGGCTAAGCCTATGAAAGCTCATTAGTACAGTACCGTTCTTTTCCTTGCAACCCGCAACCCGATGAGTGGATGGTCAATCTGGTCAGCGGTTGTTATGAAACAACATGGCGGACAGTGAAAGGTCACTGTTCAATTTGTTGCTGTTTAAATGTACTCCTCAAACAGATAAATACTACTCAGATTTCATCGGGTTAGTAAGTGCTCTCTTTCTTCACCATGAGCTGAATCCTCTCAAAATCAAACAAAACGCTCCTCTTTTCGTCCTAAAGTTGGTTCACAAAGTTTATGATGACAATATAGCTAAAACCAGTGAGTGGTATTTGTTTCACCCCTCGTCAACGAAAGACAAATTGATGAGCGGCCAAATGTTTTTACATATTCTTGGAGCAGACGGATGGAGCTTGCTGCTGATATGCAGTTTAACCTGTGAGTACGAGCCACTTTCGACATTCAATGTGATAAATTTGAGGAAAATTTTGCATGGTGATTAATGTCAAAATATGCAAATGTTGGACCTGGAGTCCGGATAATACAACAGAATCCTTGAAAACTTACTCCTTCACATGAATTTTATTCCTCCCCGAGTCTCTTCCTAACCTCGTGGTTTTTGATTACATGTCACGTGACACGACTAAACTAAACTGTGTGGGGTTGGAGTCCGGATTCACCTCTAACACACTCCCCCTCTTAGACTAGATGTCCACCTGGACATCGGAAAAATCGGCTAAAGTACATGTCTACAAACTACTTAGTATTTCATCTAGACAAAAAATGATGCCTTGGAAGGGTGATCAGGCCTTCATAGACAGTCCATTGTTCTTAACAGAAAACTTTACTATGAGCCAACTGCAGTGGTCTGACACACTATTTCAATTTTTTTTCAGCAAGTGTTTTTTTTACAATAAACAGAAAACGATAGCAATTCGCAGTATAAAGTTCAAATAAGTATTCCAGAAGTTGAAGTGTTTAACTGCAATGTTCGTGGACTTCTCTTACACCGTCAAAGGTCCATACTGATTAATGTACAATGCCACCAGTGGCACAGCAGGTGGATAAACGGGTAGATGGTAGGGTGGAATCCAATAATTCTGCATTGGGAATGCTCCGCAAGGTTGTCCTGGCAACCATGACACCCAGGGTGGATGGTAAATTGCAGGATAGGCAGATACGGTGACAGTTGTTGCATGAGTACTAAAGACACTGGGATGCAAACTTGGGTTTCCCAGATTATCATAGCACAGGATATTTGGCGGCCGACGGCTTAGAATTGGATAATGCAGAGTTTCTGCTGGCCGATGTTGAGGGGCAGAGTCCTGGTTTGTTTTGGATATAGAACAGTCTCCTGGAACTGGTGTTTCATCATTGACAGTTAATGGTTCACCTTTGTTGCCTGCCACCTGCTCTTCCTCACAACTGCTGACCTCCACTTCTGGTGTTGGAGACTCCACAATTTCTAGTTCATTAGGTGAGAGACCGGGTAAATCTTCCTCATCTTCACTTTTGGTGACGAAATTGTCGTGGTTAGGCTGCTGGGTGTCCCTGTTTTGGTTTTTCAGGGCCTTCTTTTCTCATTTTGGTTGGGTTCAGTCGACAAACAGGTTATGAGATTTCAACTGGCAAAAGTCACAAGGCAGCAGCAGATTTCTGTGAAGGATCCTTGACTTGCCTCCCTGCTCCTCCGGTGTCACTTCATATACAGGTAGCTTGCCCTTTTGTTCAACAACGATGTGTATTTGTTGCTCCCAGTGAGATCTAAGCTTCCCAGGCCCACCACGCTCTGGGAGGTTACGCACTAAAACTCGGTCCCCGGGCTGTAAATTGGAGGATTGCACCTTCCGGTCGTACTGATTTTTTCCATTGCTTGCTGATTTGGATATATGCTGCCTGGCCAATGCGTATGCCTCTTTCATTGCAACCGTCCATTTCGCTGTGTACTCTCTGTGACTTACACCAGTTTATTCACGCGCGAAGTGCAGAAAGAAGCCTCCACCAAGGCCACCATCATCATCGCGAACAGCAAGGCAAAAAGTGCCCCAAGGCTTCCACGGCCCCTGCATCAGCCCCAGCTGACGAAAGCTCAAGCGAAGCTCGTAGCCTCACCCAATGGTTTGCAGTTGGCAGCCTGGGGTCGTCTCGCTGATCGGCATTTGCCGTATTTACTTGTGTATAAGTCAACCTTGTGTATAAGTCGACCCCTCATTTTCATGGTCTAGAAACAGCTTTTCTTTATTTCTGGTTAAAAAGTTAAAATTCAGGTCAATAGAATATTTAAGAATTCTCCCAAAGTTAACCTCTTAATTTATTTCTGAGAATTTTTTGCTGGCATAGTAGACAAAAAACCAGAACGAGTGGCAACTGTACTGTGTGAAGTTTATTAGGATTTGTTAACGTACAGACAAGAGCTTCAGTTTTACTGGAGTAACTTTGACCTACCACTATATTTTGAAATGAGCGCTGTTAAAATCTTCTCTTAAACTAACCTTTCTCTTAATGTTGACATGAAGAAGAGCTTTTGTAGACCAAACTAACACCGAAGACCTTTGAACCCGCCATCTTGGAAACTATTAGGAGGCGAGCGTGGCCTAGTGGTAAGGGCGCTGGACTTGTAATCAGGTGGTCCCGGGTTCGAGTCCTCCTCCATTGCTGACCTATTTTTAATTTTGGCTCCTTCAAGTTGTAAACAAGCTTTTTAGTGTTTTTGACCTGTTGACTGCTGTCATTATTATCATCAGGCGTGTGTTCCAGTATGCCTGCAAATTTTAAGTTTTAACTCCTGCTATAGGCCTCCCAAATTGTCGGTTTCAATCTTAGCCTCTTTTACATCACGTAAGCAAGTTCTATTACGTCAAAATTTTGTGCCTTGCTTTAGTTTATTAACCGTCTTGTCAATATCAGTAGTCTTCTTCTTCAACTTTGAAACATCTTTGTTGAGATGGCAGACCGTCTCTTTGATACCAAAAATGGAGGTGACAATTTAAAAGATGCTTTTTAATTGTATCCAGCTTCTTGAACTTGGCAAGTTTACACAGAGCTAGATCCATCTTGGTAGGAAGATCTCCGACCATGTCAAGAGCAGTAAGCACATCGTCATCTTTGCTAAGCTCGTTTAAATCCCCTTATCTTGTTCTTTCATCCGCCAGAGAATGGTTTGTAATTGTTGCATCATCTTTGTAACTGTAGTTCATATATATGCAGCTTATTTAGTTGACGTATGTGCTTAGTTTGCAATTTACCGGTTTAAATTTATTTTGTGTCATTTTCTTCATTACTTTTTCTTGTCAGTAACTGTGCTCACAACACGGGTGGCTCCACCTGAAATGTTCTGCAATTGGTATATGATTTAATGGAGCTTTGTAGGCATCCTACTGATGAACAGTTATGGCAATTAGATATTTTAGAGTATTTTAGTAAACATTAAAGTTAACTCCCGGCTAGAAAACTCCATTTCAGAAAAAGCTTGCAAATGTTTCCTTTATCATGCAGAAAACCAAAACATTGTCTTATGAAGCTGTTTTACCGATAAATTTTAACGTTAAAGTTTGTATTTTGCCGCTCTTGTGACTTTCCACCATTAGCCTACGTGTAGCCGTACCCACCCTCGAGGAAAAACGGGGGGTGGGAATGGCTACATGTAGGCTATTCCGCCATAAATGCTTCGATTTTGGTGAGGTGTTACGTCACGGGTGTGGAGCAAGAAATGATAATAAACATGTCTGACTCATATTCGTCTAACAGGAGTTCCACTTCGACATCCGATTTTTTTTTTATTTCGAGGTAGCTTTTGAAGGTGAAATGCCAGAAAATACAATCGGCCCTTTTCAGACAATTCAGTCTGGCATTTTGAGCCACCAGGGTCTTCAGAGCCTCAGGGATCGGAAGAAAATCTTGATCAGCCTCGCCATTGCCGCAATTTTGACAGTGAATAATGGTTAGTGTCTTGCTGTCCTAGATAACACCCAGTAATCGGTTGATTTTATAACGTGGGAAATGCTCGAGCTTTTAAAGAAGGCAGCTTAATTAAACATGCTTTCATAAATCCAACTGAACTGTGTGAGGATCACAACTGTGTGGGGATTGTTAAAAGTACAAACCTGGCTGTATTCACGTTCAACCACTAACAGTCTTTCACATAAATAGTCGTAAGTACGATGCATTATCTCGAGTTTAACAGAAATTATTCAACATTGTTTGTGGTTGTGCTCATGAAACTACAAAATGATTTTGTAAACAGACTTTACAGAATCCCACATTGTGTGCTTTAATATAGTCATTAGTGTCATCGTCATGCCGCAGGCATTTTGCTATATGTTTATGCAAAACTTCATCCATGAAAATTATCCGTATTTGATTTAGGTTTGTTTGGCTGTGAAGAGAATGTGCCCTCATTTGAGTAATGATAAAATTTTCTTGTTTTCTTTCGTTTTCATTTTGTGGTTATTGAGTTATTTTTTTCATAAAATAACTCTCAGTCGGCGTACGGACATATGTCGCTAGTCAGTGGGTGGACATAATTTTTATGTCGCTTGTCAGTGGATAGATGGATGGATGGATGAGCGATGTATTTCACACCAATCAGAAATTGCCGCTTGTATGCACCGTTTAATTTTTTATCAATATTTGTTTCGGATTCAAGCGATGGCCATCTTTATTTTCGTATAAACTTGGCCTTATTGGGCGGTGTTGGCATGATGTCTCTATTTCCAGCACTCTGTGTTTATGTAGCTCTGGCGTAGAACGTTGTGTGTGGGTTTTAAGCTGAAAACTGTTCAGAACTTTTTATGGTGGTGAAGAAGGTACGAGGATGTGAAGTTTTACATGCTGCAAGCAGTCTGTTTTGGCGGCTTTGGGTTGAGGGATTGTTTTTTTATCGTGGTTAGTTGTGAATAAGAGCCATGAAGTTGCGAATGTGCACAGCTTCCTATTTCCCGGAGATGAGTTGTTTGAAATCTGTAGAGCTGAGGGATCAGACATGATGAGAGACTTTGCTTAAGGACATAGTAGATGTCATATGGCATTTAAGAATTTGAAGTAAAGGAGGCCACATACTCAAGAACGCAGGGTGCAGTAATTCCAGAGAAACAGCTTTCATCGCAGACATACCAGCTCTTAAATGTGCAAAATCTTTCACCAGGATTTTCAGCACAAATTTCGTAACAACCAGAGAACAATGTGCTAACTGTACTACGTTTGAAGTAAAGGAGGCCACATACTCAAGAACGTACATAATCAATCAATCAATCTTTATTTAAAACTCTTATCATAAAAATGGTCTTCCTAGGAGTCGTGTAAAAAAAATTACAAAGAACAAATTAACTATATCACCAGAATTACATTAACTAACAAACTAATTAACTAACCTTCAGTAAAAACCTATGTAATAAAAAATTCTCTAATATACAGTGCACTAAAAATCATCTTTCCCAATTAGTGCGGTTTTAAACAGTTTTAAACTAGGTAGGTGTCTGATTTCTGATGGGATCTTTTTCCACATCACAGACCCTCTGTAGTGCAGGCTACCTTTTGCGTATTCCGTTCTTGGTCTGGAGACATAGTAATTTATCTCAGAGTTTCTAAGATGGTGTGTGAGTACGGTTGATGTGTTGTTAAAAATCCGCCTCACGCACAATGGGGAAAGATTATTATGGATTTTATACATAATCAAAGCCAGTTGTTTAAGTCTTTTACTTTCCAAACTTTCCCAGACAAGCTCATCCAACAAAATACTTGTGCGAGTTTCGTAATTTGAAAAGGTAAGAATTCTGGCAGCCCTATTTTGCAGTTTTTGGATTTTATCCTTTATTGCCCCATACAGTACTACAGTAATTGAAATAAGGCACAACAAGTGTGTTATACATGTTCATTCTCATATCAAATGGTATAGTAGAGCTAACACGCTTTAAGATTGCTAGAACAACGGAAATTTTCTTTGAGGTAGCATTTTATGTGTGGATGCCAATTTAGAGATTCGTCAATGTGAACCCCAAGAACTTTATGTTTTGCTACCCTGTCTAATGGTGTGTTATGGAAGTTAACAGTAAAATCATTATGTATTTGGGATAATTTGAATTGACTTCCTATGAGCATGTACTTAGTTTTCTTGATATTAAGAGTTAATTTGTTTGCCGTAAGCCATAACTGGATTAAGTTCATAGAATAGTTCATTTTGTGTTCAAGAATATATGGATCTTCCGCAGATGATGTAAGAGTCGTAGCATCTGCATACATTTTGGGTTTTGAGAACAAATTACATGAAGGAAGATCGTTAATATAAATAGTAAACAGCAGAGGTCCTAAGATAGAGCCCTGCGGAATACCACATGTCACATTACAGAAATCAGATTGAGCTCCATCAATAAAGGTTTGCTGCTTTCGGTCAGATAAGTAGGACCTAAACCATTTAAGAGAAAGGCAATCGACTCCATAGAGTTTAAGCTTCCCCAATAGAAAAGCATGGTCCATGGTGTCAAACGCTTTCTTCAAATCCAGAAAAATCACACCATTGAGGTGTTTGCTATCAATATTCCAGAGCCATTCGTTGGTCATCTCAAGTAAAGCTGTTTCAGTAGAAAACATGGGTCTGAAACCAGACTGGGATTCAGTTAACAAAAGATTACTATTTAAATATTCAAAGAGTTGCTTAAAAACAATTCTTTCCAATAGTTTACTTAGTACAGGCAGAACTGAAATGGGTCTATAGTTATTAGGATCAGTCTTTGCATCCTCTTTAAATATTGGAGTAACTTTAGCTATTTTCCAGGAATTTGGAAATATCCCAGTGGTAATAGAGATATTTATTATATAGGTTAAACTATGTGTAACTACGGGTGCTCCTTCCTTTAGTAGACACGCAGAAATATTATCTAGGCCTCTGGCTTTGTTACCTGGTATTTTCTGGATTAATTCGAAAATCTCCTGGCTTGATATTTCTGTTAAGCTAAAGATTTGTACTGTTGGAGTAATATAGTCAGTATATTTACTGGATGTATCCTGAATTTGAGAGGCTAAAGAAGGCCCTATTTGTGAAAAATGAGTGTTAAGTATGCAAATTTCCTGAGACAGATCTTTATTTTCTTGTTGTAAGGTGTTAATAAGCTGAAAATTATTCACATCACTTGCCTGGTCGATCTGAACAAATCTGTTACGGAGAGAGTTTATTTCTTTCCAGATTTTGTCTAGTTCTTTTACAAACCTAGACGTCGATATAAGTTCAGCGGGAAATTGTTCCTTTCTGAGGTGGTCAGGAAACGCGGCATCCGTTTCCTCTAATACAGTAGAAGTCCTTGTCTCTTCACTTTGGCGGGATCGGGGCTGTCTCGTTCGGGTTCTGCAGCAATTAGCTGAATTAAAGTAGCTTTGTAGGCAGCTGCCTGTGAGCCCTGTAGTTGTAAGGTTCCTGTGGACTCAAACCAGTTGAGGATGAGGTGTTCAGCTTTTATAGTCTTCTTGGCTTCGTTTCCTGATAGCTTCGCGGTTTCGCGCTTGATGTCAAGGTGTCTCTCAGCTAAATCAATAAGTTCTTCAAAGGTTTCTGACCAACAGAGCCTTTATTTGTTTCCCTTTAGATTTCTGGTTTCTAGCTGAGATGGAGATATAAGAGAGTCATTGTCCTCACTGGATTTCGCGGAGCTCAAAATTACATGTCCGTCTGTCGCCATCTCTCAGAGAAACTCCGGCTCAACAAACGTGGCTATCCTGCTTTTGTTGTTCAAGCGGGCCATCATCGCGCCCGACAAATTGATCGACAGTCAGCAGTACAAATGTCACAGAAAGAAAACAACGATAGAATTCAAATTCACTCTCACATTTGACCCTTGCAACCACACAGTAAAATCCATCATTCTCAAAAACTTCAAATTAATTCAAAATGATACTGGTAGAATCTTTTCGTAACTGCCATTAGTTTCATTCAAACACGACAAAAACATACTGGTAGGTAACTTTTTAGTCAGAAGTGCATTCCAAACAAGTGATCAACCCGAACTTTTAAATGCGCTCACGCACGATGCAAAACATACCCTTTCATTCACAATGTTGACAAAAATATTGGGATCCAAGCGATCTATCAGGATCACTGATCATTTCACCTGTACCTCGGCCAATGTCATCTACTGCATAACTTGCACTCTTTGCAAAAAGTTATACATCGGCGAAACAGGGAGACGATTAGGCGTCCGATTCCGAGAACACCTTCAGACGTAGAGAAAGCCGACAAAAATGCATCTAAACTGGTCACAAGACACTTCAATCTCCCAAATCATCTTAAGCAACATATGGCAGTCTGCGGCCTTTCCCTTCACCAAGGAAGCATGGAAAGCCGCAAAACTCTAGAACAAAAATTTAGTTTTCAAATCGGCACTCTTAATCCTCATGGTATCAACAAAAGCTTTCCATTCAACTAATTTATTCTGTTGTTTTCACATTACCAATCACCAACCAATAGCGAAGCTTCATTTTTCTGTATATAAACCACACACGACCCACAATTCCTTGATTCACTCCGACGAAGGGCTAACGCTCAAAACGTCAGCTCTCGAATCTCTTTACGGTGGCCAATTCACATGATCAACCCAGTTGATAAAACCAAATTATATGTTTTAAAAACCCTTTCAAAAGAGATATTTTTCCATTTGATCCGTTTATTGTCCTTTGATATGACACTTTGTGTTGAAAATCAGCGATGCAGAAAAACAAAGTATCATGTTACAACATTTCGAAGAAAACAAAAGTATCATATTGCAAATAAACAAAAGCACCGTGTTACTGCTGTCAAGAAAAGGCTAGGAATCACGTTTGGTGTTGCATTCTGCACTGTCCTTTGAGTCTCATTTTCAGGTAGAAATAGCTTTGTTAATTAGAATTGGCATTTAGTCGCAACAAGCGGTAGGTGGGTATGTCTTCACCAGATTGCAATGCCGTGTAGTAATGAGTAGTATTGAAGAAGAGAGTTTGAAAGCATTGATATTTTCTAAAGATTTGTGGTATGGAATCCCTCAAATATTGCTACAGACTTTGTGGTGGCAAGTGTAATCGCAAAGTAATCAAATTAGACTTTAAGGCGTCACACCCAAGTTAGTGACGTACACCAATCCAATCAGATCTGGGGTTGCATCAAGAAACCAGTCAAATTGTAAATCTTGTCCCCAGGGCCTGCTTTTCTTGATGCTGACCAAAAGAAAAGCGGGCTCTGGGGACGAGATTGTCAAATTGTTTGATAAAAATGGAATGACATGCGCAGTAAAGTGATTGATTAAACTGATTACTGCAGTTTTTACAGATATATTATTCATGGTTGACAGGAAAGTTTCGTTGTGAATGAATTCGCTAGTCAAACGTATTTTGCGTCAGCAAAAGGCCCAACACTAAACTGGTCATTGAGCATTCGTTTTGGACGAGTAAGTTTTGCTGACCAAAAGAAAAATACCCAATACGCCCATTTCAGAAACTAAAAAAAATTACTCTCGCACGCATTACGTTCCTATGTTTTGAGATGGTTGCTGTACTTGCTGTTGCAGTCAACGTTTCGTGCAGTATCTGCATGTCTCGTAGACAGCTACACAAATAAAGCTGTTTCATGGTGAGGGTAAGGAAATGGAATCCTCGCTTATAAATAAAGCTATCATCAGTGACTTAACACAAAATCTGACAAATAGCAAATAATTTGACATATTTTAATTGTGGGGGCTGTTTCATATTCGGCTCAGAGTATGCTTTCTTACATTGAACGTAGTCCTGACGTTTAAATAAGAAAGTTACATGTTATTGATTGTTTGCAAGGTACTTGTGTCGCAACTGCCAGAAAATGTGGCGGGAAGAAGAGAATATCTACTGCCAGGAAATTGGTGAAATGCTGCCAAAAAATTTGGAGGCAATTGATATTGACCTCCAAAATGTATCTTTGATCACCCAGCATTTTAGGTAGTCTGCCTGAATTACTGGGTATTGCAGGTATTATGGCTCCAGTACAAACAACAGTATGGCTCTTCAGCATATGAGGGAACTGACCAAGAAAAGTAGACACATACCCTTGTGGAAAATGTTTTCTGTGACACCAAATGCTCTCACAAAAGGTCTCTGAAAATCACGTTTAATGCTAACACTTCCCTCGCTTTTCAACAACAAGACCGAAGAACATCACCGATATGTGTTTGCACATGGTAATCTTATCTAAATAAGGCGACGCCGCCAAGTCACACTCGCCATGAACCCGTCACGCAATAGAGAAAAAAATATTCTGAACACCCTACAGGCAGTTAGTAAGGTGGTCCTGGGGATCTCTTGGAAAAGAAATCACAGTTCCCTTACCATCTTTTAAATTTTTGCTCATTTTCAAGAGCCTGGAAGGCTTGAAGATGACATGGTCTTTACAGGCTTTCATTTTGCAGCAGAGTAGACTTTTATAATGAAGTGACAATTAAAATTACAGCATAAGTTTCTCACACACAACTGGGAGCTTTGCTACATGAAAGTGGCTTGTTATGATAAAAAACAGTGGCTTCAGAAGCAATAAAATGCCACTAGATTCTTAGGAATTAAAGTGTGGGTAGATTACAAATGGTCAGGTGGATGTGAAAAAAAGAAACAACTGACCACCTTACAGATTGCCTGACCTCATACGGGTTCCCTCTGTGGATTTTGATTAAATATAGAGATGACCATAAACACTATTGCTGCTCACAGATCAAGAAATTTAAGACAAATTACGATTATGAACACTCTCAGACGGTTTGCAAGTTATTACCTACTATAGAGAAAACAGAATCTTTGCTATGATTTCGTATTGTAAAGTAATACAACTTATAGTCCTTTTATATCGCAAGCAAAAGCAAATCTTCCTTTCACACCCGTGACGTAGAAACAGAAAGGTAGAAAGGTGGCTGCCAAATGGGTGAAATAGAAAATTTGTGGTAAATTCATTTTTTGGCAGTAAACTATTGCCGGAAGAAGATTTCTCTTGTGACAAAGGAATCATAGAAATGGTAAAAAATTGGGGTAATTTTCCCGAGAGTGGCCCTTTAAGATAGTGGTCTGTCCCATTTGAATTGTATCGTCAGGTGAGATAGAACAAACTTTTCTATTACCAGTTAACAAGGGACTGTCGATAGGTTAGAATAGATGAGCCCGATGAACTTCAAAGTACCAGAGGAGCTAAAAAACATGGGGCCATTTCTCACCAGTCTCTCCCAAATAAGTTTTTTTATTATGGTTCACTCTCCCTGCTTTGACTTGGGCCACTAGACTCGTGTGCAGACTCTACCTTACTTTCTTGATGATTCAGCAGGAACATTTTGTGCATGATAACATGGTCAATGTAAAGATTTTGGCAGAACATAACCAAAAACAGTTAACTCCTGGTCACAATGCCCCTTTAACTTGCACTGTACCTGTCTGGGAACAAGTGCCAGTCTAATGACGAGTTTGCTAATGTCTCAGCAGGTAGATTCGCCAACATCTCAGGCCAGTTTGCTAACATCCTCTAGGTCTGTTCTGATCCTTTGGACCCTGATCCATAAGTTTACTCACCGTAACAAACGAGACGTAAATCCTTCATCAGTCTGTGTAACCAGATTTATTCGAAGAAAATTTTCGCGGTGAAACGAGAAAGGGTTTTCACCAGCGAGCATGACAATACAATGACATTCCCAAAATCACATGGAAAATCAATACCATAATACCTTGCTACAATGCTAAACTATGTGGTAATGCTAGACGCGTGACATGCGTGACAGAACACTCCCCGTCTGGTATAAGAAAATGCCACTACAATATCTAAACAAAACAGTAACGTCCTAGATTAAAATGTTCAGTGATGTCCTAATTTCCAGCACAAAGCTGTGAAAGTTCACTTTTCTCTAAGAAAACTTAGACAGTTCATCCAAGTGGGGTTTTCATCTCCTCAAAATCTTTCTCGCTCCTAAGTAGGATAACCTCAGTGACGGGCCTGGTGTAACTCTTTCTGGAGCCGTCTTTCGCTGTCACCAGGTCAACCTTGCGTACTTTACTGTCTGCGGAAGCATAAGCCTTGGTTATCCGGGCAAGAGGCCAGTAGTTTCTAGGTGACTCTTTAAAATGAAGGAGGACCAAATCTCTTTCTTCTAGGTTCCTAGTTTCGTTTTTCCACTTCCTTCTTGGCTGGAGTGTCGGCAGGTATTCTTTTCGCCAACGGGTCCAGGACATATTGGCCAAGTACTGGACCTGCCTCCACTGCTTGCTGTACAGGTCTGTGCTGCTGAAATTCCCAGGCATGGATTTCAAGGCTCTGGACTTCTGTGTTAGCAAAGTGGCTGGGGTGAGAATCTCTGGCATTTCTGGATCGGAAGGCACGGGGACCAGGGATCTGGCGTTCACTATAGCGGTTACTTCTGCCATGAGTGTTGTGAGGACTTCATGAGTGAGGCGTATGGGTCCGAGATCAGCAAGAATGGAGTCCAAGATCCTTCTGGTCACCCCTATCATTCGTTACCAAACTCCACCAACGTGGGAGGCATGAGGAGCATTGAAGATCCAATTGCAGCCTTCAGTTGCTAGGTAGGACTGAATGGCTTTGTCATCCATCTCTTTAAGGCAAGATTGGAGCTTGTTTCGTGCGCCCACAAAATTGGTACCACAGTCTGAGCGAAGCTGTACTGCTGGTCCTCGCAAGGCCAGGAATCTGCGCAAGGCATTGATGAAACATGAGGTGTCCATAGACTCTATTACTTCGATATGGATAGCCCAGGTGAAAAGTACAGCCCAACGTTTTCTGTTGGCAATTCCTCCTCTTGTCTGGCGAGCACTGATGAGCCAGGATCCAAAGACGTCAAGACCAACGTAGCTGAATGGAGGTGCGGGAGTAAGTCAATCAATGGGAAGATCGGCCATCTTTTGTGTCTGCTGCCAACCTTTCAGCTTCTTGCACTTAATGCAGTTGTTAATGGTGCTGTTCACGGCTCGCTTGCCTCCATCTATCCAGAACCCACTGCTTCGGATCAGGCCAAGTGTGAAATGTCGCCCCTGATGCTGTACTTTTTCGTGATAATGCTTTATTAGAAGACTTGTGACGTGATGTAAACTCGGCAGTATCAAGGGGTGGCTCTCCTCATAGCTCAGACTTGCTTTCTCTAGTCGGCCACCAACTCTGACGAGTCCATCATTATCAACCATTGGGCTCAGTTTGAGAAGAGGGCTTGTCTTAGGCAACCCATCAGAGTTGTTGAGACTGCTGATTTCCTGTTCATAAGCTTCATGCTGAACATTCTGTATGATCAACAACTTTGCTCTGTTTAGAAGACAAGCATGTGGTGTCAGCTTTATACTTTCTGTGGTACCAGACTTCTCAAGGGCCTTTTGACGATGTGACTGGATAAAGGGGAGAAGTCTTCCAATCGCCCTCACAAGAGTTGTCCACTGCGAAAACCTAGAGAAGCGGCTGGTCCCGAGAGGTTTGTTAGGCAGAATTTGAGTTACCAGGGCTTGTAACACTGGGCGGACTTACGGGTCATCTTCTGCAGTCTCTGAGGCTTGGTTGGCAGTCGTGTTGACAGATGCTTCCTGGTGGGTCAATAGTGCCACATACTGCCACTCAGGTTCTGGGCATCTACTGAGCGCGTGGCTAGATCAGCTGGATTCCGGTGGGAGGGTACATAATACCATTGTTCAGGAGATGAGGATTTTCTAATACGCTCCACTCGATTGCTGACATAAACATAAAAGCGTCGCGTCTCATTGGTAATGTAGCCAAGGACTACACTACTATCAGAGTAGTAGGAGACTGTATCAGGCTTTATGTCCAACTCTCGGTTGATGAGCTCTGTGATTTCGATGCCAAGTGCGGCCGCACACAGCTCGAGACGAAGGATGGTTTAGCATGAGATGGGGCCAGCTTCGCCTTGCCAAAGACGAAAGACACTTGGATGCTTCCATCGTGTTGGACAGTTCTGAGGTATGAGACTGCTCCAATGGCGTTATTGGACGCGTCGCAGAAGGTAGGTAGCTCCCGTCTTTTGACTCCTGGAGATAAAGCCACTGTGTAGCAGCGAGGGACCCTCAGAAGCGTTAGAGCTTGCAAAGCCTTGCACCATGCTTCCCAGGCCAGCCTTTGCTCTTCCGGCAACGGTTCATCCCAGCTTTCTGGCTGAAGGTTGCTGAAATTGGCCATCATGGATCGAAGGAGGAGCTTCCCTCTAACAATAACTGGAGCTGCAAGTCCCAGTGAATCATACAGACTATTGAGGATGGAGAGCACACCTCGTCTTGTAAATGGCCTCTTCTCCAGAGAAACTTTGAAGGTGAATGCATCTGCTGATATGTCCCATAGCACCCCTAATGCACGCTGAATTGGCACAGTATCCAGTGAGAAGTCTAGGTCGCGGAGGTCAGAGACTTGATCTTCTCTTGGAAAGGCATGAGTCACTTCTGGATGACTGGATGCTATCTTATGTAGTCGGAGATTTGCTGTGGCTAACATGGCTCTTGTGCGAGTTAACAGGTCAATGGCTTCAGCTGGTTTGGGCACAGACTTCAGCCCGTCATCGACATAGAAATTGTTGTACACAAAGTCTTTCGCATCTGAACCAAATTCTTGCTCTCCAACTTCAGCTGTTTTTCTAAGGCAGAAGGTGGCTACTGCTGGTGAGGAGGTGTTTCCAAAGACATGAACCTTCATGCAGTACTCAGTTAGCTCTCTGTTTGGATCGTTATCCATGTACCAGAAGAATCGCAGCAGGTCCCTGTGTTGTTCTTGAACTAGGAAGGAGTGGAACATTTGTTCAATGTCCGCCACAAAGGCCACAGTGTCTTGGCGGAATCGTAACAGGATGCCTAGTAGGTTGTTTGTGAGGTCAGGTCCTGAGAGCAAGACCTTGTTCAGGGACGTTCCTTTGGTTTCTGCTGCAGAATCAAAAACCACACGAATTTTATCTGGTTTTTGGGGGTGGTACACACCAAAGTGGGGAAGATACCAGCGTGGGGTAGAAGGGCTTAATTCTGTTTTTGGTACAGGTTCCGCATGACCTCTTTCGAGCAATTTCTGCATGAAGTCGAAGTAGTGCTGTTTCAGTGTCCGTCTAGTTGACTTCAGGCGCTTGACTGCATCTTCTCGATTGTCAGGAAGACTGTTAAATTTCTTACGGACAGGTAAGGGCGCCTCCCAGCTACCAGATTCGTTCCTGGCTAATGAACTGTTCATGATTTGAATGAACTTCCGATCCTCCACTGACATTCCTGGTCTGTTGTCATTCTTAGTGCATGCAAAGATATTGTCTCCCAGTCCATCTTCAAAGCTCCCTTTGAAGAAAGTTCCTTTCTTTTTACTAGTTTCCAAATAAGTTGTGGAGTCTGCATGTGAACCATGTTTAACATAAAGCCGGTTGCTGCAGGGTACCAGAAAGGAGGGTCGACCATTATCAAGAACTTGTGTCCTGTAAGACGAGATCTCAGTGGGTTTATGAGCGCCATCCATACAGGCGTTTCCTAACACCACCCATCCCAGGTCGAGGTGTTGAGCCCATGGTGCATTCCTGGGTCCGTTTCGCGACTCATGAATTTTATGGAGGGGCGGTGCATCTCTTCCGACAAGCAGGAAAATTTCAGCTTCTGGGTCTAGCTCAGGGATCTTCTCAGCGATAGCTTTCAGATCGGGGTAGGCTCTGGCCACTGCGGGAGTTGGAATTTCTTCTCTATTGTCTGGAATAGCATTACATTCAGTGAGGATGGGCAGCATGTGACTCTGCGTGCCATCAAAGGATTCAATAACAAGGTTGTGGGCGCGTCTTCCCATGGCCTGTCTTGTCCCTGAGCACGTTTTCAGCATGTAAGGTGTTGCCTTCCCACCCAGGTTCAGCAGATCAAACAGTTTTGGCTTGGCGAGTGAACAGTTGCTTTGATCATCGATGACCACATATGCCTTAATTTTGTTCTCAGGTTGACTGTTTGCGTAGATGCTCACAAGACATATCTTTGCACAAGTCTTGCCTCCCATTGTGTTTCCACACACCTTTGTGCAGCTAGATGTCACTGCAGGCTCCCCGCCATACTGGTGGGCATCTTTCAGCCCTACTCCTTCTGCTGCTGGTTTGCTGGGGGGTCCCACGTGTAATGCTGTAACATGTTTATCACTGTGACACTGTGACAGCATTTGACTTGGGTTGCACAATCCTTTGCTAGGTGATTAGTTGTGGCAAGGCAATGAAAGCAGATTCGGTGTTGGCTAAGCAAATTCTTCCTTTAAGTGAGGGGCATGGCCCTGAAGGCACGGCATTTGCTAAGCGGATGCGATAATTTGTGAATGACGCACCATCTTGCAGGGTCCCGGGTAGTTGAACTCTTGAGTGCAGGGTCTGTGATGTCAGTCCTAAATGCTGTGAAGCCTTGTCCAAAGGGTGGGTTGACAGGAAATTTCTCCAAGTGGCTCTCCAAGTGGCTCTCCATGGATAAGAATGGATCATTCCATTCTTGTGCAATCTCTTGAATGAAAGAGGCAAACTCCCTAAAAGGGGCGTAGTCAACACCATGCTGTGATTTGAAACGGTAAGCGTGCCTTTACCACCTTCCTTGGAGTTCTTCCGGTAGCTTGACGAGCACTGGTTTCAGGAAGGCAGGTTCATCAAGGATTTTGAGGCCTGCAAGGCCACCATCATCTTTTGTGCGATGCAACTCTAACAGTAAGTCCCCCAATTTATGCAGACCTTTGTTGTCCTTTGATGCCAACACAGGGAACATTGTGAGTTTGTTCAAATGCACATAACTGCGGTCGAGCCAAAACATTCGCCCAAGTTTTTCCAGGATTCTCGTACCCCCGCAGTCAGATTCTCTATGTAAGCATTGCGTAGTGGTTGCACAAGTCTTTTGGACTCACCAGTGGTGTACTCCAACATTAGGGCTAACTCCTCACTTGCAGTGATGTTTACATCATTTGTCATATTCTTGAAAGCTGCCTTCCAAGTATTGAAGTTTTCCGGACGATCGTCAAATTTTTCTATTTTATTGGCAATAAGCTCCCTTCGAGCCATAAACTGAATAAAACATTCCATGCGGTCAGCTGGATTGGAGAATTGGGCGGTTTGGCTATGGGTTGAGGGCAATGCTCCTGGGTTCAGCTCCTTTAGAGGATCTTGCTTTTCCTTCTTGACAGACTTGGCCAGGAAACCAGGGACGGTGAAGCGTGGTGTATCAAGTTCTTGGCGTCGCGGCTTTTCCTCCTTAACCAAGTTAGCCGTGAAACCAGGGGCGGTGAATCGCAGTGCGTTAGGTTCTTGACCACGAGGACTAGATTCCCCCAGTTGGCTGTTGATAAATTCTTCAACATGCTTACAGGGTTCTCCAACGGGTAGATCTGGTAGCTGATACTCATTACCGAACCCGAGCTCCTCATCAATGGCCATGGCTCGCGCCACCGCTGCAGCAGCCTCTTGTTCGACACGTAAGGATTCAAGGCGCGCTTGCTCTTCCCGTTTTCTCCTCGCAAAGGCCAGTTCGTCTTCTCATCTTTTCTTCTCTTCAAGTTCAAGTGCCATCGCAGATTTAGACTGAAGTTCGTTAATTTTCCTCTGCATTTCGGCCTTTTTCAATGCTGCGGTCGCCTCGCCTCTCACATGGGCTCGTAGCGCACTAGATGAAATCGACGCCTTTGAAGCACGTGACCCAGAACAAGCTGACCCTAATTCTTGTAGAAGATCATTTTTGCGATCTATTCCTTCCTTTATCGCCGCTTGAACGATTTGTTTTCGAGTCCTCATGATTTCCTCCAGCGTTTGTCGTTCCTGACGTTGTTCGGGCGAGCTGGCGTATGCCGTGAAGTCCATCAAAGAGACCCAAACGAGCTGATATTCGTTGAACGCCGAGCGTAAATCTCCTACTGCTTTACAAAGAGCAGACAGAGTCCGGACTTCCCTGGAGCTTAGAAATCGTTTGGGCAGTTTCTTGCCATAACCTTTCGAGCTTCGACATATCTGTCTGAAGTCTGTTGGCGATCATTTTCACGCTGGGTTTCGAAACTCGTTTCGGCCGCGTGGAATCCTCCTTTTGCTAGATGCCATCTTGAATCACATTGTTTACGAATGGAAGTGTGCCGATTTCGGCTGGCTGAGTAGTTTTCCTCGAGGTTTCAAGGTCTGCTTCGAATGAAATATTAAAGGCACTTGTCAGAATGTCAGTTGCACTGGGAATTTCGTCTTCTATTTGTGGCTTGAGGTCCATATCCATGAGGTTCACATTATCATGATTATCATGGCCTTCGTCGGCTGGCGAGAAGTCTCTCGTTTCACTGTTCTGATCCTTTGGACCCTGATCCATAAGTTTGCTCACCATAACAAACGAGACGTAAATCCTTCATCAGTAAGTGTAACCAGATTTATTCGAAGTAAATTTTCGTGGTGAAACGAGAAAGGGTTTTCACCAGCGAGCACGACAATACAATGACAATCCCAAAATCACATGGAAAATCAATACCATAATACCTTGCTACAATGCTAAACTATGTGGTAACGCTAGACGCGTGACAGAACAAGGTCGGTTTGCTAACGTTAAAAATTTTACTGTTGGATGGTGACTATTAGCTAGTTCTATGAACAAGCCAATGTCTTCTCTGCCTATAGTCCATAGAGAGAACATGTCATCAATTTATATTTTTCAGACTAAAGGAATCTTTGAGCTGAGGCTAATGATTTGTTTCAACCTTGGCCATGAAAATATTGGCAAAGGCGACTGCCATTTTTGGGCCCATAGATAGGAAAGAGTTTTCCTTTAGGTTAAGATGAATCACTTCTCTAATGTAGTGGTAGGTATGGGAGGGGTTTTTTGTGGAATGTGAAAAGATCACAACATTACATTTTTGTGAGGCTGCAAAAGATCTTAGAGAAAAAAAACCTAACCAAGTCCTAAAGAGCTAGCAAACAGGATGACATAAAGATACTATTAAACAGCTCTAAAAATGGCATAAATTTAAATCTTCAACTGCACTCAGTGAAGGCTAACATTCATTTAGCTACTAACAAAAGTCAACAACAACAACAATTTTATTTTGTTTGATATAAAGAATATAATACAACAAAAATGAATAAACTTAAATAAGCAAAAGCTACTCAATAGTAAAACTAAACGAGCTGAGTAGCTAAAAATAAATTATTATGCTTCAAATGGGTTAAAGGAAGAAAACAGAAAATAAACAATTTGTAACAGTTGTCAGATCAAAATGTGTGCATAGGGTAATTAGGAGCAATAGGAACTTAAGAACAATTCTAAGCTAGCCTTAGGCATAAGAATTGTTTGGTCATGGTTTGCTTAAATGAGCACTTTTAAACTTTTTATCTCTTCATCCAAGTTGTTCCAGATAGCAGGACCAGAGAAATGTAAACTGAACGTACCATGATTAGTTCTATCATGATCATGTTTAGCCTGCCGCTTTCTTTATTACACATCATACTTCTACCAGAATGAGGCTAGACGGATGTAGTATTTTGGCTCCCTGGGCATATAATCATGCACATAAAATATTGTTTTAAACTGATCAATTAATTATATAATCAATTATAGCAAACGTTACTGACTTAACGTAACATGGCTAGAAAGTACATTTTACTAAGATAGCTATTATATTACAAAAATTCACCCGTCTGAGCATTTAAAACAACTGTAAAATCAAACAGCTATATACATGTCTTATTGGAAAACTTTTAAATACCTGAAATTATGTTCGGTTGTCAGTACCCCTGATCTCCCTTTCAATGTTGGAAAATGGTAAACACACTACCGGTACTTATTCATGATAGATGTTTTTTGTCAACGTTGCTTATGGGTGGAGAAGAGCAAAATGTGTGTACTTATTTTAACACTTGTGATTATGGTTGTAGATGAACTATTGTTTGCAGAACCAGAGGTTCACTGTATGCATCCCTGAGAATACTGGTATTGTTAAATGCAATAGTGCTCATCTTTAGTGAACTTTCTGTTGGCAGGTATTGTTTCACTATAAAACATTCAACGAACCTGCTACTGTCAAGAGGCTTTGTAGTGTTTTACACAAGAGCACAGGAGAAGTTCTGCAAAAGAACCCCAGGTACACTGAAACAACTTTTTTGACTCATTGTCAAAGTGCGTATGAAGATAATTGTGTTGCTTATTATGCCTTTCTTCTGAAATAGTGGTAGAAATTTTGATGGAACAAAAATGAAATATTTGGGTTTTTGCTTCTTGTTGTGGCTTGTAGACTACAAGAGTGGGTCCAGCTTGCAGGGAATGGGAAGTTATGAAAAAAGTGTATGACGACAAACAGTGCAATCCAGATTCATTGAACCTTGTAGGTAAAAAGAATTAAAATTGGTTTCAAATCTCAGGAATTTGAGACATCTGGGTTAAAATTGCAGCATTTGACCGGATGAAGAAAATGCTCATTAAGTAGTTGGGACATTTGGAGAAATCAAGCTATAAACTAATGAATATTCTTATAGAATTCATCTTACATGCACGTAAAAGTTATAAGAATAATTTTGTAAAGCACATGAAATGATTCATACTTCTCAAGTTCTTAGCTTTTAAACTACTCAATATCCACATTATTTTGCCTTTCTCTAAGGGCCTGAGCCAAACGAGAGCAAGAGTTGATTAGATTTGACTCTCTCTCTCTCTCCCCCTCTCTCTCTCTCTCATGAAAGTTGTCATCAAATCACACTGACCATAATCAAAACGAACAAAAACTCTCATGAAAAATTTCAGCATGTTCAAACTCACTGAGAGCACACAAGAGTGAATGGGAGTGCATGAGAGTTCCAGGCCAAACAGGAGAAAAAGTTTGAATTCTCATTGACTCTCATCTTTGTTTGGCCTAGACTTAAGGACATTCGCGCTTATTGTTTGTGTGCATCGTTACTGCACACAGAATTCGTCACGCCGCGTAATCCATCCAGCGCGTGCGCTGAGGAAAAACAAAGGATGAGAAGCCGTTTCATAGCTTTGCTGGTAGTTTACTCTCTTAAACTGCCGGTGACCCCTACTTTTTTGAGTTTTTTCCATGAACTGATTTTATTTACTGTTCTTGGCAGATTGTCAAAAAATGAACAAAAAAATCAATGTGGGAAGTTTAAAAATTTTGAAGTTTTCTGCCCAGAGGGAATAGATTCCTGCCATCTTGCAGCTGTTAGGTGAATGGAAATGTGGTCACTAAATGCGAATTTTTTCTGTAAGGAACCACACCAATTGAATAAATTCACTTTATGAGTCCATTTAAACAACATTTGACAGAGATACCAGTACGTTCATTTCAAAGATTTATTTGCAATATTTTTGTGCTTATAGACACTGTAGCCGTATCCGCTAACAGAGCGAAAGTTTTCAGATTTAGGGTGTTCTTCTAGGCATGTCAGCTCCAAACCGAAGTCAGTGACCCCCAATTTTTTTGCATTTCTGACATCAGTTACTCATTATCTTACATTGCGAGAGTTTCAGAAAAAAATCAATGGTAGAAAATTTTTGCGCGAGCGTCCTTAAGGCTTAAAGGTTTGGTGGCCTGGCATTTGCTTAACCTCACAAAGCTGCTAAAGCACTGTGACATACATGTTTAGTAAATTAATTAATTCAAAACGCCGGCCCAACTTTTTCAAGTTGGCATCAATCTGATCCTGAGCAGAAGGAAGAGTGGCGTAAGGTCGTACTTTCTTTACTCCGCGATAATTGCTTTAATTTCTTAGTGAATCTTGTTTTACACTCAATTTTTGTTATCGCTATTTGCCATTTACGACTCTAACTAAATTAACTATGCCTGAGACTCGTACCACGAAGGCTGCTAGCACTCAAGGAGCTGATTCCGCGGGATCTGAACTTGTCACAATGGCGACACTGAGGGAGTTGTTGAAAGTGCAAGAAAGAATGTTTAAGAATTTATTCGACTCACTACTGGCCAACGTAAACGCACGGCTAGATTCCGCCATCGGCCAAGTCGCAGAAATCAAAGCTAGACTAGATATTTACGAGAAAGACACTAGCGACTTGAAGGCGAGCCTCGAGTTCTCCCAGAAAGATATCAAGGACTTGAAACCATGCTCATCCCGACTGCATGAGGTCGAAGAAGAGATTGAAATGATGTGCGGTTCCCTCAATTACCACACTGATAAGATCGAATATCTGGAGAACCAAAGTAGAAGGAGTAATATTCGAATAGACGGCATTCGAGAGGAAGAAGCAGAAACTTGGGACAACACCGAAACCAAAGTAAAGGAGACACTCAAAGAGAAGCTTAACCTCGATGAAGAACCGGATATCGAGCGGGCTCATCGAGTCGGCAGAAGAGCAAATGCTACAACTGGCTCCGTAAGACGTCCAAGGACCATCGTTTGTCGCCTCCGCGATTGGAAGCAGAAAGAACAGATCATCAGAAGTGCAAGGAGAATCAAGCCCCCTGGAATTTTTGTTAACGAAGACCTGGCACAAGAAACCCTTGACAAGAGGGAAGAGCAGCGTCCTGCGTTTGAAGAAGCGAGAAGAAACGGGAAAATAGCCTATTTCGTTTTAGACCGGCTGGTTATTAAAGACAGAATTGAGCGTCCCAGTTAAGTACCTGTGTAGTTTTGTGCTTTAGCTTTCCATAATATTTATAGTACGTATTTATATGTTTATTATTTATTAGCCATGGCTTCGATTCCTGATCACACTTTACCTTTTAATGCTTTAGACGATTATAGTTTTAACCTTGCAATTTACGAACTTCAACATGGCCCGGTCCGTTATGATCCTGACACACTTTCCAGCCTAAATTACGATCCTTTATTTTCACGTCACAATCTTTCCCTAACTCGTTCTGACGATATAGATCCTGATGTTAATTTCTGTACAGACGACGTCCATTGTGATTACTTCATTGAAGATAAATTTAACGAAATGTTGAGAAATGATAATTTATGTGATGAAGATTTTTCGCTTCTACATCTAAATATTCGTAGTCTTCAACGTAATCTAAACAGCCTTTCTATTCTTTTGACATGCTTAAATATTAAGTTCTCTTTAATTGGCGTTTCTGAGACTTGGCTAAATGATTATTCCCACTTAGTAGACATAGATGGTTTCAAGTTTATTCACAAACATCGCCCAAATAGAACTGGTGGTGGTGTTGGCTTATATATTTCTGACAATCTCGATTTTAAAATTCGCGCTGACTTGAGTTTTGACAATATTGATGTTGCAGAATCTTTGTTTATTGAAATATCAAGACCCCATGGGAAAAATATTATCGGTGGTGTTATTTACAGGCCACCAAATCAGAGAGTTGGTGACTTTGTGTCAAAACACAATGATCTATTAGCGAAAATCTCTAGTGAGAACAAAATATGTTTTATTATGGGTGATTTCAATTTGAATTTAATTAACTTTCAACATCACCATAACACTGGCGAATTCCTTGATGGATTGCACTCGTATATGTTTTTTCCCATGATAACGCGTCCCACCCGAATAACTTCTCACACCTCAACATTGTTAGATAACATTTTCGCAAACACATTTTTTGATCACTCGAGAAGTGGTTTATTGATTACTGATATCTCTGATCACTTACCTGTTTTTTCGATTCATTCAAATAATGACTCTTCCAACAGCCACGCTCATGACCCAGTGGTCATTCGAGACAATAATAAAGAAAACTTAGCGAGTTTTCTCGAAACGCTAAAACAAATTACCTGGTCCTCCCTTGATGGTTATCATGACCCCAAAGACGCGTATAATAGTTTTATAAAGAAGTATTCTGAAAGTTATAATGTGTGCTTCCCTGTAAAAAAATTAAACAGAAAACAGTGCTGTGTAAATAAACCGTGGCTATCCAATGCGCTTATTAAGTGTATTAGGAAGAAAAATAGGCTTTATAAAAAATATCTGCGAAATCCAACAATGGATCGTCAATCAGTTTACAAAAGTTATAAAAACAAACTAAATCATTCTCTGCGGACAGCAAAACGTCTATACTACGAGAAGAAATTGAATAACGTTCAATCTAATACTCGTGCTACTTGGAAAGTTTTAAATGAAATTCTAAATAGAAGCAAAAGAAATTCCAATAGATGCTCAACATTTAAAGCTGACAATCGTGAAGTTACTGATCCTGTCGAAATTGCCAACAAGTTTTGTAGTTATTTTTCAAGCATCGGTCCTAATTTAGCAAGGGGTATACAGTCGTCAGCTTCACACCGTTGTTTCTTAATGGTTCCTTTACACAGTCAATATTCTTCAACCCTACAACTCAAGATGAGATCACTGGGATTGCGAAAACTTTTCTTCCTGGTAAAGCAGCTGGCTACGACCAGATTCCAATGACAGTCATTAAGGAGTCCATTCTACTTGTTTCTGAACCACTCACCCGTATCATAAACTTGTCAATCCAGCATGGTATTGTTCCCGATGAAATGAAAATCGCTCGCGTGATACCTATTTTTAAATCTGATGATCAGTCGCTTTTCACCAACTACCGACCTATCTCGGTGCTTCCCAGCTTCTCAAAATTCTTTGAAAGAGTTATCTACAATCGTTTAATGCAATATCTGATGAACTTCAACATCCTCTGTAGTAACCAATACGGCTTCAGGAAAAATCATTCCACTGCACTCGCCCTAATCGACTTGCATGATAAGATCTCCACTGCCTTTGACCGAGGTGAATTTTCCGTAGGTATTTCTCTTGACCTCTCAAAAGCCTTTGACACTGTAAATCATATCATCCTTTTTGATAAACTCAAACATTACGGTATTCGTGGCTTAGCGCTGGACTGGATAAGAAGTTACTTTTTAAACAGAAAGCAATATGTTGAATATAATGGCCACCGTTCGTTAAGAAATGAAATCTCTTGTGGGGTCCCTCAGGGTTCCATCCTCGGGCCACTATTTTTCTTACTGTACATTAACGACATCAACAATGCTTCTAATCTATTAAATCTGATATTGTTCGCTGATGATACCAATGTATTCATGTCACATAAAGATCTGAACTATCTCTCAGATATGTTAAACTTGGAGATGGACAAACTGTCAATCTGGTTTAAAGCAAACAAGCTTTCTCTAAATCTTAAAAAGACTAAATTTATTGTCTTTAAACCAAGACAAAAGCGTTCAATTTGTAATATTCAAATAAGTATAGATAATCAAAATATTGTTAAAGTAAAGGAGACAAATTTTCTAGGCGTAATTTTGGATGAAAACCTAAATTGGAAGTCGGAAATATCTCACGTTGCAAGTAAAGTTGCGAAGTCAGTCGGTATAATATCTAGATGCAGCTTCTTTCTTCCTAAATCGTCTTTACGTATGCTCTACTATTCCTTAATTTATCCTTATTTTTACTACTGTAATATCGTTTGGGCTTCGACCTATAAAACTAATCTCCGCCGCCTTGTTATCCTGCAAAAGCGCATTATTAGAATTATTAATAAATCACATTTTAATGCTCATACTGACCCCATCTTTAAGGACCTCGGTATACTAAAATTTAATGATATCCGTTTGCTTCAACTGGGCCAATTTATGTATTCTTGCAAAAATACATTCTTACCTCCAAAGTTTAATAACAATTTCTCTCAAAGCAATCAATTTCACTCTTACAATACAAGAAATTCCCAGGCCTACCGTCTTCCGTTTTGTCGTACAAACACGAAAAAGTTCTCGCCCTTTTTTCAAGGGCCTAAGTTTTTTAATTCACTTGACAACAAGATCATCAACTCTCAATCCCTCTCCTCTTTTAAGAAAAAACTGAAGATTAAATTATTGAGTAAGTATGAAAACAGTTTATAAATCTTTCCATCTTCGACTTTTTGCCTTCTTTTCTTCTATTAATGTGAAACAGCTCTAGCTCATAGTTCGAGGAGGCCTAACCTCTCATAAGCTCCTATAGTTTCTGTTAGGTCTCCTCGCCACTTCTTTTTTTTTTTTTTCTCTTCTTTTCCTATATTTTTGTAATTAGTGTGGCAAATAAAAAATAAATAAATAAATAAATAAAATTAATTAATATCAATTTATTAACTTCATTAAAGGGTGTATGTGGTTTCTATTACCGATTGTTACATAATTTCCATTTCAAGTTAAGTCAGTTTTTAGGACAATGAAATAAGAGACACCTGATTGCGGTACACAGACGAGAAGGAGTTTCAAGATCATTATAAGCTAAAAGACATTTCATAGAGAAGATAAATAAGGATAATATTGCAGAAAAGAGGTACGAATTTCACTACTATAATTTGTTTGACTTCAGAATTCATCAATTAATTTCTTATCCTGGTTTTTGTTTAATTCATGCTGAAATAATAATTATATAAAGATATTATACTGGAAGTCACAGGAAAAGATGGCCTTCAGAGCTAATTAAAGACTCAAGCAGACTCAGTATCTTATCTGACAGATTCAGCAACCCCTTTCTGATTGCTGATGCCAACAGAAAGAAGATCAATAAATGGCATAGGATCCAATGCTGAGTAAATACTCTGACTTTCCTCCACTGCAAAACCATGTAAAAGGAAATTCACTATACACTGTATAAAGATTCTTGATGACCCCGATGGAAATCAGAAAATGGCAAAGAAGCTACCTGATTGATGGTTGAACAAAGAATAGAACCGAGGTGATGATTCAAGTCCAAAACACAGCTGTGTAGCCGTGTGACGTGTGCAAGGAGTTTATAAAGCTAACACTATCAGAAAAAATGCAGTTCATACATGCAAGAGGTCTCTGTTACGGTTGTTTGAGATGGGGTCACCTCCGTAAAGACTGTTGTTAACGAAAGAACTGTGCCTCTTGCAGTGGTCATCACCCAACCCTACAACGATGATGCCTTCATGAAAGATAAGCAAGACACAAAGAGAACAGTTCCTTTGGTGACCTCTCACCAGGTAGAAGCCCCCCATTCAAATAACCATGCCGTTTCGGTGTGGCTTCATCATGAGCAAGGCCCTCAAGAAAATGAACTCGTTTATGTGCTTCTGGAAGACCAATCAGATGCTTGCTTAATTAAAGAATCAGTTCTGGAGAGACTGAGCTAAATGGTCCTCAAGTTCAGCTTAAGTTGTCAACGACCCTGGTGGAGGAAGTCATCATGTGTGAAAAGATAGACGGCTTAACTGTATAAGGCCTCAATGAAGCCAGCAGCATTCACATACCAAGAGCATACTTGCGAGAGGATATTCCAGCCAAGCGAGGCCAAATCTCAAGACCAGAGACAGCACGGAACTGGCCACACCTTGGCCAGCTTAGGCCTTACTCAGGGTTTGTACAGGTCATGGAAAACATGGAAAGTCATGGAATTTTAGAATTTCATTTTCCAGGCCTGGAAAGTCATGGAATTTAAGTGTGGGTCATGGAAAGTCATGGAAAATCATGTTTGTTAAAAAAGTACAAAACCAATTAAGATTTTTCGTTAAGAAAATCGTAAAAATGTACCCAAAAGGAAAGATGATTTCCAAGAAAATTTTCAAATCTAGGTCATGGAAAACTTGGAAAAGATCATGGAAAGTCATGGAACTTCAAAAGCTCAAAAGAGTACGAACCCTGTTACAGAGAAGATATTGAGGTTGGACTGCTCATTGGAGCGAGTTGCACGCGAGCCATCAAATTGACAGATGTGATACCTGAAAGCAAATGTAATCCATGTGCGAAGAAGACTGTGCTTGGATGGGGTGTTATTGGCGTGGTTAACCCAATCAAGAACGATGATGGTCATTGTTCATGTCACGATATTGCCTCTCTGGAAGTTAATCCTAGCAATGGGTAAAGGATGTGTCACTTCGCCCCCAAGACAAAGGTAAAGGAGCCATTTCAGCCTCTTGAAGTGATGAAAATGTTTGACACGAAGCAAACAAAGATGGCCAAATCCTTTCCCATGACGATGTGAAGTTCATCAAAAAAGCCAAAGATGGGATTCATCACAGAGACAATGGACACTACGAGTTACCATGGAAACACGTACAAGTAAAGGGTGACTAATTCAAGCAGCACCAGAACTACCAGGGAGCAGTTTTTCCTTGGGAACGACAGTCTGGCTCGCAACAAGAGTCTCGCTAGATTTAACAATGTCATGCCGATTCCTCCGATAAACTGTACTTCCAGACTTGACCAGGAAACTACAAAGACCCCAATTTCTCAAAAAGATATTTCACAGTCTTTACCACATTTTCTGCCTTGCTGTTCGATTGAGGATATCTAGGTGAGCTGGTAACGTGATTGAAAGACCAGTTTTTTGCGAATGCTTCAAACTCCTTAGACGCAAACTACGGACCATTGTCAGAAACTAGAATCTCCGCCACCCCAAAAAATGGTCTTCAACAATGGTCTTCAACTCGCGAACCACGGCTGATGTTGTGATGGCTTGGAATATGGAGGCCTCTATGAAATTACTGAAATAATCAGATACAACCAGAAGGATGTGTCCATTTGACTCGCACAAATCAGCAGGTACTTTAGCCCAGGGTCGCGAAATTACTTCATGTTGATGGAGTGGCTCCTTAGTCTGAGACGTGCGATAGGCTACACACACGTCACACTTTGAGATATAATCTTTGACATCTGATGCAATTCTGGGCCAGAAAAGGCACTCTAGAACTCTTCTCAAGGAACCCTCTACTCCTATATGTTTAGAATGTGCAACAGACATCAGTTCCTTGTGCATACACATGGGAACAACCAAACAAGCGCCCTTGAAAACCAGCACATCTTGTACTACTAACTCATCACGAAAATCAAAATAGGGACTCAAACACTCCCAGACATCTGACTTTCTTTTAGGTCAGCCATTTTGAATGAAACCACAAAGCTAAAAAACCGGGTCATTAGCAGAAGCGTGGGTAACCTGTTGCCAAAGGGCGCCACTCACAGGCAAGTTAGCTCTATGGTCAACTTATTCCAATGCTCAGACAAAAACAGAGGCATTAACTTCAGGCAAATGAGCTTGGCTGAAAGTATCAGGAATCACCATCTTCTCTCCTCTTAGGTACCGATAAGTAACATCCAAGTCGTACTTCTGCAACCTCAAAAGCATTCTCGGAAGATGCTTGGGTGCAACAGACAGTTCTTTCTGGAAAATGGACTCAAGGGACTTGTGGTCTGTTTGTACTCCAACCATAAATGTAGGCATTTCTCACAGGCAAAAGCAATTGCCAAAAGCTTCTTCTCAAGTTGTGCACAGTTTTCATCCAAAGGGGAGACTTCCCTTTGGACTCATGGATAAAGTCGACCAGAAGTTAGATGATTTGCTAGACAAGGATATTATCGAGGAGATACCGGACACTCCTACTGCATGGGTATCACCGTTGGTGGTAGCCCCGAAGCCGGACGGAGACATTCGAGTATGCATAGATATGAGGAGGGCAAACGAAGCGATAGAACGTGAGCGACATCCAATTCCCACAATTGAGGAAATCCTATACGATCTAAATTCAGCAAGTTGGATCTCAAATGGGGATTTCACCAAGTCGAGCTGGAGGAAGAGTCGAGAGAGATAACAACATTTGTTACCCACCGAGGCCTGTATAGGTACAAAAGACTCATGTTCGGGATCTCATCGGCACCAGAAAAGTACCAGAAAGTCATATCGGATGTACTACAGGGATGCAGCGGAGTAGCGAATATTGCAGATGATCTGATTGTTCACGGAGTAAACCTGGAGGAGAATGATCAGAATTTGCATGCAGTTCTACAGTGTCTGCGGGGGAGTGGACTGACTTTGAATGGAGCGAAGTGTGGGTTTAGGCTATCTAGGTTGACCTTTTTTGGGCATGACCTTAGTAGTGAAGGGGTTGCACCAAGCGATGAGAAGGTTGCTGCAGTTGTGAATGCACAGGCTCCGAAGAATACATCAGAAGTGCGGTCTTTTGTGCAGCTTGTGCAGTACTCGTCAAAGTTCATCCCCAACTTTTCACAAGTGGCAGAACCTCTACGGAAATTACTCAGGAATGGAGAACCCTTTGTCTGGGGTAATGAACAGCAGGTTGCATTTAAGAAGCTGAAACAACTGATGACGTCAGCGAATGTGTTTGCCTACTTCAGGGGTGACTGCAAGACAAGAATCGTAGCAGATGCGGGTCCGGATGGACTGGGAGCGGTAGCGCTGCAACTACAAGAGGGGGAATGGAGAGCAGTGTCGTATGCTTCGAGGAACCTTACAGAGGTTGAAAGGCGTTATGCACAAACGGAGAAGGAGGCGCTGGCTTTGGTTTGGGCTTGCAAGAGGATGAATCTCTACGTGTATGGGCGCGAGTTTGAGCTAGAGACAGACCACAAGCCTCTGGAGTGTATCTTCAGCAGAACATCCAAGCCATCAGCGAGGATCGAGCGTTGGATACTTCGCCTACAGTGTTACAATTACCGAGTGGTGTACCACCCCGGGAAGACAAATATCGCGGACGCGTTGTCCAGGCTGAACCAGGCCAATCCAAAGGATCCTAGCAGTGAGGAAGAGGATATCGTCAGATTTGTTGTTCAAGAGAGTACACCAGTTACCTTGACTCCAAGAGAGATTGAGAGGGAGTCTGAGAACGATCCAGAATTAGCAAGTGTGCGTCAGTACATCAACACAGGCGATTGGTCGCAATGTAAGATGCCAGGCTATGTAAGTGTGAAGAACGAACTGTGTACCATAGGGAAACTAGTGCTCCGGGGAGATAGGATCGTGATACCCCAGAGTCTCAGGAAATCTGTATTGGAATCAGCCCATGAGGGACATCAGGGCGTTGTCAAAACGAAGAGTATATTGAGGACCAAGGTGTGGTGGCCTAAAATGGACGTGGACACAGAACGGATGTGCAAAGGCTGTCATGGGTGTCAGGTCGTGGGACAGTTTTCACCCCCTGAACCAATGCAGAGGGTCGAGCCACCTACTGGACCTTGGCAGGATGTCGCAGCAGACCTGATGGGACCAATGCCCAGCGGAGAGAACTTACTAGTCGTCGTTGACTATTATAGTCGATATTACGAGGTGGTAGTTATGCGGTCAACTACCACACCCAAGGTAGTGGAGGCCTTGACAGGAGTCTTCTCTAGATTTGGATACCCCTACTCACTCAAGACGGATAACGGTCCACAATTTGTGAGTAAAGAGTTTGAGGAGTTCTTACATGAGTGTGGAATTGAGCATAGGAGATCACCACCGCTTTGGCCACAAGCCAACGGCGAGGTAGAGAGACAGAACAGAACTCTATTGAAGACCCTTAAGATTGCAGAAGTAGAAGGGAAGAGGTGGACGGAAGAATTGCCAAAATTCCTCCTGGGGTACAGGTCAACACCTCAAGTCTCTACAGGTGCTACGCCTGCCTTTCTAATGTTTGGTAAGGAAATCAAGACCAAACTACCAGAGTTGAGACCAGACAAGTCAGTGATTAATGAGAGTATGAGGGACAGAGACTGGAGTCACAAGTTAGCACAGAAAGCCTATGCAGATGGAAAGCGTGGTGCTGTACCAAGTCCGATAGTTCCAGGAGACCAGGTGCTGCTAAAGAACACCAAGAGTACTGGAAAACTAGCGCCAAACTTTGAGCCAGAACCCTACACTGTGCTAGCAAAGGATGGACATCAAATAACTGTGAAATCCAGTGAAGGAGCTGTTTACAGAAGGGACAGTTCTTGGGTTAAGCCATATATTTCATCCGATGAAGTAGAACTTGACCCAGAGGACACTATGATTAAAGACACGGGCACTAAGGTCAAACACACAGACACTTCAGACCCAAAGCCTGTTGACTTAGAGTGTTCGAGACCAAAGAGGACCATCAAACAACCGGAGAGACTTAAAGATTATGTTTTGAGTAAACCCTAAGAGACTACAGAATACGTCTGTACAAGAAACTGTTGTTGACATTAGAAACTCTTGCTGACATATTATTTGATTAAGTAGTAGTATATTTAAACCGTAATAGTGTTGAGAACGTTTATACTGTTATAGCGGAAAGGAAGGGATGTAGTGTTCCCGTATTAATACTTCATGTATGCGTATGTTGTAAACCGCAAAGCATTATGGTTTGTTCTTGTTGGCAGCCATCTTTGAGTAGCATGGCGAGTATTATTAAACATGTTGGGTTCTAAAGGAATCGAGTGATATTGTGTGGCCATCCAACCGAGGACAGTACAGCAACAAGCTGCGAATCATCCAGAGTCACCGCTGAAATCTCTTGCACGCCAAAACCTTTGGTTTAGCCGCTATTCCAAAACACGCATTTGCAAAATGGTTTTGTTTGTTACACTTTTTACACCTTTCCCGAATGCTTTGACAAATCATGCATACGCCCATGTCAAGCGCTCTCATTGGATAATCGTAACAAAAAATGTAAAAATAAATGTCAAGTGTTCACGGCTTGAGTGTCCGCACTGTAAATCTCTTTCAATGAAAGACACTATTTATAAGTGTGATAAATATTGACTCATGCAAATTATCCAGCTACTCGTTGAACGTAATTTTCTTTTTATATGACATTTTGTTGCCAAAAAAGATGAAGTTTCGGAGACAAAGTTTCTGAGACAAATTCAGACTATTTGTCATGATTAACCAAATGGTTAACCATCGAGAATGACACCCTAATGACGTCACGATTGCAATAAACGGTCATTTCGATAGTACCATTTGACTTGGCGCATTTAATTACCTAGGATGGCAACCTTTTTCCCCGGCCTTACTATACTACATGCGCTGTGATTGCGAAAAGTTACACCCAACACTATTACAAGAAACGGCTTTCCGAATTTTCAAGCAAAACTATATCTTTCAAAAAAAATTTTCGAAAAAAAATTTCTCCAAAAAAAAAAAGAGTTTCACCAAACTCTAATTCAAATCACAGTGCATG
This sequence comes from Blastomussa wellsi, assembly GCA_947652115.1. NCBI lineage: Eukaryota > Metazoa > Cnidaria > Anthozoa > Scleractinia > Plerogyridae > Blastomussa > Blastomussa wellsi. The sequence continues at coordinate 11,759,425 of OX393569.1, forward strand.
TAGTAATCTCACCATAATATCACCTCATTCCCTGATATACACCCACACTGAAAAACTTCATTGAATGACATCATTTCAATAAGAAACAACACATGCTGCAATTCAATTATAACCATTTACTGTACTTCATGAGAAACCTCTTCTCGTAAAATGCAAAAAATACTTAAAAACTCTTTATTCAAAATTTAATGTTAATTCTTTGATTTTCTCATCTTTTTCATTTAGGATTTTTTCTAAAGCTTCATCTTTTGAATATTTGACATATCTTGCTTTTGTTGCAATTCTTTTTCCTTGAATTTTTACTTGAAAATAATATAGTCCATGGGCCAAGTGGCTTTTCATTACCACTCGGAGGGACAAAGGCTACCATATATCAAATTAAAGCTTATCATGTGTGGATTTCAAAAATATATGATGGAAATGTTGTAAGAGTAGCTTAAGGGAGTCACGTGACCTTGAATTTTGCATAATTAGCATAAATTGATAATATACTAAAATGCGGGTTTTAGCAAGTAAGGCTGTAGATTCTGCATAAAATAAAGCAGGCATAGAAAAGATATAATGTCTGTAAAGTATTTTGTCACTTTTAAGGATAAACAGTCACGTGGCAGTGACGTCACTTCCGGTCACGGTAAAAAAACTCAATTTTTGTCTATATTTTTACTTTTTCCCCTTTTTTCTTTTATGTGATTCAAAAATACAATTCAGAGTATTCTTACCATAAAAAGCACTAAAAGATATAGCAATTAGCATTATTCTAAATGTATGTTCAAATAAGAATTAAACTGGGTACCCTGTATTCTTAGCATGATAAGTGTTTCTCATGGGTAGGTGATATGTTGAAAATGTTACACCCACACTCAAGAGACTTCAGTCAAAGTCAACGTGCTCTTCATCCAGGTCTACCTGGATGTCCTCCTCTTCATCTGGCTGGTTAGAACAAGTTATTAGGCGGCAAAGGTCGGAGCACTTTAAGCCATTTCGAATGCAGTCACATGAATCATCATTACAGGCCTTCTTGCACATACATGACATAAGCTCTATTACAGCTGTTGGTGCCGGGAGTCCACTCATCCAATCTATCACCAATCTCTCTTGAGCTCCGTCATTTACAAGAGACCAGCCATGACCAACTGGGGATGGAATGTCGTTGTTTCGTAGAGAATTTTTCCATATCGCCGCTTGATAGTTGGCTCGCCGGCAATGCTTGTACAAGCTGTCTTGGCATGGAGGCAGCTGATGGGATTCCGCTTCACCTGAATGAATATATGAATATATATCATAGGTATGGGGCGGTAAAACATTTACATTTACATTTATCGCTGAATTTATTTCTTTGTTATTGTGATCTAATTTCTTAATATTATGCAGATAGCTAGGTGTCTCCGATTAGCGAACTTCATATGACACTTTAATAAAGTTTATTATTATTATAATTATTGTTATTATTATTACCCTTCTTTGCACAGAAGACCGAATATCTGCATTGATTCACGTCTGAGATACCGTTCTTTGAGCCATACATATCACAGACAAATGCCTCTAACTGCATCAGAAGATCTTCAGACATCAACCAGTTTTCTCCAAGTTGCTGGAACGTGCGTTGGTATTCCTTTTCCCTCAGTAACCTCTTCAGGGGCTTCACTTTCCCAATCCCTGCAAACGCACTCACTGCATCACAACCCGTAAATGCGTGCAAACCTGGTAGTGCTTTGCACGCATCCTGGGCAATGACGTGTGCTATTTTTCCAATGTCCACATACCGAGCATTCAGTTGAGAAACACAACGCTGATAAATCGGTACATCAATGGAAAATGAAAACGCTAAGCTCAGGATTCTAACGTCTGTGTCTTCCGAGGATACAATGATTGACCTATATCGCTGCTCATTTGCTGCATGTTGCACATGTAGGAGAAGTCGTGTATCAGCCTCCTCTTGTTCGGATCTTAGCTCTTCTTCTTCCTCTACTCTCTCGGCAGTGATCTTGTAGCATCGGTTTCCACATGTTACATACAGCTCCTTGTCTTCCAGTCTCTTGCGACCCGGTGTTTTTTGCCAGTGTTCCACAACAAATCTGATAAGACTTGTTTTGTTGTCACCATTGCGTAAAAAATTCTTGAATTGCTTGACCTTCTGGCCAGCCGCAAGGTTCTTGAAAGTTATTGCATCACTTTCACCTCTGAGTTCTCTTTCTGCTGATTTAATGGAAATGTCTCTGTACACGTCAAATACGACATCCACTCTATCGCTACCCTCCACCTCACGCAACACTCTAGATAAAATATTGTCTGCGATCTCACCAAATGTGAGATAATCTACCTTCAGCTTTTGGACCAGAGCCATCCCATCTATTAGGTAAGCTGAAGGCCTTGTTACTTCTACCGTTGGCTGTATCAGTTTCTCTAATTCTTTGCCAAGTTGTGCCTTATTGATCTTGCGGGGAAAGCCATTGTTGCAGGCCAGGGAAGCAGGAAGAGGGCCTAATGGGTGCTTTAACACATCTTGCATTTGCAGATTGCGGCTTTCAGCAATTATGATCATCCGCGCAAACAAATTTCGATCAGCGCGCAGAACAGTTTCTGTGTCTTTGCCCTTTGCCACTGTCTTTGTCTTCGATAAAGCACTGAAGGTTTTCAGCTTTTGCTTCTTCAATTTGTCATTGAACCTTACCGTTGGGGGCTGTGATTCGAGACGGGTCTTCTTGAAATCAGCGTAGGCTGCCTCTCCAACTTTATAGGCGGTCGCAAGGTCTTCTGCTATAGCAGTAGTGGCAACAGCTCCTGTTGAGATGCTGGACAGTTGCATATGACCTGCAAATGGATCTGTCCAGTTCTTGATTAAATCAACCATTGCGGCAACATCTTTCTCATCTTGGGCAATGCGAGACGAGTGAAGGTCAGCATGGCCGTGCTTCCCTTTGGCATAGCGAACCATTTCGCGCAAACTGCGCAGGAACAAAGTTCTGAATTCTGCCGTCAAGTAGTACCTTTGTACAGCTCCAGGTTTCAAACTAAAGCCCTTAGTACCCCCAGGTGTTTGGGTATCTCTATTTACGGTTTCTTCAAGAGTCTGGTCAACGGGAATTCTTCCAAATGTATTGTCGTTGCTCAACTGAACTGAAAATCCACCATTTCTCATGAACTCGTGTACCTCAGGGTGCTCATCTGGTAGACTTGTCATATCGCTATAATAAGCTGACATGTATCTTGCGTAGTTGATAGCATCGTAGGAAAAGCACCATGGGAGCATCTGGCGGACACAGGAGAGATGGAGTTCCCAATTCCCTTCTCTAGAAGCACGGATCATGTGAAGTAGTAGCTCGATCATGTCTATATAGGACATCCAGAATTCTGAAAGGGGGCCATTGGTATTCCGAAGATGAAGAGTGTATTCAGCAAAAAGGTCAGAAAAACGCTGGAAAACTCGGCTCTTAAAAACTTCATCGTGTCTTTCTTTAGACAGTTCATCAGCCAGGGTACCAATTTCATCAAGACATGTTTGTACTTGACGACTGTCCGCTGGGTGTGACTCGTCAAGCCAAGGATAAAATCCTTCCACTGCCACCCTCATGAATGCTTCGTAAGCCAGTTTGTGCACACGAACACCCCTGTTATAGTTTCGGCCCTCCAGAACTGCAGACACGGATCCCTCAGCCACTACCCCAGCTTCAATAAATAAGTCCTTTAGACCAGCATGCAGAAACCTTTTACCGATGATAGAGATCAATGTACCAAGGGTATGAAAAGTTCCAAGACGTAGAACTATGGGCTTGAACTTCTCATACTCCTTGCACTTCACCTCAAACGCCTTGGCATAGATGGCCTGATCGAAAACACATATGATGCTTGTGAGATGGAGCGAGCGCATGATAGTGAGTGATCGGTTGAGGGCTTCGTTGACGGTGGAAACATCAGTGGCTGGTGCATTAATGGTTGGCAAATAGCCTACATTACTGGGAATGATGGCGTCTTTGTCGTGAACCATGATGTTAAACCCAGTCCAGCTGCTGACCTTTTGTTGGTGGGCTGCATAATGTAGACGAGCAAGGATGAACAGCAGATTCTTCTTTGTAAATTCTTTAAGAATTGTTTCGCCATCAACCTCCCTCACTTTTCTTGGTGGGGGCCCAACTCGCTTGCCGACATTGTAGATGGGGAGAGGCTCTTCTGGGGCAGAGAATGATCTTTTCTTTGTCTTGTCCACCTTGGGGACCACTATTTTCTGATTAGGGCCGTAAGTAACAGGCTGAACGGCGATACCATTAACACGATGCGATGTCCCACCTCCGGACAGGGTTCCTTCGAGCCTATCAATGTTGTCAAAGGCGAGGACAGTATATGTACCTGGGTATATGTTGCTTGGGAGAGGGACGCCATCTTCAGGTGTCATGGCAAGTTTTTGTAGGCACAGGGCTGTATCAACCTCTTCGAGTTGAGAATATGATATACCGTGCCCAAGACGGTTTAGAATTTGTATAAGCTCAACATTACCTGAAATAGATTGACATTTTAATCCTGAATAAATTGCAGCCACTTGTAAAAACATTTATAATAAATTTTAAAATAATGCAATACCTGTTAGCGATTTGACTGCTGAGGGTAACAGAATGTGTTTTGCAGGCTTGTATCGACCATGGGTTATACCAAACATAAGGTCTTGACCAACAGAACTGCTACCACCCAGAACATACCGAAGAAAGGTTGTCACTAGAGTTGGAGCGTCACTGTTTTCCTGGGTGATATTGGAGGGATCTGGGGGCCACTCTTGTTTAGCGCAGTGTTGCTTTACAGACTGCCTAATCTCACTAGCTACATCTTTTAAACTTTCCCCAATGTGTGAACGAGAGGCCCTTAAAACGTTTACTTCCTTTTGTAGGCGATGGTTTGATAAGACTAGCTGATCCCGTGTGAGGCTATCTGGGTAGACGATAACTTTGTTAGATTCATTTTGAATCAAGTGTAAGGAATCTCCAAATTCAACACTAAGTTTTCTTCTTAAGTGAGTTATTGTTGATGGCTTGATTTTTATTACCCCAGATTCCAACATCCATTCTCTAAGCATATCACTTAATTGTGCAAGCTCTATTATATTATTGCTCTGAAATAATTCATTCCTTATATAATCGCATAATCTAGAAAATGCGTTGAATTCCGCCTCAGTATAACTCTCAGGAAGTTCTTCAGTATCTGTTGTATTAACAGATTTGCTGTTTGTCCTTGTATAATTCTTGTAGCAGGAATGGTGCCAGTGAGCTTCGGCTGCAACCAGCTCTCGGCTTGCCAGGGCCAGGATTCTCTTGTCATGCTTTATTTCTGCAGCTTTTCTCACTGTATCATCGACTCTGAGTTGTCTGGCTTGTGTTAAGCCCTCCCTTGATTTTGAACCTTTAACAAACTTCTCTTTCTTTTCACAAAAGATGCACTGTTTCTCGTACACCCGGGAGCTGGAAGTACTTGGCTTTCCTTAAATAAATTGATGTTTTGATAATTTTATTAAGAATTTTACTTTTCATAGCAGAATACAAACAAGATATTTATATAGATAACTATAACTATAACTAAAATACTGCAATACTGAAACGTTCCTTTCCATACACAACTACTCTATGATTATCTTATTTCTGTAAGATTCTTTCTTTTTATTTAGCCAAACAAGCATCCTACCTTGTCTTATAGATGATCTCCTCTCTAAATGACTCGTCTCCACCTCCACCTCCTTCTCTTTTTCATCATTCTTACTCTTTGTAATTCGATCTAAGTCATGTTTGTGTGTAAACGTGCTTCGACATTTGCGATGGTAAAATACTCCATTCGGGATTTGGTCATTGGCAACCTGTACACTAAGAATGCCTTCGTGATCTCGGATTTGACCAGCTTTTTGCAACGTTTTCCATGAGTCAAGAGAATTTGGACTGATTAACGTTGTGTTGTCATCAGTACAATGTATTATGCAATAAGGCTCAGTTCTTTGTCTTTTACGAGGTACGCTTGAATCCATATTTGTTCACATCTTTGAGGACTGTAATTACCACAAAAACAAGATGGCTTCCTTGTACATTTGTGCCCAGTCTTTTGCAAGAGTAACGCCACAGGGTCACCATACCGGTGAAAAATCGCTCGATGATTAATCATGCATCTGAAATACCACTACTTATATTATCTTTTACTGCTTTTCATATGTTATAAAATGTACTTTTGAATCACATAACAGGAAGAAGTAAAAAAAAACAAAAATAGGAAAAATATACAAAAAATGGAGGGTTTTTTACCGCGACCGGAAGTGACGTCACTGTCACGTGACTTTTTATCCTTAAAAGTGACAAAATACTTTACAGACATTATATCTTATCTATGCCTGCTTTATTTTATGCAGAATCAACAGAATTACTTGCTACAGCCGCATTTTAGTATATTATCAATGTATGCTAATTATGCAAAATTCAAGGTCACGTGACTCCTTTAAGCTACTCTTACAACATTTTCATCATATATTTTTTAAATCTATACACAATAACCTTTAATTTGATATATGGTGGCCTTCGTCCCCCCAAGTGGTAACGATCCGCCATTTTTAGCCACTTGGCCCATGGACTAATAAAACTGATCAACTTCATTGTCTTTAATTTTTATTTTATCTTCTAACATTGCTATCCTTGCTCTTAACTCATCTTCTTTTTCTATTTCAACTTTGTATTGTGGTTTAAACTCTTTTTCAGGTATGCATTTTTTTATTCATTAACTTATCACCATATTTTTCATGAAAATGTTCAATATGAGCTTTTTCAACTTTTTCTAAAGATTTTTTACATTCACTTGGTGCTTTGACAATTAAATTGATTTTTGGCTTTTTCCAATATCTATATTCAGCACTTTTTTATCAGTCTTATGTTGTTCTAACCGTTTTTCTCATTTTTGAGCTGTACAAACAATATATATTTTATCACAATCTTTGAACGTAACATTTTAAATCAATCCATTTTGAAACAAACTATTGAAACGTGTATTAACTAATTCTAAATCAGGTTGTTTTCTTATTCTGTAAAAATTGTTGACTTCTTTGTTATTTAAATGTATGTGCTCGAAAGTAGTTGTTCTTGAAAGAGCAGTATAAAATTGTTTTCTGTCCATCATATTACAATCCCAAATGTTATATGGTTCATTGATTGTCGCTCCTTGATAATGATAAATTGTACTCCAAAAACTTGGTAAAAACAAATTTGCTAACTCATTAATGTGAAACCAATGACCATTTATCAGAAAATGTAAACCTCTTGTAACTTTTCTTCAAAACATGTAATTTGAAACTCCATTGAATTAAACACGTTTTTATCTTTGATATTTTCAGTTGCTATTACTAACATATCTTGACAAACACGATATCTTTCTTTTTTGCCATTATACAATGTATGTGAAATCAATCTCAATGTAATCTTTATTCATTGTAAAATTAACACATTTTAGTAACATCTCTTCTTAGTTTATTTAAATAGCAAATATTCTTGTATAATGATTTATCTTGCCATTCTTCAAAAATTTAGTCAATTCTTTGTGACATTTTAAATCATATTGACCACATCCTTCAATGTATTCTAATTTCTGTTTATCATCCCACATGTTTAAAATAGTTTGTGATTCATCATAATTGTAATGTATTACAGAACCACCTTCAACAGAACTGCATTGATTTATATCACCAAACAAATGAACAGTTAGTATTTCTATATTTACAATATGCTTCATATATTTTTGTAATCCATTTATTTGGATACATGCTATATTCTTCAATAAATATTGTTTTATCTTTTAAATCATCAATATCTCTGCCATTATAATCACAAAAGTAAGAATCGAATGCATGACACACTTTTTGTAATTCTTCAGGTAATTTACTCTTAACGTTCTCGATGGCTTTATTTGTAAATTTTACTCTTTTTACTTTTACAATCCATATTAATTTCAACATTTTCAGTATAGCTTGACTTATCACAAATCTATTGATTGAATTGTGTTATCAGAAAATACTGTTTCTTTTTGTTGCTCTTTTATGAGAAATATATCATCATATTTATCAATTGATACTTCTTTGCCCTCATTTAATGTACTAGTCCAACAACATAATACAATATTGCAATATTCCATTAATTTTTCTACCAAAATTGCCAGTAAAACTGTTACAAATCTTTTTGGCTTGACTTTCATCAAAATTATTAAACACATATGCAATAAGTGGTTGAAAAGTATCAGGTTTCAAAGCACGTTTTGATCTTATGATATTCTTGATATTTTTTGCAACATGTTTAAATTTTTGACCAAACGATGTATCAAATCTGAATGATAAAAACCAGCTTCGATTTTCATTGGCACACCAAAATTATGGATCACTGTTTCGTGAATGTAAATTTCGCCATTTATTGTTAATTGTTGTTCTGAAGAATATTTTTTGATTGTATCATGAATGCTATAAACAGGAATTGCTCTTTCATTGTTTAAAAAAATAGATGTATAACACTTTGAAATATCTATTGAAACAAGATCATTTGGTAAATCTTCATCAGATGTTCATTGAAGAGCCCTTGGATAATATTGATCTAAATACTCTCTTGCTAGATTGCTAAATTTGTTAGAATAAACTATTTGCAATATTTGTATAACTCTGATTGACCCTCACAAAATCATACGTTTGATGAGTTTTTAATAATTTTTTACAAATCATTTTATCATTCAAGCAGTACATATTTTTTTTTCTCATCAAGAAATCCATCAAGCATTCCATTTGAATTCCAATGAAGATATTCAATATAATAATTGTGACTTATTGTGTACTGTAGTATAGCATCTTTCATTTTTGCATCTGGTGGAAGAATTACAACAGTATTTTCTTTGTCTAAACCTGCTACCTTCAATGTTTTTGATTTTGTGACATTGATGAATTTGTGAAATTTGATAATTTGCTTCCGTATTCTGTATTTGTGATTAATTTTGGTTCAAAACCCATTAATTCACCAAATTGGGAGTTTCGTAAATCTAATTGATAATCATCATCCAGTTCGATAACCACAGGCCGACCACCCGATGTTTGAGTTTGTTGTGTGACACCGATCAATGGCGGATACAAAAGAAACATAGATGTACATAAATAAGTTGGCCGCGATTTGCTATAAATACAGTTTATCCTACATGTTCAATAAACGTTGAGGTGAAATGTTAATCGAGTCTTGTGTGCTATTTTTTGCCCATTCTGAGCCGTTTAAGGCATGATTTCGCAAGATAATTTATCTACCCCTAGTTCATATCGAAGAGAAAGAGAGACAAGGCAGGCAGCACGACAGCCGGCGACCACGACCTTGTCCGGTTCAAGCCCAAACTGATGCTAAACCATCATAATTCTCACCTCGAAAACTCTGGCAACTGATCGAGCACAAATTTCTTCACACTTGAGCCGAGCTTGAGCTTCATCCTGAAGAATGCGAGTTAATTCGAATCTACCAATGGGAGGCGGCCTTGGGCTTTTGAACTGCCAATGGGCCAACGGCAGCATGCGTTGCTATGCGTTGATTGGTAGATTTGAATTGACTCGCATTCCTTTGGGCACGAATCTGGCACCGATCATATTGAGAAAGCTGTTTCTTGGACTTCAGGATCGCTTTTCTCGGAAACTTTTGGAAGGATGAAGCTCAAGCTCGGCTCAAGTACGAAGAAATTTGTGCTCGATCAGTTGCCGGAGTTTTCGAGGTGAAAATACCCTCACAAAAATTGCTGTCAATGGAGTTACTGCCTTTTTATTTTATTTATTTCATTTTATTTTATTATCTTGCCACACAGAATAACTTACAAGTAGAATAGAAAAGATAATAAATAGTTAATTAATATTAAATTTAAAATGAGCATACAACTTGGAAGAAGTGACTGTGGCGGGGAAATCTCCGAGAAGCAAAGCTTATGAGAAATAGAGATTTCCCCCCACGGGCAATATAAATACTAGGCGGCATTTAGAAATCAAGAAAAGACGTGTATTTTAAGTGTATAAGTGTACTTAGACAAAAGATAGATATAAAGTATTAAGGTGGCTCGATACCCAACATACAACTTTTGCTCAGAATCAAACTTAATCAGAAGAAACCACCATCATGCAACTTGTTGCCATGAATGATGATGACAAACACAATGATGTTTGGGTCTCTTGTTGCCATGGAAATGGTACAAGCTTTGGTAAAGTGTCCCAGAGGGTGCTTTTCTTATAACAATAATTGAGAAAAAACACCAATTCATTCAGAAAAGAAACTATTTTTTAAAAATCATGTTTACAGTGGTCTATGCAATGAACCAAAAATGGTTGGCTGGCATTCAATACTTGCAGAGAGAAAAATCTGAAAAGTTGCAAATTGCAAAAACAGGCCTTTCTGGCCAATACCCAGCACCAGTGTTTTCCCTGTTGTGGCAAAAGAATTTGCCAGATAAGCATTATCTTGCTTCATTGCAGAGAGTGTTTATCACCCTTCAGTCTCAGCCCCAGAGGCCTGGAAAAGTTACAAGCATGGAACAATAGAAATGTTACCAGTTACCTCTTCCATGCAAGTGTGAACATCAATACTGTATAGGGATGAGAAAAAAAATCCTAAGGCTAGGTCTTATCATTTCTATAAGAAATTATCCTGCAGAATTATTTGTTTTGCATTGAAACAACAGAGGAAAATAGATGGTAGCACCATGCTCTTTCTAAGAATAGTTAGAGAATGGAGATTGCAGAAAAACAGCATACCAGCTCCAAAACAATGCAAGGATTTCTTGCAAATCTTACCTCACAAGCAAACAGTCTGAACATGTCGTTCAGTGATTCAGTCATTTAATCACAGGGTAAGCATTACAAAACAACTCTTCTGCTTTCAACTCAAATGCAAAGTTCGGCCAAAAAAGTCAAACGCAAGCCCAAGTAGTTCCTTTTTTGAAAGCAACCTTAACCAAGTAGCAACCAGCAGGAATCTGACCGCATTTCATCCTGGGAAATTTGACTTCTCCTTGAGCGGGAAAGAACTACCTTCAACCAATGTAATGTTTTTTTACAAGTCTCTGACCAGGCTTCAATAATATACTAAAAGTTTTCCAGCCACTTCCATCATTGATTGAAACTTCTATATTTGCCAGCTGAAGCCTGGTGAGACAAGGTTCATTTGCTTTATGGCCCCTTGTCCATGAAGAACAAACTGCCAGAAGCTGCCATCGAGCATATGGTTCAAGTTTGTGACATTCACAGTGCCAATAAACAGTTCTTTGGAATTGGCAAGGTTTAAGCCATCTCAGCCCTTGATGATGAGCTCCAGAACCAGCAAAAGTCCCAAAACAATGAAATTTGGGGCAATTTTTGCCCCAAATTACATTCATTTTTCACACGATTCTGCTGAGCAGAAGTCGAATTCAAGTAAGCTGAGTATGGTCACATGACCAGCTGTCATCACACATTAAATATGCATGCCAGACCTAGTCCCTGAACCAAAACATTTGCAGGAAACAGAGCCTTTATATAACCTACCCCCACTCTCTAGTTTTAAGATAAACTGCTGATTCTCATACATTCCCTTAGGGTATTGAGCCACCTTAGGTTGTATTTTGTCTGACCCTATGAGAAATTCAAAGTTGAACCTTCTATTCCAATGACAGAATTCTGCTGAGGATGAAAAACAAAATAAACTATATACTATAAACTATATACTCTAAACTATGCAGCAGACTGAAAAGGTACAGTTTGAGCCTTTGATCTATTTAAAAACCACTACCTTGTCATCGGTCACCGTCAAAAAACCTTGTGACAATACAATACAATACTAGCCAATACAAGTTCTCCCACACGTCTGGAAAACAAGCTGACATTTTTTCTTGGAATCGAATACAACCACGCATGAGCAGATTCTTATTTGTAGCAAAATCACTGTTGGATGCGCATGGGCAGACCATCATTCATAGGGAGTTATTTGTAGGTCACGTGGTAGGGTCTGGCCCAATGAAAAGGAGGGAGAATGAATTGAATGATAGTTATATTTTTCAGTCACACAGCATTTGAATTAATTTACAGATCAATGAAACCAAAATGTGACAAAAATTATCCTGCAAACCTACACACTGAACTTTCCACTATAAGCTGTCAAAAGGTGTGGGCTGAAATTAAGATAACTCAGTAACTTGAAGACAATACAAAATAAACAGGGATAAAATGGATTTCAAATTTATTTTATGTTTCATTTTATGGTATGTGTTGGTTCCTGTCTGATACCATTTGGCCAACTGCAGGACCTGCAAATATAAAATACAGCACAATTATAATATTATGTTGGGGTGAATAAGTTTTAGCCATAACCACTCAAGTGGACATCCATCACCAAATAGTTACTCACAGGACTATCAAATACAATCAGGACTATGTTTCAGCTATAATAGCCAATGGAGTGCACAGAAGATACCAGCTGCTCATTTGATTTACATGTATGTCCTATCCAAAGAGGGTATTACATCTGTCATTACACTGATTTTGGTGGTCAAGGAGTGGATCTGGGAAAAAATTCAGGAATAATAATTGCACAAACTGGTAATTGATAAGTTTCTGCAGTGACCACATTGTAAACATTGTAATTACAGATTTCAACTACAAATTGATAAGCACATTTTTAGTGGTATTTGAAAGAATAAAAAATGCTTAATGAGGGATAAAAAGCCGTGTGCAGACTTTTCCATCTGACCCAACGGAGGTCTTGCGGCTGTCTGCCAATTAAATTATAAAAAAGGAAACAATCTTTCCCAGGGTAAACAAAATTTGAGAGCAGCTTGTCCGAAGGGAAAGTTATAATTGAAGGTTTTCTTTCAAGCCCTGTTTATACATATTATTTTTTTTCCTCAGGCTGTTTCAAAGTATTATTACGTGTAAACAAATGCTAAACCAAACTGTCTTAACAAAAAAGTTGAACACCCTGCTAGATTTTGAGAAATTTCTGACAAAATCAATGTTCCAGTGACAAAACTGACACATAAGATTAAAATAATTAAAATGAGGCAAAAAATGATATATTTTAGGTGCTTTTATTGTTCTCATATGCTCTAATTACGTTCTAATTCACTACGTTCAAACGAACGTAGATTATTTTCATGTTATAGATCCATAACAGAAACTGGACAACCATGTATAGGAGGATCGCAAGCGAACCCAAGCACAATGTTTAATGGAGAGCTCATACAAGAACTACGCAATTGTTACAAGCAGAACCTAACCCTATAAACCTAGGCTACGCGACACTTAAACAACAATCATCTAGAATACGAAAGTTTCGAAGAACGCGTCCGATATCCCGACTTGGTTTTGCTCAAAGGACTCAACAGCGGTAGATCACTCGTTGGACTCAACTTTGCCTCGTGCATATATCTAAGCAAAATAGAAACTGGACAATATCCGGAATGTGTTTTTGCAATGTACACAAAATTTCCCTCCCTATAAACATCTGTTTTACTATGGGGAACAAAAATCTTTATGTGATCTTCAAGAAAAGTTATGTGCTTACATAACATCTTACTTAGCTCATTAAAGCGGAAGAAACCTGCAAAACCCAAAGTACATAACGCAGCAATCCTCAAATCCTTCAACGAAGCTCCCTCAGAGGCGAATCTGTCAATTATTTTCTTGACGAGCTCCGTGCTGATTGGCTCCTTTTTCGAGGTGGGGCTTTCTTTCCTCCTCTTCGCCGATTCGATGACATTCTTGGCACGCGCGTCATCCAGCGGATTTGGACCGTTAAGAGGAACAAACGAGTGGAACTATTTCAGAGCAGCGTGCACCATGATCAGAACCCAGTACAACTTCTTTTGGTGGGCGAAGAGCTGAAATAAATAAAGAGTTACCACAGTAGAAGAAAAGGAGTAACTGTCAGCGACGGAGTTCTTGTACCAAGCAAGAAATTTCCTTATCTCGCCAAGGTACTTTTTGGCGGTAGAATCAGCTCTGGACTTTAGTAACAATCTGTTGACCATGACCTGACTGGGGGCCAACTTCCAAGACCTGGCAGCGAAGACAATCTGAAAGAAACAGAAAAAATCTTGTCCCCTCCAAGCAAATGATCACACACAGGCTTTTTTGTAAAACGCTGCATCATTCAACATCGGAACCGCCCTATTCCTCTGTGCATGCCTGTCAAGCACTAGATTCTCTCTCCTCTCCCTTTCCTTCCCGTTTCCCTTTATGCATTTTCCCCCTTCTCTTTTCTTGTCTATTCTAATTCTTTTGTTCTCTTTACTTCAGTTTTCTTCTTCTATTTTCTCACTTTCCCAGTCTTATCAATATCAGGACACCACACACATGAATGACTCTATCTAAACCTCCATGGTCGACTTTCGACTTCTGCTCGATCCTCTGCATTCTTTCCTTTCCTTTTCTTTTCTTTTTTCTTTCTCTTTTCTTTAACTCTTTCTTTTTTACTTTCTTTCTTCCCCCTTTTTTTTAACATATACATATACCCGGCCTTCTCATCTAGTGTAGTAATCTCACCTCTGAAATATCTAATAACCGTTCTTCTCCGTAACGGAAATCAATCCTGATGCCAGCAACTTGGCCACGGAAACATTCAGAGCCCAACAGGGAATTTTCGTTCCTGCCATGCGTTAGAGCATTACAACCATCCTCCAGTACATAACCTTTCACAGCAGCAGCATAGGTAAAGGATATCAATGGCCAAAAACTAGACGACGGCCAAAACGGGATCACCAGTGTTGCTAACGCCCTTTGAATTTTCTGGTAATTTAAGACCCTAAGATAAGCACTATTGGCGGAACTACAAGGCAGTTCTCTGACTCCAAGCTCTGGACGAAAGAGTCAACACCAGCGCTTCCAGGGTTCCCGAAACGAGAGAAGATTTTTTCTGCTTTGGCGTTGTAAAATGTTTCCATACAATTGACCGAATGGGGTCCCCAGATACCCTCTAAAGTGGCGAAAACCCCGGTAGTTAGCTGCCAGTCATCAACGTCAATAAGGTGACTAAAAAAGTCCGCCTTCTCGTTCTCAGTCCTAGGTATCCACTGAATTTCCAGATTAATCTTGCTCCTTTGGGAGGCTTCAAAAATTTTAATCGCTAATTTATGGAGATCGGGCTTCATACTGTCAAGATCAACAATTTTAGCCGCTGCCTGATTATCTGTGAACCATTTTACATGAGAACTCTCTAACACAGAATTAAGGTGGTTCGATTGGATTTTTGAGTGCCGATACTTTTCAACTTTGAGCAGCTAGTGTACTGCAAAAGAGTATCTGACAGAAAATCGATTGCTCCAAGTGCACTAGAGAAAGATCGAAGTTTCAGATGAAATACGTTTTATCGTGATCGGAGTTACCATAGCAACGTAGTGATATCATGCCCCATTTTGCTCGAGACCGAATAACTTGTCACCAAGAGATAATTTTGGAAAACCCTTCCTGGATCTTTCTTCCCTTCCTGACATACTTTTCTTGAGGTCTGCCAAATTTGAAGGATTTTTGTAAGAGCGATTTCGAGAAAATTTATCGCGAAGTTTTAAGGTGTTAAAATACAACAAAATAGTGTTAGTTCGTGAATGCTATTAAAATATTTCTTCACCAGGCCTCGTGTCAGATAACTTTGGTCTAAAATAAATTGAATAGCATCCAATTACATTTGGTGAAAATCTTAGCAAAATCGTTCTATTCGATTTCTGAAAACACTGGCTTGAATAGCAACAGGAGTGAAGTGTTATTTTGCGTTTTCGTCAAAATTGACCCTACATTTACTAAAATGGTCACTATTTAAAAAGCGGTAGATGAATTTTTCTAAAAATTATTCCTCAGGTAGATTAACCCATATTTAATATAATCCATGAGTTTAAACTTCATTGAAACATTCTAAGGCTGTCAATTTTTAGCCTCAACTTTGGTAAACATTGTGCTTGTTTTTATTATTTTGTGCTTATTAACTCCTTTCCTTCTTTTATTAAATCGCTCACCGCACGATTGCCATCAGCCACCTCTGCTTTAATCTTATGAAGGACTGACTCGAGTTTGGCGTTGTGCTCAAACTGCCTTTGATTTCCTTTGAATCGTAGTTGGGCGACTTGCTTGTCTGTCTCTGATTTCCCCTCGATCTGTTTGCCTTTCTCTTCGTAGTTTTTGAACATACTGAAGACGTCTTGCACAAGCGGAGATTCCACCGAGTGCGACTGCGTTTGGTTTGACCTTTCGGAGGTTCCCGTGATCGCCGGGTCACGATTAAACTCAGATCCGCTGCTATCAGTAACAAGTCGATCGCCTAGACCATCTTGATCGGCCATAGTAAATCACTACAAGAAAAGACCGAAGTGCTGAGTCGCTAACGTGAATGAAAATTGGCGCGAACCAGCAACTATAAATACCCTTGATATACAATAGAAACTCCCACGTGTGAATAGGCGTTGATTACCTACCAATACACCTTCTCAAGGGACCGCGATAAACAAAAAAGTACAACCATATGAAAATAAATTTGCCTGTTGGACAGCAAAAATGTGATTTTCCTCCTCTGAGACCTAACAAAACAATGTTAAATCAGCTTAAAAAAATACATAATTTGCCGCATATTGTACCTTTCTTGCCACATAATTTCCCTTGAAAATGCCGCAGAATTTCCCTTTTTTTGCAGCACCCTATAGATCAGAAGCCCCGTTTTTACTGCATTTTTACTGCTGAGGCAGAAATAAAAAGGCTTATGAATTTTCTCTCTGGGAGCGAGGTTTAATGTCCATAGTCCAGTTTGAGAGAGTCCACATAAGAGGTTTTATTATTGAAGTAATTAAATTTTGTGAGAATTTTGATGTGGCATAGAGAATTTCCTGTATTATTGAGCTGCCCATGTTGCTGCAAGCCCTGATATACCAAGCTGCAACAAGACAGGTATTTAACATATTTCTAAACCCTTGCATTCATTAAAATGACCCTTCTCAAAATATTTCTCCAAAGACCTTTCATGACAAGATGAAAGAAACTAAAACAACATAAAAATCTAACACTAATCAAACAGACCAACTTTGGCAACAAATCCAAACTATCTATAATTTACATTGTTGTTGATTTAGGAGCCATCTATTTGCTTTTCACAAATTTAAAAAGTTACAGTATTGTTTTGGATTGTTGATAGAACGAGACAACTTTTCAGCTGTTAATTTATTACATGTACACTGAGTAAACTTTCAGATAATGATTTCAATCCACAAAACAAAGATCTGCTTAAAAAAATATTTTCAAAAATGCAAAAAAAACAAAGTTTGGGGTATCCTCAGACATACGGGCACTGCCTGACTTGGAGAGGGGACTGTGATTTTGTGAACCCGAAACAATTATACACAGTGCCCCAAATGTGTGAGTGTAAAATCGGTATGAAAACGCCCAAAAATGACACTATTGCACGCTTATTGAAACTTTCACTTATTATTCAAAAATTATTTGCTGACAAAAATTTGTAAGCGCTAGTAGGTTGCCGTTGTGGCACAAAAGAAGCACAAAATGATCTCTCTCTTCCTCTTGGCCCGAAAAATGCCATCAATTTTCTAAACTGGGGGGCCTGCAGCCCCCTTGACCCCAGCTTGTACGCCCATGACTAGATACACTATTCATTGTTTCTAAATTGGTCAAAACTTTCCGCTTTGGAGAAAATGTAAATCCATGGTTCAAGTCTAAAGGATTCACCAAATAAATTTACTGGACACGAAAATTATGATCACCATATTTTCGTCATCAAATCTTTACTTTCCTTTGCAAACCTTTGCAAAAATAATGTTTTCCTGGTTTAAAGACACAACTGGGAAAACTTCCTCAACGCAGAACTAATCTACATGTATGGAATTTCTGTTTAAAATAAACTGAGTCGAGTTGAAAGGTACATATTAAACCACACTGAAAAGATAGTTATACCAATAAAATCACCAAATTGCCATTGTGTCACGACATATACGGGTTTACATTGTGTACAACCAGCCTTGTTACGACTTGTATTCGAAAGCACCTTGCAAACAGCAGAAGCAGTGAGCAAAAGCGGTACAATTATCAAAACAAATTTTAAAAAGAGAAAAACAAGTCGGGAACTGGAGGTTTGAAAGTATACTGCGCTTACCTTGTGCTGCACAGCTGTCGATCGAAACCTGAATTGTTCGTTGAACATCCCTCTCACTTTTAGAAGAACTTCACAGCTGGCAGAATAGACTATTCTTTCCTATTCCATACGATGAACTTAAGCCCCGGGCCGCCGGTATCGTTATAATCGTTTGACACTCACCACATGGTGGGAATGTTATGAAAAATGAAAGGCATGGTTCTCCTGCTTGTACTTTGTACTATTTTGCGTGCTTGGTTGTCCTATTTCTATAGGTATGGGGCACCGCTCTGCCTGCGGCCCTTCGGGCCATCGGAGCTCCGCGGCTATCATAAGAAATATTGGTTATTCAAACTGACATGTAACATTGGATCAGCAGCTTTAGTTGTGTCGGGGCCCCATTGCAGGAGGCGTTACATTAAATCCTATTGTTCTTGGAACAATATCAGGTGCGGGTATTATTCTATAAACGTTTTCTGAGGCAAAGAATTTCAAACGCAAAATTGAATTGACCAACTTTGCGTATACAACGTATGAAAAAATATTGACCGATATGTGATATTTTTTGAGAGGATCAGAATTCGATAATAAACAGTTTTTGGACGACCGGTATCTTGACGACATTATTATTGACATGTGCCCACCTTCAGATAAATTTGAAAAGAAATACAATACGATATTCATTCAATGATATTCCTAATTTTATCACCTATTAAATCCATAATCTGATTCCAATACTGCTCGTAGATGTGTAATGTCTTTTTTGATTTTGTTATTTTGATATTATTACATGAAACATCCAGCATTTGAAAGTGCTTTTTTAAAACAAAATTAATGCTGACCATTCTTTTTCGATCACCATTAATCTGAGGAAGTATTTTACCAATTTCTTTGATAGATCTGATGGATCTTCATTCCATCACAACTTGGTACATATAATTTGTATTTATGTTACGGCTCGAAAGAAGACACACTGCTTATGGCTTATATCTCAGCTCATTGCGTGACGGTGGCGAGCGTAGTTTGATGAATGGAGACAACAACCCTGATGGGATTAATTTGCCACGATTGTGCCTTTTATTTTTCCATGACGGAAAAACTTATCGTGTCACGTCATGAAGTGATGACAACAATAACCACCATTCATCAAATGTGGGACAACTACAACGCCAAAGTCACAGCTTGTGACAACCTGCTTTACCAAATAAATGTATGTATGTATGTATGTATGTATGTATGTATGAAGCCGCCGGCATGCAAGGAGGAAAAATCCGGAAAAAAGAAAATGTGCTAGTTACCAAATGAAATATTGCGCGATGTCGAAGGCTAAGAGCAAGCAGCCCCTGACTGGACTTGCTGTTAGAGTGATCACGGAAAAATCCAATGGAAATGCGAAACTAGCCCTTGTCTAAAATTTCGCCATGAATCTGTAAATGTAAGACCACATGTTCTAAGAGACCGCTTACCCTGAACGGAAATAAAAATGATAGCATAAAAATAGCTAATAAGAAGCAAAACTAGCCCCTGTCTAAAATCTGCTCCTTGTTGCTATCATGTTAAAGTACTATTTGCACATGTAGGGTGCCAAGAGAAAATCCTTTGAATCAAGAACAAAACGTTATAAGGGAAAATATCTATTTAGAAAAATGGCGAGCAAAAGGCAGCAAAACTAGTCCCTGTCTAAAGTTCTGCTGTCCCGTTACTCGTTAATGTTCGGACGGTGCCACAAGGGACGTGGAACGGAGATATACTTTAAATGCGTCTGATTTCCAACGATCCAAACCACAAATCTGGGCGTCAGTGAAACCCTGGTCAGCTGCGAAACTTGCAGCACCAATGCACAGAAGGTAAGGCAATGATTCAAGGCCTGGGAAAATGATGAGTGCTAACACTGGACCCATCTGCTAAGGTGAATAACGGTCCTGACCGAGAACCACGAAGAGTACAAAAACTTTTTAAAGCCTGAACTGGACAAAACACGAAGTCCGGTTGACCAAGAATGTGGATATAAAATGGACGCCCCGAGCGGTTATGTTTAAAATTGTTAAGGGTGAGTTTAGCAGCAATAACTTCCCCTTTGCGAAGGAGAAAACTGAGGTCTTGGTGTTGTAACACTGAACTTCCCGAACTCGTGGTTTGCAAGTAATTTCCCCTACTTTTAGAAAGCTGTAAAATGCTGTCAGAAACATAGCTATAAAAATAAAGTGCGATTATAAAACGAGAACAATGTCTGCTTCAAAGCTTCCACGAGAAGACGGAGAACTGGTAGAGTGATAGGAAGCCGTATATTAGCGCGAGAGCGAGACTCAAGGTGGCTCGATAGTCAAGAAGACCTTTTACTTGAAAGTTAGTAGTAAGACACGCTCGCTTTGGTACGCTAATGCATGGTATATCTCCTATCCCTTGAAGAGGTTTTGGAGGGAATAGGAAAGATTCGTATGGTTTATTCTTGTTTTTCGTTGATTCGTAGGATTTTAAAATGCAAGGAATCTTTTTTCTTGCTTACTTATTCGTTTTACGCAGCGCTTAATCAAATTGTCGTAAATTTCTGTCTAATTCATGAACATTTAAAATTCTTAACTCAGACAATCCAAGAGGACGTTGTTGGGACTCTTGTTATGTATATATACAACTAGAAACAAGAACAAATATTTCTCACTTCCCCTCTCTTTGCAATGTTGTGTTTCACCTCCAGACGGCTACCTAATTTACAACATTGTTTCGGGGGTGGGGGCTTCTATTTCATAGCAATCGTTTTGTAATTGTCACGCTATTTGTTAGCGAACGAGGTGCCCCAAGTACCTCTGACGGGGAATGTAGCTGTGGCACTAATTTATTTAGTGAATATTCATTTTTGTGTATCTATTCGCCAGATGTTTAACAAAGAATTCGAATGCTGAGGTGGTAATTCATACGTACAAACAAGTCTGTGTTGAACTATACAAAGATTATAAAGAACTTGGAAGATTTATGTTGCGCTATGGCAGTGAGACTATTGCCGCCGGAGTTGTGACAGAGGTAAGTTGAGATACCTAACAAGTTGCAGTTGTGCTAAATGCCATCCACTTCATGTTCATGATAAAATGGAATTTTCTTTCACTTTTGTCAGTGGAAAGGGGTAGTGCACAATTGGCCATTTTCTAGACGAGCAGGGGACCAATAGACCAATTTCGATATTTTAAAATTCAGCCTAAAACAATAGACATCACTGCGAGGCTCTGGGGAATAAACCCCACAAACTCTATAGTTTGTTCCCCAGAGCCTCGTGCTGAGGTCTATTGTTTTAGGCTGAATTTTAAAATATCGAAATTGGTCTGTTGAATCGAAAAATTAAGCCTGTCACCGGAAAGAGCATTCAAACATTAGTATGTTTTTTAAAATTAATTTGACTGTTATTGGGTTAAACACAAAGTACACTTTTGAAAATCTCATATTTAAGGACGTTCGCGCTAATTGTTTCTGCGCATCGCTACTGCGCACGGAATTCGTCACGCCACGTCATCCATTGAGTGCGCGCGCTGAGGAAAAACAAAGGGCCAGAAGCCGTTTCGTAGCTTTGCTGGTAGTTTACTCTCTTAAATGGTCGGCGACCCCTACTTTTTTCCTCATTAACTGATTTTATTTACAATTCTCGGCAGATTTTCAAAAAAATTAAAAAAAAATCAGTGTGGGAAGTTTAAAAATTTTGAAGTTTTCTGCCCACAGGACATCGAATCCTGCCATCTTGCAGCTGTTAGGCGAGTGGAAATGTGGTCGCTAAATTTTTTCTTTAAGGAACCACATCAATTGAATAAATTCACTTTATATGGGTCCATTTAAACAACATTTGACAGAGATACGTTCATTTCAAAGATTTATCTGCAATATTTTTGTGCTTACAGACACTGTAGCTGTATCCGCTAATGAAGCACGAGTTTTCAGATTTAGGATGTTCTTCTGGGCATGTTATCTCCAAAACGAAGTCGGTGACCCCATTTTTTTTATTTCTGACATCAGTTACTCATTATCATACAGTGGTGAGAGTTTCAGAAAAATATCAATGGTAGAAAATTTTTGGATTGTAGGGACGGAAAATTTTCCCTCCAGTCCATACTATCCATTGACTTCCCTTTTTCCAATCACGCATGAATTTCACAATATGGCGAAGGGTACTCTTTTGAGTGGTAGGGTTCACTTTTCAACCCAATCGAAACCAATTGATTTTAGGCATTCGTACCCAGTCCTCTTCTCCTTTAGAAAATGGCAAATAAGTTATCCCAAGTTAGTCTCTTGTCCAAGGTCAGATTTTAATTTAAATTTGTTATATGTAATCGGATTACTAGAAAATTGGTGAGACTCAGGGTTCTCATAGCAGGCGTTCCCTTCCCTTTTTGTGCCTGCCGTGCAGGCTACGAGAATTGCAAAATGCTCAATCCATTGGTATGTTTGAGGAGATTTTAAATCTCCAAATACTGTAATGATTTTATTTAGTGGTCTCCTTTGAGCAGCCAAGATTTAATAAACTCCATCGGCATGATTAAAATGTTGAGTACTGACTTGTCATCCTGTTTCAAAACCCTGGCTAGATTCCTAAATCGTCAATTCTAAATGGAGTTTATTGCGTTCGTAGACGGCAGTCCTAATGCAGTCTTGAGCGAAGTTTTATGGGTCGGCTCACCTTGGTACCAAGTTGCTACATGGCCGCCCCGCAGCAGGGGCGAAAATCGAACTACGTCATCGCCAAACCATGTGCTGTAGCTGTACGGGAAGCGGGCATAATTTGTTTTCAAAAATCGTACAAATGCAGAAGCGTGCCTATGATATAATCAAAGCTCATTCAGAGCAACCTGCTCCGAAAGATCCATTACTAGGCAGAACATCAGAAGCCTGCCTAGTGCTGGTGTGTTTTCTAGGAAACAGGTGCTGCCATTCGCCCAAGCAACACATCTCATTATAAAACTCAGCTGCTTTTCATTGAAGATTCAACTTCTGTCCGCGTACAGAGTTGTGACGCTCTACAGTTCAAATCAGCCTTATTGCTATCCAAGAAGAACCTTGTAGCGAAGATTGAACAACTCCAGCAGTTTTTAGTTAACAGCAGTTTTCGATCGGTGCCGTGACAGTCTTTGAAATGGTGAATTTTATGTTTGCATTTTAGCTTGCATGTGCGTTTGCTGCGTTAATTTGTTTACATTTGTTGGGCGACAAAGAAATGATATTTGTCATTCTCGTCTTGAGATTTGTGATTATTTGGCTACTACTACTACTTAGCGATGTTTTCGCTGACAATTAATCAGTGCAGTCCACAGTATGCGATTTTCTAAACAGTGACTGCAACTTTGTTATTCGTCACGCAATGCAAAAAATTCCAAACATTGTATTTGTATGAATAAATCGGAAAAATCATGTTCATCAACTACAGTTATGTTAAGAGTTTCATATTGATATTTAAAAATGTTGATATTTCAGCAAGCTTGAATTTCGGAAAACCAAGTCAAAATGAAGCCAAGTGAATCGAAGTCGTCCAACTCACTCCTAATCTTTTATTACTACTAGTTTATTATCGTGAATATTAAATACCTTATTCTTTTTTAGTGCAGAGTGCACTATTGGCGTGATGTTATGTGGGCTGTCGTCTTCTAATCTACTAAAGCGCTAATGTGTAAACTTTTATGTTTGTGTAATTAATTAACATCAATTAATTAATTAGTTGTGTAGAGGGAGTGGGGGGTTAGGAACCAGTGCGCACTGCACCACGTATCGAAGGGTATATAAAATTATATGTTTCAGAAAACACCATACCCTCCTTGTGTTACTATCTTTCTATAGTTTACAGAACAAAGCGATTTGCTCCCAACACATACGCAGAAGATTAGTTTGCGTTACTTTACTGCGGCATCTACTAAAACCCGAAACATCGTAGTGAAACAATCGAAACGAGCAAACACGATCAGACACAGCCAGACAGCACGTCTGAATGCAGCATCTCTTTTTAGTAAAACATTGGTCATGATTACTCTTTGCTTATGCATATAAAGCTCGGAAATAGAACAATAGTGACAATTTCGGTATTTTCTAACGGTATTTTCGTGGAAGAAAAAGCGCCTCGTTGTTTCGTGACCCATCCATCCAGTCACGTCTTGTGGTTCCATTTTGCATCTGATTGATTGAGAAACAACATTCCAGAAATAATTTTAGGTGTTCACGGTTTTCCGGGCAACACTGTAAAAAGAACAAAATAGAATTTTTATCAATTCACTTTTTTAAATTGTTTTTCAATAAAAATGCGGACCTCCGCAGCTTGTGGAGGGGAGAGGGGGTTGCAGGCTCACCTAGCACTGCCCTCCCTTCGGGCCTGCAAGCGTCACACAACCTTGTTCCCAACCTCGTTCCCAGGGTCTCTCATTTTGCTGTCCTTCTCCTTTCACTTGTGAAACTGTTGTGATTGACACATTTTTTGCATTACATACATACATACATACTTTATTGTTACCTCCCCAATGGGGCTTTTCAGGAAAAATTATTTAAATTACTAAAGTTACTAATAACTATACATTTAAAATTAATTAAGTTTAAGAAACATTTACAACATTCTCTAAAATTTGTAATCAATAAAACTACTAAAAATAAATGAAGGTTAAGAAGTATTTACAAAATTGTCTAAAAGCTTATTCTTTAAGATACCAAGATACGGCTTGATTTTAAAAAGGGGTCTAAATTGTTCCAAAGTCCAATAGTTCTGTAATAAAATTTTCTTTGTCCTGAGGCTGTTTTAAAAAAGGTTTGTTGAGCTTTTGACCACTCCTAGTTGTACGCTTGGTAATTTGCTCGCGGGTAATGAATTGTGACGTCAGATATTTCATTTAAAAGCCATGATAGCTTGGCGGTAGTATAGTTGGTCCTTAACGGGTAACCAAGACAAACTTTTCAAGTGGGGAGTCACATGATCGTGCTTTATCGCGCCACTGACGATTCGACATGCGAAGTTCTGCACAGCCTGCAATTTCCGTATAATTTTCTCTGTGGTATTTGGCCAGACGTTCGAGCAGTAGTACAACTTACTGAAAACTAAGGCGTTTATCGCGGTTAACAACGCCGTTCTGTCAAGACAGTGTTTGACACGGCTAATTTGAGCGAGGCGTGCGATACATTCCGATACTGTGGTCTTCATATGATCGTCAAATGTCAAGTTCGAATCCAAAATCACGCCGACATCTTTGGCTGATTGTACAGGGGAGATGTCCTTCCCCAACAAAGACAAACGAAACTCATGGAGCTTCGAAGTCATCTGTCGGCTCCCGAAAACGATTAATTTCGTCTTGTCTGGATTTAGTAATAGCCGATTTCTGAAGCACCAGTTGCGCACCCCGAGGAGGTCTTCGTTCATCTCTTCAAAAATCCGTTGGGTGTCTTGTAAATGAAAAGAAACACACAATTTTTTTTCTGATCGTTCTTGGTGGAAGAAGAAAATTTTCAACTTTCGGTTTTAACTGCCCTGTTATAAACGTGGTGCACACGTGTGTTACACAATCCACTGGCCACTCCTGCTCAAGATTAGTGTTGTGGGCCTCTCTTTTGCCCACAATAATAATTAAGTGATTCAGAGCCTTCAATTACAGTATTGTACAAAAGTAATGCAAGCTATAATCGCTGAATGTTGCGCTTTGTTGTCGTTATTTATGTCTGATAAATAATGGTAATTGAACTAAGTGGAGTGCAATTTGGTCTGCAATCATACGCGTGATTTCAAAATCGAACGAGCGCGCAGCGCGAGTTCGATTTGAAATGCAAAGGTACCCTATATTTTTATAATTATTTCGCGCTCTTAAAATAGTTCAATGCCTTTGAAATTTTCTGGGAAAGCACATAACATGTTATACTTTCGATCTAGAGATTTTAAAAATTCTATCGACCAGTTTTTACATAGATGCTCCCTTTTTAAAGACGTTCCTTCTATGAGAAAAGTGTGAATATTAAGGACTTTTGAGTTCATAGAGAGAGATCTAGTAAAGCAAACTAGACGAAACCTTTCATGAAAGTTGTTCTATGCCAAAGGTATAAAACATGGAAAGGACATTGTTTCAATCTGCGGGAAGTCGCTGGAATCAGCGAACTAACAGATACAGCTTTCAAATTTTGACTGCAAAATATTCAACTCGCTTTTTTTCAAAAACGCTCTCATAGAATTTTTTCAAACTTTGCAGTGTTGAAGACCTACATGTATACTACAAGGGACGTTGATTCGTTTTAAATGTTTAGGTCTAGATATCGAGAAAAATGTCATCGTTTCGTTGCTATGGTAATCCCGATGGCAGTGAAATTGACATTTTTGGAAACATTATTCAATCTCTATTCAAGCTCTGTCGTGCTATTTTGGCGGGATTGCGTTCGCGCGAGGAGTTACGAGGAGGCCACGAAAAGAAATCTCCTTTAATGAGTATGCGCATTGAACGTTAATTACCAAGTGACACCAGTAAAAACATGGCGGCTTGATGGAATCGAATTTCCTCCACCGAAGACGAACCTGGTGATGCATCATGGAACGAAGACGAAGCCTTTGAAAATATGCCATTAGCTGGCTATGCATTTGGAAGGGAGCAAGGCGAATAAGAAGCAAGCGACGCTGAATCTAAAATTAGCAAGTCTTCGAATTCGGAAAGCAATCGGACAAAGAAGAAGAAAGTTGGAAGGATGTCGAGTTGGAAAGAAGAGGATATGGTGGATATCGTTTGCAATAGCAATTATTACAAAAAAAGAATTATCTTCACGAATTAAAAAAAAAACTCAAGAAACAATGACGTATATAGCAAGTTGCTCAAAGATATGCAGGGACGGTTCGTTCGTTACCGCTGCCCAATTGTTGCGTGGCTTCAGCAAATCCTGAATGTGGTGCGACTAACAGGGACGGCGGAGCGTATTTTAAAGTGGGGAGGGGGGGGGCTTGAAAACGAGCACCGGAGGCGCGAGTTTGTAGGGGGTCTCGGGGCATCCTCCCCCAGAAAGTTTTGAAATCTATGAGATATTTCTTAAAAAAAAGACAACCTGCTCACAGCAATATTTTGGAAGTATAAGATGGGATTTATGCGTCTCGACAGTGGGACATCAGACTGCATCGGTGCATCTGCGGCTTCATGTGTGCCTGTAACATCAGCAGGATCCTTGCAGGTCTGTAGTAGCGTTTTCTTCTGCTGCCTCAGGGACATTCTTGAAGAACGAAGAGTTTCTCGTCACCTGGACACCATCGTCATTTTGTGCAGTCACCATGGATCCCTTTTTCCCTACGACGATGTGCGGCCTGGGGTCATACGGCGTGCCGCTTTTCTTCTTAGAGTCATCTCTCTTGACAAACACCGTGTCGCCTTCTTTGACGGTTGACGGCTTTATGTAGCGCTTGTTGTCTGCGTGCTTCTTCATCTTAGCCTTCGCTGACCGATCACGTTGTCGGATCTCCAGGTCTGAGCGGGGTGTTGTCAACTCGGGAAGTTTTGTCTTCATAGGTTTTCCAAACAGTGCTGTTGCTGGAGCAACTCTCGTTGTACTGTGTGGTGTGGCGCGGTAGTTTCTTAGTAGCCTGTTCAACTCCTGCTTGGGGTTCTTGTGTTCTAACTTCGCTGTCTTGATGACTTTCTTTACGGTGCGCACAAATCTTTTAACTTCTCCATTTGCCCTGGCCCATTTTGGAGTCACTTTTCGATGCTTGAAACCAAGGTCGTCTGCAAATGATGCGAATTCCTTGCTGTTGAATGGGGGACCGTTCTGACCGTTCGTTCGGACTTTACTACGTCTGGAACTCCAAATTCCGAGAACACTTTGTCTAGCTTAGGTATCGCCGTTGCTGCTGAGGTCGATTTCACTATTTCTACCACTGGGTATCTGGAGTAGTCATCCGTAATCAGAAGTAGGTACCCTTGGTTTGGAAGGTTAGCAAAATCCACACTGAGTTCTTTCCATGGAGCTGCTGGAAGTGGTGACATCTGTAGGGGTTCTCTCTTGCATTCGGGAGTAGTGATCAAGCATGCGCTGCATGACTTAACCTTGCTTTCCACCAGTTTGTCGATGTTTGGGAACCAGACTTTCTCGCGCAATAGAGACTTGGTTTTCACGAGTCCTTGATGGCCTTCATGTGCTAGGTTGACCACGTGTTCCGGTAAACTCTTTGGGATAACTATGCGGGTTCCACGCAGCATGAGGTTGCCTGATGCACTTACAGCTAGCTCGTCCTTCACTTTTTCTAGGAGTCGAAACTCGGTAGGGTTGACACCGGGGCGTTTGACTACAAGGTGCCAGTTGCCTTTGACGATAGCCTCGGCTATGCTTTGAAGGGTGGCATCGGCTTGAGTAGCTGCTTCGATGTCTTGTGTCTTCAGAGCTTTGGGAGTCGAAGTAGTTGCTAGGTAATTGATGTACTCCTCTGCTACCTTCTGCTGATGGGTCGTTTGGGCTGCATTCTTTGTCGGGTGCCGTGAAGGGTAGTCTGCCGGGTTTGTTTCACCTCTACGATACTTGACTGTCATCTGATATGGCTGAAGTCTTAGCGCCCATCTTTCAATTCGTGCGGGAGGCTTAGAACTTGGATTGCCATAGATGGTCACCAGGGGCTTGTGGTCTGTGTAGACTGTAATAGGCTTCCCATAGACATACAAGTGTAAGTGCTCACAAGCCCAAACCACGGCGAGGGCTTCCCGTTCTGTTTGGCTGTACCGCTGTTCGGTTGCTGTAAGGGAACGACTTGCATAGGTGATCACATGTCTTTCTTCGGTTTTCTGGTCGACTTGTGAGAGAATGGCAGCTAAGCCCACTGGACTGGCATCAACCGAGATTTCTGTTTCCTTTTCCGGATCGAAATAGGCAGTGACGGGTGCGCTGGATAGTGCTTCTTTCAACTGGTTAACTGCCTTGTCGTGCTCTGTTGTCCAACACCACGGTTGGTCCTTGTGGGTCAGCTTCCGTAGGGGCTCCGTTTTAGTGGCATAGTCTGGG
>OX393569.1:11800984-11854340 GCA_947652115.1 Blastomussa wellsi
GTAGATGTGACGCGGTGACACAGCGCCATCTAGAATTAGCGGGGTGCTTTTAGCCAATCAAAATTGAGATAGCATCAGCATTGTATAATAATAATATATGTACTGCTTTGCGATAAGAATAATGTTATTGAACAGCAGAAAGCAATCGTTTCTTTGCCAGTCACCAAATATAATGTGTATCGCAGTTAAGGATTCGATGTTTATATCTCTATTATTGCACCAGAGTGAAAGTTCTTTCCACAACGTTGCAGTGAAGTGACAAGTCACAAAAAGGTGTTCAAGGGATTCGTCCATCACACCACAGAAAGAGCAGGCTGTGGAATCTGTTTTACCTATCTTTTTTAAAAAACGTGTTTGTCACTAGATACCTATTCAAAATCTTATATTGAAATTCTCGTATTTTGTCCACAGCGACTTTGAAAGGTAAGCTATAGATTTCCTCCCATTCCAGACAGACATCACGAAAGTTTTCATTGTACTTCAACTGAGCTGTAGGTTGAGTCACAATTCCAGAAATTAATTCCCAATAGATACTTTCAGAAATCACCTCAGTTATCAAAACTTTCTGGTTATCAAGTTGAATTTGGTCCTGAAGGACAAAAGGACTTTTATTTCCGTACCCATTTATTTTCAGGGATTGTCGCCACGGTGCAGGGATAGCGTCTATTAAAGAAAAAAATCCAACTGACGTAAATTGCATTGAAAAATAAATCGATTATTTTCTGTGACCAAGTCACCTATTCTAAATAATCCCTTACTAACCAAGTTTTGATTATATACAGATTTACCATTGATAGAAATGAATTTGTTGTTCCAAATAACAGTGTTGGATATTTCTTCGTGTGACAGCTCAGGTACCCAATTACGTGTGGCTGCGGAGCGTTGCGCAAAGCACTCAAAGCGTTCTCTGTAAAACTTTGGAAGATTAATTGGAAGCTTTTTAACATCAAAATTACAGCATAGAATAAACTTATCCCCAACAGGTTTCAGGTAGTGTAATAAAATAGTTTTCCAATGACAATTTTCATTTTCCGCGAGTCTTTTGCAAAACATTATTCTCTGAGTCTTGATTATAGATTCTAAGTGCGGGGCTTTTAGCCCCCCCCCCCCCCCCCCCCATCTCTTGTGTCACTGATTAGGGATAGACGTTTTACTTTGTCTTTACCTTTCCATATAAAATCAAAAATAATCCTATTGGCTTCAATAATAACTTCCCGGTCTATACAAATTGAACCAGCACGATACATTAACATAGGGATCACAAAGGTTTTTACAATCTGCATTCTTCCAATGAATGTCAGGTTCCTCCACCTCCAAAACTGGAATTTTGTTTTGATAGCGTCTATTATTTCCTTAAAGTTTAATCTATTTCTCAGACGGCGGTTATAAGCAAAATACACTCCTAATATTTTTACCGCTTCCTTAATCTCAATGTTTAAAAAACTTTGGTCTTGTGCTGGGGCCGTCCACTTATTTCCCAAAATGAAAATTTCTGTTTTGGCCAGATTTATAATAAGGTCTGCACAATTTCCGAACTTTGAGATAACATCTAAAAGGTGTTTGAGAGATCTATCGTTCCTCAGGAAAGCAGTTAGATCATCCGCAAATATCTCGAGTTTAATTTCAATTCCATCAACAACAATTCCTTGAATATCATCATTTCCGCGTATACTTATAGCTAATACTTCAAGGACAATAATGAACAAGTACGGAGAAAGTGGATCTCCTTGTCTCACACCTCTTTGTATCCAGGGTCCAAGGTCCAGTAGAGAAACCATTATTCAGAACACTGCTTGTGATATTTTGATAAAAAGTACGTATCCACTGGATGAACGAAGGACCAAAATTGAAAGCAGCCAGCGTGCTATACAAAAAATTCCTGTTTGCTGAATCAAAGGCTTTCTGAAAGTCTACTGCTAGCATCTTACCGTTAATGCCATATCTTTCTGTATATTCGAGTATGTCATCAATCAATC
Source organism: Blastomussa wellsi (assembly GCA_947652115.1). Taxonomy (NCBI): domain Eukaryota; kingdom Metazoa; phylum Cnidaria; class Anthozoa; order Scleractinia; family Plerogyridae; genus Blastomussa; species Blastomussa wellsi. The sequence goes on from OX393569.1 coordinate 11,802,961, forward strand.
GTCCTTATTGCGTCGTTGATTGTTCTTCCTTTGAGGGTACGCATGCTGATTGTGATGGATTATCTTAGGTAGGACAGTCTGTAGTCTCAAAGCAATAGCTTTAGATCCAATCTTGGCATCTACATTAATCAATGAAATTGGCCTCCAATTTGAAATTTTACGTTTATCTTTATCTTTCTTTTCTATCAAAGTTATTAATGCTTGTTTTTGTGAGCTTGATAATTCACCATACTCAAAGTGACCGAGCGACCATTCGGATATATGGCTTTGGATATACATCCTGCCAGCGACGACAACACTTCAATTCACCCAATTCATTTGAAGCAGGCTGTCTTGGGTGAAGGTTGACGAGACCATGGGCCTCCGAAGAGGACAAGGGTCCAAACTATGGTCCATGGTTTCCGTTTCGTAGGAAAGTGATGGAAGATATGGAATAAAATACATCAAAGAATTCAAACGGTTTCTCAATGTTGGTAAAACCCTAGATTACGCTGTGAATGCTGCTTTCAATGTCCTATTTCTTTCAAGTAGAAGGAGGCTACGAAGGCCCTACTTACAGCATCTATTATGGTCCCACCGTATCAAACGCGACGGACTACACCGTTAAGTCATGAACACTCTTCAGAGATTTATTTACGATAACGACATCGACTTGGAAGAGACGGCTGAGTCAGCAGTAGAAAAACGGAAATTCCTGTTAAACAGAAAAATAACAAGAAAGGTGACGAAGGAGAAGAAGAAGAGGATGAAAACTACGTGTGAACTGGCTACATGGTTGTTATAACACCGTGTGATTATAGGGGGTTTTGCAAGACAGCACTCAAGATGAATTTCTCCAATCAATTACCAACGGGTGACAGGAAGGTCGTGTGTAAGAGTGCCTACCATAAATGATATTACGCAGAAAATAAGGAGTGAATCCTGGCGCGACTAAAACGATGGCGCACAGAGAACGCGGAGATGACCAAAGTGTGAAGAAATCAACAGGGCCAGGAGAGCATAATACCAAAAGAACGGGGAACGCACCAGGAGTTCTCAAAGAAAATGCTGCCAAAACAACCGTAGCGCAGAATGCCGCGACACATCCGGGACTTTTACAGCCTTTCTCGCGCGAACATTTAAAAGTCATAAGAGAAAGTAACAAAGAAAGTCGGCCCAAAACGGTCACCACCGCTCGAGAATTCTACTTTTACAAGAAAACGGTTCAGTTTATTGGTTACCATTCATATGGCTTTTGTAAAAAAGGGGTTAATAAAGACAAGGTGTATCCTTTTACGTCTGTTACTGTTTGGGAAGTATTATATTTTTCGGCCTCAAATGCGGCTATTTTGTAGCTCTGCATGTATGGGACCGACACTTCGGGATTGAAAATCTCGATAACAAAGAACTTAGCAGGAAAGCATTCATATGGCTTTTTACGAGTGGCATTTCAAGAACCACTTGCCGACTTTTTGTGCAAATCCGACGGTTGGAAGTATTATACTTTTCAACTTGTTTGATTCTACTCCCGTAAAACTTAAAATATGGCCCACTGAGCCCCCCAAGGGAGTTGATTCGACCGCTTTTAAACTTCCCGCGAGCGTTTTAATGAATTCATAACCCCGCCTCCATAAACAATAGAGCCCAAACCATAGTAATTAAGCATTGTATCCAGTGCGACTCAGTAAAGTGTGAGAAACTGATAACACAACAGTGCGTAAAGATAGAGACACATTCTCTACGATCACGATCGCTTCCGAGACCTACAATCGAAATGGCTTCTTCAAGGGAACTGCAGCGTATTGATCGGGAGCTCTCTTCAGAGCTCATAGAATCCCCGATCAATCCTGCATTCCTACACGTGTCTACTCCTTTGAAGAGCGAATACGACCCTCTCTTTTATTTACAAATAAACGGAGAGGCGCTTTGGCAATGGCGTAAGCTGAACTCGGATCCAAACAAAGTTTTCGAAGTCCTCCAAGACAATCTGATAAAAGTGGGCTACAAATTGCTGCCTTCCTCGGGGCTCCGCATTGGAATCGCCGTCACTAGCAGGATTGGGTACCTGTCCAAGAAACTTAGCAACATGTCCAACGGCAATCACCGCCAATCTGTCCGATCTGGGTATTGGTGCAGCGTCGCCATTCACCCAGACGAAATAGCACAAGGACCGGCTGAAGTCATAAGCGAACTGAAAAGAAAGGAGGAAGAGCTTATAGGCGAAAATAAGAAATTGTCCCACGAGCTCGAAGGTAAAATAATAATAAGCGATCGAGAACGCTTATGCTAACTTTTCACCAACTCTTTAAAAAGCCTGTATTTATTTGAACGATTACACGCAAAAGGCCTTGTTGGCGAAACTGCCGCAAATCTTTAAAACATGATCAACGAATACTGGCGACGCTATTATGCGAAGACCAAGGAACAGATCAATCAAAGACTTCGTGGAAGACTGTCGTGCAGGACCAAATGCATGTGAACACGGGTCCGGAAGATAACAGAGGATCACAGGACTTAATATATAGATTTAGCCAAGCCTAAAAGCGGAGCTCCGTATTTTTGCTGGTTCTTAATAATTCTCTGAAGTAAATAATAATTAAAAACGTCAACTCGAATTTCCGCAAAGAAGGACCATAAAAGGTTAAAAAATGCTGCCACAAGAAAAAAATCTGACCTGAGCCCGCGATCAATGAAGAAAACCAATGCCTGGTCAGCGGTCAACTTCAAAAAAACACGCTTCCTCGATGAGTTCTAACCTGAGCCCGCGATCTGGTCACATGATACTGGTCAGCAGATACCTCGATTTGACAGCTGTCAATTGACCATAACATGGATGCCCTTTTACAACGATGTAAACTGATAAGGCTGACAAGGTGTTGACAAGGCATGGCTATTTATGGCCGCCATGTTGCGGGACTCCGTCGTCGTGCGTACGCGCGTACGCGCCCACGAGCAATACCACTAGCCATGATAACCATGAGAAAATCAACTCATGGGTTTCGTTTTCTTTCCCATATGAGTATGGGGCTCCGCTTGGCGGCCCTTCGGGCCGTTGGAGCTCCGCTATAAGTGAACTGAGATGTCACTGACGGATGGAAATAGGCCCGTTGAAATTTAGACGATTTATTCGTCAATAGAACAATTCTGCACTTGATCGAAAGTATTAAATGTCAATCAATAAAAAACGTTGAACAAAGTATCATGTTTTGCGCTTTTCATTTCTGGCGAAAACAGAGTTGCTTTAAGCGCATTTCCGGTTGTTGTGTGATTTTTATTTGCGTGACAAAAAACAAAATGGCGGATTACGGGTACTTGGGTCATGTGACCCAAATCCGGCTTTTTGATTGGTCTATTTCAAAAATCCTGGCTTCTGGTTGGTCAGGTCCAAAACCGCTGGTCCTTACTACTGATAATAAATCTCTTACTAGACGTTTTTTTGTGTAATATCGCAGAGAATTTTACTTGCCCTGTGAGCTCGTCAAAATATGGCACGATACTACACAATGTATTCCACGTGATTTCGCAGGATATTGTTTCATTATCCAGATCCCTTGTTGTTCACGAGATAGCCACTGGTACAGCAGACCCAACTTGTTCATTGATTTCGTATTGTTTTGTCCGCAGATTTTATAATAAGAGAGCATCTATACCAACCCCAGTGAGTTGAGACAAGTTGCAAGAGGTAAAGATGAGTGTTTGGACTTGGATTTTAAGGAATATGGACAAAGTTTTTTTTCTCGCTGTCGTCAATATTGAAGTCACGACCATAGTGAAAGAAATTATAGTAAATAAGAGACAGGCCGAAAAAAATAAAATTTCAGCGCTTCTTTAGAGGTGCATATTTGATTATTTATTTATAAGGCATCCGGGAGGTGGACATCCGAGAAACAGTCAATTCAAGTGAGCATTTACGAATGCCCCTCCCCTGGCTCCCCAGCCTCGGTAGCATTATTATTCAAATCAGTTCTTCACTAATTGCTATTGTAGATATTTGAGCTTCCTAAACTCGACTTTTACAACTGTTTATTTGAAATAAAATGGCGCGGAAATGTTTTCATGTTGCGATTTATGGCGCGCGCGAGTTGCTTTATGAGTTTTAGTTTTTGGCTCATGCTTTGAATACTAAAATTTACACAAGGCGTTTACCTTCGACATCGAAGAATCGTGTAACGCCAATGAAGGACGTTCGCGTTAATTGTTTGTGCGCATCGTTACTGCGCACGGAATTCGTCACGCCACGTCATCCCTCGAGCGCGCGCGCTGAGGAAAGACAAAGGGCCAGAAGCCGTTTCGTAGCTTTGCTGGTAGTTTACTCTCTTAAATGGTCGGTGGCCCCTACTTTTTTTTCCATGAATTGATTTTATTTGCAATTCTCGGCAGATTGTCAAAAAATGAACAAAAAATCAATGTGGGAAGTTTAAATATTTTGAAGTTTTCTGCCCAGAGGACATCGAATCCTGTGGAAATGTGGTCGCTAAATGCGAATTTTTACTTCAAGGAACCACACCAATTGAAGGGGGCGTTGAATATGAGATGGTAGATAGCGAACGAGGCCCGTAGCGCCGAGTTGGCTTTAACCATCTCATATCCAACAAGCGCGAGTAGAATAATAGTTTTATTAAAAACGCCCAAAAAATTCTTTTACTTGTGCACCCACCATGTTTGTAGGTAAATGGTATATGAGCTCAAATACCATTGCCTCTAAACCAATCAAAAGTCAAGAAATGCAATATACCATAGCTAGTTTTTAATAATACTTTGCGTTGTCGTCGGCTTAACCGTCATGATTTCCAAAATTTTCCTTCAGCACGTTTTGACACGGAATACGCCTTGCTTTCTGGAGAGGACACAGGCAGCAATTTTAGACCAATTTCAGTGCATAAATTGTCCCGGCTAGTGGTACAGATCATGGGAAATTGACAAATTTGTACCCTGCGTCCAGCCGTCTACTGTCTCCCAAAGACTCAAATTTGAGGCCTAATTTTGATATTCGAATAAATTTAAATGGGACCCAAATTTAGGATACACTCATTACCGTTCTTTTGATCTCCGAATACTCTGATGGGAGCGAGTAGCGGAAATATATATTTTTGGCTACATTTCAAAGGCGATGTCGTGCCCTATTCCCACGATATCCAAGTTGCACGTCTTGTGTGATTTTTAGTATTCAAAACATGAGTACAAAACTGAAACTTGTAAAGCAACTCTGGCGCGCCATAAATCGGCGAAACGCCGTATAAAAACAAATTTAACAAAGCGAAAACATTTCTACAGCATTGTATTCCAAATACACAGTTAAAAAAGCTGATTTTAGGAAGCGTAAGTATTTACAATACTATTATGTCCAAACTGGTCTTTGTTCCACTTATTAAGAATCGGAGAAGAGTTGGACCAGTTGTTCTTGTGTATGAACAATGAGGTAGATCCGAAGTAAGACCAGGATGTATATATGTGAGGAGATGAGCGGGTAGGCTAAAACTACATTCCATTCCAAAGAACCCAATTGGCAATAGACAACACCGGCTGACCCAGACAGCCTTCCCCCTCCCACATATTTCTCTCTAGGGGCCTTCTTATATGGAGGAGAGTTGTCCCTAGTTGGTAACCATACTAAGCTACACCAGGCGAGAGAATATTTCATACATTTCTTAAAAATAGCGGCAAACCGTTTATACGAGAAAACAAAGTTGGCCCGGGGAACAGGGTGAACCTGGGTGGAGGCTCGCTCGCCTTGAAAGTAGATTGTCCCTGGGGGCGAACCAACATTTTCACATATAAACAGTTAGCTCGCCTGTCCTGTCGAGAAAGGAGTTGTACTCACGCAAGCCAATATGTCAGGCTTGTGTTTTGTGCGGGTAGCACAGGAGTTTTTAACTTGCGCAAGTCACATTCTTTGGCTTGACAAGTGCGAGTTGCACTCCATAAAACAAGTTGAAAGAAACAACTGATTGTACTTGAAAGTAGGAGTCATTGTACAAGCCAGCATTTAGCATCCTACATCAATAGAATATTATACATTTTACTCTCAGCTGATAAAATTATAAGAATCTCTATCAAGAAGCATACAAAATGTATCAACAATAGTTTGTTTTGTTCTGCATTTACTTTACAATAACATTGCAACTCAAAGTTGATATCTGGTAATGTATTTTGATACAAACCATAGAAAAATCCATCATTTACCTAATTTATGCATTTTCAAGTCTGCGTTCGAGCCAAGTGCCCCATCAGGCCGTAGTCTCTTCGCAGCCATTATTGGGGTCGTCACGCAATGCCCATCCCCACGGCTACAAAGGAGACTAATCAGGCCGGAGCTTATCCCGGTTTCTGCAGCATCAGCGGCCACACAAGTACACAATGCGGACCTATTTTTAATCGAAGTTTCTGTCTGCTCAAAGTCAATGCAGGCTGGGAGTGGGTGGGGGTGGAGGGGTGGGGGTGAAGGGCAGCCCTGCATTAGCACTGTCACCAGATGACTATCCTAAAGGCCGTGGCAAATGAAGAAACGTTTTTCGGGCAAAATTGTTTCCCTGTTTGCCCGAGAACACAAAACATGTTTTCTGTTTCAGAAAAATGTTGTGATTGCAAATAATGTTTCCCAGTTTGCTCGAAAGGAGCAACAATGCGTCCTCGTTTGCCACGGCCTTAAGTGTTGTACATGTTCCGTTGTAGATAACACCCTGCACTATCTGAGATTGTCTCACTAGTTTAGATTAAGGACAAGCTCATTATCACGAAACCAAGAAAACAGGTTGTGACAATCTTCACCGAGATGCTTTTGAATGAATTCCAGATCTTTAGCAGCCGTGAAAATTACTGTGTCATCCGCATAGGTTATGATTGAGGTTGTCTGAAGAGGCGTATGCACATCATTAAAATGGATAGTAAACAATAGCGGTCCCAATATACTTCCCTGTGGAAATCCACAGAATATGGGATTGGCATCTGATAAAACACCTTTGAATGGACTGATTGCGTTCGAGAAAACAAACAATCAGTAAACCAATGAAGCTCCTTATTGTTAATTCCATAAGACGGGATCGTGTCTAAAAGTACACTCGAGTGACCACGAATGAGAATTCATTAAACACTGTAATTACGTCACCATTTCGTCACATTATCCAAAATAGCTTTATTAACCCCAAATAAACCGTTTTTCTAAAGGGTGGGGTCCGAGGGGGGGTGGGAAGGAGGGAAGCACTTGTACCCTCCAATCCTGGTTTCCACCTACCTACCTCTATTGCTGACTTCGGATAGTTTGCCGTTTGATCGTGAGCTAGTGTTGTTCAATTTTACTAACCGTTTCTTGCGTTTCCCACCACTTTGAGAATCCTGCGCTATATGCTGCCCTATTGCAAATAAAACACTGAGTTCACTAACCTTCTCATCCGATGGAAATCGCTGCCTCTCGCGGCGGCAAGATCAAAGACAACGCCTTTCTACAAGATGAATTAATAAAAATTTCTTGACTGGCAGCACTGTGCGTTTGAATGGCTTTATAGGGAAAATGTTTCTTTCTATAGTTTGTTTTCTGAACACGTTTTCTGACTTGTGTATTTATTTCTCTACTGGGTATTCTATATCATCTTTTCAGTGCTGCGTATCATTACAGTTACACGATGTACCTTGACACGTGCAACGATGTTGAATGGTTTTAAAACGGTTTGGAAAGCAAGGCAAATTTCTCGCAAGAGACCCGAAGGTGGATTACGTTTATTGTCGACATTTTTTGGGAAAAATGCCAAAACATTAATTCCCTTTTCGCGAAATGTGAGCTGCTAAATAATGGGGAAGGAAAATTATTGTAAATTGAATGAATCTACCCGAATGAATGAAATGACCGTGAATTTTCGATAATTAATGTTTCTTTTCTTACATGTAAAGGGCGAGGTCCAGTACAGGATAGAGGAGGGTAAGGTGGGTAGTCTTAACTTCCAGTCATCACATTTAATCCTGGTTTCCACCTCCGTCTCATCCATCTTTTGTTGACTTTACCTGGTTTTCTCTTTGTCTGTCTATTTTTCCCTTTTCCGTAAACACAGAGTGCAGTGTGTGTAAAAATATGAAATAAATAAATATACAGACAAACACATAACTGTAGATAAACAAATATACCGGTAATTAAACAGCATACTTTTACCTGTTGCGGACTATTTTAAAAGATCGCGGATCGTGAACATTCACGACATCGTTGCAACATCGATTACAACATCATTACAACATCGTTGCACTTGTCAAGGTGCGTCGTGTAACTGTAATGATACGCAGCCCTGAAAAACAGTTATGCCCAGTAACGAAACAAATACACAAGTCAGAAAACGCGTTCAGAAAACAAAATATAGAAAGAAATATTTTTCCTATAAAGCCATTCAAACGTACTGTGCTGCCAGTCAAGAAATTTTCATTAATTCATCGTTGTCTTTGATCTTGCCGCCGCGAGATGCAGCGATGTCCATCAGATGACAAGGTTAGTGAACTCAGTGTGTTATTTGCAAGGGGGCAGCGTATAGCGCTGGATCCTCAAAGTGGTAGGAAACGCAAGAAACAGTTAGTAAAATTAAACAACACTAGCTAACGATCAAACAGCAAACTATCCAAAGTCAGCAATAGAGGTAGGCAGGTGGAACCCAGGATTAAAGGGTACAAGTGAAGGGAAGTTAACACCAAGCACCCCTCGCTTTCCTCCTCACCCCCTCTACCTCGACCCGACCCTTTAGAAAAAAAAACGTTAATTTACTCTCCGAAAATGGTTTATTTGGGGTTAATAAAGCTATTTTGCATAAAGTGATAAAATGGTGACGTAATTACAATGTCAGTGAAATATTTTAATGAATTCTCACTCGTGGTTATTCGTGGTCACCCGTGGTCACTCTTGTGTACTTTTAGACACGATTACCTCCCGAGAATATGGGATTGGCATCTGATAAAACACCTTTGAACTGGACTGATTGCGTTCAAGAAAACAAATAATCAGTAAACCAATGAAGCTCCTTGTTGTTAATTCCACTTATTAAGAAGGCACGAGTGACTAACAGTGTCGAATGCTTTTGATAGATCGATAAAACAGCACCCAGGATAATTCCATTGTCAACTTCTTTGCACCCAGGATGTTTCCATTGTCAATTTCTTTGACAAGAAAACAGGTCGTGCGTCGAGATAGACTGGCCAATCAGGAAAGAAATTATTCTCACTGATTTACTTACATTCTGTGTTGAGTGAATGATCATATTGTTAGTTTCTTTTTTTAACTTTATTAACTCACGCTGGGGAATAACATCGACTACAATTTAGGGACGGACTATTATTTTGAGTAGTATAGGAGGGACCGGTTAGGCCATTTTTGTTGCGGAGGATTCTCATTAAAGTCCGGAGCATGTAATTGTCTCGTACAAGTAACTACATGTATGAAAATACGTTTCCCTGTATAACTGACTACATGTATGAAAATACGTTTTACATTTTTGTGTGGCTTACACGAAGTGTGTAGCCACATAATGGCATGAGCGGATTTATTTATTTATGGCTTTATTTATGGCTTTGTCCACGAGAGTCAAGCGCCTGTCACGTGGGCTCTTGGGAGCCTGGGTACAAGGTTGTGTCATGCGAAGTCCGCCATATTGGTTTATATGCGTGGTCTCTAGCAGTTTTTTCAGGTCATCGTATCACTGGTTAGTTCTTCTCACACAAGCCAACACATCGGAACCCGGCTTGTGTTGTAATTGCAGGTTGTACAAGAGCTTTTACGATCTCAAAAGATAGCATTTAACTACTTGAATCTTCGGTAAGGGTTGTACCACATAGTAAGTATAACAACTAAAAGGAACTCCCGATCGTCTTATTTTCACTCTTGTTATTCTGTCAGCGCTTGAACTGTAAACAATGGTTCGTTTGTTCAGGAGCACTGAAGAACATTTTGGAAACTTGTGTTATTCCGACTAGTGTGTTCTGTCAGCGTTTGAACTCTAACGCAATCGTGACTTTGTTCAGGAACACGCTTAGAACACTCGTGTTACTTTTTCTCCTGTTATCATGTTGTCAATTGAACTGTAAGTGGACCAGTTGTGTTGTTGAGGAACAATGAAGAACATTTTGGAAACTCGAATTAGTTAAACTTTTGCGTTATCTTAGCGACTGAACTCTAAGCCAATCGTTAGGTTGTTTTGTTGACCAACACTCAAACACATTTTGGAAACGCGAATTATTTCAACTTTTGTCTTATTATGTTAGCAATTGAACTCTAAACCAATCATTAAAACATTTATGAATGAATTTTGGGTGGTTGTCGTTCACTCTTAATTTCATCCTAGCATAGTTGGCCGTATGCAGAGACAAACTTTCATTCTTTGCCAAGAATAACTTACTGGTGTATATAATCTCCTTTCAACTGCAACGAAAAATTGAAAACGCTTCCCTCATCTTTAGGACCTGGTCAAACGGTACATTATGGTCGATGATATTTAAATGGGCGCTCCCGCGTGGCCACCAACTCTCATTCAGTTTGAATTTGTTCAAATTCTTCATTTTTTTTTATTTTTTTTTTATTTTTTTTTTATTTAAATATTTGCAAAGTACAAGCAATATACACACAGGTTTCACAGGTTTCGGATTCAATTTTACAAAAAGTACACAAATCATCATTTTTGTATCCAATTTTATATAATTTGGTGTTTGTATACATAATAGAGTTTATAACTTTATATTGGAAAGCTTTCACATAAGATTCAAGTGCAACAGAATGCGGTAATGAAAATATTTGATTGATCTGGTCAATCGAAAAATCGAAATCCCTCTGCAGTTTAGAGATGATATTGGGAGGTTTAGCCTTTCTAGAAACAAGTAGAGAATAGTAATCTTTTGATCGTCTCTGTTTAATATCAAAAATATTATTTTCAAACGTGAAAGAGGGAGAAAGGGGTGATATTGGCACATTAATGATCCTAAGTTGTGAAGGTATAGAGTGTCGGAGGCCCGCCCACTGTAGAAAATTTGTTTTGTTTATCTTGTTCGAGAGTTGGGTGAAAGCATCATAATAATAATAATAATAATAATAATTACTTAATTGACCACTCCCCATTGGGGCTTTTCAGGGCCAATGTAAACAAACATTGTAAATAAACATAACAAGGTTAAGAATCCCAACTGGCAGGAGGCAGACCAGTTGGCTATTTACAAGCGTAGCCGAGGAGTTGAACTCGGGGCTACCGAGAACAACACCAGCTAGTGGTCAGAACGGGACTTGAACCCGCGACTTACAGATTTCAAGTCCAACGCTCTAACCACTCGGCCACGCTGCCTCCCTATTAGGTTAGGTCCCGGTCAAACAGGAGATCATTCGTAAAGGTAATTCCTGCCTCGCGATAATTTTTGAAATAGACCGGCTTTTTATCAATTTTAATATCTTTATTATTCCAAATGATATTTCGATAATCCTTTTCGTCAGCAAAGGTATCCCGAAATTCGGACCACCACTGCAGAAGTTCGTGGTAGAATTGAGAAGATAAATTGTAATCTTTGATATCATAATTACAATTGAGAAAAAATATGCCCCCAACATGCTCTAATAGGCGAAGAAAGTATCTCTTCCATGTTGCAGTTGAATCATTAAATACTCTCTGTAGCCATGCTAACCTCAACGATTTAATCATGCAGTCAACATCTATCATTTTTAAACCACCATTCCCAAAATCATTTATTACAGACACACGAGTTACTTTATCTACACCTCTCCACAGGAACTTAAAAAGCAATCGATTCAGTTCATTTACTACTTCTTTTGGTGTTGGTAATATGGAGCATACATAAACAAACTTTGGTATCAAAAAGGATTTAATAATTGTTATTTTTCCATAGAGGGATAGGCCTCTTGAGGACCAGATGTTAATAAGCTTTTTAATGCTGTCGAGTCTTTCAATAAAATTTTTCTCTTTTAGAAGTTTCAGATCATATGAGAAATAGACTCCCAGAGCTTTGATCGGGGTTTTGGGCCACTTAATGCCAAAGAGTTCTTCCATTCTTCCTCTTAATAAGCCGATCCACATGCCTTCGGTTTTTGAGGAGTTAATCTTGAGGCCAGAAATATTTTGAAAAAAGCTCTAAGAGTTTAAAAAGTGATTTTGCTGAATCGACGTCGGCAAGAGTTGCAGTTGTGTCATCAGCATATTGCAGGAGTTTCGTTTCCTCTTGTCCAATAACAATACCTCTAATCTCTGGATTCTGTCGAATGGCGATGGCAAGCGTTTCTACGACGATTACGAAAAGGTACGGAGACAAAGGATCCCCCTGCCGTACGCCACGTTCAAGTGGGAAGTAGTTTGAAGTTAAACCGTTATTTATTATGCAGCTTCTGATATCTTTGTAGAAAACTTTAACCCAGCGAATGAAATCTGGACCAAAATTAAATTCTTCAAGACATTTTGAGAGGAATTCCCATTCAACACTATCAAAAGCCTTCTGGAAGTCAATAAATATCATTAAACCGGGAATATTTTCCTTAACAGTGAAATCCATAATGTCGTAAATAGAGCGTATTGTTTCGCCAATAAATCGGTCTTTTACATACCCAGTCTGGTTTTGATGAATTATATCTGGTAGAACACTTTTAATCCTCCATGCAATTGCTTTGGTCATAATTTTTGTATCTACATTAACAAGAGAAATAGGGCGCCAATTCTCTAGCAGTGTACGGTCTTTCCCTTTTTTTTCGAGAAGAGTGATGACAGCTTGTTTTTGAGAGTTAGACATCTCACCTTTTTCAAAACATTCATTGATACATCTAATAAAACTGTCCTTAAGAACAACCCAGAAGGTTTTATAAAATTCAATGGGAATACCATCATTCCCAGGGGTTTTATTGAGATCAAAGCTATTTAGAAGGCGAAAACATTCCTCAGATGAAATAATTCCTTCACATTGCTTTTGTTGTTCTTCAGATAATTTTGGAATATTTAGATCATTCAAGAAAGCAGAGATTTTTTGCGTACTATCTGGATCATCGTTTTTGCTCTTATATAGTTCTCGATAAAAGCGTTCCTGCTCCTTCAGTATATCAAAAGGATCTGTCTTAAATTCACCACTTATAAAGAGTTTTCGTATATGTTTCTTTATGTGATTTCTTTTCTCCAAATTAAGAAAATATTTCGTACTCTTCTCCCCGTGTTCATGCCAGCGCGCGCGCGCTCGTATAATAATTCCCTTGGAAATTCTTCATGATAGTCAATAGTTTTCCTGTTTATCCACACGCACGATAGTTAGGGGAAATTCAACTATCATTGACTATCACGAACCGTTTGACCAGGGCCTTTAATAGACCTTAAAAACCATTCTTTTGCTGAGCGTGATATCCAAACAGTTACTTCTTACAATGTCCAGAATTTAGTTTCCGTTTAACTTGTGCTCAATTTCATCCAAAGGTTACAATTTACTCATTACCACCTTTTTTCAGCTCATAACTTTCCCTTAAATTTTCAATTAAATGTTTCAAGTCGACTCGTAAGCCACACATGTACGCATTGCGGACCTATTTTTTATAAAGGTTATACCAAATCTTCACCATATTTATAATGGATTTATTGCAACTGTGTTACTGCACGTGGTTTACTGCCATCTAAACCCGTCAACTGCTGATTTTCCATTTGTCCCTTTAGACAACTGTTGCTCATGTTCCCTCCGAACGTCTTTTATGGAAAGCTTCAAACTAAGGGACTATTAAAAAAATAGTTTAATTGGATTGTCAATAACAACCTTGAAAGCTGATGAAGATGAAATGATAAGTTATGACACGAGCGAGGAACAAAGAAAAATCTGAAAATTTACTGTTATCATATTTATCAAGCACGTGTTGTTTCTACATTGCTCATCCCAGCAGAATGAAGGACGCGTGTCATATATGAACCTTGTAAATGGCCTTAGCTCAGTTTGTTAGAGCCGGGCCATGGGTTCCAATCTGTCGGGGACTCACAATTTTTTCTTTCTCCCACGCTCGTGTCATAACTCATCATTTAGCTGAAAAAATGTACCATCTATCGTATTATCAACCTTATGAGCTGCAGCTCATAAATGGCTACCAATTTTAATTTTTTGTGTGCAGTTAAATAAGCATTTCTAACCTCGTTTGGAAGTAAAAAATCTTTCGATTTACCAACCAAAACGAGGTTAGAAAGGCTGATTTAAATGAATACAAAAGAATCGAAAATTGGTAGCCATTTATGAAACGGGTCTATGAAATACACTGACCACGGTCCATGAAGCTCCATGACATAACTGCAAGTCTTACGGAAGTGAAGATATATTTTGGAACCAGTTTTAACGCTGACTTGTACAGTTGAAAATTTGGTGGCCAAATTCAATCCACCCTCAAACTGGTCAACACCTACCTAACCCCCAATTTTCCCAAATACATGTGGTTGTTCTTTGAAGTAAGTTTGGGTAAAAGCGAATCAGAAACATTAACTCATTTGCTGTAACTTAATATATAGCATTTTGGAAAGATTTTGAAGTGTATTGGTCGGTGGCAAAAAGTGGGCAAATCCATCTAACATTAGAAGATGTCGTAGTGGGAATTATAACAAGAAATTGGCCCTTACTTTTTTAACTACTTTTGTACTAATTCCAAAAATGTACTTATGGGACTGTAGAAGAAATCAAACCTGTCCAAGTATTGTTGGGTTTAAGGCTAAAATTCAAGTCAAGTATGAAACGGAAACATATATTGCATGAAAGAGCAATAAAACAGAATTTTTACAATCGAAATGGACTAACTGTTTTCTGTAAAAAAAACGTATTTACTTTATTCATTTATTTTATATATATCATATGTATATACATGCATATACTTATACCTCCCTAAATTGATTGTAGTAAGAATGGAAGCTATTGTCAAAACCTGTATATATCGTTAGTAATGTAAGTAATATGTAAGTAAAGTATAGCGATCGTGGTGTCAGGTTTATAGTGAAACAACAAAAGATTTCGACGCAATGGCCGACAGGATTCGACATCGAAGAAGTTCGTTATGGTGTCTCCTTCACAACGTTCAAAAGTTCTTAGTCTGCCATCTACGCCGCTCTAACTGGTGTTGGATCGATAACTACTGGCATGTTCCTGTAGGGATCCGATCGTTCACGGATTTTTAGCTGTTTACGTTGTCATATTAAATTGTATTATGGTTTTATGTCAGCGACGATTTGGGGCCTTCGTCAGGTTTGGCTGCCTTTCATGATCAAACTGCCGTTTCATTTCGATTAGATCGGTTTTGCTTGACATGATAACCCAAAATTATTATCTGTACTGGAGAAGTAAGTTTCTGCCAAGACGACTCCACTCTTGGCTTTGGAGCATCATCATAAAAAATGTCTGACTGTGTACAATTCAAGTCAAATATTACAAAATGATAAGGTATGGTAGGCTAATTTCGGGTTATCGTGCAAGCAGGCTTGCCAAACCAATGGGAAATGAATGAGAATAGGCATAAATAGCTAAATTTTCCCACAAAACTTTTACTTCCTCAAATTCTATTCATTTTGCTTTAAAAATACGCCAACTTTAAAAAGCACTTATTTGGTACTAAATTACTCTCGTCAGGTAATAATTTAAGTCACATTCTACTCAGATTTACAGTGATATTCAGATTTATAATGACTGCACTTGTAAAGATAATTCTTCCACAAATAATGGAGTCAAGCTTCTTTATTAAAAAAATGATGTTTTCTTGTTTTGTGAAGATTATCAAAAGTAAAATAAGACATGAAACAGATTCAGGGAGTTGTACTATTATAAATGTTAATTTTGTAAAAAGAATATTTCTTTACAAGTGCATTCACAAATTAATCTGAAAAGGGTGAGAATTACGAGTAAATCTGTCCTCTTGTTTTGTGAAGATTACATCTTAAAAAGTGTAATGAGTCATGAAATGGATTTAGGGGAGTTGTGCTATTATAAAATGTTTATTTTGTAAAAAAATAGCCCAGCTGCCCATAAAGCTTTAATTAATGATTTTAAAATTTGTAGTACTGTAAGTTGATGGTGGCTACTTTTTATTGGGCAGCCACCACCTCTCTAGATCTCCCGTTTTCATTGGTCCGCTGTCAGCACTATCTCTATTGTTTTCTAGGGCTAGACCATTGTTGTGATGTGTTATCTGTTGTTTTCAGAACCAATGGCATGTCTAGTTCCAAGTTGTAATGGCATGTCTAGTTCCACGTTGTAGTGGGTGACCCCCTTACTATCACTGGTGCAGGATGAGCGCAGTAAACCTTACGTGAACATCTGTTTACGAACATGCTTGTTTCTGAAATTTAATGCTTCCATAATTTTGGTGACTTTATTGGTTACTTCATTATAATCTTTCAGTTTCACTAGAAGCAGGTGCAATACTTTAAATCATTGTTGATTAAACATCAACTTAATTCAAAAACGCAATGTGCTCCCCTTGCAATTGCACAGAGCCTGTTCCCTTGATTCGTTTTCCACAAATTATATTCGTAAGTGTTCTTTACAATTCTACCTTCACAACAGCTAAGCACTGTCTCGCATGCGAGGTTTCGTTAAATTTTATATTGCTCCAATAATGACTTCGGTTGACTTCTGTCGTCTACAAATTGCACAAAACGCCAGTCTGGTGTACACATACATTCCCTCCGTGTTGCTTGTTTTCCGGAATTGAGGACCAGAGAAGAGGTGCTTGAAGAAACGATGGATTTACGGGGAATAGATAGCAAGGTCTAGTGTAAAGTGGATAGAGGGGGAAAGTTTCTAAAGAAACTGTGGTGCTGCGTCGGTGGGAAGTATAACAATATAATTTGGTTTTATCAACTGGGTTGATAATGTCAATTGGCCACCGTAAAGAGATTCAAGAGCTGACGTTTCGAGCGTTAGCCCTTCGTCGGAGCGAATCCAATCCGACGAAGGGCTAACGCTCGAAACGTCAGCTGTTGAATCTCTTTACGGTGGCCAATTGACATTATCAACCCAGTTGATAAAACCAAATTATATTCTGGTGTAAAGTGTCACACAAATAATGAAGTTCATTTATAAGTTATTTTTTTCAACAAAAAAATGACTCTTAGTCGGCGTAACGACGTATGTCGCTATTCAGTGGATGGATGGGTGGATGGGTGGACGAGCGATGTATTTCACACCAATCAGAATTAAGATACTATCGATCGATAACCAATGAAATTGCCGCTTTTATGTATCGTTTAATTTTGTATCAATATTTGTTTTGGATTCAAGGGACGGCCATCTTTATTTTTGTATAAGCTTGGCCTTATTGGGAGGTATTGGCATGATGTCTCTATTTCCAGCACTCGGTGTTTATGTAACTCTGGTGTACCACGTTGTGTGTGGGTTTTAAGCGGAAAACTGTTCGGAAATTTTCATGGTGGTGAAAAAGGTACCAGGATGTGAAGTTTTACATGCTGCAAGCAGTCTTTTGGCGGCTTTGGGTTGAGGGATTGTTTTTCGATTGCGGTTAGTTGTGAATAAGAGCCATGTTAAATTTTAAAATGTTTCTGACTGAAGTAACGATAGCTTTCATTTTGGTTAAATTTGAAGTTGCGGATGTACGCAGCTTCCTATTTCTCGGATATGAGTTGTTTGAAATCAGTAGAGCTGAGAGATCAGACATGATCAGAGACTTTGCTTCAGGACATAGTAGATGTCATACGGCATTTAAGAATTTGAAGTTAGGGAGGCCACATACTCAAGAACGCTGGGTACAGTAATTTCGGAGAAACAGCTTTCATTGCATACGTACCAGCCCTGGTAAATATTTCACGAACCGTTCGCAATTGAATATGCAAAATCTTTCACCAGTATTTTCGGCACAAATTTCGTAACAACCAAAGAACAATGTATTAACTGTACTACGTTTTAAAAACCCTTTGGAAAGATATATTTTTTCCATTTTATCCGTTTATTGTCTTTCGATAAAATACTTTGATGCGTGTTAAATAAATCACAAAATATGACGCTTTGTGTTGAAATCAAGAAAAACGAAAGTATCATATTACAAACTAGAACCACTACGTGGAACTTACCGGAGCCCAGTGGGACACGGGATTGCATAAATATAGTTAATCTCTCGCAGCCCTCCCCCCTGTTCTTTCATTCTCGATAAATTTGACGATGGAAGGTTCACTCAATGTAGATAGCTTTGATAAGTCGCTCTTATTCTCGATAAGTTTCACGATGGAAGGTTCACTCTTAAGTAATCGCTCGTAAATTTGTCTCTCCTAATATTCACTCTTAAATTTTCGCTCATAAACTAGTGCATCGTAAAGGTTGGGGAACGTGTCGTTCCCCAAAAAGCTATAATCTTTCTCTTGACTGTCCTCCATGCCTCGTGCTTTTCAAAATGGCGGATAAAATTTCAACGAGCCAGCGAGCACTCCCAAAAGTAACGAGCCAGCGATATATCTCAAGTCGGCGATATATCCCTAACAACGTAACGTTGAAAAAACGACAGAAACCGTCTGCATTTTATGACCGGTGCCAGCCTTCGGCTGGGCCCAGGTAATAAACAAAAGTATCGTGTTACCGCTGTCAAGGATCACGTTTGGTGTTGCATTCTGCACTGTCCTTTGAGTCTCTGAGTTTTTTGTTTTCAGGTAGAAATAGCTTTGTTACAGCGGTTACCGATCACACGCGCCCTCCAACGATTTTTTTCTTGTTTGAAAATTAAGTTTTGCTTGACGTCAATCATCCGTGTTTATGTCTTGAATGATTGCATGCGCCAGTTTCGATTTACTCTTTTATCGCCAAACACAACAACAAGACGACAATATTCCATGATTTGATGCGTGTTTCAAAACAGCGTCTAAACATTTAAGCAATAGGCCGTAACTTGAATTCCACAGAGCAAGCAAATATGAATAAATACAAAATTTCTTTCAAGCTGGAGCGTAATATTGTGACAAAACAAAAAGCCGGCCGCTAAAAAGCGACTGCTCTCGCCAAAGCATCACGCCAAATAGTTATGGAAACCAAATATTTTCGAAGTGGTTCGTTCGAAGAATGAAAGTATCTATCTTTCTTGTTGCAGCTATATAACACGACTGTGTCGACAACGAATTACCTGAATATCGACTCGTTTCATGAAATTCGTGCGTTCAGTATGATCATTTTTCTTTTTTTGCAATTTCACCGACAATATTCAGGACTTGAGTGCTGTTTCTCTTTCCAAAGGGTGAAAAACAGCTGCCGGAAAGCCTAATGTCACTCCAAAGCTTGAATGAAACCTACTACTGTCATGGAAACAGTTGATTGACGTCCATCGAAACTCATTTTTCAAACGGAAAAAACATCGTTGGAGGGCGCGTGCGATCGGTAACAGCTGTAATTAGAATTGGCATTTAGTCACAACAAGCGGTAGGTGGGTATGTCTTCACAACATTGTAATGCCGTGTAGTAATGAGTAGGGTTAAAGAAGAGAGTTTAAAAGCATTGATATTTTCTAAAGATTTGTGGTATGGAATCCCTCAAATATTGCTGCAGACTTTGTGGCGGCAAGTGTAACAGCAAAGTAATCAAATTAGACTTTTAGGCGTACATCAATCCATATCAAAACTGAAAAAAATAACTCTCGCACGCATTGCGTGCCTATGTTTAATAACCAGCTTCGGCCAAAATTAAGTTGTCCGTCAACCCACGACGGGCGTACCAACAAGCTTTTTCGCTGGTGACTTTTTCAACGCTAGATGTTATTTATTTAGTGAATCTTGATTTCGATGAGTTAAGTTCCAGAATTAAGGGTATGGAAAACGTTTATTTTAGGTTTTATGTCAGCTAAGTTTAGACAAATACGCGGCTTTCGAGGCCTATCGAGTCGACACTTAAGTGTTACTTTTGATTTAAAGTGATCACGAAGGAAAACCCAGTTTTGGCTGCCGCTCTTACTGCGGGCTCGGGCTCCGTATGGCAGGAAGACGTCACAAACCGATTTGCATCACATCAGATTTTTGTAAACATGCAAGCAAATCAATATGTGACATCTACCAAAGAATAGACCCAAGCCAGTAGTATACGTAGCTTACGAAGTCAACTGGCATCTGATTGGTCGAGAGAACAATAGGGGTATTGTTTTCGAACAATATAACCTATTGTTCTCCACCATCCAAGATGGCCGAAATACTTTTAATGAGCAAAAATTATTCAAGATGGCGTCGCCCATTTTGGAAAACTGCGCCCCAGACCTCTACTGAGGATCTGGACCCGTCTCACGGATATCCTGATCGATAAAAATCGATAATGGGATGACGTCATGGCTTTCCGGTCCCCCGCTCTTGAGGAGCGTATTATTTTCCAGTCCTTTCGCTAGATGGGGCACTCCTCGGGGATTGGTTACTCGCGACTCGTGTTGGGATCCCTGACCTAGCGAAAGGAGCGGAAAAGGGTATCATCGGGGTGCCACCCCGACTCGTTGTAGCCGGAACGCAACGATAATTTATGTACAATATTTACAACTCACAAAGTAGCTCGGCCATCTCCACGTCGTGCTCGTCCAAGTCCTGCTTGTAGCCGAACGGGTAGGAGGTGAAGGTTTCGAAGTCGACCACCCTCTTGTCGAAGAGTAAGCCGTACTGTTTGGTTCGCGGCGATACTTTCAGGCGTTTCGTGGCAGGATCCCTTGTGAAAAAGTGCGGGTTGGTTACGTCCACGTCTCTGCGATCACCTTGTGGATCTGTGAGTTCCCCCCACAGGTTACGCTTGAGTACCTCGTAGTTCAGCTGTGCGGAACCACGTACGGATTTCAGCGAGAACCCTCGCACCTTGCAGCATACCTGACCCTGGTCGGACACGAAGCCGTAGTTTTTTGGGCCACCCGACACGAACTCTGTGATGTAGTCGTCGGGTCGTCTGTGGTCTTCCAGTTCGTCGCTCATGTCTCCTAGGTAGTCGCCCAAGGGAATGTCGACAAGACCCGGTTTCCTCTTGTACACCACAGAGTCCTTGTCGAAGTTGATGACTTGGTTGGTGAGCTTCTCCAGGTACGAGTATAGTTTTAAACGCGCCCAGCAGGTGGTGAAGGCTGCCACGAAGACGTTTGTCTTGCCGTTGTCGATCTGGTTGGAAGCGATGTTGGTGTAAAGGACTTCCAACAACTCGTTGCAGATGCAGATCTGATCAATGTGCCACAACGGGTTGGAGACGGCTTGGAAGAGGGAGGCAGCTGTTGAGATGGCAACGGTGGTGGATTTGTGTAGGTTTTCCCCGAACTTACCCCAGAACGAGTTGAGCATCAGTTTGGCAGTTGCTTTTCGGCCTGGGTTCTTGGTGATGAGGGCTGGGTCCAGCGAGATACCCTCGTGCTCCTCGTAGTCGGCTACATACTCCTACTGTTGTTGCCGCGTGGTGACGCCACGAGGATATCCCGCCGATTCCTGCTTGGCCTTCAACCACGTGTTTACGTAGTTAGCGAACAGTCTTGCGTTGTTCTGTGGGAAAGTGCCACACCTCGTGGATGTAAGTGACCATGTACCCCATCTCTACGGCCTTGACGATCTCAGGCGTACACCAGGTTCCGGTGAGCTTGCGTTCTTCGTCCGTGTGAGAGCAAACGCAAGAACGGTCCGCGAACTGTTTGGGCATTTCCGTTTCCACGCAAGAACGGCAGAGAGGAAAGACCAGCTTTCCGCCGCAACGGTACGGCAGCACGGGATGGAAGAGCTCGTACGGCGGTAGCACGCTGACTTTTGCCATGCCGAAGTAATGGTTTATGTTCTGGTCCTCTGGGTGAGTGGTGATGGTGGGATGACACACAGGATACTCTGCGTACTTGCGTACTTGACCCAAGGGTAGAGCGAGGTTACGTCCACGTACTTGATGCGTTCCTCTTGGGTCTTGTCCACGCACGAGTGAAGGGTGACGGCATTGGTTCGGCCACCAAAGAACACGTCCCGCGGTCTGAGTGGGTCTTCTACGTGGATGGTGGGGAGGAAGGCTTGGAGGGCCGTGTCCGTCTTTACCTTCTCATCCCACTCGCATTCCCAGATGATCACGAGGTTGTACCCTTCGTTGGAAAGAATCTCCTCTTTGGCCTTCTCGCAAGAACGGCACCATTTACCATGGCAGGGATGTTGGTCGATGTCGTCCACGTCGTATCCTCGATCGCAGTCGTGACAGTAATACGAGCGCGACAGGAACCCACCGTACGAGTTGCACCCGTGGTAGTGCGCGTCGACCTTGACGAGTAGGATCTGTTTGGGGGCAGACGGTCCCGCGTAGACGATACAGTGTGGTTTGTCCACGGACATGACTTTGATCTGGTAGTCCGGAAGAACCGCTTGAAACTTTTGGAGTTCCGCAATACCGCAAGGGCCTTCGGGTACACCGGCCAGTTGGTGTAAGTCCTTGGCCAGACGTGTCTGTACGGGACAACCTTTTCTCAAGTTCTTGTAGTTTGAACCACTAAACCCCTCGTCTGCGTAGGCACGAATGGTGATTATGGCTCTGGCGCAGCACAACTCGTCTTCGTTTTTGATGACGACGACGACAGACCTTTTTGCGCGCCAACAATTTTTCTACCGCCTCGCGTCCGGGTCGCTGTTTCTTCCCATTATCACTCCCACTGCCAGGGGTACGAATGAAGGTGGTCTCCATGGTGAAGGAGTCGTCTGCCTCAAACTGTTGGTTTGAGTTGAGTTTGGCAGCGAGGGAGTGGAGATACGTGTCCAATCGATCACTGCCATCCTCGAACTCCTCCACGGTGAAGGTCGTGGACTGAAAGGCGTGGGTGAAAGCGTCCGACTGCAGCGTTAAGTGCAGAGTGGAATGGGGCTGCAAGGTGGAGTCGGAGTCGATCTCGGCATCCGTGGTCTAGCGTCTTACTGTTTCATGTCGAGAAAGATCGAGACGATGACTTTTTGATATTTTTTCCGGCATGGATGATCGAATCCCGTTTTGTATATAGAGACCGTCGTTTACTCGACTGTATTAGATCTATTAGGACACCACGTTTCCGTAGACATAAATTGACTTTTTCCCACGTGGGATACACTCTCAGATTCTGTCGACAAGTGTTTAATTCTTCCCGTTGATTTTTTCAGAACCAACCGTCTAATCGACGTGCTTATTATCCGTTGGTCGAACATGCTGCTTTGTTAAGAGTGTGACCACGAGTACGATCATCGCCGTTACAATGAACGTTTTCGTTGTTATTACTGCCCTGGATGTCGTGCAATTTTTGTACCGTGAATTATTGTACTTTTTTTTTCAGAATGTGTCGATCTAATGTTTCCATTTACGGATTGCTGTTCTGGTGTCCTAACTGCGAATGTGGGAACTTTTGTCGCGAAATATTTTATTGTTGTACTTGTAACGCGAACGTCATTTGAGGTGTAAATAAAGTGTTTTTTCTTTTTTCCTAGGTTATTCTCCTCTGAATGTCTAAGAATACGTTACTTTAATCGATTACCCCTTCGTTTCTTTTTGTAAAAATTGTAAACGTTACAAGATTTGTGTGTTTCCCACTTGGGTGTATTGTTTGAACTGCGAAAGAGAAATCGACATTAAAGCTTTTTTGTAAAAAATTTACCCAGGTATTACAGACTCGATTGGGATGTCCTCGTACCCTTTGGTGCCCAAGAGAACTGGAAAAACAGACTTCGCGCCGTAATACCTCCTTGCCATTGCCAACTGTTTGAGATGACCTTTCAAATCAACATGTGGTACGCGTGGTATGCGTGGAAAATCGTGCACTGTTGTGAAACCCTGTAATTGTTTGTTTTCAGATACGACGAGGGATTGTTATTTGTAGATTGTGTGAGATGTGCAGCGAAAAGAAGAAGTTGTTCTGTAGTGTATACCCTTGGAGAAAGCGAATCCATATTCGACGATTATACTTTTGAAACGCTTTTAATTCAATAAAAAAAACGGTTATTTACAAGTGTGTCTTCATCCATAACCAAAACGCGTGACATTCTACCATGCTACAATGTGCCCTAGTACAATTCAAATGAAAACCGCATTCGGGTAAGGGTTTTACGATCGTTTCTAAAACTCGTTCGAATTTCGGACAACCGTAGTCTAATCTAAACTAGGAATGTTCGGTTCGTTTAACAAGTCTCTTTCTACGTGACCACCCTTGTAAGCCACCACGCCACACGCGTGAAACCTGTGACGCGAGTAAAGTTCCAACAGTTCGTCTTTTACTTTGAATTGAGGGAGGGCCTTTTCGTCTTTCGTGGGAGAAAACGTCAGTCCGTGCACGTTGTATTTCACGTACCAGACCGTCCTCTTGTCTTTGGGGGATAATGCGTCCCAACGTACGGGAGGGTAAAAGGCCACTCGTCCGTGTTCCCCATTCCACGCGTGATAACCCAGTTCTCTCACCGCAAATTTGTCTTCTACACGAAAGCCTTCCAAGTCCAAAACCATGCACACCTCAGCATCTGTAAGGATGAGTACGCTTGTTAGACGCTTTGCTAAACCCCTTGGGTAACTCGTCCGCCCACTGGAAGAAATCGCACTTGAAGGAATTACGACACTTCAAGTATAGTCTCCCCGGGTTCTTTTCCGACTTGGACATGCACAACAAGACGGAACATCCACAATGACACTTTAGATCTTTCTGGTTTCTGAAGTAGTACTCGTTCAGGGTGTCGCGGAAGTTTCGAAAATACTGGCGGGCCTCTTCCACACCCATACACACGTAACACAAATCTTTGTCATCGTCGTCTTTACCCACACCACACATGAAGTACTCCCATCCGATCTTGGCCTGCTTGCGCAGCAACGGGGTTCAGTCGTGTATGCGGCACGTCAGAGGAATCAAGGCTAGGAAGGCGTTGGGGTCGAATTCTGCGAAGCAATGCGAGAAAGGACGCGAGTCTTTATGCGACGGCGTTTTGACGTGTAGGGTCTAGAGATATGTCTCAGATGCATGTACGATTTTTGACGGTCCCGCTTCGTCTTGAATTTGGATTTTCTGAATTCCAAATCCCGTTCGTCCTGTAGGTCGTGGGGTCCACGCGGGGATTCCACGCCCTGGAATCTCTGTTCGGTTGTTTGACTATGGCACACGATCTGATCGAGGACGATATAGTGAACCCCTTCGATCTGAAGGTTGGGGACACCTATGATTACAAGCGACTGTGCGACAGACTCGCCAGACTGTTGGACGCCGAAAGAGAGACGAGCAAATTCTGGTTCGACAAGACCGGGACCCTGGTGCGCGACTACGGATGTGACATTTGCAGTGAAGAATGGGACGCTTTCGAAGCCGACGACATGAACTTGAACGATAAGGAATTAAGAGAATTTAGATCGTGTTGTAACGACGTGGGGTGTTGCTACATCAAGGGTGCCTTTTTTTTGTGAATAAAAGTTCATTTTTTACCCTGCTGTCTTCATTCGAGTCATGAATAGCGAAGCGTACTGGTGGTGGGTGAAAGACGTGTGTTGACGCATCTATCTCAAATACGGGCAAGGGATCACGGTTCCCTTAGATCCCGATCCCGTCCACGATCCCTTGCAAGTTTTCGACGAGGCCGATGTACAAAACAAACCCTTTCGTTTCGCCGTCTACATAATGTGGTTGAGGTACCAACCCAATGCATTCGATTGGTTCAATTGTCTGTTGACGCAACGCGAAGACCTGGTACGAGTTTGCACGGTACGACTGACCACCATTCTGGCGACGACGACATGAAACGAGCGTTGCAGAACTACGTCGATCCTTCCAAACCTGGCAGTTTGGGAGGCATGCATCGGTTTGCCAGAGCCAACCGACTCGACCTGACTAAAGTCAAGAAACTTTTGGAAACGGAACTCGCGTACACGTTACACAAACCCAGAAGGAGACGTTACCCCACCTTACCCGTGTTGGTGTTCGGCATCGACGAGCAATGGGTGGCTGACCTGATCAAGGTGCAAAACATCACGAGAGAAAACAAAGGGTACAGGTACCTGCTGACGGTCGTGGACGTTCTTTCCAAGTACGCGTGGGTGGAACTGGTCAAAAGGGAAAGCCGTCACAGAAGCCTTCGCCAAGATCTTGAAGCGAGCCAAAGGTAGAAAACCGATCAATTTACAGACAGACGACGGTAAAGAATTTTACAACAAGACCTTTGCAGAGTTAACGAAACGTCAAGGCATCTATCACTTTTCCACGGCCAGAGACACCAAAGCCAGCATCGTCGAGAGGTTCAACCGCACCCTGAAGGAACGCATGTACAGGTACTTCACTGCCACGAACACGACGAATTACACCAAAGTGCTGCCCGCCTTGGTGAAAGGGTACAACGTCTCGTTTCACCGAAGCATCGGCACGGCACCCGCCAAAGTGAACTCGGCCAACGAAGAAGCCGTGTGGAACGTGTTGGTACACCAAGAAGAAGAAGAAGAAGAAACAAACAGACCTCGCGGCAGCGAATTCAAAGCGGGCGACAAGGTACGTCTCAACACGAAATTTAGTCCTTTTCAGAAAGGTTACTTGCCCGGATGGAAGGAGGACGTGTTCGTGGTGCGCCGAGTGAAGCAAGGACCTCCTCTGACCACTTACGAGTTGGACGAATACGACGGCACTCCTCTGAAAGGCACGTTTTACAAGCAGGATTTGCAAAAAGTGTCCGTGGGAGACGACGACCTGTTCAGGGTGGAAAAGATTCTGAAACGTAAAGGTACAAAAGTCCTGGTGCATTGGAAAGGATGGCCAATCAAATACGATAGCTGAATCGACAAGAAAGCCCTGGTGACACCATGAAAGACTTTTACGTCAAGTTGACGAGCGGTTCAAATCGGTTCGAATTTCCGGACAACCGAGAAAACCGTTTCCAGTTTAGCTGTTTCTGCAATTGGGTGTTTTTGTACCTGGACGAAAGTTACGAAAGAGCCTTCGGGTCCAATCGACGCCAGCTGTTCGTGCACTCCAGCGTGGTGGAAAGCATCCCCGTGGGCGTACGCATGACGAATCTCTTGGGGGACATTCCGTACTCCTTGGAACGACGCGAATATGAGATGCAACACGTTCGATATATGCCCGTGCATGGAGAACTCTTGGACATTATCGAGATCGCCGTGAAGGAGGAGGAAGACGACACCAACGTTCACTTCGAAACCTGGAACACCGTGGTGACGTTACATTTCAAGTATGCCTGGTGAAGAGTTTTACCTCACATTACCCAGCGACAGCAGTCGCAGCGAATATCCCAACAATGCGAACAATCACTTCAAGGTGCGACTGCCCAATCCCATTCGTTTGGAAGGACAAGGTTGGAAAGTGGGATTGAGCAGCATTTCCTTACCCGATGCCAAAGTGACCATTCCGGCCGTGACCGATGATCCAGAAACCATCCTCTTCACGTACAAGTGGGTCAGAGACAACGACACTAAAAAATATCAGGGCAACCGATTCACCGTCGGGACCAGCAAAGTGAATCTCCACGACTTGAACAACGTATTTTCCACGATGAACGGTGTGGAATTCATGAAAAGCGTGGTGCATTTCTACGATCAGAAAAAATTCACAGCCTACGATGGTCCAAAGCTGGGTAGCAAATATACCAGTCCGATAGACAACAAGTGCTCGTACATACAGTTCAAGTGGGAACGAGACGAATTGGTCATGGACAACAAAGACATCACCCGAAAAGGAGAACCTCCTGCATTCCAGATGAACAAACACCTGGCCGTAAAGATGGGGTGGTTGTCTGAAGATGAAAGGAAGTTGGGACCAAACCTTCTCATGGCGTTTTTCACCAACACCATCCCCAATATCAACATAAATTATGCCGACGTCAAAGATAAAGATGGTAATGTCTCATTGTGGGCGGTTGACCAGGATTCACTCAAATTGAGCTATTACTGCAACTGGCGATTCATGAACTTGAACAAAGCATTTGGACACGTGTTGGGGACCACGGCATCACAATCTCTGTTCGTGTACTCGGACGTGGCACAGAGTTGGGTGGTGGGCGATCAAGTCACCGATCTGTTGCGAGAAGTCAACTACGTGAGAAAAGGACAAGGCAGCGGTTACTTCGAACCGCTCCACGTACAATATATTCCAGTGCGCAAGGACACGTTGGACATTATCGAAACGCAAGTGTCCGAGACGAACAGACCCTTGACGACATTCGGTGTTGAAGGCAGGACCATCTTGACGTTGCATTTCAAGCGAGAATGAGAGGAGGTAGTTTGACGCGCTACGTACCCGACCAAGATGGCACAGGTGTCATCACAGACATACTTTCCTCCACCGCCCGAGAAGGTTGGCGAGGTTTAAAAGGGGGTCCGTTGGGTCTACCCGTCAACATGTCCGCTGCCATGGCCGGAACCAAGAGGGGAGCGAAACGCACGGTGAAACGTACGATAGAAAGAGAAGCCAGCAAGAGACTCAAGAGAGGCCTAAACAATCTGTTTGGTTAGTGATGAATCCCATCTATTCCAGACGCGTGAAACGGATAAGGAAAATAAGTCAATGAGGTGGGACGCTTTGGTCCGGCAGCGCTGCTCGATTACCTTGGACCGACTTGGTGAAACAACTACAGCGACAGTATCCTACAAAAAAGCGAGGTCAACGTGGAGGTATGTTCATTCCCAGACGTAGACGCAAACGATGACAGATCTTGTGCCTTTGACCGGATCGGCGGGCGTGTCCAACCCGAAATTGGATCTGTTCCGCGTCCCACCCACCAATGTCAGCATCTCCAGTTTCCGCATGGTGCCCATCCAGACCTTTACACGGGGATCAACCCCGTGGACTTTCAGGTCGATCCGCAAAAAGATTACATCGATTTGAGTCGCAGTTACTTCGAAGTGGAATTGAGGTTGAAGAAAGCAGCGGACGGTACCAAATTACAACTTGGCGCACACCTTGTTCAAACAGATCAACGTCAAACTCAACGGAACCTTGATCAGTCCTCAGACCGACACGTACCATTACAAGGCCTACCTCGAAACGTTGCTGAACCACGGCAGAGACGACGGCGAGACCATCTTGAAACCTCAAGGCTGGTACAACGGCATCGACTGTCCCAACACGTTGACGGCCAACACCTGGACGATGCCGCGCCTAGCCGACTTCGAAGCTCTGTCGGCCACTCAACAAGAAACCGTGAAAGCCCTGAAAGCCGAAAGAGCCAAGTACCTGGGAGGTGCCGTGCACGTGTTGCGCTTCACGCCCCACATCGAAGTGTTTCACATGGACAAAGTCTTGGTGCCAGGCGTACAACTCCAGATCCAGATGTACTTCAACAACCCAGATCTTTTCACCGTGGGTGTCGCAGGGCAAGCTGCGGCTCGACTTACCAGCCAAGACGTCAAAGCCAGACTGTACCTCTGTCAACTGAGACTCAATCCCTCCATGTACTTGGAATTGGAAAACAGACAGAGAACGACCAGGAAACCCGTCAGCTCCGTTCATTTCGACGACAGCTGTTTTGAACAAAGATCCGCAGTTTTCTCAGGGGAGAGCGAGAGTCTTGCTAAATTCAAAAGATTTCTCATTAAGGGGTCAACTCCTACAAGGGACACAGTGGTTCCCTATTCTTCTCCCGAAAGTTCACGAAAACGAAGAAAGGCGAGTCCATTGTTGTATTCTTTTACTGTTCGCTACCAGTCACGCTTGATTTCACTCTTTTGTAAAGCATGTCAATTGCCACGAGCTGTGTGCTGAAGAAAATATCGCTTTAAAGATTCTTTTCGTTAAGGCGGTGTTACACGGGACAACTTGCAACGTCGATTTTTAGCGCAACAATGTTGCGCGAAAAATCGAACACCGTGTAACATGGTGCCGTGGACGATTTTTTGCGCAACATTTGACTCGGCAACACGTTGCGAGTTTTTGATTTGGGTTCAAAAACTCGCAACGCAAGATGACGAATATTTAGCAAATCGACGCGTGTAACAGGCTTGTTGTCGATTTTTCGCGCAACATCTTCCCAGAATTCTGTTTACTTCTCGCATGTTGGCGCTTACGTCTCCATGGAAACATTTACAAGCCGTCTAATTGGCCAGGAATGTCAACAAACAAAATGGTGACCAGTCATGAAAATGGTCTCGAGGAGGTTCAGTTAACTGAGGTTTCCGAAAGTACTAAACTAAACGAAAGAATGGGACTAGCAACTATAATGAAAGAAAAGAAGTGTCTGTTGGGCAACGAAAAGTATTCAAAAGAGGAAAAAGCAGGCGCCGTTGGTGGATTTGGAGGAGACGTTTAATTCACAGTACACCTCGACAGAACTATGTCCGTGTGGAAAAGCCTACATGAAGGCAGTCCTAAATTTGTTGAAGGAGTTCTTCAAATTTATTATGAATTGGCTGTGAAAGTAATGGTAATTCGCGTACTCCCTGTCGCCCTCGTTAAATACGAAGTTCTTGTACCAGTTGATTGTAGGCACCTCTTTCTCTCCTTCGCAACCATTCTCTGGTCCAAATCTCTCTTTTCCTTCTTGTCGTTCTACTCACTTCGTCATCTTCATCTAATAAAAGCAGCAATAAAACTCTATATTTCCGCCATTTTTCCCACTCCTTGACCGCCATCTTTGTCTAGTTGCTTGGATACGCGAAATGTTGCGCCAAAAATCGTCCCGTGTAACATGCATGTTGCCACGCGATGTTACGCAAAAAATTGACTCGTGTAACATACCATGAAAAGTTGACGCGGTGTTGCGCGAAAAATCGACGTTGCAAGTTGTCCCGTGTAACACCGCCTTTAATGGATACAAATAATAGATTAGAGAATACGTTTTGTGATATTTTGTGAGAATGCTGTCGAATAGACTGAACTTGACATTTGAACCTTGTTATTGTTTAACTCAGCATGTTATGCGGTCATATCATAAATGTATGCGGGCGCAAGTCACATGGAAAGTACTGTATGATCGGATCGCCATATTGAAATATATCTGTGCTTGATTACCGAAATTCTGTTCCTTGTCTGTTCGTTTGCCTTCGTTTCACCGATTCCCTAAGGTATCAGACTGTTGCCTAAAGACCCACACGACATTTTGGTGCCGAGACCAGGATAATACAACGCAGTATGGCGGAAACTCTCCCGAAATTAACATCTTCACGTGCGGGTTATCGTGCTCACTTAACGAAGACTTTGAAAAAGGCGAAGAATCTTATGGAGAAGGAGGCACCCACCGAAATGGATGTTGTATCGCTTAACAGTATCATTGAACAACTTACACGGAAGAAATCTATTCTTACTGGACTGGACGAGAAAATTGCGGCGCTCATCGAAGAACCGAAGGACCTCGAGCAGGAGATATTTGAGACAGAAGAAATCCATGATGAAATTCTCGATACCACCAGCCAGATAAGTAGATTTATTCATGTCACATTATCTCCTAAGAAATCTGCTACTCAGCCTCCCTCTCCCACTCATCAAGAATCCCCACAAATGGTTTACAAT
The DNA here is from genome assembly GCA_947652115.1 of Blastomussa wellsi. Taxonomy (NCBI): domain Eukaryota; kingdom Metazoa; phylum Cnidaria; class Anthozoa; order Scleractinia; family Plerogyridae; genus Blastomussa; species Blastomussa wellsi. The sequence goes on from OX393569.1 coordinate 11,834,294, forward strand.
GAAACCCCACTTGTGCCAAGTAACATGTCAGAGCCCAGCTCATCAGGCAGTCAAGAAAATGCCCCATCCACTAGTCAAGCGACCTCTGGGGAAACTGTTAATAGTCAACAGAACTCTCAACCGCCCCTGAACACACAATCAATACCTCTGACTCCTCAGTTGAATGTTAACCATAGTAGCCGCCTTCCAAACTTAAATTTACCTTCCTTCTCTGGCAATCCCCTCAAGTGGTCCACATTCTGGGATTCATTCGAAGCAGCTGTTCATTCTAACACCACACTGGGGGGAGTACAGAAGTTTAGTTATCTGAAGGCCCAACTAACAGGGGACGCCTCAAGGGCTATTGCTGGCTTTCCGCTAAGCAACGTCAATTATGAGCAGGCCATAAAACTACTTAGGGAACGTTTTGGGCAACCCAGTAAGATCATAAGTGCCCACATGCAAGCTCTCCTGGATATTGCTAGCCCCGCCAATCAGTTAACAAGCTTGCAACTGTTTTATGATACTATGGAGAATCATGTCAGAGGTCTTGAATCACTGGGAAGATCACACGCAAGCTATGGGGATCTCCTCGTTCCAATTATCCTGGGCAAATTACCCCATGAGATGAGAAAGAACTTAGCCCGTGAACATGACAACCCTGAATGGAAATTCCAGGAGTTGAGAGAAGCTATTGTAAAGGAAATTCGAATCCTTGAAGCAGGTGCCCAACTTAATGACACCACATATGGAGTCACCCCTACAGTCACTAGCTCTTTCCTCACTCAAACACAAGAAAAACAGGCTCATTCCGGGAAATCTAGCAAGTCAGAATCTAAAAAATGTCTGTACTGAAAGGGTCCCCACCCCTCCTACAGTTGTCAAGTGGTCACTGATGCTCGAGAGAGATGGGCCAAGGTTAAGACTCTTGGGCATTGCTTCAACTGTTTGGGGAAACACAAGTCTTCCGTGTGTCAATCAAAATTCCGCTGCCATAAATGTAAAGGGAAGCATCACACAAGTCTATGCTTGGGCTCCACTGATCCTGCCAACAGCCCTTGGACCACACCTGATACTGCTGCTCCCACTCACAGCTCTCACACTTCTACGGCAGAGCCAACCTTCCGAGTACATGCCTCTCTCGCACCAATCAATCAAACGAATGTCCCAGTCAGCAGTGGCCAAATCTCACTCTTGAAAACCGCCATAGCAACTGTTGGCCATAACCATACCCACTGTGAAGCTAACATCCTTTTCGACGAGGGTGCACAGCGCTCCTTTATCACGCAGACCTTGGCTGATCAACTGGGCATACGCTACACAGAGAGTGAATCTATTGCCTTGTCTGCCTTTGGCGCACACTCCTCATCCAACAGACAATTACCTATGGCCAACATCACTATTGTCACTACCAATGGAGAACACATACCAGTACGTGTCCTTGTAATTGACCAAATCGCCACACCACTTCAGAACCGTTTTTGGCAGCAGATCCGAACCATACCCCACCTAAGAGGTTTTCCACTTGCCCATCCTGTGACATCAGACGAAAATTTTGAAATCTCACTCCTAATTGGTGTAGATCACTATTGGGATATAGTGAAGGACACGGTCATCCGTGGTCAAGGCCCAACTGCTGTAGAATCAAAGCTCGGTTACCTCATCTCAGGACCGCTACAGACTAACTGTGTCAATCGTACAAACACTGTTGTGAACCTGCTACAGACGTTGTCTTCCACCACGGCGGCAGAATGTGATCTTGAGCATTTCTGGTCTCTGGAGTCCATCGGCATCTCACCACCTACAGAAATGGATGACAAGGAATCCTTCCTGCAACACTTCCAGAGATCCTCAATCACAAGAGTATCTGATGGCAGTTACAGTGCCAAATTTCCATGGAAGGAAGATTGTCCCGTACTACCTTCCAACTATGGTAGCTGTGCACGCCGCACCCGGGCTATGGTACGTCGCCTGGCTCAGACACCTAGTCTTCTTAGATCGTACGGGGACATAATCAAAGAACATGAGAAGCGTGGATTTATTGAACGAGTGGACAATGTGGACAGTCTGGATAGGGCACACTACCTCCCACATCATGCAGTCAAAAAAGAATCAGCTACCACACCTATCAGAGTTGTGTTTGACTGCAGCTCCCGATCCGCAACGAACTCTCCAAGTTTGAACGACTGCCTTATGGTTGGCCCTCCATTTCCAAGCGATATGTGCTCCATCATCATAAGATTTCGATCCTTCACTTACGGTTTGTCCACAGATATCGAGAAAGCCTTTCTCCATGTCGGTCTCGATGGAAATGACAGAGACTTCACCAGATTTTTCTGGTTGTCAGACCCTAAGAATCCAGAAAGCGCATTTCAAGTGTTTCGTTTCAAGACGGTCCTCTTTGGCTCCACCAGTTCGCCTTTCATTCTAAACGCCACACTGCATCATCATCTGGACAACTACAGTACACTCGTGGCCAAAGACATAAGGGACAATATGTATGTGGACAATGTTATCTCCGGAACAGACCAAGAAACCGACATTCTCAGTTACTATCAAGAGTCAAGATCAATCATGAATGCAGCCAACTTCAACTTGCGCTCATGGGCATCCAATAGCCCACAACTTCGTGAAAGGGCAGAACAAGATCAAACAGCCGATACAAGCACTGTGGTAAACATTCTTGGTTTGCGATGGCACCCAGTACAAGATACCCTCTCTCTTGCACCGAAGGAAATGGCCCCGCCTTCCAGTCAACCAACTTCCAAACGTGATGTACTACAACTGGCCTCTAAGACTTATGATCCACTTGGATTCATATCTCCAGTAACAGTGAAGGCCAAGCTCTTCATTCAAGAACTGTGGCAAAGAAAACTGGAATGGGACGAGCCATTTCCCACAGAACTGGAAGCCAAGTGGGATGACATAGCCCAAGATATCCAAGAAGCTAGCAAGCTAGTCTTACCCAGGTGCTTCTTCTCCCAAGTGCAGTCCAAGGCACAACCAATTTACCTACATGTCTTTGCTGACGCCAGCCCTAAAGCATACGGAGCAGTAGCCTACCTTTCTACTGGTGACCAGTCCTCACTCGTCATGTCTAAATCACGTGTTGCTCCATTAAAGAAATTGACACTTCCTCAATTGGAGCTTATGGCGGCTTCCATCTGTACAAGACTGGCCCATTTCGTAGCAGAAGCGCTCAAGTCAAGATTTCCCAACCTTACCGTCCATCTGTGGTCCGACAGCGAGATCGTTCTCCACTGGTTACACAGCTCGAAGCCTCTCAAACAATTTATTGCCAACCGCACCAAAGAGATCAAGGCACTGTTCCCTGTTGCTTTCTGGAATCATTGTCCAACCCATGAAAATCCTGCTGACTTGCTTACTCGTGGGATCACTACAACACAGCTTCACACCTCATCTCTTTGGCAACATGGTCCCCAGTGGTTACCACTTGTCGAGCAATGGCCATCTTGGAATCCCTCCAAAATACTCCATCTACACCTGTGTGACATTGCTGATGCGGAAGACACTGATTCCACAGCCAACAATAGTACGACCACGACCGATGGGGCTACTCAGACAGATCCAGCGGAGAAACAACCAGGCATCCACAATCTCATTGATGTTTCAAGATTTAGCACTCTCTCCAGACTTCTCACTGTAACAGCATACGTTCTACGGTTTGTGAAGAACTTACAGAATCGTGCCACAAAAACAGATGGCCCCCTATCTGTACAAGAGAGACAAGAAGCCCAACGCAAGTGGATCCAGAACTCTCAAGCACTAATCTATGCAGCAGAGATTGCTAACCTTCGGTCCAAGTCAAGTACCCGTTTGACCTTAGTGAAACAGCTCCGCTTGTTCCTCGATGCTGATGGCTTCCTGCGTTGTGGGGGGAGGATCCATAATGCTCAGCTTGCAGAGTCAGCGAAATTTCCCTACCTGCTTCCCCCCAACCACCCCTTCACGGCACTAATTGTCTATGAAATCCACAGAAGGCAACTTCACTCTGGTGTCAACGTGGTAGTGACCATGCTACGTCAAACATTCTGGATAACTTCAATTCGACAGTATGTAAGGAAACTTCTTCGTCGATGTGTGACTTGTCGGAAGGTACAAGGAAAGGCTTTCAGAGCTCCAGATCCCGCACCCTTACCTAAGTTGAGAGTCCAGGAAGCAATACCATTTTCAGTAACTGGAGTAGACTTTACTGGACCCCTTTATGTACGATCAGAGAATGGCACTACCAAGAGCTACATTTGTCTGTTCACCTGTGCTGTAACGAGGGCAGTACATCTGGAAGTTGTCAGTGACCTCTCAGAGCAAAGTTTTCTGCAAGCCTTTCGACGATTCTCCAGTCGCAGATCTCTACCACATCACATGATATCAGATAATGCCTCTACCTTTCTTGCGTCCTCAGAGACACTTAGTGACCTATTCCAGTCTCCTTCACTAAAGGAACAGTTGAGCCGACAAGGTGTTGAGTGGAAATTTATCCCTAAACGAGCTCCATGGTACGGAGGCTTCTGGGAGCGACTCATTGGACTAACGAAAGGAGCCATTAAGAAGACACTTGGCAAGGCATCTATCACCCTAACAGAGCTCCAAACACTCGCCACTGAAGTAGAGGCTGTCCTAAATGATCGCCCTATCACTTATGTATCAAGTGATTGTGTAGACGAAGAGCCGTTAACGCCTTCTCATCTCTTAAACGGGAGAAGAATCACTTCCCTGCCTTATCCCATTACTGATGATGATCCATCCGATCCGGACTATGGAAGTACATCTGACATGAGGCAACGTGTAACAGCACAAGCCCATATCCTCGAATGCTTCTGGAAGAGATGGAGACACGAGTACTTGACCTCTCTTCGCGAATTCCACAGAACAACTGGGACTAATGAGCAATCAATCAAGACAGGAGATGTTGTGCTGGTCTATGATGAGGGTCCCAGGTCATCCTGGAAGCTAGCAGTTATAGAAGATCTGATTAGAGGAGGTGATGGCTTTGTTCGGGCGGCACACATTCGTACAAATACTGGATATACCAACCGACCTGTCTCCAAACTGTATCCTCTTGAAGTCACCGCAAGTCCCTCTGTCTCTAGGATTGCATCGCGAAACTGTCCTGAACAACAATGTACCCCAGTCACATCAACTAGACCGAGACGAGCTGCAGCTACTGACGCCATGGGGAGAATTTCAGAATGGGCGAGACGCATCCGCGCCCCCCCGGAGGATGTCGAATAGACTGAACTTGACATTTGAACCTTGTTATTGTTTAACTCAGCATGTTATGCGGTCATATCATAAATGTATGCGGGCGCAAGTCACATGGAAAGTACTGTATGATCGGATCGCCATATTGAAATATATCTGTGCTTGATTACCGAAATTCTGTTCCTTGTCTGTTCGTTTGCCTTCGTTTCACCGATTCCCTAAGGTATCAGACTGTTGCCTAAAGACCCACACGACAAATGCCACAATTTTTCGCGGGACAATTTGGCGCGTTTTATTGTATATATTGCGTAGCTTTCGATGGTCCCAACTCTCTAACGCTGTGGGATAATTACAACACGTTTGTAAAATGCAGCACAACATGGTATTGAATCAAAAGCATTCAGTTGGCTCTGGTTGAACCTATCCAATCGGAAGCATTCAATCAATTTTCCAAAATCGAAAAGAAAGTTAGATTTGTGCAGAACCACATGGACATAGACGTAGTCTTTCAAGAGATTCAAATCTACAGGCAAATTTATAAGATAATCTTGGATAAAAGAATAAATATATTCAATGAAGTTCTGTCTTTGTTTTCATTTTTGTTTTACCTTTTGATCTTCAATCAACGTTATACAAACTGGTCTTGTTTTGCTGATAGATTGTCAGGGATGCATATAAAAACGCATCTGCTAAAGAAACTGTCACACATACCACTACAGTTGATAGTACTGCTACTTCCACATGTAGCTCGTCATCTGTGTCCCTGGAACCTGAAAGTTCTACTGAGGTGACTGCAGAAATCATGGAAGTCCATGCAGAAGAGACTGTACAAGCGTTGGGGGGCATGGAAGAAACCTTGAATGTGGAAGGGAACACTTCCACTTCACTTGATACTCCAATGAATTTGCCACTCACATCTTCCACACCCAAAGTATCAAGGAAGTGCAACAAATGCTCCATTAAATCAAAAAAGCTCAAGAAGTGGAAGAGAAAGCACAAACAATTGGAAAAGCGGTTTGAGAAATTAAAGGAGAAATACACACAGCTTAACAATACACAGGTACAGTTCATGACTGTAGCAAGTTTATTGTGTACCAAGGGTTTTCCTTTTAAAAAATTGAAAGTGAACCACAAATTCTTGGGAAACCCAGGAAAAATCAAAGTTGGAGTTGAAAGACATGTTCACAGGAGGTGAACATCATCTGTCACCTTCAGAAAAGTAACACAGTCCTTATATGGCATGTTCTGAAATCAAATGAATGAAATCAAACTAGCTAGTGTCTAGGGGTAACCTATCCTAGCCATAAAATCTAGGAGCAGATGAAACTCTGTAAATGTAGCACTATTACTAAATTGATTTTCTCATTTGCTTGTTTTAGGATGAGACAGAGGGAAATGAGGAAAATCCAGAACAATTGTGCTCTGATAATGAAGAAGATAGTGACCATCTGGCTCAGAATGATGATGCTGATACAGAGGAAGACATTGAGATCAATATCAGTGATGGTGACAGTGATTTGCCCGAGGAACCAGACTGGGCCACATCGGAAGAGAATGTTCCCTCAGCAGGTTCAAGCACTGAATCTGAAGATGATGATGAACATGAGGAAGAGTCCCGAAATCATGTCAGGTTATAGCATTATACTGTTATATTAGTTTCAGGTGCTCTTCAGGGCTGAGAGATATTGTCATGTTCATTGTTTCACTTGCAGTTCATGTGATTTATTTCCAATGCATTTTCATACTGTGTACATTTTGACCTATGCTCGAAAAGATAGTTTGACTAATTTAGTGGTTTTATCAGGGACAGAAATAGCATACAAGTCATGCATTCTACCCACACCTGAAAATGTCAGTCTTGCACAAATGTTATTGCCATATATTGTAGTCCATTGGATGTATTGGTAATTTGATCCTTTTACAGTACTTTTGTAATAAAGGTATTAACAGGGGTGATAATATTTTTCTTCCAGAGTTGAACCAGGGAAAGCAACGCACGAGGAGCCAAAATTTATAGTCTTCTTGAGCATGCTGATGAATCTGTTCTCCATGTTCTGTTTTAAGTGCAAACAGGGTAAACCCACTGTTACAATGAAGTCAACTGGAACAATGGTTACAGTCTACCAAAATTGTTTCAAGTGTGGAGAACATGCCCACATATGGCGTTCTCAACCGTTGGTTTTGGGAAAGTATCCAGCTGGCAATCTTCTTTTAAGCTTTGGTGTCCTTATGGCCGGTGCCTCTATTAGCAAGGTTCTTTTGGTGTTTCGCCATATGGGACTCTCTGCTTACAATGTCTGCACATTTTTCACACACCAGAGAACATTCCTGTTCCCAGCAATATTGCATTACTGGGAGATCTACAGGGCTGCTCTACTGAATAAAATTAAAGGCATGAAGGATGTGATATGGTGTGGGGATGGTCGGTTTGATTCTATGGGGCATAGTGCCAAGTATGGTGCTTACACCATGTTCTGTTCATCTATTCTCAAGGTTGTACATTTTGAACTTCTTCAGGTGTGTGGAGTCACTTTCAATTTCAACTGTTAATTTGTTTTTCCATTTGATCATTCAATAAAATACTTGATTGTATGTTAACAAGGCAATTGATAATGATCGTTTGCATGTCACAGATACTCTTGCTATCATGTTTTATAACCTCGACAATAATACGAGATTGACAATAATTATCAAGATAAGTTTGACCATAAGATAATGTTGCCAGATCGGAGGTCAACAGTTGCAGCCTGCATAAGTTATGCGTTCTTTGGCAAGGCACAAAGCTATTGACTAGGAGATTATTGGTAGAAAACTGTTAATCGAGACTGGAGATAGTTAGCTATATATTTCCGCAACTACCTGTAGGACACACTATACATTGTAGTGCTAAGACTTAATTTTAATTGTAGGAAAATGAAACCGTTACTCAGACTTATGCTATAATTTTTAATGTTAGGCAAATGAAACTGGTGGCAGTTCAACAAATATGGAGTTGGAGGGTGCCAAGCGAGCATTTCGTTATCTGATGTCCATTGGTATCTCTATTACTGTGTTCGTATCAGACCACCACAGGGGAATTGCAAAATGGATCCGAGAGAATCAAGACAAAACTGCACACTTCTTTGACATCTGGCACGTGGCACGTTCCATTGGGAAAGCAATGTTGAAGTTGAGCAAAGAGACGGGCTGTGACAAAATCAAAGATTGGATGAAGGGTGTGCGTAACCATCTTTACTGGTGTGCGACCTCGACTAAACAGGGCTTTGAGAGCATGATTCTAGCAAAGTGGAAATCTTTCATGCGACACGTTTCCAACAAGCATGAAGATCACCCCGATTCACTATTTAAAAGGTGTGCCCATGAGGTCCTGGAGCCACGTCGATGGATAAAAATTGGTATGCATTTATCTCTTAGAGATTTTTTACAGAACCCTGACTAATGTACTTTGTGTACTTGTGCCTCAGTCTATCATTTTAAGTGCCACCAAATGCTCACTATCATTACAAAATTATATGTGCCAGTAGTAATTTACATGAAATGTGACAATGTATGGTCAGTAAATTTATTGCATTTCTCAATCAAAATAGTATGTTAGTCTGCATTCCAGCCTGGTGACCCATCAGGCCAGAGCTTCTCTCTGTTTCTGTAGCATGATGTCACAGAGTATTTCTACTCCTTCCTGGATGGGATTCAAGTCCATCTCAGGGTTACCCCCAGCATTAAATTTGCAGGTACCCATTTATACATCTGGGTGGAGAAAGGCACTGTGAGATTAAAGTGTCTTGTCAAAGAACACAGCATAAAGATGACATGACCCCAGCAAGGGCTCAAACCTGGACCACATGATCCAGAGTCCAGCATGCTGGCCTTTAGGCTGCCACACCTCACAGAATGGTTTGTGGTACATTATAGCTTCTGCTGCTCTTACAGGTACCAAAGCATTTGAAAAGCTGAATAACCTTCTTATGAGCACCAGGCTTCTTGGAGACATCAAGAAACTCTCACCTGATGCACAAACTAGTTGCCTCGAAGGTTTTCACGCAACACTAAATCACTGGCACCAAAGATGGTCTGTTTTTCATGGCTAGGCACCTTTTGCAGGTACATACTTTACTGGTTTTTAGCAAAGTTAAACATGTCCTGGGGCGAATTGGGCAGGAAAATTAAAAGAAACCAACAAATCAAGCCAATTTCATGACATTTACTTCTCTGCTGTTATATTACAGTAGTACAAGACTTGAAGGAAGGTAATTTTCTCCAAACCTAAGTTAAACTGAAAAACAACTCTTACATGACTATGACAGTGACTTCCAGTCACTCTCATCGACAACACTCCTTTTCAGGAGTACCTTCACCTGGACCATCAAACTGCATGATTGACTGTTATTGGTTCAAACCATTTACTGTATAATCATTGTCATTGTGTTCAGCAGTGTAAACAGAAAACACATGTAGTTTAAATGATGACACCGGAAAAATAACCGTTTTTTCTCTTTGGATAATGTAGACACATCCTTGCATCACTTCACTTTAATGAGAATGTGCAAATGTCCAAAGAAGGTGAAGCTTACATCAAAATAACGTACCCCAAATTCAAGCTGGGAGAAGAAGTTGTGAGAGATGTTGCTGTTCCTCCAACATATAGTGAGTAACTCTGTTTGACTTTATTTAGCCCAAGAAGTGTAGAAAAACAATGTTATTAAATAAATAGCTTGACTTACTCCAGAAACTGAAAAGCTATCCCTTTGTAGGACTTGTTCAAACTTTTTTTGCATATTAATATATCCATAGGTTATGTTGAAGAGTTGAGGAAATTGGTATTCACTATGCCAGAAAGTGACTTAAAGGCTGTTTTGGAAAGATATTCTGCACGTGCTCCGAAGCCCTTAAACACGCAGTTCCCAGAACGCCGCAGGAAGGAGGAAGCTGTTCAACTCCATGCCGAAAGAAAGAAAAGACTGGCCACAGAGTTGTATCCAGCAGGTAGATCAACTGTTGGAATTATTAAAAATGTTGGTGGTTAACAAAATAACACAAGATTGAAAATTGTGCACACTGCAGCTTCAGCCAATCAGAGACAAACTTTACAAGTCCATGTAATTTACTTGCAAAAGGCAGCCCAGGACCCACATTGTATTTCATGGGTGTATGTTTTTAATGCAATTTTCTATACATTTATATCATTTCACAGCTGAGGAACAAGATACCCTACTTGCAAGTTGCCAATCTAGTTCAGTGTCAAAATCTGGAGGACAACCCAAAAGGAGAAAACCCCTTACCTGTTCAAAATGTGGAAAACCTGTCAAAGGACACCATAAGGAAAATAACATGCTCATCTGTCCCCCATCTTCTTCCCAAGAGACTGAGTGATTTAAACACAGTATACCGCCATATGCACAGTATCCATTTTATTGTTACTGTTAAATGTGAACCTTGAAATTCTCACAACTAGTATTAAAACACTGTGTTACTGTTAGTTGCACAGTCAACCAAGTTTGACTGAGCACTAGGTTTTTCATTGAACTGGGGCTCATGTAAAGAGGCCCTACGAATATTAAAAGCTGATGACACAGTCACTTTCAAAAGTCAAAAATCCAAAATTTAGAAAACCTGGAAAAATAATATAGATTAGTAGAAACTCAGTTGTGTTCTACTGGATATCCGCAAATGTGATTGATTCTCCCACTGTTTTCTATTCGCCTACAGAAAACGATCAAGCTTGTTTTGCTCTTTGAAGGCATGATTTTAATTGACTTTTGGCGCACACCTTTTGGAAACATGGTAAACCTTTTGAGTTTCTACTAAAACAATTAGACTACTCGCCCTCATTTTCTATGAGCTGTAGTCAACTCGACTTCGCCTCATTGACTGTTTGCTCATAGGAAACTTGGGCTTGTAGTCTCATTGTTAATTATAACAAAACAATTAAAGCAGGCTAAGGATGGATTAGAAAAAATTTCAGACCCAGCTCGTATGAAGACAGTACTTATTCTCTGTGCTGAGCTTTTTGGTACCCTCTTGACTGGTGTGACTGATACTTTGTCCTGATGTGCTTGTAAATACAAGCTGGAAGCGGCTTTGTGTTATTCCAGCCTAAATATCCGTGAATCCACCTTACGAGCCACCTGTATGCCACTGCTCTGAGGAAACTGTTGAATACAAAGAAAGCAAGAGTATGCTACTATAACTGAGTGGATTAAACAAGCATTTATTTCATTGAATCATTCATTAAACTATTTTGGGCTCTTTAGATCTAATAATTTAATACTGTATGTGTATGTGTTCAACATTGCTTTTATAAATGCAAACAGACCAGGTGAGTTTATAGGAGTTTATAGGAGTTTATAAGCGCATAAATTTATTAGTCTTAGAAGTGTAATGATCGTCTCTCGGTACAAATAACAGCACTGCCGTCAAAGCAAAATAATTCGTCCAAGAAGAACCACCTGCAGCATAGTTAGTAGGATTATAGTGATTCTCATACTTACTCGTTCTGTGAATCTCCAGCTCGGCGACGATAAATTTTACCATTCTTGTCGTGCAAAAGCGGGCTCGCTTGGGTAAGGACAGTCGCATTTGTCACGGCTAAATAATCCTCGTGCTGTGTTATACAGCGGATTGTCTCGATGCTTCCATCAAACGTCAACTTGTGGCGGGCTTGAAGGACTTCAAAACAACATCGGTGTTCAAGGGCATTCGCTAAATGTTCAGTACTGCACTGGCCACACTTGCACCTACAATTGCACACACGATGAAGTTGAGAACTTTCACACTTCTAAGATCCTACAGTTTGCTGCATAATTTTATATTTGTAGGCTAGTTATCTAAAAAGTTCCTACCATTCTTCAAGTGGATGCTCTCCTTCGAATCTTGCACGAAGAATTGCTGGCGAAAGACCATCTTCGTCAACTTCATTGTCTTTCTTCGTCGTCGCTCGAGTGCGCTAGTGGCTCCCCTTCGTATGGTTCAACTAAACCAGAGAAAACCATTTCATTCGAATCGGAGTCTTCTGAAACATCTCTGTCATCTTCATATTCCGACAATGAAACAAATTCGTCAGTGTCTGACATTTTTAAAGACGAAAAACCCGAGGAAATCAACAGCGAAATACCACGCTTCACTAAGGAATTTACAAGAGCTTCACGTGTCAACAAAACGTTTCTACGTCATCAAGTCCGTATCTCGCCCCAGTCTCCCCATAAAGTAAGAACCACTTTTGAAGTGGAATTGGTCATCTTTGAGAGGCGAAAAAACGACTTTTTGAGTTTCGTTACTCGAAATAATAATTATTTTCGTTCTTTGAATATAACAGACTGCAAGAAAACAAAGAAAAAAAATTCATTTCATGGGCACTTTAAACGATCAAAGTCAATCGGCAGCTGGACGACGCATCGCCGGCATCACGACCACCAACACTATCACCACGACCTACAAAGACGGAGGCAGACCGTGCGTGCGACGCACTTCTACTCGAGTGAGCGATTGAGATGGAACGACAGGTCTCACTCTTGAACGGGACCCACGCTAAAGTGCCCCTTGGACCGCAAATTATTGTACAAGTTGGACGGACTCTTTGCGTTTTACCATCGTCAATGGTGGTGTCATTGTCAGTGGCAGCAGGGATCGTTGTGGGTTCCGTGTTGGAAAACAGTATCCTGATCGCTTGTTTGTTGGCGGCAGGTACCGTGGTGAAGGGATGGAACGATTTAAAAAAGTTTTCGTTCAAAGTCGACATGTGTCGTTTTGCCTACACCACCTAAGACGTTAATCGAGTTGAGAACCTATGCACGAGGTATTCCCATGGACGAGTTGGACGGATTCTTGATCAAGATGCAAACCTTGGACGACACCATCACCGATTTCACACCGCCCGTGTCCGACAAGTACATGCGAGACTACGAAAAAACATTTCGTTACGATCACGTGGATAAAGGCGAGAGCACGACGACCTCATAAAACAAAACTACGCGAACTGGCCAAACGCAAACACTTGGTCAAACGACGACGCGAACAACTGTTGAAGAAACAAGGCAGCGGGTTTTGGAACGGTCTATGCAACGTCTTCAAAGCATGTCACTGCAAGAGCGGTTAAAAGGGTGGAAGCAACGTGTGGCCTACCTATTGTCGGAAACGAGAGAGCTACGAGAACGTTTGGAACGCGTGGAAGAAAACAGGGACAAATGGTATAAAGCCTACCACGATCTACGCCGGGAACACAGCTCCTGGAAGTACGCGGACGAACGTTTGTGTCCCAACTGCAGAGTCGCCGACGGTAAAATGTGCGAGTTGTGCCAGGAGTGTGCCGACCGCGTAAGAGGACGATGACACGTGAAGTGCTCATGATCCCGTCCTCGGAGTTCGACCGATTGATGGACCACTACAAGGGCAAGTTGACACAGAGCGCACTATTGAACAGGGCGGCTCGCCTGTCTGCCGAGAAACAACTGTTGGAGAAACACTTACCTCCGGGTCTAGCAGTGAAGAAAACCAAACCGATTGCCAAGGAAGTGGGTAAACTCGGCCGACGCATCCGACGAGGACCCGTGACCGTTCGCGGTGCACCAGACGACGAGGAGGAAGACGACGTGCTCTTAAACGCCCCCCTGGAAAACATGCTGAAACAAATAGTCAAAGCCAACAAGGCGACGGCTGCAGCAGCAGCAGCAACACCCGCCGTAGTCGTTAAAAAGGAATCCTCGACGCATCCTAATCAGTTCCAAGCAAGAAACCTGCCATGCCATCCACGTCCCACGCAGACCAAGGACCAAAATCGACTTTTAAAGAAAAAAAGAAAAAACTGACAGGTCTGTTCAAGAGGAAGAGAAAAACAGAGGCCGAGCGATTGAAACCGGCACCCGAGTGGGAAGATTGGCACAAAGGCAAGAAACTGAGACGTCCTTTGGAGCCCGAGTATGACAAAACCGACGAAGAAGAAGAGTCGTACGAGGAAGAGGAAGACGACTAGTGGATGGGGATTGGACATCCAGAAATTACTGGCAAAAACGGGAATGGAATTTCATTGGCCCGGCTTTCAGTTCATGGGACCTGGCACTCATTTGAAAAAGAGACTAAAACGAGGTGACAAGGGTATCAATCGTCTGGATCGGATTGCAAGAACCCACAACATCGATTATTGTCGTGCCAAGAACCTACAAGACAAGTGGGCAGCAGACGCTAAGATGATAAGTGCGATCAACAAGTTACCCGGCAAGAAAACCATGACAGAATGTATCGTAAGACGTATCATGCAAGCCAAGAAAAAACTCAAGTTGTAAATAACGCAATAAAGTCTTTTTATTGTCACCATTACAAAAACATCATTTAATCGTTCACAATGTTGTAGTTCGAAAAAATGTCATTTACAAAATTAAAAATGTTCCTCAACAATCTTTCAATAGTTCTTGAGCCTCGTTGATCTTCAACTCGGTTGCCTCTTGAAGGGTGTGGTTACCCACGATTATCTCGTACTGCGCACCTCCTCCTCCTGCAAGCAGGGCGTTACATTTCTTCAGGAAATAATTAAGTTCTTTTCTCATCTTTTCTATGCCTTGCATTTTGTCTTCGTATTCTTTAACTTGTGCTTCCTTCCCCCACTCAAGACAAGTCTTCAAGGCGGTGTACAAAACAATCTCACGATTTCGACTTAGTAGTGATAGAGGGCGACAGTTACTTCAGGGCGAATGAAGACGACCTCCCTTGTCCCTGCCTATCTTGCGAGGGGTCCGAGTATCCGGACGAATGGGTCGACGATCCTTTCCTCATCGCCACATTGGACCATCATCAGTTCCAGGCCGCGGAGGCCATACGACAGACCATCCGCAAGCAGATCGACTCTGCCTCGGGCTTACAATCCCATTCAACTGTGCACTTAGTACTGAGGTCTGAAGCAAACACTCGCGCCTTTCCGTCCTTCACGGTGGAGGAGTTCGAGAATGGCAGGGATGGTTTGGACACGTATCTCAAATCCCTAGCAACAAACCATCCATTCGGGGTCCACGACAAAATCGTCATGAAGACCACATTCAACCGTACCGGTAAGAAACAGAAACCCGGAAGCGAAACGGTACAATTGTTGAAGCGCAAAAAGTCTGTGATTGTCACAAAACACCAAGACGGATTATGTTGCACAAGAGCCAACGTCACCATGCGTGCCCGCGCAGACGAGGGGTCAGATGGTTGGGACTACAAGAACTTCAGAAAAGGTCTTCCCGTACAGGACCGTCTGGCCAAGGCCTTACACCAACTGGCCGGTGCACCCGAAGGCCCTTGCGGCATGGCGGAACTACAAAAGTTTCAAGTGGTTCTTATCGGCTACCAAATCAAGGTCATGTCCGTGGACAAACCACACTGCATCGTTTTCGCGGGACCGCCTGCCCCTGAAAAGATCCTTCTTCTCAAAGACGACGCGCACTACCACGGGTGCAACTCGTACGCAGGGTTCTTCTCGAGATCGTATTACTGTCACGATTGCGACAAGGGGTACGATAACGAAGGCGTCAGACATCATCGGTGTGAACTGTGAAGGCAAACGATGCCCCTCATGCGAGAGGCTCGAGTGTCCGGACTTCACCTCAGCAGAACCTGTTAAACTTCCCTGCACCCTCTGCCATCGTCTTTTCTTAGGCGACTCCTGCTTCAATTCTCATTTACAAGGGACCAAAACACACTGTTCCTTGTGCGATGTAAAGAAAGAGTGTCCAACATGTGGCAAGACCTACCAGGCTGCCTCCCAAGAAAAGAAAGGCAGAAAGCGATACAAACATGTGTGCAGGAAGGTGCGACTTTGTACATATCGTTGCGTTTTTGTAAATATTGTTGCGTTCCGGCTACAACGAGTCGGGGTGGCACCCCGATGATACCCTTTTCCGCTACTTTCGCTAGGTCAGGGATCCCAACACGAGTCGTGGGTAACCAATCCCCGAGGAGTGCCCCATCTAGCGAAAGGACTGGAAGATAATACGCTCCTCTAGAGCGGGGGACCGGAAAGCCATGACCGGAAAGTCATCCCATTATCGATTTTTATCGATCAGGAAATCCTCAGTAGAGGTCTGGCGCGCAGTTTTCCAAAATGGGCGACGCCATCTTGAATAATTTTTGCTCATTAAAAGTATTTCGGCCATCTCGGATGGTGGAGAACAATAGGTTCTATTGTTCGAAAACAATACCCCTATTGTTCTCTCAACCAATCAGATGTCAGTTGACTTCGTAAGCTACGTATACTACTCATGCCCTTTCTGACTTGGTCGTGCAATAAATGATGCTTAGTTTTTCGTAGCTTTTGAATGCTGTCAATGGTCAGCACTTGGTAAAAAGGAGAAACGAAAGGCGTACTGCGTTTCGAACTGGTGCAAATATTTATTTTAAAGAAAAATGTTTTGGGGTTAGTTTGCCTAAATCTTCAACATATGCACTGGGTTGGATACCTCCCTTGTTTCGTAATAAAATGATTCTTGCAGGTATGTAGATCTTACCACAGGTATAAGGGTATCTTCTTGCATTAACTTCATTGGTAAATGTCTAAGCCTCTCATTTGTTTCAAATAGCCTGTACATAGAGCAAAAATTCATGTCAAAACCAGTTACTAGTAAAATTACATTACATTACAATTGAAGTAAAGTATCTAGTAAAATTACTAGTAAAATTACATTACATTACAATTGAAGTAAAGTATCTTTTCACAAATAACAGAAAAAATTACTACAATTTCCACTTAAAATTCTAATTTGACAACACTAAAAAAATACCAAGGATTACACGGTCACATCAGTCATGTATTATCTAAATATGTGTGTGTGTATAAATGAAAACAAAGCAATGAAGAAATTGTCTCCCTATATATAAGGTAAAGAATGAAACTGTGTAGGTTCAGGAAATATCCATGCCCCCTCTCCCCCATGGAAGGTCACTGGAAATTCCAAGGAGGAGAGGGCCAGAAAATTCCGAGGGGAGAGGGGTCTCGCAGGCAGAACCTTTTCCAGAGGGTAAGGAAACATGATCGATCCGAAGCACAAAGTGACACTTACATGTACATGCATTGTTTTGTTTTTAAAAAATAGAGCTCCTTTCTTCCTTTGGGAGGCACGATGAGCTAATGGTTAGCGTGCTAGACTCCGGATCGGATTGCCTGAGTTCGAACCTTGGCCGGGTCATTGCGTTGTGTTCTAGGGCAAGATACTTTAATCTCACGGTGCGTCTCTCCACCCAGGTGTATAAATGGGTACCGCCTAAATACTGCTAAGTCCCTGCGATGAACTAGCATCTCATCATTGACCATTTTCGCATTGCCCATAATACACCTTGTTTGCCCCCCAAAGAATTTTGCATAACCTTGTTTCCCAATTCTTCTGGGTATTACAGTCGTCCCAAGAGAATCTGAAGACAATGCTTATGCAAAACTTTGGGGGGCAAACAAGGTGTATTGTAGGCAATGCGAAAATGGTGAATGGTCGGTTCGCTCCGTGTTTGATGACCCGGGTGACTGTTATTGGGCCTGACTCCACATTTTTAATGATATTTGTGACAAGCACGCCCCCATTCACTTAGGTATGTTATGCCAAAGCTAGAGTCTATAGGGAGCTAAGAAATCAAATGACTCAGGAAGTGAGATTTGCTAAGTTCGATAACTACAAAAACGTTTTTGATGGGGTTAAAGATACCAATTCCTACTGGAAACTAATTAAAATGCCACCATGACACGTATTAACTCGCGAATCAATGCAATAAGAAATGAGGACAAATCTCTTGTAACTTCTACACAGTTCAACATCTTTCAACTTTTGTTGATCAAGAAATGTTGAACATCATTGCGACTTGTTGAAACGCTTTTGCGTTTAACTTTTTGAAGTCGTCCAACAACCGGCAACTTGTTGAACGGTTATAGAGCCAAGCTCTATTTTCGTTCAACAAAGTTCAACATGTTGAATGGCATATTTCAACAATCAATATCACACGATACACTATTCAACATTTGTTGAATCCCAGTCGCAACATTTGTTGCTCAACAAATGTTGAACCATGTATCATTGGCTTCAGGAAAAGCCAACATCCTAAATCCTAATCCTAATCCTAGTACTTTTCCACTCTAGGCGACAAACATGCCCTCGAATGGGACCTTACGAAACCACCACGGCGACGTCAACGTGGACGTCGCCAAACAAAAGATTTAATTAGCAGAACAATAGTCCTGCACGTGCGTTTCCCATCTTTGTTCATTTCTCAGTTGTCCTCTGCAAAACAACGACGTGAAATGACCACATTCTGCGTGGTGTGGAGAAAGTGAACCGCAACAGCAAGTTTTTCATGTTTCTTGTTTGAATTAAATAAGCGATGAAAAGTCCAAGCAGAAATTAGCGCTGATACTGATAATAACACTAAACAAATTTTGATAGTTGCGAGATCCTTACGCAAAATTTAAGTGCATTTTTTGTGGACGTCGTCGGTGGCGTTGCTGTCGTGGTTTCGTAAAGTCCCTACTGTCTGACGACGACGCACACGTTTCCCTTTCGTAAAGAAGATGCTCTTAGAGCTTATAACCGCACTATTAAAATTTAACGGACTTTTTGTTTAAAAAATTAAAAATTATCTGCTTTTTCTTCGCAAAAACACTCGGCAAGCTATAATAGTGTATATACAGCAGAACCCCGGTAACTCGAACTCAGAAGAAAAACAAAAACTGTTTCAGTTAGCGGGGTTTCGAGTTATCTGGGTCGATTAAAATATTCAATCTTCCAGGTTAATAATTCATAGTTGATTGATTTTCAGCACTTCGGTATACAATACAGTGCAAATTAAACTTATTTCACGAGAAACTAATACATTTTGTAACTACTGTAACGCTTATGCATTGTTATGACAATGCAATACTGTGAGTGTAATTTAGTTTTTCAATGTAACATTAAGGTGGCTCATCTCAGTTTTTCAGAACCACACCAACCCAACTTTAAAAAGCTAATACTTCACTGTCTTAGGTCGGTCAGGCGAGATTTTTGGCACATTTACTAGAGATTGAATAATGTTTCCAAAAATGTAGATTTCATTGGCATCGGTATTACCATAGCAACGAAACGATTACGTCATGGTTTCTGAAAATCAACATTTTTCTCGATATCGAGACCTAAACTTTCAAAACGAATCAACATCCCTTGTAGTATACATACAGGTCTTCAACACTGCAAAGTTTGAAAACATTCTATGGGAGCGTTTTTGAAAAAAAGTGAGTTGAATATTTTGCAGTCAAAATTTAAAAGTTCAACTAAGTATCTGTTAGTTCGCTGATTCCAGCTACTTCCTGCAGATTAAAACAATGTCCTTTCCATGTTTTATACCTTTTGCATAGAACAACTTTCCTGAAGGGTTTCGTCTAGTTTGCTTCACTAGATCTCTCTCTATGAACTCTAAAGTAATGTCTTTAATATTCACATTTTTCTCATAGAAGGAACGTCTTTGATATGGGAGCATCTATGTAAAAACTAGCCGATAGAATTTTTTTAAAATCTCTAGATCGAAAGTATAACATGTTATGTGTTTTCCCAGAAAATTTCAAAGGCATTGAACTATTCTAAGAGCGCGAAATAATTATAAAAATATAGGGTACCTTTGCATTTGTTATGGAAAGTTTCGTTATCAGGTTTTTTGTTGACAGCTGGTTTATTTCAGAAGTTTCCCTTTTGTCTATATTCTACATATTTGTGTGCTGTGGAATCAGCAAGTTTGCCATGCTTGACTTGCCGCACTTGACTGCAGCCTTGGCGAGCGTGAAAATTTTATTCTTAATACAATAGCAATTAATTAGCACAAGGCTGCGGTGAGGCATCGCATGCGGAAGTGTAGCAGCTCTCGTTTAAGA
>OX393569.1:11854540-11874540 GCA_947652115.1 Blastomussa wellsi
ATGCAGGGGTTGAATTCGGCAGCGGCGATGTTGGTGATGGCGGGATAGGCGAAACAATCTGTTGAGTCGGTGTTCCACTGGACTGCATGGGCACCGGAGAGATGACTGTCTGCGCCAGTCTTTGTTGCTCTTGTCTTACCACTGGATCTGAAAATGAGAATGGTGGCTGTCAGAAGCTGTTCTTGCTACTATCTTTCATAAAATAACTCAGGGGCTTGGCATGATATGACAAGCTCGAGAGGTAGCTGTGATCTTAGAGAGTTCGACAAAAATTCAGTGCTAAATTTAGTACTGTACAGCCCCTGAAATGATCCCGACCCCGAAATGATCCCCAACCCCGAAATGATCCCCAAATTGTCCCCGAAATGATCCCGACCCCGAAATGATCCCCAATTTTTGTCACGCTGAACCCGAACTGATCCCCAAGTAATTTCGGGAATGGCGTTTAAGCATGGGACTGTGGATTAGTTAACAACCAGGAAACCCGAAAGTAAATTAGAGCTAAAAAGGTAGTGTCATAGACTACAATACGTAAACGTAACAGAAACGACTTTTAGTTTAATAAACAACATGGTATCACTTTTAATTTTGCGTAATAGCAAAGAATAGGTACAATGAGTAATATTAACGTTTTCAAACATATTAAATTGATAGCATTACCTAACATCAGTTAGGGTATAAAAAATCGCTAAAAATATTGTTTTCAATTTCTAACAGTAATCTGAAATAGTGAAACTTACAACAGCAACATCGAACATAATAGTCTGCAACGTTTTCTGCAAAATACACGTTATATAATTAAGACGAAGTAAAATATAAAATTGATCTGAAATTTATGCAGCGATATAATCAGTACATCTGGTAAGAGTACAACTCCTCATCTTTGGCACATATGTCACAAATATAACTGTCATTGGAGTAATACTGCATAGTACCACTCTCATCGGCATAAATTCCTTCGGAAAGGGACTGGAACTTTCGGTTGCATTTTGGGCAAATTTCTTCCGAAACCTTCCCTTCACCATATTTATTCTTCAGGTACTCGACAACATCTTTGCCATTGCCAGTGGAAGGAGGGGCAACGTAGTCTAGACTGTGGTAATGTTCTTCGGCCTCGTGGCCTAGAAGTGCCATTTGGTTGCAGTTACTGTTGGTGCTTGATGCATCACCCGGGCTGATTATTCGAAGGCCACCCTCTCCTAAACTTGATACTATTGCTATGTCAATGTTTAGCAAGTTGACTAGGCCCCACAGAGTAATCCAGTCCCCCCACACGCCATCTTGAGACATTCTACGCAAGTAGCTCTCCCAACCTCGGTAAGAAATAAACTCTCTTAGATGGATTCCGTCAGAGGTTAGGGGGTTGTTTCGAAGATATTTGACGACGCTTGAACGCAACTCTGACGGGGTTTGGGCCGTCAAACCGAGGCGTGTCAGTTGGTCACTAACTGCATGGAACATGCAGTTCCCATCTTTGGGTGTGGGAGGGTTGCGGTATTGAAGTTTAGCACTTTGCACCTCCACGTCAAGTTTCTCTTTCTCTGACATTTGTTCTGTATATTTCCGTTTACTAACTGCGTCACCTGAAAACCAACCGATATCACTGCTACACTTGTTAGACGCTGCTAATTCCAACAAATCACCAACCATTTCGCTTCGCAAATCACCTCCTTTGTACCTGATGGGAGAATCACAATCTGACAAAAACTGCTTCGCAAACCAGCAAGTGTACACCCCACAGTCAACTTTGTTCGTCTGCTTCGGACATGAAGGCGTTTTCTCTTCCCAGTTGTTCTCGTGTAACAGCTCGCATGGCTGATGTGGCAAGGTTTGCCTTTCTTTCTTGATGAACTTTTCTTTCAGTTTTTGAATTATTGAGTTGTACGTGTCCTCTGAAAAGTTGGCGGAATCATAAATGCTTATACAAATGTGGAGTATGCTGATAACGACAAGCAACCAGTGGTCCTCAGTTGGAAGATGCACAGGAATAATAAGATGCTCGTAGTTCTGCAGTGGGTTTTTCCCAATATAGTTTTTGTATGACGATATCGTTTCCGGCTTATCAAGGGAGGCATAAAAGTAGGAGCTTGCCAAGGAGATGTTCTCTTGTTTTGACGCCCATTTCTGCCGCAGAAAATCGAAGTAAAGGTTGATCGTGTCGCCGTGTAATTTCTCTGAGGACAAAACGTTGGTAATACTTGCATCTAGTAAGCTAACATCATTATTTAGTTTCCATTGTTTTGCATTTCCGGGTGTTGACGTGCCGTTATCAGCATGTAACCTCTTTCGTTTGCTGTTCTGTTTCTTTGCAGTATCTTGTCTTCTTGTTTCTTCATCTTTGGTCACTGAGGTTATGTCGTCAACTTTCACCCAGCGCTTTTGCCGTTTTGCAGTGTTGGGATCTTCATATTCGACAAAGTATCTATGTAAATCGTGATCCGCTTCTAATACTAGACCCTCACTACTACCTTTCAAAGTCGTTTTCTTTCCCTTCACCGTTTTTTTCGTTTTTGCAATTCGGACAAGGACAGTTTCTCCCACATAATAGATGGAAGGAGGATTACGCCCAAGCTCCCGTTTTATCATTTTTTCTGCGGCTTTTTTCGATGCTTTGAAAGCGTCATTTCTAACATTTTCTCGTTCTTTTCCCAGCTGTGAGAGAGCGTCTTTTTTAGGAGACTTAAGCAGAAAATCACTCGTGTCCTCTTCATCAGAAACTTCAAAAGATGTGTTCTCGCCAAGGGACAGTCTATTTCTAACTGTGTTAGGCTTTCTACCGTAATACACTTCGAAGGGCGATTGCAGCCCTAATGAGGTATGCGGGGACTCGTTGTAAAGCTGTTGGTAGATTGGAAGGTTTTCTACCCAGTTGAGCTCTCCATCATTGTCGATTATGTCGAACTTGATCTTTTCCTTCCATGTACGATGTGAGCGTTCATCCTTTCCTTGTGTCTGAGGGCTGTATGCAGAGCTTCTAATTATCCTCACGTTTAGAGCTTCACAAAGTGTCTTTACCACGCCCTTAAATTCTGAACCCTGATCACTTTGAAGGATTTCTGGTGGCCCATGTTCATTATAAATGCTACGAAGATTTTCTGCTACTTCCGCAGACTCTTTCGATCGGAGGGGCCTCAGGAACACAAACCTACTAAATAAATCGATTACGGACATGATGTACTTGTAAGTTATTCCATCCATTGTAACGGGCATGCTCTGCATGTTAACAAGGTCTACTTGGTGGCGTTCTTGTATTTTACTTGCTTTTATAGGGCGAAGTGGAGCCTTGTTTTGGAAAAGTGGCCGCATTTTCCGAGTTTCTTTCATGGCATTTAGGTTTTTCTGAATAAAATTTCTTGAAAGACCACTGTATGTGTGCCGTATACTTTTTGCCAGCTTAAGTGCGCCATCACCTTTACTTTGGCCAAAAAAACTTTGCACGATCGACGAAATATCTGATCTTTTAACCACGATACAATTTGTTTCGATATGAACGATGCGCTGAACTTTTTTCCCTTCCATGGGATCGTGAACATCTTTCATTTGGTACTGACCACTCTTCCATTTTTTATACACTCGCTGCCTCAAAGCGCTATTTTGTTTCTTTGGCCAATCTTGAAATGTTGTATCTCCATTCAGAATACCATACAATGCTTCATACTCGTCATCATCCAAAGGCAAATTTCTTCGCTTAACCTTAAATTGAATTGAATTTGTAGTTAATGTTTAACTACATCATTTCATCAGTTAGCAGTTATCGGTAATCTTATAATGCAAGAACGTAGTTTAGGTTTTGTTAATTTGTTTGTTTCCCATTTACTGATTTTGCTGCCTTAATATAACAGTCATATCACATGGAATTAATTAGTTCATTAGTCACTCGTGGGATGTTTCACAGTGTGTACTCGAAACCATTGCATAACTAGTATGCTTTAAGTAACATATGCGATAGAATCGATTCAGGCTCATCCGATTATAATAAAAGGAAGAGTGAAACTCACCTCTGCATCCTTAGTTAACACTGAACTTGTATCAGAAGGCTTATTGTCTTTTCCTGAGAAAACGCTATTTAAAACACACGCTAAAAGAAAAACCGAAAACCACGCGGTCCGTGACATTGTATCGACTATAAGGTCAAAAGAAAGGGACTGGAACGAGACAACAGCTTAAAACTCAGAAGGAGGTATCGAGGGTTCGAGTTACCGAGAGTAAAAATACAATACAGTAAACGCTCGAATGTAAGAACACGTGGATTAAGATCATCAGGCTGAAAGTTGGCCAATTATAATAACAAATTCAGCCTGAAAATTAAATAATAATAATAATAATAATAATGTTTTTATTCAGCTCATAAATTTTTACATATTGATTTTCGTTTTTTAATATAATTTTAAAGCATGTTCTTATACAAAAGAAAGTGGACGCCAGGGTAAGAAAGCTGGTCTAAGGAACTAAGCAAATAAATATTAACTTATTTATTTTTCATTTTAAATTTATTGTTTAGTGTAAGCAGTAAAACATTGTATGTTAATCATACATAAAGTATACTCTTTCTAAAATATATTTAAGAACAATTAAGAACACTTTCGGGCTGATTTCTCACTAAACACTCGCTAAATAAGAACATAAGAACACTGGAGTTATATAAAAGAAATCGAGGGAAAATAGAGATTGGTTCGCGTTAGCGGGAGGTTCGAGTTAGCGACGTTAAAGACGTTAAATCGACCGATGTTAGAACGTTAATTCGACCGATTTAAGGACTTTAAATCGACCGATTTACGTTATATCGACCGATGTAAAGACGTTAAATCGACCGATTTAAAGACTTTAAATAGACCGATTTAAAGACTTTAAATAGACCGATTTAAGGATGTTAAATCGAGCGATTTAAGGACGTTAAACCGACTGATTTAAGGATGTTAAGTCGACCGATTTAAGGACTTTAAATCGACCGATTTAAAGACGTAAAATCGACCGATTTTAACACGTTAAGGACGTTTATTGGACCGATTTAGGACGTTAAATCGACCGATTTAAGAAAGTTAAATAAGCTGAATTAAATAAGCCGATTTTGGTCTATTTAACAACTTTATTTTATATAACGCCATTTGCCCAGATGCTGATATTGATCCCAGTTCACTGGGGTCCACTGTATTTCCATTCCCGAAATTACTTGGGGATCAGTTCGGGTTCAGCGTGACAAAAATTGGGGATCATTTCGGGGTCGGGATCATTTCGGGGACAATTTGGGGGTCATTTCGGGGTTGGGGATCATTTCGGGGTCGGGATCATTTCGGGGGCTGTACAGCTCTCGTTTAAGATTGCAATTCTACTACAGTTATTATTTTTTAAGGGGCTACGGGCATTATTCCTGCAATTCATGTCAGACCTTTACGAGAGCTGCTACATCGCCCATCGCAGTCTCACAGGCGTCACCACAGCCTTATGCTAATTGCTATTGTATTAAGAAGGAAATTTTCACGATCACCAGGGCTGTAGTCAAGCATGACAAACTTGCTTATTCCATAGCACACAAATATGTAGAATATATACAAAAGGGAAACTTCTGAAATAAACCAGCTGTCAACAAAAAATCCGATAACGAAACTTTCCGTAACAAATGCAAAGGTACCCTATATTTTTATAATTATTTCGCGCTCTTAAAATAGTTCATTGCCTTTGAAATTTTCTGGGAAAGCACATAACATGTTATACTTTCGATCTAGAGATTTTAAAAAAAAATTTATCGACTAGTTTTTACATAGATGCTCCCATATCAAAGACGTTCCTTCTATGAGAAAAGTGTGAATATAAAGGGCATTACTTTTGAGTTCATAGAGAGAGATCTAGTAAAGCAAACTAGACGAAACCTTTCAGGAAAGTTGTTCTATGCCAAAGGTATAAAACATGAAAAGGACATTGTTTTAATCTGCAGGAAGTAGCTGGAATCAGCGAACTAACTTTTAAATTTTGACTGCAAAATATTCAACTCGCTTTTTTCAAAAACACTCTCATATAATTTTTTCAAAGTTTGCAGTGTTGAAGACCTACATGCATGTATACTAAAAGGGATGTTGATTCGTTTTAAAAGTTTAGTTCTAGATATCAAGAAAAATGTCGATTTTCAGAAAACATGACGTCATCGTTTTGTTGCTATGGTAACCCCGATGGCAATGAAATCTACATTTTTGGAAACATTATTCAATCTCTAGTAAATGTGGCAAAAATCTTGCCCAACCAACCCAAGACAGTGAAGTAATAGCTTTTTAAAGTTGGGTTGGTGTGGTTCTGAAAAACTGAGATGAGCCACCTTAACTGCTTTTGTATATATGTAGATTCAAAATTTTTGAGCCGTTATTTTCCTTGCATTAAGGACTGGCCCTGAAGATGACTAGCTCTGCTAGTTGAAATATTGGCCAATAAAATTTTCCCTTTTGTCGCTGAGTGCTAGCCTTCCAATCAATTTGGCTTTATAACAATTGGAGTGACGTCTGGTACGAGAATTTTTTTACCAAGAGATCCGACAATAACAAGCCAAGTAGTTTGTTCATTGTTGCGTGGTCTACTGCATCCAAACGTTATACATATATGTTATTTGCCGGCTGGGAGGCCCATATGGTGAAAAACTGTGACCTAGGTCTTGAAAATGCTGCCCGAGGCCGCAGGTCCCTGACTAATAAACGTATGGAATCAAAACATCCTATTCGAAAGCTTTTTCAAAGCGTAGTACAGCTGTAGAAATCTGTTTCTTGGCTGTTTGCGAAATTCACCACAAAATCCTGATGGAAGTTAATTACGAAGGGCCGTAAAATATTTCCTTGTGTCAGCAAGAACGTATTTTCTCGAAAAAATAGTAAACGGATCAAATAAAAAACATCCTTTTCGAAAGATTATTCGAAGCACGGTACAACTGGAATATTAGTTGCTTGCTTGATACGAACTTCGCTCAAAAATCCCCACGGAAGGTTTTGCATATTTAATTACGAAAGTGCCATGAAACAAATATATTTACTAGCATGAGGGCCATGCCCATGATGAAACCTCCAGAACACACGTCTTTCGAGCTTACTTTGAAAAGGACCTTAGCTCTTTTACCGGTACAAGAGTTGCAACAGCGGACAGCGGCCGAGACCATAACGTGACGTCAGTTAAAATAAAAAGCACCCTTGAGCGCAGATATTAATTTTCGAATTGTCCCACAACGCACTTAGGACGCATGCGTACTACACGGCGTATTCTTCTAAATACCGGTAGAAATTGACGGTCCAGTTAATCGTGCCCGATCGCTTCCCAAGAGAAAACAATGTTGTGTCCCTTTGCGTAAGCCCCAAAGGGTCTCTATTGTTCCGGCTGTTGTTTTCAATAAACAAAGAACTGCATGCATAATAAATGTATGGGGCTGTGCGGAAATCTTGCCCTTGCTTGCCAGTACTGCTCCGTGCTCATTCCTGTTAAGCTCGAAGAATTCTTCTGCATTGACAGCTGGGACGAGACGAAGCATTGACTTTTTCAGTGAACTTTGGTTTTCTCTTCCCCTCTTGCCAAAATAGATGGAGACAATAAACCAGGCTGTTTGGAGTCACGCTGTGGCTATATGCCCGGCAGCCGGGCATATAGCCACAGGAGTAAAGGCTCGAGGATCACGAGTGTCAGCATCACCTAGCTCTCCTACATCGTACAATTTCTGGATTATTTCACTGGTTAATGGATTTTTGTGGACTGTTCCTGCTATTTTGCCCTTGTTGATGAGCTGCTTTAGGTAGGAATTCAGGGTTTTATTGGCTTCGCTGAACAAGTAGTTATCAGATGGCGATCGAGAGCCACTCGCACGGACAACAGACTATTTCTCTTGTACTAAGCAACGTCTTTCCTCCTGACCGAGACGTAAAACTTTGACAAGCATTTATTCATCTCGTTGACCTCCATTGTCTCAAAGTCAGTGGTAAATTCGGTTTGTTGTTGAAACCATTCTGTTAGATAAATAAAGTCTTGCAAAAATTTAACAGTTGTTTTGATTTACTCATGCATGTCGACGCAATTAAGCGAAACAGGAATTTAAATGGTTTCACATTTAGCATAATTTTCAGATCTTATCTTTGGAGAGTGTCATTCCGAACTTTGTGGCGTGTTTGGTATTCCTCAGAATGGCATTTTCTTTCATTAAATTAATTTCCTCTTCAGACACATTGACAAAACGACTTGCAGCTAAAGACAGGAATTGCACCGACCTGTGATTGGAAGTTAAAAATAGCATTGGTCACACATTATGATGATCACAAGTTACGCAAGCGAAATTTACAAACGTTTTGGCACATCTTTTTATCCCTTTTATCCCTTTGAGATTACACGAGATACTACGCATGAGCACGGTTGTTCATCCTTCAAAGAAGAGTGGCCACATGAGGCCCCATGACAAAGGAACACAACATAAACATGGGAGGGATTGCAATGAGCAATGGTTGGGCTTGTAATCTCTGCTCTGTAGATGCCTGATAGAATCCCAATCAAACTTCAACTTCCAGGTAAGTCTCGTTTAATTTACTAATTCTATCAGTCATCTACTGCAGAGATCCCACGAGATTTTAAAGTCATGTGGTCACTCAGGACGTCAAAAAACTCAATGTTATTGTACAGTCTTAATCACTTAGTACAATGTATACGAGGCATGTAAAAGCCTGCACAAAATGGAACAATGATCCAATGAAACAAAGTGTCTTCTAACAATAAGGTTAACAATCAACATGTTTACATAGCAGCAGAAAGGATAGCCTGACTAAAACTGACAGAGAAATGCTGGGGCTGAACTGGCTTATTGTAGAAAGTGTTGAAAACACAATCGCATCTCCAGCTCGCAGCTTTCATAACTGCAGACAATGAAACATTACAACTATGAGCTTTGCTCGTGGAGGCTGCTCGGGTGCTGTGTGGTCTGAACAAAGTGGTATCAATACCAGCCTTCTGCATCACAGTCCTTATCCATCTAGCGATGGTGTCTTTGGACACCCCATGATGTGGCTTAACATAACTAATAAACAACTGCTGTTCTTCCCCCCGTAATGAGGAGGTACGATCAAGATATTCATCAAGAATTGTAGCAACACATAACCGACTATCGGCCATGAATCTAGGTATAAACAAAACGGGTTGTTCTCTGCCAGGAGCAGATTGTTTAACAAGCTGATCAATACAGAAATTGTAGGACGTATCAGGATTCTTGTGCATTTGTCCCAAGTTCATGAGATGAAGTGTTTGACAACGCTGGCCTGTAACTAAGGCACATAACATAACCAATTTATAGCTAAGGTTCTGAAGACTGATGTCCTTAGGTGGATGAAGTGTCTTAAGGTGGGTAAGAACTATTGAAGTGTCCCAGGTAGATGTATAACGGGGAAAAGCTGGCCTTGATTGGAAAACCCCTTTTAAGAACCTTTGAACGAGTGGGTGATTTCCAACTGACACATTCCCATCCAGGACTATGAAGGAGGATAGGGAACTCCTTGTAGTATTAAGACAACTGTATCCTTCCTAATCCCTTCTCATAGAGTTCTTGGAGAAACTCCAACACATCATTTACAGGTGGGTGAAGGGGATCCACAGCCCTCTTATCCGCATATGACTGCCACTTCTCCAGGTAGACCCGGTATTGTTTCTGGGTCCCTGCCCGCCAAGAGTTGAGGATTGTGTCTTGAGTTGCTTGCGAAAGTCCTCTACTCTGGAGAGATTTCCGGATAAGTGGCAGGCTATCAGACGAAGCCGTCTTCCCAGGGGATGGCTCTGTTCTGGGTCGAATGGGAGATGGGCGTTGCTCAGGTGTTGCGGTAGTAGGAGTGGCTTCTGAATCAAGAGTCTTGTTAGTTTGGGGTACCATGGCTGGGTGGGCCAGTTGGGAGCAATCAAGATGGCTTGGGCCTGATCCATTTCCAGTTTTTGCAAAAATTGTGGTAGGATGCTAAAGGGGGGGAAAGCATATAGGAAGTAATTAGCCCAATCCAGAGTGAAGGCATCAACTGC
Organism: Blastomussa wellsi; assembly: GCA_947652115.1. Lineage (NCBI taxonomy): Eukaryota > Metazoa > Cnidaria > Anthozoa > Scleractinia > Plerogyridae > Blastomussa > Blastomussa wellsi. The sequence goes on from OX393569.1 coordinate 11,864,549, forward strand.
CATGGCTTGTGGGTCTGGAAGCCATGAAACATAGGGTGTCAGTTGGTGATTTAACCGTGAGGCAAACATATCAATAGTAGGTGTTCCCAGGAGTTTTACTATCCTGTTGAAGACATCTACATTAAGCTTCCATTCAGTTGAATCATCAAAAACCCTGGATGCTTGGTCAGCGATAACATTGATTTCCCCTGGGATGTGGCTAATGGAAATCCATATGTTTCTTGGGATGCACCACTCCCAAATTTCTCGGGCAATGTCATTACACAGGAGGGAGTGAGAACCCCCCATGTTTCGTACATATGCCACAGCCGTGGTGTTATCAGTCATAACCCTGAGGTGAGCATGGGTCACTTCCGTACAAAGGGATTGCAACCCCAAGAAAATAGCCTTTAGTTCTAAGTAGTTAATATGGTGACTTTGTTCTGAACTAGACCACCGTCCCCCAGTTGTGGTGTCATTCAGGCTTGCGCCCCACCCCTGGGTAGAGGCATCAGTGTATAAGGTATGACTTATCTTCCCATGATCAATCCTCTTTTTTGAGGACAGGGCATTCCTGATCCACCAAGAAATATCTGAACTTGCAATACTGGACAAATGCATAGTTTGTTCAAAATCCCAGTAGTTAATTTTAAGGGCTTCAGCTTTCTCTGTTTCTAGCTGACGATAAAAAAGTTCTCCATATTCCACACCTGGGAAACAGGAGACCATTGTGCCAATTAGTTGAGCTACCTCCCTAATAGTGGGTGAGGGGTTGTCAAGGATTTTTTGGGCTGTTAGTTTCAGCTTTTGATGTTTCTCTGCTGAGATGGATACTGTCATGTCCATAGAATTCAAAACAAACCCTAGGTGATGCAAAACCTTGGTTGGTATGGTCACTGACTTAACTTCATGAGGCAAGAAACCCAGATCACGATACAGGGTAAGGGTATCGTCAATATTGGCTTGGCACTCATCAGGGGAGTACCCTAATAAAAAGGAGTCATCAAGGTAGCCACTTGAAATATGTCCCAACTCCCTAAGGTATGAAAACACAGGTTTCATAAGTTTGGTGAAGAGTCGAGGGGCAGAAGAGAGCCCCTGAGCCAAGCACGTGAACTGGTAGAGGGTTCCCTGCCATATGAATTTAAGATATGTTTGGTGCTCTAAGGCAATGGGCACAGAATAATAGGCATCACGTAGGTCAATTGATGCCATGTAACAATGAGGTCTCATGAGTTGAGAGCAAGTATGGATGGAATCCATTTTAAAATGGTGAAAACAAACAAAGTTATTAAGATCCTTTAAGTTAAGAATCATACGGAAAGACCCATCCTTCTTAGGCCTCAGGAAAATATTAGAGATGAACTCTCCCTCCTCATGGGAACTTTTTATGATGATTCCTTTATCTAGGAATTTGGATATTTGTGCATTGACATTTGCAGCTTCTTGGGCTGAGGTTATTGCCCTTGGGGTAGTAAACTGTACTGGGGAAAGATAAAATTCTATTTTGTATCCCTTTACAGCACTCAAAATGCTGGGGTCATGTGTTAATTGTTTCCATTTTCCAAGAAAATGTTGAATTCTCCCAGCTACAGCGGTGGTACAAGTCTTCCCACCCTTAACTGGTAAACAAGGGAATTCACTTACAGTGTGACAGGTCACTTCTGTGACCCCTTGGTCCCCTTGGTCCCCTTGTTCACACTCCTGTTGTCCCTGTGCTGGTAGTTGGTTCTTTTGCGGGGAAATCCTTGGTGCTGATTCCCTCTGCGATGGAATAAAAAAGAACCCCTGGCTGAGTAGGAGGGACGAGAATACTCGTCGTTGCGTTTTCTCTTGTGGCCTGTGAGTTGTTTTGCAGCTTTGTTGCTCTCCTTGACTGTTTTTAGTCGTTCCATAAGGTCATCACCAAATAATTCGAGCCCCACAGGCTGTTTACTGCTACAAATGGCTTTGTAAGTGTCATCAAGATCTACCTTAAATAGATCTCTCCGACACATGTTCAGGTCATGTGTGGCAGAGGCGATCAGAAGCACCGAGTTGGATAGGCCTTTCCAGAGGTCATCCGGAGAGGGCATTTGCCCTTCCTTTCCAAGAACTTCTCCCGTAGCACCCATAAGCCGGGCTAGGGGGATGATGCCCTTGACAAGTGATTCTTGCACTTTTTGTAAGCGGGCATCCATGCTCCTCGTTTGTTTCTGGGCGATGTCCCAGATTTCAGAGTTGACTTTTGTCACACGAAGAAGTTTACAGTTTTCCGGCCGTTTGATGTTTTCCTTCCTCTTTGTTAAAGCGGGCTCATTGAGACCCGACGCCAGAAGACTGTCAACTAGTGACGATTCCGTCTCATGGAGAGGAGGCGCGGTTTGCTCGTCCTCAGTTACCTCTTTGACGAGTTCTGTGATTTGAGCACAAGAGCTAGAGGACGCTTTCGAGTCGTCGCTTTTTCCCTTTTTAGTCGGCGGTTCCGGTGCCTTGTCGTCGGTCGCGCTATCCTCGTCCTCGTCGGAGTGTAACAACTTGTCCTCGTCTTCCCGTGCTGCGTCATAGGCAGCTTTCAGTTGTTTCACAACAGGTGTGACTTTAGAAAGTAGACTTGTTAGCTGGTCTACCTTGTGAGTTAGTTCGGCGAGGCCTGACTCGCCGGCCGTTTTCTTTTGCCCTGCATCTGTGGCATAGGGAGGTCTGGCTGCGCCAGTTCCCGTTACTTTGGAAGAAGCATCAGGTAGAATGTCCTTCGAAGAACTTAGTGAGCTTTCACGCTCAGATACATCAGATATACTCGGCATCGCCGAGGACGATTCTGTTGTTTTGGCTTCTTCCAATAGCCCATCGAGGCTAGTTTTCTCTGCCATCCTAGAAAGGTGAAGCTCACCTTGGTTAATAATGGATTTGCTTCGCAAATCTTTAGCGGATGGCGTGGATTAACGTGGAATAATCGTTTCGGAAGAACAACCACGCTTCAAGATGGCGAACGCTCGCGTAGAATGAACAACCGTGCGCATGCGTAGTATCTCGTGGGATCTCTGCGGTAGATGACTGATAGAATACAGGAATTGCACCGAACCGCCGATAAGCCGCATACACAACATTGGTCTGGACAAATGTATAACCGCTGTTCAAGAGCCGTTTTTCAAGTTTTTGTTTTGAGAAGCGCAGCCTGTAAGAAGCATGGGAATGAGCAGCCAGATCAAGTGATTGATTTTGTATATGTAAGGCCCTGTTTATACGTCGCACAATCGTCGAATTTAATTTGGACGAATTTAAGTCAAGGACTTGCTGGTAATTAAATTCGACGATTGCGCGACGTATAAATGGAATTACATTCGTCGGATGAATTAAATTCGTCCAAGACGTTGTATCCGTCTGGCTAGGACGGATACAATTGCGATAGCGCGTCTTCATTTTAGACGTCGCACAACAGACGCATCGAATTAAATGCATACATTATTAAAATGTATTATAATATATATCCTTTGAGCCCGTGGTACGTTTCGTTCATGTCGCATGCGCAAACAGTTCCTTCATTCACACTTTTTCCCGCGATTTCCCGCTTTTCTTTGTGGAGGAAAAAGTACAACCCTCTGTAACAGAACCAGTGGAATTTTTTATCCTCACTGGGTTTTCGGGAAAAAAAGTCACTTGGCTGGCTAATATCCCACCTGGTCCGTTCGTTTATTGTTTTATTTTACTTATTTATTATTAGTTTTTGCAAAGAAAATACCCTGGCTCACACCACACATTCACTGGGTAAAATCAAAATATTCACTGGGTACTGGGGAGACTAAATTTCTACTGGGTAGGGGAAATAATCCCCTCGTTAGGGTTTCAGTGACAAAATATCGGGACCCAAGCGATCTATCAAAATCACTGATCATTTCACCTGTACCTCAGCCAATGCCATCTACTGTATAACTTGCACTCTTTGCAAAAAGTTATACATCGGCGAAACAGGGAGACGACTTGGCGACCGATTCCGAGAACACCTTCGTGACGTAGAGAAAGACGACAAAAATGCATCGAAACCGGTCGCGAGACACTTCAATCTCCCAAATCATTCTAAGCAACATATGGCAGTCTGCGGCCTTTCCCTTCACCAAGGAAACACGGAAAGCCGTAAAACTCTAGAACAAAAATTTATTTTTCAAATCGGCACTCTTAATCCTCACGGTATCAACGAACGCTTTTCATTCAACTAATTTATTCCGACGTTTTCACGTTACCAGGCACCAGCCAATAGCGAAGCTCCATCTTTTTGTATATAAAGACACACGACGCACAATTCCTTGATTCGCTCCGACGAAGGGCTAACGCTCGAAACGTCAGCACTTGAATCTCTTTACGGTGGCCAATTGACATTATCAACCCAGTTGATAAAACCAAATTATATTGTTATACTTCCCACCGACGCAGCACCACAGTTTCTTTAGAAACTTACCCCCTCTTTTCAGTGGGTCTGTTATAGAGGGGTGTAAAAGTTGCCGTCCGCGTGCACAATTTGCCAGAGGAATAGAAAGTATTCATGCATATATTGTGGAAGAAGTGTATGTGTTCGATTGGAATGTTCAATTGCCGAAGAAAACGAAGGGACGTTGGGATGGGAGGCAAACATAAGCGTGTATCATTGTCTCCTCGCCATTTCATTTTTTGTTTATCCGCGTAATCTGCGCGTTTCATGCGTTTTTTTAATTCGCCGCTGGTTGACAGATAAATTCTGAAGGCTCGGGTATGGAAGCCCGGGAAAAAAATTAAATTCGTGTTATTAATTCGACGTCTAAATCACCCGTCGACTAATCGTCGACTTTTCGACGAATTTAATTTGAATTGAATTCGTCTGAATTAAATTCGACGTATAAACTAGGCCTAACCCAGGTGAGAAGAGCTTAATAATGGAAACTACTTATTTGGATAATATTGTTTGATCTTGGAATGTAGGTAAAATGTTATTGTTATAATGACTTTGTAGTTCCTTTCTTATGACTGGATTGCTTTGTCCAGCTATAAGTTAAAGTCTTTAATTATAGTCAACCACTGTCTGGCTAAGATAAACTTTCTTGGTGACATTCAATTTGGTTGCCCTCATGTCCCAGTGCACAAGGGAATACAACCATTGTATTGCACCGGCGCTTGCATGCGTACAGGTACATCAGGACACAACCTGTATCTTTTCACTTTCAAATATTTAATAATTATCCTACAAAATCACACAGAGTATCTCCTGATACTTAGCAGACAAGCCTGTAGACCAAATTAAGTTTGCTTAAATCAGATGATATTCCGCAAGATTAAGCAGGATAACTATTGTTTTATATTATCCAACAAATTGTCGGTGAAGTGCATTTTACAGCTATAGAAGTTTCTGTACATGTTATGCAGCGCCTTGTGAGACTTCAGCCCAATTATTGTAACTTGAAGGAGCTAGGTCACAGTTCCTGCATTTTGAAAAGTTCAGCCTAATTTTTTTCATAATAGTTATGTTCAATCCATCTCAGTCTTCTCCATCCTTGTTCCTTTTTGGTTTAGTATAACTGACAGTACTTCCTTGCAGGCTTTTAGCCAGATGGCCATCCAGGCATCCTGTGGATGGCCACTTTTTAAAGAAAATTGTTTTGTATTTTTTCATATGTTGTTTATAATTTGCTCATTTTAGCAAGCCCCATAGTGCATCTTGGACGACCACTTTCCGAATCCCGACTAAAAGCCTGCTTCTTTGGTGTTTTTCTTCCTTGAAAAAACTATTAGTTTAAGGTTTCCTACGTTCTTAGGTTAATTTGGTTCGTTGCAAAATTAACTCAAAATATCTTGACGTAGCTCCTTTAACATATATTAATATAGCAGGATATCTGTCAACTACAGATGAAAATCGCCTCATAACCACCGCTTCATGATCATAATATGTGGGCAAGGTGACAATTAATGTTGTAGAATAATAAGTATTATGGGCCATAATTAAAATAAAAAATATTTGCCAATTTTCTTAAAAAAAGTCGGCATACATATATAGATCATTTTTTTTTTTTAATTACTCTGCAAACAGCATGTTTATTACATTCAGCAGTTACAACTTTACTAAACATGATACCCAGCTTCTTTGTTAACATAACCATGGCAAGAAAACATTTCCCAATGTAAGGGAGCTGGATGAGAAAAAGTATTTACACATTCAGTGCTATATCACTGAGCCAGTTGTATGGTTGTACGCTTATGAAGTGCTGTCTAGGCCTGTGATTTATAATCCTGAACTAGTAAAAATGCAAGTGTTTACAAATTACGTACCTCAATTACGTTGCTTGCCATGCTTAATTGAAGAAACGGTTGAAAATACTGAAAGAGCGAAAGATAAGTGTTTACCTAATGATACAGTATCAAAAAGGGAAGAATTCCCGCGCGATTTTCGAAAAAGCGGCAACACTACCTTTGAAGAGCGGTTATACATTTGTCCAGACCAATGTTGTGTATGCGGCTTCTCGGCGGTTCGGTGCAATTCCTGTATTTAACGTAGCGTGGCGAAGTTGGATAAGGAAAGGAATAGCACCGGGTAGCGCAGTAAGCAAAATACTCAACGTTATACAAAAGCATAAAGTACGAAGAGATCGTAAGCGTCCTGAGCTATTCGTTGGGCCATAACTGGTCATACGATTCGGATTTTTCTTAGGCAATGAATCGAGCGAGGTAAGCTAGACTAAATTAACAGTCGTTTGGCAAAAGCAAATTTCACAATTTTGAGCAATTTTGTTTGTTACACGAGAACTTGAGAACCTGGGGATAATAAGATGTTCAAAGAGACAGAGTTGTAAAAAAACGTTTCTAAATATCGCTTGTGCATCGCGCGCGTGATCATTAATGTGTGACTAATGCTATTTTTAACTTCCAATCACAGGTCGGTGCAATTCCTGTCTTTAGCTGCAAGTCACAAAACGCGAGGCGGCCATTTTGAAAATTCGTCCTCCCGCTGTAATCACCTCGCGGGAGGTGATTATAGCGGAATATGACGCCAATGAAAGCGCGAGAATTTCTATAATCACCTGAATAATTATACTAAAGGCGTATAGTCACATGCGTAAGAGCGCAGCCCTTGTGGAAGAATACTACCACAAGGAAAGCAGAGGGGTTACTGAGCCAAATATATACCTTGGCGATGTATATTCAAAAGCAGTTAGATTGAAAAGGCGTTTTAACTTACGCGAGCTGGATAATTAAGGTGGCTGAACACAGTTTCTCTGGGTGGTCAGCGGTATAAACCAACTTGGCGTGGCTTTAATCATAAAAGCAAACATGATGACCAGCTCGGCACCAAATATATCTTAAAAAAAGCCTCACCAGCTCGTGAAATGTGGGTTACCGTTTTGCGTATTGCCAAGAGGGTTAAAATACGGCTGGCGCATGCGCAATGCGTTCAAAAATTGTGAGCGGATCATTACGTAAATAAATTGAATTTTCTCGAAATCTAGTCATTCGAAATTGATGGGTTTTGGTATGCTATCAGACAATATTATGACTGATTCACCTAAAGAATAAAAATAAAAATCTGAAACAGGAAATCAACAATACGCTTAGAATTAAATAGAACATAATTTTTGTAAATAAGTAAAAAGCTGTCTGTCAGAATCACGTAAAGTTCCTGTCATAGAGATACCACAGTCCATTAACATATGGGCAAATTTAAGCCAAAATAAAATGAGTGGATTTTCCGCAAAATGGAATAAATTAGATTTTTAAGGCCGCATTTGGTCTCTTCTGTTGCCATGGAAACGGGCCACTTTAAAAAAGCAACTTCACAAATAGACTTCAGTGGTATGTTACAATATGTATGCCAAGTATGGGCTCATCAGCTGTAACCATTTAATTGCGAGATCATCATGAAGTACAGGTGTACTAATCTTAAAAATACTGTGTTCAGCCATCTTGATTCATTGTTGTAAATCAATTAATCGATATAATTGACGTTTTTAAATTAGTGGCTGAGTGGGGGCATAAGTCTGGTAACCGACAAAAAACAATAAGCTCTTAGAGCTTATAACCGCGCTACTAAAATTTAACGTACTTTTTTTTTAAAAAAATAAAAATTATCTGCTTTTTCCTCGCAAAAACACTCAGCAAGCTATCATGATCGTGTATATACAGCAGAACCCCGGTAAGTCGAACTCTTAAGGGAAACAACAAACGTTTACCAGTCAGCGGTGTTTCGAGTTATCGAAGTCGATTAAAATATTCAATTTCCAGGTTAATAATTAATAATTGATTGATTTTCAGCACTTCCGTATACAATACAGTGAATTTCACGAGAAACTAATACATTGTGTGACAACTGTAACGATTATGCATTCTTACGACAATGCGCTACTGTGAATGTAGCTTACTTTTTAATGTAACATTAACTGATCGTAACTGTAATTTTTTATATCTAGATTCAAAATTTAGAACCGTTATTTTCCTTGTAGTAAGTAATGGCTCTGAAGAAGACTAGCTCTGCTAGTTGAAATTTTGACCAATAAATTTTACCCTTTTGCCGTAGTGCCAGCCTTGCAATCAATTTGGTTTTATAACGCTCAGAGTGACGTCAGGTAAGAAAATTTCTTTATCAAGAGATCCGGCAATGACAAACCAAGTAGTTTGTTCTTCGTTGCGTGGTCTCCTGTATTAGTTTATTTAATACGCTCAATTTATGTTCCCTTTTGCATCGAGGTCGTTCTATTATCCGTAAAGTGCTTATTGCTTTGGCACAAAAATGAATGCAACGTCTGCTGTAGTAGGGAACTTCTGAAGATTCATTCTGCTAATGGCTCTATTTGCTGTACATGGCTTTTGATTTCCTTTTCACCCTCATTCACGAACAGACTGTACGAAGTCAGCGCATCAATTGTGGATCTGACTTCGCTTGCAGTGGGTTTCTTTGGGCATTCTTCTATGACCTCAACTTAATCTATGTCTATCCGGTATGACTCTGGGCTCGATTTCCGCCGCTCTCTCGGGTCCGGTCTCCTCCCCGAATAGGGAGCGCGAGGAGCGCGAGCTCATTTCCGAAACAGTGGCTGGTAATTGAGCCTAGTATAACTCTTACGATCGGTAAATAACTGTCAAATACGTTACTCGTTGCACTAATTAAAATTAAATTGCTCCAGTCTTTGTTCTAGTGTTAGAATTCGATCATAGTCACACACGATAAGAAAAGCTCATGGGATATCTTAAGGGGAGACACCAATTATCTGATCGTTTAGGAATGTTACGATCTCGACAAATTCCGTGAGTGCCGACGTGATGGTACTTATTTACCGGTCTTAATAAGTTTACTGAGCAGAATGGAAATTCAGTTATGTCAGCCAAGTGCTTGAATTAAAGGAATGAAAAACTGATTAATTTGACAATAGAAGCTCGCGAAATAAAAAGGAACATTCGCTAGTTCTGTAAACGTTATAAAATGGTCTTTAACCTCCTCGCACCTTCAAAGTTGTCTTTTACAACATTTTTCGAAAACTATACCCCAGTTTTATGTCAGATTTCCTCCGCATGAATTTTAAGATATTACAATAATTTTTCCTCGATTTTTGCTGCTGTGCCGTGCTGCGAATTTGAGAATTGTAGTTGGTATTGTAACGTACTCTGCGACTGATCTCTGGCAAAGCAGACGAGCAGTTTTGTTTATGTAATTTTGAATACCAAATGAGCATGTGCGGCAGTTATCCAAAGAATTCACACCTTTATAAGGAGGCGTCATTGATATGCGTGCTGACCACCCCAGGAGAAGGAAGACGAGGATTTTATCTTTTATGCCTTGATGTTTTTAACACACTTTTTAAATTATGATAATGTTGTATATCTCTGACGCCCCCTTATAAAGGTGCGAATTCTGCCGCACGTGCTACTTTCGTATTCAAAATTACATAAAAAACTGTTCTTCTGCCTTGCCAGAGATCAGTCGCAGAGTGTGTTACAATACCAACTGCGATTCTCAAATTCGCAGCATGGCAAAGCAACAAAAGTCGAGGCAAAAGTATTGTAATATCTTGAAATTCATG
>OX393569.1:11879540-11952240 GCA_947652115.1 Blastomussa wellsi
ACGAATGGGAATGGTCTCCTCCTCAGCGGTTTCAAGACAACTGGTAGCAGTGTCAACGCGTTTCACAGATGATGAGTTCCCACCAAAGGTTGACAGAGATATTTTCTCTTGCGTTTCTGGTTTTAGATCAAGTTTGGTCGCTACATCTGAAGTAATGAAGGAGCGTTGAGAACCTTCATCGAATAGAATGTGTGCACTCGCGTGGTTGTTGTGACTTCCAACGGAAGCAACAGCTGTTTTCAGCAGAACGGGTGTGTGCCTGTTAGTATCACCAATGTAGTAAGATGAGACTGAAGGTGCTGTACTCTTGTCTGCGGTCGCTGCACCTGGAACCTTGTTTGTAGTTGGTTCAGTGGATGGCACTGGGGGAGTTGGTTCTGCATTTTGACAAAGACTGGTGTGATGCTTTCGGTGGTACACCTTGCATCGGTTGCGTGACTTACATTTAGATACTGAATGACGATTAAGACAGTTAAAGCATGCCCTTGCATCACGTACAATGGAGTACCTCGTCTCCTTATCTGTCACGACATTGCAATCATTTGGACTGTGTTCGCCCTTACAGAAAAAGCATGTTCGCTTGGTGGGGCGCTGATCAGTGGGAGAAGGGGAGACAGGTGCATGTGAGAAATGCAGCAGTAGCAGCGGTTACTGAGTTGCTACTGAGTTCATAATCACTAGAACTGTTCTGACCAACATCCATGATTTCACTTTCATTCAAGATTGCCTTCCGCAAATTATCAAGCTGCCACTCCTTGTTGCCATTTTGTCTTGCTAGATTCCTCTTAATCCCATTAGGAAACCGGTCAGTATAAAACACGGACTACGGACTGGGTATTAAGCACGGACTGAGGTATAAAATGAGGACTAGGGATTAAAACACGGCAAAGTACCGTAGAGTGGGTAAAATGTGAGTTTCCTCGTAGCAGGAGTCAAGTTCGAGTCAATATTTTTTCACCTTTTCTTTCTTTCAATCATATCCTTTGCCTGTAATATTGTTATTGCTCAACAAAATGTCGGCTTAACTGCACAATACCCCGCCACTCGAGGTAAATTCCACGTAGCCGGCTACGCGGCAGGCAGAAAACAATTAATTCAAATAAGAAATTAAATTTATTAATTAAATGGACAAATGGCAAGAAACGACAGCAAAACCGAACATTTGTTGATTTGATTGCGGTTTTGGGAAGATCAATTGTACCAAAAAAGTGTAAATTAAGAAGTCGTTAGAAGGACAAATGAAGGACCTAAAATATCAGTGATATAGCCATTGAAAATTGCGACGACAAAAAAGGAAAAAGCCGGAAAAAGCGATCAAAGGAAAAGCCAACAACGGAGTTATTCCAGGCTGCCACCCATCCAAATACTAACCCTGCCCAACAGGGCTTAATGTCCGTGATTGGACGTGAACTTGTGCTTCCTTGTGGTATCAGTGACAAAGGATCAAGTTCACACATAGAGAAAACATAGTTTACATAAATCTTTCGTTTAATTTGGCACTCGCTCTACTCTGTTCTAGACTACCTTTTATTTCCTGATTGACCTGATTCTTAGTTCTTTCTCGCGTCTGGAACTGACTGACCACAAGGAAGCACAAGTTCTATTCCGATCGACGAAGTTAAGCCCAGACAAACATGGCGAGTACTTGGATCACCGTTCTTATACTTCTGTTTCAGTTTGTTCTACGTTAATAGCAATTATAATCAAATTAAACTATCTTTATTAAATAAAATGAAGAAAAGACAACAACAACAGAAAAAATATTAACTCAAACTTGACTCGTGACTCGAGCTTCAATCGTCTGCTATCGCAGGGCAGTACCGCAGGCTAGAACTTGACTCGTGCTACGAGGAAACTCATATTTTACCTATGCTACGGTACTTTACCGTCTTTTAATCCCAGTCCGCATTTTATACCTCAATCCGTGTTTTATCTCAGTCCGTGTTTTATAGTCCGTAGTCCGCAGTCCATGTTTTATACTGACCGATTAGGTAACGTCTTCTGAATGATGGGGACAAGAATATCTCCATACGATTCTGTTTTCTTCCCTAGTGACTCAAGTCCCCTTATGTGTCTTTCAACTGAGTCATTGACTGAAGAGCCTCAAACTATTTAAATGATCAGTGGGTGATGGAGGTTGAGTAGTCCCTTGGGGAAAACTGACTAAGGCCATTGACATGGATGCCTTTGAAGATGTTCATACAGGGTTGGGAACTATGGGTCCACCCCTACACATCAGCATGAACCCTAACGTGGTTCCAATCCAAGCTTACCCACATTGATGCCCTGTGACAAAACAAAGAAAAAGCAACTGAAGCAATACGTGACCTTGAAAAACAGGGTATCCTGAAAAAGGTGACAGAGCCAACTGCATGGATCTCCAACAGTGTTTAGAGAGAGAAACCCGATGGAAGCATACGTGTGTGCATTGATCCCAGCCAAACAATCAATAAAGTACCCCATTCCTACGGTTGATGAGTTATTGCCTAAGTTGAACAATGTATGGATGTGTACAAGGGGTTCACAAACATTGAGTTAGATGAAAGTTCCTCGTTCTTAACCACCATGCATACTCCAATTGGCCGCTACCGTTGGTTGTGCATGCCGTTCGGGTTCCGTTTAGGACCAGAAGAATACCAGACAGCATGAGGCGTTGGAAGGATTGACTGGTGTTGTAAACAAGGCTGATGACATTTCAGTCTTTGGGAGTGGCGATAGTATTGAAGAGGCGGAGAAGGATCATGACATTAACTTGTGGAACTTAGTATTGCGGTGCTGAGAGGTGAATCTCAAGTTAAACCCGAAGGAATTTCAGTTCAAAGTAAAGCAAGTTACCTGGATGGGCCATCTCCTTAACAGTAATGACATTACTCCACATCCAGATCGAGTCCGAGCCATTATGGACATGGCTCCACCCCAAGGTGTAAAAGGAGTCCAGCGGTTCCTGGGTATGTGCAACTATTTGTCACAATTCACCCCAAACCTTGGTGAAATTGTGAAGCCACTCACGATAGTAGACCACTACAGTGACTGGTTTGAGGTTGATTTTTCAATGAAGACATCACTGCTGCCAATGTTATCTCAGTCATAAAGGCGCACTTTGCCAGCTATGGGTTGCCAGATACATTTCGGTCAGACAACGGACCCAAGTATACCTCTCAAGAGTTTCTGAACTTTGCCAAGACTTATGATTTCAAGTTGATTACCCGTTCACCGTATTATGCAAGAGAGCCACAGGTAAAGCTGAATCGGCTGTAAAGGAAGCCAATAAGATGTTGAAAAGGTCAAACCTGCTCACTGGTCTCTTGTACCATATAGGAACACTCCGCCTCAGGGTATGGCATACTCCCCAGCACATAGGTTCCTGTCTCGACGAAAAAAGTCTACACTGCCAATATCTGAATCATTGTTGAACCAGTCTGTACCACCTGTTGCCGTAGTCCGTGATAACCATCTGGGCAGGCGTGCTAAAGCCAACGCTCACTATGACAAAACTGCTAGCAGAGACTTATCCCTCTTGCGCCTGGACAATTTGTGTACACCAGGCCAAATGACCGTCACCGTGGTAAACAGTGGGGTCACGGCGAGGTCTTAGAGGAAGTTACACCACGTTCGTACGTTGTAAAAACGCCAGACGGGCTGGACAGACGTAACAGAATCCACCTGAGACCTACTACTCCTACTACTCCTCCTACTCCTCAGTCATGTCCAATAAGTCCAAAAATTCTTGAATAAAATCTTACGAAAAGATGACCTGTCCCTATTTCCAAATGTGGGTTTACCAATCATTAATTTCATTCAAGATTTAAAGTTTACAAATAGATTATCCGTGGATGATAAAATGCTTCGAAATATCGATGATTTTCAACAACATGATATACAAATTCAGACCTGCTGGCTTAGAAATATCGTTACCGTAAGTAAAATAAAAACAAATAAAAATTTACCTACCTCAAAATACCGCTTCACACTGCAAATTAACTTGTAAAGAAAACGACCATCGCCACGAAAAGCGGCCATCATCTTGTCTAAGGCCGCAAAGGATTGCCTCCGTCAAACGAAGCGAAACTCGCACGATAATTTCCTCAAAAGGAACCCGAGTGATAATAAATAACCCGAGGCAATTTATCGCCCAATTAGTAACGAATGGAACTCGTTCAGCAAATTGGTAAAGCATGCCGATCTGGACGGATCGAACGACTCGTTATTCCACTTAAAATATACTCTACTACACTGTACGTAACGATTCGGACGAATCAGAGCGAAGAACATTTACCGAACCACACGAATCAAACGGGTCGATAACCCGTCTGACCCACACACTCATGATCAGACGTCCATGATCATCAGAAGAGGGATTTTTCAAGACTGTTCAACGGTCGAACGGATCGTCAAGCCGTCTGCCCCAAATACTCAAGATCATCAGAAGGGTTTTTTTAAGTCCCTTTAATGAGATGCAATATTGTGGAGTCCTGGGACTAGTAGAGTCGTCACGTGACAAGAAGGCCGTGTACGATCGAGTTAGTTGAGTCCTTGCCATGTGTGTGTGTTAACTCGAGTTTGCACGCTGTTTATGTATTAAATACACTACATTTTTGGCGAGGAACGTGATCGAACGACCACGACCAGGTAGACTAGAGTGAAGCGAAGTCTGCACGGAAGATACCTACATTTGGGAAATTAGACGAATACAAACGGAAGATTGGCGCCATTACATAGAGCGTGTAAACCACTTTTTTGGAGCCAACGAGATTACGGATCCCGACAAGCGAAGATCCATTTTCCTGGTTAGTGTGGGAGCCAAATCCTACAAGCTTATACGAAGTCTGGTCGCTCCGGAAGATCCCCGAAGGATAAAAGCTATGAGGACTTAGCGAAACTCGCCCAGGAACATTTCATGCCCAAACCTTCCGCTATTGTTCAACGATTCAAGTTTAACACTCGCACTCAACAACCAGGTGAGACCATTGCCATGTTTTTAGCTGAGTTGAGGCACCTGACCGAACACTGTGAATTTGGGGCAACATTAGATGAAATGCTACGTGATCGGCTTGTGTGTGGTGTTCACGACATCAGAATACAGCGTCGTTTACTGGCCGAACCGAAATTAACCCTGAAGCGAGCTCTCGATCTGGCTCTCGCAATTGAGGCCGCGGATAAGGATGCCTCGGAGATACAAAAGGGGGAATCTCAGCAAGGGGATACTCCGCTCAACAACGTCGATTTCAAAGTGAAACAGGGTGGCGAAATTAATTGTTATCGCTGTGGCGGTAATCACTATCCCAAAAGCTGTCATTTTAAGGATGCGAAATGCTATGCTTGTGGAAAGTTAGGTCACCTATCTCGAGTGTGCCAGGCCAAAAAGAAAGGGAAACTATCACCTCCCAGTAATAATAAGAAGTCGGACACCCCACAGGATACCCATCTCCTAGAGGGCAGAGAGGAGGCCATGGGGAGAGAACAGGGTGTAAGTGCATATTCTTTGTTTACCCTTGGCAGTAAACGACCCTCACCATACAAAGTGCAGCTGAGTGTTGGTGGGCAAACACTAGAAATGGAAGTTGACACAGGGGCTTCATTATCAGTGATTAGTGAGGGCACCTACAAAAACCTTGTCTCAGAAAATAGGGCACCTCCATTGGAGAAATGAGGAATTGTCCTTCATACATACACTGGGGAAGAGGTCAAGCCCGCAGGGGTGTGTACAGTTGACGTAGATTATGAAGGGGGCAAATACTCCCTGCCATTGTTAGTTGTAAGTGGGGAAGGTCCAGCTCTGTTAGGAAGAAATTGGCTGGAAGAAATTAAGCTAAATTGGCCAAGGATTTAGCAACTTACTGCGCATGACAAGCGACTCGGAGAGATTTTGCAGAAACATGCACAGCTATTTGGGAAGGATCTGGGGACCCTACAGGGGACAAAGGCCAAAATCCATGTGGATCGCGCTGCCACCCCTATTTTCCATAAAGCCAGACCAGTGCCATATGCTCTCAGGGAGAAAATTGAGCAAGACCTGGAAGGCAGGGACCATTGAACCTGTCCAATATTCAGAGTGGGCCACACCCATTGTCCCAGTCATGAAGAGTGATGGCACAGTAAGAGTCTGTGGAGATTACAAGCTTACCGTCAATAAGGTCTCGAAATTGGATGGCTACCCTATCCCCAAGCTTGACGATCTATGCACAAAGTTGGCTGGAGGTCAACTGTTTACTGAGTTAGACTTAAGCCATGCTTATGAGCAGATGCTTGTGGATTAGACTTCAAGGGAGTTTTTGACAATTACCACCCATAAAGGCTATAAAGGCCCATCCATAAAGGCCCATAAAGATATAACCGCCTTCCGTATGGGGTCTCTTCAGCTCCCGGCATTTTCCAGAGAACCATGGAGGGTTTGCTGCAAGGAATACCTTCGACAGGAGTCTTGCTAGATAATATCCTCATCAAAGGGCCCAACACGGAAGAGCACCTAGACAACATCGAGAAGGTTTTAGGACGCCTTTCTGATGCCGGCTTGCGGCTCAAAGCAGAAAAGTGCCAATTTATGAAGCCCGTTTTGGAGTGCCTGGGGCACCGCATTGACGCAGAAGGGTTTCATCCAGTTGACGCAAAGGTGAAGGCCATCAAAGAGGCCCCAGCCCCAACTAATCCCTCTGAGCTGAAGTCCTTTCTAGGGATGCTTAACTTCTATGGCAAGTTCATGCACGACCTATCGTCCACCCTGGAGCCACTGCATGAGCTTCTGACGAAAGATATCTGTTGGAAATGGGGTACAGAGCAACAAGAGGCGTTTGATAAGGCCAAGAATCGACTTCACTCATCAGATGTTCTAGTGCATTATGATCCTGAGAAAGAGTTGGTGGTATCTTGTGATGCTTCACCCTATGGTATTGGGGCAGTCCTGGCCCATGTTATGTAAGATGGCTCAGAGAAACCAGTTGCATATGCCTCACGAACACTCTCCACAGCAGAAAGGAACTATGGCCACCTAGATAAAGAGGCACTAGCTGTAGTTTTTGCCTTGAAGAAGTTCCATCAATTTCTTTTTGGACGTCATTTCAAGATCTACACAGATCACAAACCACTTTTGGGGCTGCTTAACCCTGAACGGGCCACACCTCTAATGGCCTCAAGTAGGATGCAATGATGGGCATTGACTTTGCTTGCGTATGAGTATGAACTTATTTATCGTCCTGGCGAACAGAATGGCAATGCAGACGCCCTCAGTCGTCTACCCCTTCCAGTTGTTCCAGAGACCACGCCCATCCCAGGGGACATTGTTCACCTTCTACAGACCATCAATACCAGCCCAGTGGATGCCACTAAAGTGAAGTTGTGGACATGCCGTGATCCAGACTTGTCAGTGGATGAATTGCCGCTGCGAATGTGTCCCTGGCACCCCTCCCACATGAGTCATCTGTAACAGGGTATTGTTTAGCATCAGCCAATCAGTGTGGATCATACAGCGTGACGGTTGGTCCCTGGCACACGAACGAAGAAGATTGTAGTTTGGGCATAACAACAAAATCACGAAGTCTAGTAATTCAATTAAATTATTATTTACAACATAAAATGGCATCACAGACTTCAAAATTTCCAGCGCAAGAGTTGACCCGGCAAGCCATGCATGGTCTCAAATGATCTGAGGAATAGTGTGTAACATCAAGGATTCGCTTGATTTTTAGGCAGCTCCGGATTAAAGCTGAGAAATGTACTTTGATTAGTGACCCGAACATGGTTCATGTGCGGAAACTACGCTTCCGAACTGAACAAATCGCCGTTTAGATCAGCGGAAAACCGATCTGGCACTTCTACCTAGCGGCGAAATCTCTATAAAAAAAAACCATCACCATGAATCAATCGTACTCACATTAAATAGGGCTCTGTAATTCCACGCTATTCCTCGGTTTTCCCACACAGCTAGCCATTTTCTAGGAAATTGAATGCAATCGCCCGGATGTAACGAAATTTTTTTGCCACAGAATAGTTCCAGCCACATATCGTCATGGCCGCCTTCGAATCACCCGTCAAGTCCAGTACGGAGTCCTATTTGGTGTGGCGAAGGACTTTTTGCGGTCTAAAGCAAGCACCTCACTATCCCGCCTCGCACAAGTCGTAACGAGTTGTGGAGGTTCACCCGTTAGAGCTTTTTTTAAGGAAAGATAATAGCCGACGCTTAGATTGCAAATCGTTGGACTTCCACCTTCATTGGACTTAATGAGGTCCGCCGGCAAACTTCCTTTAGACGGCAGGATTGGTAAACCTACAGATCAGCTACCGCGAGGTGTCAAAAATTCAAACCGATGTACTCATCGAGAAAATCAGTTTTTGGCCTTCCGAAAAATTTCATTTTTTTCCTAAAAAATTGCAGGTGCCGCGTAACGGTAAAATTACGATTTTCTCCTGGTAAGGACACTGCGCGCAAATTAGCGCTTTAATTCCAGCCGATTCCGCCAAAGTTCCAAAAAATCAGTTTTTGACTTTCCGAAAAATTTCACTTTTTGCTAAAAAATTGCGGGTGCCGCGAAGAGGTAAAATTACGATGTTCTCCTGATAAGGGCACTGCGCGCACATTAGCGCTTTAATTCAGGCCGATTCCGCCAAAGTTCCAAAAAATCAGTTTTTGGTGTTCCGAAAAATTTCCTTTTTTGCTAAGAAAATTGCGGGTGCCCCGAAACGTTGAAATTACAATGTTCTCGTGATAAGAACACTGCGCGCACATTTGCGCTTTAATTTCAGCCGATTCGGCCAAAGTTCCAAAAAATCACTTTTTGGCCTTCCGAAAAAGTTAATTTTTTTGCTAAAAAATTGCGAGTGCCGCGAAACGTTGAAATTACGATGTTCTCGTGATAAGGGCACTGTGCGCACACTTGCGCTGTAATTTCAGCCGATTCGGTCAAAGTTCCAAAAAGTCACTTTTTGGCCTTTCGAAAAATTTCATTTTTTGCTAAAAAATTGCGGGTGCCGCGAAACGTTGAAATTACGATGTTCTCGTGATTAAGGGCACTGCGCGCACATTTGCGCTTTAATCTCAGCCGATTCGGTCAAAGTTCCAAACAATCACTTTTTGGGTTATCGAAAAATTTAATTTTTTGCTAAAAAATTGCGAGTGCCGCGAAACGTGGAAATTACGATTTTCTCGTGATGAGAACACAACGCGCAGATTTGCGCTTCAATTTCAGCCGACTCGGCCAAAGTTGCAAAAAATAACTTTTTGGCCTTCCGAAAAATTTCATTTTTTGCTAAAAAATTGCGGGTGCCAAGAAACGTTGAAATTACGATGTTCTCGTGATAAGGGCACTGCGCGCAAACTTGCGCTTTAATTTCAGCCGATTCGGTCAAAGTTCCAAAAAATCACTTTTTGGCCTTCCGAAAAATTTCATTTTTTACTAAAAAATTGCGGGTGCCGCGAAACGTTGAAATTACGATGTTCTCGTGATAAGGGCACTGCGCGCACATTTGCGCTTTAATCTCAGCCGATTCGGTCAAAGTTCCAAACAATCACTTTTTGGGTTATCGAAAAATTTCATGTTTTGCTAAAAAATTGCGGGTGCCGCGAAACGTTGAAATTACGATGTTCTCGTGATAAGGGCACTGCGCGCACATTTGCGCTTTAATTTCAGCCGATTCGGTCAAAGTTCCAAAAAATCACTTTTTGGCCTTCCAAAAAATTTCATTTTTTGCTAAAAAATTGCGAGTGCCGCGAAACGTTGAAATTACGATGTTCTCGTGATAAGGGCACTGTGCGCACACTTGCGCTTTAATCTCAGTCGATTCGGTCAAAGTTCCAAAAAATCACTTTTTGGCCTTACCAAAAATTTCATTTATGCTTCTCACTCGTTACCTTGAACTCAAAAGGGGCGCATAGCCAAGGCTGAGCTCTGTTTGCTGGGAGCAAGTAATGAAACTGAGATCAAGAGTTCTGCCATATATTGGCCTCAATCGTAGCCGTTTATTTTCTAACAAGTCAACTGAATCACATAATCTAAAATGGTAATTAATTTCCAGCAAAGGTGAGGGCACCCGGAACCAGGTGATCCCTCCCCCCCATTTAATTAACTCCTATGGGAGGGCCAAGGGTGGGGAAAACGTTTTTCTTCTGAAGCTGGAAAAAAGGAGGCCTGAACTCTGGCCTGCATTTGATTAAATACTCAGAACTAAGAGTCCCGTATGTAAACTGACCCCTACTAGTTAAACATTAACTCACGTAGCGAGCCGCATAAATTCATTTATTCTGTGTGGGAATAAATTTCCTTTATGCTTCCCACTCGTTACCTTGAAATCAAAAGGGGCGCATAGCCAAGGCTGAGCTCTGTTTGCTGGGAGCAAGTAATGAAACTGAGATCAAGAGTTCTGCCATATATTGGCCACAATCGTGGCCGTTTATTTTCTAACAAGTCAACTGAATCACATAATCTAAAATGGTAATTAATTTCCAGCAAAGGTGAGGGCAAACCCGCCAAAGCCCTGTGCGAGAAACAAGCAAGGGCCGCCCCACCCGAAGCCATGGCAATGCGCCCTGAACAAATATAAGTTAAAAGAGGCAACCAAGTGGCCCCTGTTCACATGGTGCCCAACGAGAAACCAAACTTCATAACACTCAATAGTAAATAAACGCCTCATAATCGAGAGACAACACTGAAACAATTGGCCCCTGCTCAAGAGATCACTGCCATCTCTCCCGTCTAAACAGTAACACAAAAGTGCTTATCGACAGAAATCAGGATCAAACACAGCGCTTGGAAAATTGGCCCCTGCTAAAAAATCTCTGCGCTGAATTTGATTTTTCTCTAAATAAATGAATAAATGGCTTATCTCTCTTTGAACGTCTGTAGCGCAGAATCATTTGGCCCCTGCTCAAAAGAGGCTGCTCCACATCCTGCATTGTAGGCATATGGTACCCAGCTGCTAGTTTGAACCTATAGAAGGTGCACGAATGTACCTGAGAAAGGCATTAGATTTCCATCTCCCAAAGGCACTAATCTGGGGATCGGACATGCCCTTGGAAGCTGCCCAGGATGCTGCCCTGATGCGAAAACTGTGAGATTTATACCCTGACACATGCATATGGTGGCCTTTCTAAGAGTCTGGCCAAGTACCATATGCCCACTGTTTGCCGAAAATAAGACCGTAACCACTAGATTGTTCTGAATCTACGAAAGCCGAGGAGGGACTTCTGACTTCTGAGTTCCGACTTCCGACTTCCGACTTCTGAGTTCCGACTTCTGAGTTCCGACTTCTGAGTTCTGACTTCTGAGTTCCGACTTCCGACTTCCGACTTCTGAGTTCCGACTTCTGAGTTCTGAGTTCCGACTTCTGAGTTCTGACTTCTGAGTTCCGACTTCTGAGTTCCGACTTCTGAGTTCTGACTTCTGAGTTCCGACTTCCGACTTCCGACTTCTGAGTTCCGACTTCTGAGTTCTGAGTTCCGACTTCTGAGTTCCGACTTCTGAGTTCCGACTTCTGAGTTCTGAGTTCCGACTTCTGAGTTCTGACTTCTGAGTTCCGACTTCTGAGTTCCGACTTCTGAGTTCTGACTTCTGAGTTCCGACTTCCGACTTCCGACTTCTGAGTTCCGACTTCTGAGTTCTGAGTTCCGACTTCTGAGTTCCGACTTCCGAGTTCCGACTTTGCGCAAAATAAAACAATCCGTTTCGACTAAAGCCGTAAATCCATGACCCTGGCCAAATGGATTGCAGTTCTGGGGTGGGTTATATATATTTTTTAAAACAGTGCGGAAGTAATCTCTCTGGTTCTTCCGCTGTCCCTGTAAAGTGTTTATTCATCACGTTTTGTTTCTGTTGAGATCAAGCAAGCATGTGAAGTACTAATGATTATAATGATTCGAAATGACAAGGAAAACAACTACTAACTAACATGCATTACCTTTGTTTTGACATTTTCTGTAAAATATATAATTACTAGCAGGACAATTAAAGTTGCCGTTTTTTCATCTGTAGAGAGACTACTGAGCGTTTTCATGACTGGTGAGAAGAAGTCATGTTCGGTGTGTTAGGGAGGGCCTTCTACCTTCCAGATACTGGCAAATTGGAACACAATAACTGGATCTCTGGCGTTCCGTTTTGAATTTCTTATTTCTGTGTGAAGCACTTAACTTAGCTAGCCATAGCATTTATGATATTAAAACGTCCATACAAAAGGTTTTTTATTTTTGATAAAACATGTACCTTACTGTAAATTAAAAAAAATGAACGTCAGGACACGAAAACAAAAATCTCTTGTCACTTGCAAATTATACTTCCGCTTTAAGTGTCTGCGATAACCCATGAAGGAACCACAAGAATTTTCCAATTCCTCCAGAATAGTAGAGACTATTTGCTCAAGAGGCGATTCGTTGTTACATTTTGCCCTCCTCATTTTCAAACGTTTAAGAATCCGTTTCACAATCCACACAGAAATTGTAATCCCATGTTGCAGGGCCACAAAACCAGCTATTTCAGCGTTCGTAAATCCTTGCACGAAGTAGCTACTTGTTAGGTTCTCTCTGTTCACACCAACGGTTTTTTAGTGCAGGCTTGCAAGTAGGTAACACATTTCGACGGAAGAAAGTTGGAATACAAAGAGAAAGTTGAATAACAGGATGATCCGCTCAGTTACCTTGAACTCTGGATCTCAAAAGTAAGAAGTCGGAAGTCAGAACTAAGAAGTCGGAACTCAGAAGTTAGAAGTCGGAAGTCGGAAATCAGAAGTCGGAAGTCGGAACTCAGAAGTCGGAAGTCGGAACTCAGAAGTCGGAAGTCGGAACTCAGAAGTCGGAAGTCAGAAGTCGGAAGTCGGAACTCAGAAGTCGGAAGTCGGAAGTCAGAACTCAGAACTCAGAAGTCGGAAGTCGGAACTCAGAACTCAGAACTCAGAAGTCGGAACTCGGAAGTCAGAACTCAGAAGTCAGAAGTCGGAAGTCGGAAGTCGGAAGTCGGAAGTCGGAACTCAGAAGTCGGAAGTCGGAACTCAGAAGTCGGAACTCAGAAGTCGGAAGTCGGAACTCAGAAGTCGGAACTCAGAAGTCGGAAGTCGGAACTCAGAAGTCGGAAGTCGGAAGTCAGAACTCAGAACTCAGAAGTCGGAAGTCGGAACTCAGAAGTCGGAACTCGGAAGTCGGAACTCAGAAGTCAGAAGTCGGAAGTCGGAAGTCAGAAGTCGGAAGTCCCTCCTCGGCTTTCGTATGAATCAGTGTAAAAGCATAAGCTGTAGGAGGAGGCCCAGCCATCCTCAAGGAAAAAAGATTTTCCATTGAAAGAGCTCATGAAGGTTTCCCAAATCCGTAAATCTTTTTTGGCTTCACTTGTTAAGCGTATGAAATGATGTGAATGCTTAATGGTAAGATTGATCAGCCTCCGAAGAAAAACTCTGCCCGGAGTTACAACCGAGCATGCAAAATTCAATAAGCCAATACGAGATTGGAGCTCCTTCAGTGTGACTTTCTTCCTCCCAAGCAAACTACGAATTGCCAACAAACATTTTTCAACTTTGTCATAAGGGAGCCTAGCTTCATTTGTACTACAATCTAATTCAATTCCCGCAAAAGTGAAAACTGGAGAAGGGCCCTCAGTTTTTTCTGGTGCCATGGGCACCCCAACATTCTCACAAAATGTCAAAAATTGTTGAAGGCTGGTTTGACATGTGTCAAATGACTCAGCCGCAATTAAAAAATCATCCAGAATATGAATTACATGTGGGATATTGAGTTTGTTTCGTGCAACCCATTCCAAAGCAGTACTAAGCATCTCAAAGGTCCTACATGAGCTAGCTAGTCCCATTGGCAAGTAGCAATCTACATAATAATTACCCTTCCAGTGCATACCTAATAGGTAGTAATCAGCAGGGTTTACTGGGATTATACGGAAAGCACTCCTAACATCAGTCTTAGCCAGATGGCAGTGAGGTCCTATTTTCTTTATCATTTTTACAGCATCAACTACTGTTACATAATGCACCGAACATAATTCTGATGGAATAAAGTCATTCACTGAACCTCCGCATGGAAAAGAGAGGTGGTGTATCGTGCAATATTCACCTGGTTGTTTTTTAGGAATAACCCCCAAAGGGGAAACTTTCAAGTTATAAAAGGGGGGCTGAACAAAAGGGCCCCTAATTCGCCCCTCACAAATTTCTTTATCCAGCTTATGGTCAACAATCTCTGGGTTTTGCAACGCCGATTGCAGATTCGATGAAAATTGGCCCTGTTGTGTTCCTTGAAAATGTAAACAAAAACCATAAACAAAACCTAATACTAGCATCATAGCCCTCTAAATAAAATGCCAGCTTCTCAACCAGAACTGGTGTTGGGAGTGCTCCGGCTGTTGGAAACATTAGGTTTTTTCCCTTGCCCTGCAGACTGCTTTGGTTGTTGGCATTTGGCAATGGGGTGAGACTGCCCACACCGGAAACACTGGTGTTTAAAGGAACATCCAGGGCACTGTACTCCTCTATGAAAATTCCAACAATACCCGTTGGGAATGTAGGGACCCTCATGCCTAGCTCTCTTTGGATAGTTTTTGGGCTTGTCCCGAAAGGAATGAGATCTTAACCAGAGCTCAGAATGAATTTGGTCCCATGGGGTACCCTGGGATTGCCGAAGTATACGAAAGTTTTCATCGTAAAACTTCCAGTTTGCCCCCAAGGTGGCAAGTTCCCGGATGACAGAACCATATTTCATCAGTGCAGGGGTGTCTTTCAGGGATTTCTCTGTATAAATTGCAACATATATCTGAAACGCTGATGTCCACTGATCTATACTATGCAAAGTGTGCCTCTTTGCATTTGGGACAAGCACCAAACACTGTCCCCCCTTTTTTGTTTCAAATTTGATAGTATACTGATCATCATCTGTGTTACTTATATTGCTCTTAAGTAATAGGGAAAAATCAATAAACTCATTAGCCCATATTTGGTTTTTAACTTTCTCTGGCACTATGTTGCTCAGAGGGATTGCTTCTGAGAGGAAAGAGCTCTTACTGGTAGATGCTTTGTCCTGATTGCCAGTCAAGTTGTCAATCATCCTCTGCATAGTTCCTTGAACCGCATCTGATGCTTCGTGTCTGGCTGAACCTCTGTGCTCAAGTCATTCCTTGGTCGTACACTGCTGCCTCCAACCGGTACTTGTGCATCCGGTACAAACTGGACTGGCGGGGTAGCAGCTGCTGCTTGGAGGGCTTGAGTGACTGCAGTAATTTCAGGGGTTAGTTCCACATGCACCCATAACAGAAACATTTTTGAATTAAAGAAGGCCACATATGTGGTCAACGGTGTATGAGTTTATATACCAGAATACCAGACTCAGAATTCGCAATATACTATCACTAGTTTGAAATAAATACTGCTATAATCCAGTAAGATAAACCTAAGCTGTTGTTGTCACATTTGACTGTGACTTTAATCCACCTACCCCCTACGATAATTATCATTGCAGTGCCAACACTCAGGGGTGACTTTAATCCACACACACATGCCTAATCCAATACCATACAAAATTACAAAGGGTCGAGCAGGAACTCACCAAAAATTATGTTCATCAAAGATACTAGTGAAGAGATTGAAATTTCCTCAATTGAGCCAGGGCGAAGAGAATGGCTCCTCTATAACTCTTGTAAAGAGCTCTGCTCCCGCCTTCGTTAAGATGTATACCATCGGCCAAATATATATTTGCCGAAGGATCAATGAGGCCGCGGTGGCGCCAAAACTTGGCTCGTTCGACATGCCGTAACTTTTCGCTCGCTAACGTGTTTATCTGGTGAACGCGTTCATTATATTCCTCGAAGGGTGGATGTTTCCTCGGGAGAATCTGGCATACCGCGATAAACTGGATCTTGCATTCGCTGATCAGTAATTCAGTTAACGCTACTAGCGACGATGCGATGGTTTCCGCGTCGCAATCCCTATCGCAAGCATCGTTGGAACCCATCTCCATTACTACAACATTGGGGGCGGTGCCTCTAATCGTGTTCAAGTCGAAACGAATCGTTTTGTCGACTGTGCTCCCTCCTGTACCAAAAATCTCGACCTGACAGGTATCAACAAGCTGCAAATCCCGACGATAGAGATCTCTTGGCTGGCTATTGTCTATGAATTCGCCGAATCGTCGCACAAATGAATGCCCAAACACAAGAGCGCATGGTTTAGCTAAGGCGGCCATCATTGATCCCAGGCAGCGATGAATGAAAATAAAACTTCGCTTGCAACAAAATATCACTAAACGGTACTTTTCTCCGCTTCTCTTCCTTAGCCAAGATACGGGATGTTAGGTGAACTTGTAGGTTCGATTGCACGTCTAAAGACCGTGAAAACGTTTTTCTTCTGAAGCTGGAGAAAAAGAGGCCTGAACTCTGGCCTGCATTTGATTAAATACTCAGAACTAAGAGTCCCGTATATAAACTGACCCCTACTAGTTAAACATTAACTCACGTAGCGAGCCGCATAAATTCATTTATTCTGTGTGGGAATAAATTTCCTTTTTTGCTAAAAAATTGCGGGTTCCGCGAAACGTTGAAATCACGATGTTCTCGTGATAAGGGCACTGCGCGCACATTTGCGCTTAATTTGTGCCGATTCGATCAAAGTTCCAAAACATCACTTTTTGGGTTATCGAAAAACTTCATTTTTTGCTAAAAAATTGCGGGCGCCGCGAAACGTTGAAATTAAGATGTTCTCGTGATAAGGGCACTGCGCGCACATTTGCGCTTTAATTTTAGCCGATTCGGCCAACGTTCCAAAAAATCAGATTTTGACCGTCCGAAAAATTTCATTTTTTGCTAAAAAATTGCGGGTTCCGCGAAACGGAAAAATGAGGATGTTATCGTGCTAAGGACACTGCGCGCACCTTAGCGCTTGAATTTCAGCCGATTCGGCCAACCTTCAAAAAAATCAGTTTTTGAGGCTGCCGCGAAACGGGAAAATTACGATGTTCTCGTGATAAGGGCACTGCGGGCACCTTTGCGCTTCAATTTCAGCCAATTTGGCCAACTTTCCAAAAAATAACTTTTTGGCCTTCCGAAAAATTTCATTGTTTTGATAAAAAATTGCGGGTTCCGCGACACGGAAAAATTACGATGTTCTCGTGATAAGGGCACTGCGCGCACATTAGCGCTTTAATTTCAGCCTATCCGGACAAAGTTAAAACAAATCACTTGTTGGCCTATCGAAAAATTTCATTTTTTGCTAAAAAAATTGCGAGTGCCGAGAAACGGTAAAATTACGATATTCTCGTGATGAGAGCACTGCGCCCACATTATTGCTTTAATTTCAGCCTATTCGGGCAAAGTTGAAAAAAATCACTTGTTGACCTTCCGAGAAATTTCATTTTTTACTAAAACATTGCGGGTGCCGCGAAACGGTAAAATTACGATGTTTTCCTGATGAGGGCACTGCGCGCTCATTAGCGCTAAAATTCCAGCCGAAGTTAAAAAAAAATCACTTTTTGGTGTTCCAAAAAATTTCCTTTTTTGCTAAAAAATTTCGGGTGCTGAGAAACGTTGAAATTACGATGGTCTCGTGATAAGGGCACTGCGCGCACGTTTGCGCTTTAATTTCAGCCAATTCGGTCAAAGTTCCAAACAATCACTTTTTGGGTTATCGAAAAATTTCATTTTTTGCTAAAAATTGCGGGTGCCGCGAAACGTTGAAATTACGATGTTCTCGACATAAGGGCACTGCGCGCACATTTGCGCTTTAATTTCAGCCAATTCGGTCAAACTTCCAAAAAATCGCTTTTTGGGTTATCGAAAAATTTCCTTTTTTGCTAAAAAATTGCGGCTGCCGCGAAAAGTTGAAATTACGATGTTCTCGTTATAAGGGCACTGCGCGCACATTTGCGCTTAAATATCAGCCCATTCGGTCAAAGTTCCAAAAATCACTTTTTGGCCTTCCGAAACATTTCATTTTTTGCTAAAAAATTGCGGGTGCTGAGAAACGTTGAAATTACGATCTTTTCGTGATAAAGGCACTGCCCGAACATTAGCGCTCTAATTTCAGCCGATTCGCTTAAAGTTCCAGAAAATCACTTTTTGGGTTATCGAAAAATTTCATTTTTTGCTAAAACATTGCGGGTGCCGCGAAACGTTGAAATTACGATCTTCTCGTGAAAAGGGCACTGCGCGCAAATTTGCGCTTTAATTTAGGCCGATTCGGTCAAAGTTCCAAAAACTCACTTTTTGGCCTTCCGAAAAATTTCATTTTTTTGCTAAAAAATTGCGGGTTCAGCGAAACGTTTAAATTACGATCTTCTCGTGATAAGGGCACTGCGCGCAAATTTGCGCTTTAATTTCAGCTGATTCGTTCAAAGTTCTAACAGTCACTTTTTGGCCTTCCGGACAATTTCATTTTTTGCTTAAGAATTACGGCTGCCGCGAAACGTTGAAATTACGATGTTCTGGTGATAAGGGCACAGCGCGCACATTTGCGCTTAAATATCAGCCCATTCGGTCAAAGTTCCAAAAAATCACTTTTTGGCCTTCCGAAACATTTCATTTTTTGCTAAAAAATGGCGGGTGCTGAGAAACATTGAAATTACGATGGTCTCGTGATAAGGGCACTGCGCGCACATTTGCGCATTAATTTCAGCCGATTCGGCCAAAGTTCCAAAAAATCACTTTCTGGCCTTCCGAAAAACCTCATTTCTTGCTAAAAAATTGCGGGTGCCGCAAAACGTTGAAATTACGATGTTCTTGTGATAAGGGCACTGCGCGCACATTTGCGCTTTAATTTCAGCCGATTCGGTCATAGGTCCAGAAAATCACTTTTTGGCGTTCCGAAAAACTTAATTTTTTGCTAAGAAATTGCGGGTGCCGCGAAACTTTTAAATTACTATGTTCTCGAGATAAGGGCACTGCGCGCACATTTGCGCTTTAATTTCAGCCGATTCGGTCAAAGTTCCAAACAATCACTTTTTGGGTTATCGAAAATTTTCATTTTTTACTAAAAAATTGCTCGTGCCACGAAACGTTGAAGTTACGATGTTCTCGTTATAAGTGCACTGCGCGCACATTTGCGCTTTAATTTCAGCCGATTCCGTCAAAGTTCCAAAACATCACTTTTTGGGTTATCGAAAAACTTCATTTTTTGCTAAAAAATTGCGGGCGCCGCGAAACGTTGAAATTAAGATGTTCTCGTGATAAGGGCACTGCGCGCACATTTGCGCTTTAATTTTAGCCGATTCGGCCAACGTTCCAAAAAATCAGATTTTGA
The DNA here is from genome assembly GCA_947652115.1 of Blastomussa wellsi. NCBI lineage: Eukaryota > Metazoa > Cnidaria > Anthozoa > Scleractinia > Plerogyridae > Blastomussa > Blastomussa wellsi. The sequence continues at coordinate 11,898,738 of OX393569.1, forward strand.
CCGTCCGAAAAATTTCATTTTTTGCTAAAAAATTGCGGGTTCCGCGAAACGGAAAAATGAGGATGTTATCGTGCTAAGGACACTGCGCGCACCTTAGCGCTTGAATTTCAGCCGATTCGGCCAACCTTCAAAAAAATCAGTTTTTGAGGCTGCCGCGAAACGGGAAAATTACGATGTTCTCGTGATAAGGGCACTGCGGGCACCTTTGCGCTTCAATTTCAGCCAATTTGGCCAACTTTCCAAAAAATAACTTTTTGGCCTTCCGAAAAATTTCATTGTTTTGATAAAAAATTGCGGGTTCCGCGACACGGAAAAATTACGATGTTCTCGTGATAAGGGCACTGCGCGCACATTAGCGCTTTAATTTCAGCCTATCCGGACAAAGTTAAAACAAATCACTTGTTGGCCTATCGAAAAATTTCATTTTTTGCTAAAAAAATTGCGAGTGCCGAGAAACGGTAAAATTACGATATTCTCGTGATGAGAGCACTGCGCCCACATTATTGCTTTAATTTCAGCCTATTCGGGCAAAGTTGAAAAAAATCACTTGTTGACCTTCCGAGAAATTTCATTTTTTACTAAAACATTGCGGGTGCCGCGAAACGGTAAAATTACGATGTTTTCCTGATGAGGGCACTGCGCGCTCATTAGCGCTAAAATTCCAGCCGAAGTTAAAAAAAAATCACTTTTTGGTGTTCCAAAAAATTTCCTTTTTTGCTAAAAAATTTCGGGTGCTGAGAAACGTTGAAATTACGATGGTCTCGTGATAAGGGCACTGCGCGCACGTTTGCGCTTTAATTTCAGCCAATTCGGTCAAAGTTCCAAACAATCACTTTTTGGGTTATCGAAAAATTTCATTTTTTGCTAAAAATTGCGGGTGCCGCGAAACGTTGAAATTACGATGTTCTCGACATAAGGGCACTGCGCGCACATTTGCGCTTTAATTTCAGCCAATTCGGTCAAACTTCCAAAAAATCGCTTTTTGGGTTATCGAAAAATTTCCTTTTTTGCTAAAAAATTGCGGCTGCCGCGAAAAGTTGAAATTACGATGTTCTCGTTATAAGGGCACTGCGCGCACATTTGCGCTTAAATATCAGCCCATTCGGTCAAAGTTCCAAAAATCACTTTTTGGCCTTCCGAAACATTTCATTTTTTGCTAAAAAATTGCGGGTGCTGAGAAACGTTGAAATTACGATCTTTTCGTGATAAAGGCACTGCCCGAACATTAGCGCTCTAATTTCAGCCGATTCGCTTAAAGTTCCAGAAAATCACTTTTTGGGTTATCGAAAAATTTCATTTTTTGCTAAAACATTGCGGGTGCCGCGAAACGTTGAAATTACGATCTTCTCGTGAAAAGGGCACTGCGCGCAAATTTGCGCTTTAATTTAGGCCGATTCGGTCAAAGTTCCAAAAACTCACTTTTTGGCCTTCCGAAAAATTTCATTTTTTTGCTAAAAAATTGCGGGTTCAGCGAAACGTTTAAATTACGATCTTCTCGTGATAAGGGCACTGCGCGCAAATTTGCGCTTTAATTTCAGCTGATTCGTTCAAAGTTCTAACAGTCACTTTTTGGCCTTCCGGACAATTTCATTTTTTGCTTAAGAATTACGGCTGCCGCGAAACGTTGAAATTACGATGTTCTGGTGATAAGGGCACAGCGCGCACATTTGCGCTTAAATATCAGCCCATTCGGTCAAAGTTCCAAAAAATCACTTTTTGGCCTTCCGAAACATTTCATTTTTTGCTAAAAAATGGCGGGTGCTGAGAAACATTGAAATTACGATGGTCTCGTGATAAGGGCACTGCGCGCACATTTGCGCATTAATTTCAGCCGATTCGGCCAAAGTTCCAAAAAATCACTTTCTGGCCTTCCGAAAAACCTCATTTCTTGCTAAAAAATTGCGGGTGCCGCAAAACGTTGAAATTACGATGTTCTTGTGATAAGGGCACTGCGCGCACATTTGCGCTTTAATTTCAGCCGATTCGGTCATAGGTCCAGAAAATCACTTTTTGGCGTTCCGAAAAACTTAATTTTTTGCTAAGAAATTGCGGGTGCCGCGAAACTTTTAAATTACTATGTTCTCGAGATAAGGGCACTGCGCGCACATTTGCGCTTTAATTTCAGCCGATTCGGTCAAAGTTCCAAACAATCACTTTTTGGGTTATCGAAAATTTTCATTTTTTACTAAAAAATTGCTCGTGCCACGAAACGTTGAAGTTACGATGTTCTCGTTATAAGTGCACTGCGCGCACATTTGCGCTTTAATTTCAGCCGATTCCGTCAAAGTTCCAAAACATCACTTTTTGGGTTATCGAAAAACTTCATTTTTTGCTAAAAAATTGCGGGCGCCGCGAAACGTTGAAATTAAGATGTTCTCGTGATAAGGGCACTGCGCGCACATTTGCGCTTTAATTTTAGCCGATTCGGCCAACGTTCCAAAAAATCAGATTTTGACCGTCCGAAAAATTTCATTTTTTGCTAAAAAATTGCGGGTTCCGCGAAACGGAAAAATGAGGATGTTATCGTGCTAAGGACACTGCGCGCACCTTAGCGCTTGAATTTCAGCCGATTCGGCCAACCTTCAAAAAAATCAGTTTTTGAGGCTGCCGCGAAACGGGAAAATTACGATGTTCTCGTGATAAGGGCACTGCGGGCACCTTTGCGCTTCAATTTCAGCCAATTTGGCCAACTTTCCAAAAAATAACTTTTTGGCCTTCCGAAAAATTTCATTGTTTTGATAAAAAATTGCGGGTTCCGCGACACGGAAAAATTACGATGTTCTCGTGATAAGGGCACTGCGCGCACATTAGCGCTTTAATTTCAGCCTATCCGGACAAAGTTAAAACAAATCACTTGTTGGCCTATCGAAAAATTTCATTTTTTGCTAAAAAAATTGCGAGTGCCGAGAAACGGTAAAATTACGATATTCTCGTGATGAGAGCACTGCGCCCACATTATTGCTTTAATTTCAGCCTATTCGGGCAAAGTTGAAAAAAATCACTTGTTGACCTTCCGAGAAATTTCATTTTTTACTAAAACATTGCGGGTGCCGCGAAACGGTAAAATTACGATGTTTTCCTGATGAGGGCACTGCGCGCTCATTAGCGCTAAAATTCCAGCCGAAGTTAAAAAAAAATCACTTTTTGGTGTTCCAAAAAATTTCCTTTTTTGCTAAAAAATTTCGGGTGCTGAGAAACGTTGAAATTACGATGGTCTCGTGATAAGGGCACTGCGCGCACGTTTGCGCTTTAATTTCAGCCAATTCGGTCAAAGTTCCAAACAATCACTTTTTGGGTTATCGAAAAATTTCATTTTTTGCTAAAAATTGCGGGTGCCGCGAAACGTTGAAATTACGATGTTCTCGACATAAGGGCACTGCGCGCACATTTGCGCTTTAATTTCAGCCAATTCGGTCAAACTTCCAAAAAATCGCTTTTTGGGTTATCGAAAAATTTCCTTTTTTGCTAAAAAATTGCGGCTGCCGCGAAAAGTTGAAATTACGATGTTCTCGTTATAAGGGCACTGCGCGCACATTTGCGCTTAAATATCAGCCCATTCGGTCAAAGTTCCAAAAATCACTTTTTGGCCTTCCGAAACATTTCATTTTTTGCTAAAAAATTGCGGGTGCTGAGAAACGTTGAAATTACGATCTTTTCGTGATAAAGGCACTGCCCGAACATTAGCGCTCTAATTTCAGCCGATTCGCTTAAAGTTCCAGAAAATCACTTTTTGGGTTATCGAAAAATTTCATTTTTTGCTAAAACATTGCGGGTGCCGCGAAACGTTGAAATTACGATCTTCTCGTGAAAAGGGCACTGCGCGCAAATTTGCGCTTTAATTTAGGCCGATTCGGTCAAAGTTCCAAAAACTCACTTTTTGGCCTTCCGAAAAATTTCATTTTTTTGCTAAAAAATTGCGGGTTCAGCGAAACGTTTAAATTACGATCTTCTCGTGATAAGGGCACTGCGCGCAAATTTGCGCTTTAATTTCAGCTGATTCGTTCAAAGTTCTAACAGTCACTTTTTGGCCTTCCGGACAATTTCATTTTTTGCTTAAGAATTACGGCTGCCGCGAAACGTTGAAATTACGATGTTCTGGTGATAAGGGCACAGCGCGCACATTTGCGCTTAAATATCAGCCCATTCGGTCAAAGTTCCAAAAAATCACTTTTTGGCCTTCCGAAACATTTCATTTTTTGCTAAAAAATGGCGGGTGCTGAGAAACATTGAAATTACGATGGTCTCGTGATAAGGGCACTGCGCGCACATTTGCGCATTAATTTCAGCCGATTCGGCCAAAGTTCCAAAAAATCACTTTCTGGCCTTCCGAAAAACCTCATTTCTTGCTAAAAAATTGCGGGTGCCGCAAAACGTTGAAATTACGATGTTCTTGTGATAAGGGCACTGCGCGCACATTTGCGCTTTAATTTCAGCCGATTCCGTCAAAGTTCCAAAAAATCACTTTTTGGGTTATCGAAAAATTGCATTTTTTGCTAAAAAAATTGCGGGTGCCGCGAAACGTTGAAATTACGATGTTCTCGTGATAAGGGCACTGCGCGCACATTTGCGCTTTAATTTAGGCCGATTCGGTCAAAGTTCCAAAAAGTCACTTTTTGGCCTTCCGAAAAATTTTATTTTTTTTTTCTAAAAAATTGCGGGTTCCGCGAAACGTTTAAATTACGATCTTCTCGTGATAAGGGCACTGCGCGCAAATTTGCGCTTTAATTTCAGCTGATTCGTTCAAAGTTCTAACAATCACTTTTTGGCCTTCCGAACAATTTCATTTTTTGCTTAAGAATTACGGCTGCCGCGAAACCTTGAAATTACGATGTTCTGGTGATAAGGGCACTGCGCGCACATTTGCGCTTAAATATCAGCCCATTCGGTCAAAGTTCCAAAAAATCACTTTTTGGCCTTCCGAAACATTTCATTTTTTGCTAAAAAATGGCGGATGCTGAGAAACATTGAAATTACGATGGTCTCGTGATAAGGGCACTGCGCGCACATTTGCGCATTAATTTCAGCCGATTCGGCCAAAGTTCCAAAAAATCACTTTCTGGCCTTCCGAAAAACCTCATTTCTTGCTAAAAAATTGCGGGTGCCGCAAAACGTTGAAATTACGATGTTCTTGTGATAAGGGCACTGCGCGCACATTTGCGCTTTAATTTCAGCCGATTCGGTCAAAGTTCCAAAAACTCACTTTTTGGCCTTCCGAAAAATTTCATTTTTTGCTAAAAAATTGCGGGTGCCGGGAAACGTTGAAATTACGATGTTCCCGTGATCAGGGCACTGCGCGCACATTTGCGCTTTAAGTTCAGCCGATTCGGTCAAAGTTAAGAAAAATCACTTTTTTGCCTTCTGAAAAATTTCATTTTTTTTTCTAAAACATTGCGGGTGCCGCGAAACGTTGAAATTATGATGTTCTTGTGATAAGGGCACTGCGCGCACATTTGCGCTTTAATTTCAGCCGATTCGGTCAAAGTTCCAAAAAATGACTTTTTGGTCTTCCGAAAAATTTCATTCTTTGCTAAATTATTGCGGGTGTCGTGAAACGTTGAAATTAAGATGTTCTCGGGATAAGGGCACTGCGCGAACATTTGCGCTGTAATTTCAGCCGATTCGCTCAAACTTCATAAAAAATCACTTTTTGGCCTTCCGAAAAATTTCCTTTTTTGCTAAAAAATTTCAGCTGCTGAGAAACGTTCAAATCACGATGTTCTTGTGATAAGGGCACTGCGCGCTTATTTGCGCTTTAATTTCAGCTGATTCGGTCAAAGTTCAAAAAACTCACTTTTTGGCCTTCCGAAAAACTTAATTTTTTGCTTAAGAATTTCGGCTGCCGCGAAACGTTGAAATTACGATGTTCTGGTGATAAGGGCACTGCGCGCACATTTGCTCTTAATTTCAGCCGATTCGGTAAAAGTTCCAAAAAATAACTTTTTCCCTTAAATAATTGCGGGTGCCACAAAACGTTGAAATTACGATATTCTCGTGATAAGGTCACTGCGCGTACATTTGCGCCTTAATTTCAGCCGATTCGGTTAAAGTTCTAAAAATCACTTTTTCGCCTTCCGGGTGCGGGTGCCGCGAGACGTTGAAATTACGATTTGCTCGTCATAAGGGCACTGCGCGAAAATTTGCGCTTTAATTTTAGCCGATTCCGTCAAAGTTCCAAAAAATCACTTTTTGGGTTATCGAAAAATTTCATTTTTTGATAAAAAATTGCGGGTGCCGCAAAACGTTGAAATTACGATCTTCTCGTGAAAAGGGCACTGCGCGCAAATTTGCGCTTTAATTTAGGCCGATTCGGTCAAAGTTCCAAAAACTCACTTTCTGGCCTTCCGAAAAATCTCATTTTTTGCTAAAAAATTGCGGGTGCCGCGAAACGTTGAAATTACGATGTTCCCGTGAAAAGGGTACTGCGCGCACATTTGCGCTTTAATTTCAGCCGATTCCGTCAAAGTTAAAAAAAATCACTTTTTCGGTTATCGAAAAATTTCATTTTTTTCTAAAACATTGCGGGTGCCACAAAACGTTGAAATTACGATGTTCTGGTGATAAGGGCACTGCGCGCACATTTGCGCTTAAATATCAGCCCATTCGGTCAAAGTTCCAAAAATCACTTTTTGGCCTTCCGAAACATTTCATTTTTTGCTAAAAAATTGCGGGTGCTGAGAAACGTTGAAATTACGATCTTTTCGTGATAAAGGCACTGCGCGAACATTAGCGCTCTCATTTCAGCCGATTCGCTCAAAGTTCAAGAAAATCACTTTTTGGGTTATCGAAAAATTTCATTTTTTGCTAAAACATTGCGGGTGCCGCGAAACGTTGAAATTACGATCTTCTCGTGAAAAGGGCACTGCGCGCAAATTTGCGCTTTAATTTAGGCCGATTCGGTCAAAGTTCCAAAAAATCACTTTTTGGCCTTCCGAAAAATCTCATTTTTTGCTAAAAAATTGCGGGTGCCGCGAAACGTTGAAATTACGGTTTTCCCGTGAAAAGGGCACTGCGCGCACATTTGCGCTTTAATTTCAGCCGATTCCGTCAAAGTTCCAAAAAATCACTTTTTGGGTTGTCGAAAAATTTCATTTTTTTCTAAAACATTGCGGGTGCCACAAAACGTTGAAATTACGATGTTCTGGTGATAAGGGCACTGCGCGCACATTTGCGCTTAAATATCAGCCCATTCGGTCAAAGTTCCAAAAATCACTTTTTGGCCTTCCGAAACATTTCATTTTTTGCTAAAAAATTGCGGGTGCTGAGAAACGTTGAAATTACGATCTTTTCGTGATAAAGGCACTGCGCGCAAATTTGCGCTTTAATTTAGGCCGATTCGGTCAAAGTTCCAAAAAGTCACTTTTTGGCCTTCCGAAAAATTTTATTTTTTTTTTCTAAAAAATTTCGGGTTCCGCGAAACGTTTAAATTACGATCTTCTCGTGATAAGGGCACTGCGCGCAAATTTGCGCTTTAATTTCAGCTGATTCGTTCAAAGTTCTAACAATCACTTTTTGGCCTTCCGAACAATTTCATTTTTTGCTTAAGAATTACGGCTGCCGCGAAACGTTGAAATTACGATGTTCTGGTGATAAGGGCACTGCGCGCACATTTGCGATTAAATATCAGCCCATTCGGTCAAAGTTCCAAAAAATCACTTTTTGGCCTTCCGAAACATTTCATTTTTTGCTAAAAAATGGCGGGTGCTGAGAAACATTGAAATTACGATGGTCTCGTGATAAGGGCACTGCGCGCACATTTGCGCATTAATTTCAGCCGATTCGGCCAAAGTTCCAAAAAATCACTTTCTGGCCTTCCGAAAAACCTCATTTCTTGCTAAAAAATTGCGGGTGCCGCAAAACGTTGAAATTACGATGTTCTTGTGATAAGGGCACTGCGCGCACATTTGCGCTTTAATTTCAGCCGATTCGGTCAAAGTTTCAAAAACTCACTTTTTGGCCTTCCGAAAAATTTCATTTTTTGCTAAAAAATTGCGGGTGCCGGGAAACGTTGAAATTACGATTTTCCCGTGATCAGGGCACTGCGCGCACATTTGCGCTTTAAGTTCAGCCGATTCGGTCAAAGTTAAAAAAAATCACTTTTTTGCCTTCTGAAAAATTTCATTTTTTTTTTTCTAAAACATAGCGGGTGCCGCGAAACGTTGAAATTATGATGTTCTTGTGATAAGGGCACTGCGCGCACATTTGCGCTTTAATTTCAGCCGATTCGGTCAAAGTTCCAAAAAATGACTTTTTGGTCTTCCGAAAAATTTCATTCTTTGCTAAATTATTGCGGGTGTCGTGAAACGTTGAAATTAAGATGTTCTCGGGATAAGGGCACTGCGCGAACATTTGCGCTGTAATTTCAGCCGATTCGCTCAAACTTCATAAAAAATCACTTTTTGGCCTTCCGAAAAATTTCCTTTTTTGCTAAAAAATTTCAGCTGCTGAGAAACGTTCAAATTACGATGTTCTTGTGATAAGGGCACTGCGCGCTCATTTGCGCTTTAATTTCAGCTGATTCGGTCAAAGTTCAAAAAACTCACTTTTTGGCCTTCCGAAAAACTTCATTTTTTGCTAAAAAATTACGGCTGCCGCGAAACGTCGAAATTACGATGTTCTGGTTATAAGGGCACTGCGCGCACATTTGCGCTTTAATTTCAACCAATTCGGTCAAATTTCCAAACAATCACTTTTTAAGTTATCGAAAATTTTCATTTTTTACTAAAAAATTGCTCGTGCCGCGAAACGTTGAAGTTACGATGTTCTCGTTATAAGGGCACTGCGCGCACATTTGCGCTTTAATTTCAGCCGATTCCGTCAAAGTTCCAAAATTAACTTTTTCGCCTAAAAAATTGCGGGTGCCACAAAACGTTGAAATTACGATGTTCTGGTGATAAGGGCACTGCGCGCACATAAGCGCTCTAATTTCAGCCGATTCGCTCAAAGTTCCAGAAAATCACTTTTTGGGTTATCGAAAAATTTCATTTTTTGCTAAAACATTGCGGGTGCCGCGAAACGTTGAAATTACGATCTTCTCGTGATAAGGGCACTGCGCGCACATTTGCGCTTTAATTTCAGCCGATTCGGGCAAAGTTCCAAAAAATCACTTTTTTGCCTTCCGAAAAACCTCATTTTTTGCTAAAAAATTGCGGGTGCCGCGAAACGTTGAAATTACGATGTTCTTGTGATAAGGGCACTGCGCGCACACTTGCGCTTTAATTTCAGCCGATTCGGTCAAAGTTCCAAACAATCACTTTTTGGGTTATCGAAAATTTTCATTTTTTACTTAAAAATTGCTGGTGCCGCGAAACGTTGAAGTTACGATGTTCGTTATAAGGGCACTGCGCGCACATTTGCGCTTTAATTTCAGCCGATTCCGTCAAAGATCCAAAGAATAACTTTTTGGGTTATCGAAAAATTTCATTTTTTGCTAAAAAATTGCGGGTGCCGCGAAACGTTGAAATTACGATGTTCTCGACATAAGGGCACTGCCCGCACATTTGCGCTTTAATTTCAGCCGATTCGGTCATAGCTCCAAAAAATCACTTTTTGGGTTATCGAAAAATTTCATTTTTTGCTAAAAAATTGCTGGTGCCGCGAAACGTTGTAATTACGATGTTCTCGTGATAAGGGCACTGCGCGCACATTTGCGCTTTAATTCCACCCGATTCCGCCAAAGTTGAAAAAAAATCACTTTATGGTGTTCCGAAAAATTTGAATTTTTTGGTCAAAAAGTTGCGGGTGCAACGAAACGTTGAAATTACGATGTTCTTGTGATAAGGGCACTGCGCGCACATTTGAGCTTCAATTTCAGCCGATTCGGTCAAAGTTCCAAAAACTCACTTTTTGGCCTAAATAATTGCGGGTACCACAAAATGTTGAAATTTACGACATTCTCGTGATAAGGGCACTCCGGGCACATTTGCGCTTTAATTTCAGCCGATTCGGTCAAAGGTCCAAAAAAACACTTTTTGGCGTTCCGGAAAATTTCATTTTTTGCTAAAACATTGCGGGTGCCGCGAAACGGTAAAATTACGATGTTCTTCTGATGAGGGCACTGCGCGCTCATTAGCGCTAAAATTCCACCCGATTTCGCCAAAGTTAAAAAAAAATCACTTTTTGGTGTTCCGAAAAATTTGATTTTTTGCCAAAAAAATTTCTGGTGCCGCGAAACGGAAAAATTACGATGTTCTCGTGATCAGGGCACTGCGCGCACATTTGCGCTTTAATTTCAGCCAATTCGGTCAAAGTTCTAACAATCACTTTTTGGCCTTCCGAAAAACTTCATTTCTTGCTTAAAAATCACGGCTTCCGCCAAACGTTGAAATTACGATGTTCTCGTGATAAGGGCACTGCGGGAACATTTGCACTGTAATTTCAGCCGATTCGCTCAAAAATCCAAAAAATAACTTTTTGGCCTTCCGAAAAATTTCATTTTTTGCTACAAATTTGCGGGTGCCGCGAAACGTTGAAACTACGATGTTCCCGTGATCAGGGCACTGCGCGCACGTTTGCGCTTTAAGTTCAGCCGATTCGGTCAAAGTTAAAAAAAATCACTTTTTTGCCATCCGAAAAATTTCATTTTTTTTCTAAAACATTGCGGGTGCCGCGAAACGTTGAAATTACGATATTCTCGTGGTAAGGGCACTGCGCGCACATTTGCGCTTTAATTTCAGCCGATTCTGTCAAAGTTCTAAAAATCACTTTTGGCCTTCCGAAAAACTTCATTTTTTGCTAAAAAATTACGGGTGCCGCGAAACGTTGAAATTACGATGTTCTGGTCATAAGGGCACTGCGCGCACATTTGCACTTTAATTTCACCTGATTCGGTCAAAGTTCCAAAAACTCACTTTTTGGCCTTACGAAAAACTTCATTTTTTGCTAAAAAGTTACGGCTGCCGCGAAACGTTGAAATTACGATGTTCTGGTTATAAGGGCACTGCGCGCAAATTTGCGCTTTAATTTCAGCCGATTCGGTCAAAGGTCCAGAAAATCACTTTTTGGCGTTCCGAAAAACTTAATTTTTTGCTAAGAAATTGCGGGTGCCGCGAAACTTTTAAATTACGATGTTCTCGAGATAAGGGCACTGCGCGCACATTTGCGCTTTAATTTCAGCCGATTCCGTCAAAGTTTCAAAAAATCACTTTTTGGGTTATCGAAAAATTTCCTTTTTTGCTAAAAAATTCCGGGTGCCGCGAAATGTTGAAATTACGATGTTCTCGTTATAAGGGCACTGCGCGCAAATTTGCGCTTTAATTTTAGCCGATTCGGTCATAGGTCCAGAAAATCACTTTTTGGCGTTCCGAAAAATTTGATTTTTCTGGTAAAAAAGTTGCGGGTGCAACGAAACGGTATAATAACCATGTTCTCGTCATGAGGGCACTGCGCGCACCTTAGCGCTTGAATTTTAGCGAATTTGGCCAACCTTCCAAAAAATCAGTTTTTGGCCTTCCAAAAACTTTAATTTTTGCCAAAAAAATATCTGGTGCCGCGAAACGGCAAAATTACGATTTTCTCGTGATAAGGGCACTGCGCGCACCCTTGCTCTTCAATTTCAGCCAATTTGGCTAACTTTCCAAAAAATAACTTTTTGTATTATCGAAAAATTTCATTTTTTGCTAAAAAATTGCGGGTGCCGCGAAACATTGAAATTACGATGTTCTCGTGATAAGGGCACTGCGCGCACATTTGCGCTTTAATTTCAGCCGATTCGGGCAAAGTTCCAAAAAATCACTTTTTTGCCTTCCGAAAAACCTCATTTTTTTCTAAAAAATTGCGGGTGCCGCGAAACGTTGAAATTACGATGTTCTTGTGATAAGGGCACTGCGCGCACACTTGCGCTTTAATTTCAGCCGATTCGGTCAAAGTTCCAAACAATCACTTTTTGGGTTATCGAAAATTTTCATTTTTTACTTAAAAATTGCTGGTGCCGCGAAACGTTGAAGTTACGATGTTCGTTATAAGGGCACTGCGCGCACATTTGCGCTTTAATTTCAGCCGATTCCGTCAAAGATCCAAAGAATAACTTTTTGGGTTATCGAAAAATTTCATTTTTTGCTAAAAAATTGCGGGTGCCGCGAAACGTTGAAATTACGATGTTCTCGACATAAGGGCACTGCGCGCACATTTGCGCTTTAATTTCAGCCAATTCGGTCAAAGTTCCAAAAAATTGCTTTTTGGGTTATCGAAAAATTTCCTTTTTTGCTAAAAAATTGCGGCTGCCGCGAAAAGTTGAAATTACGATGTTCTCGTTATAAGGGCACTGCGCGCACATTTGCGCTTTAATTTCAGCCGATTCGGTCATAGGTCCAGAGAATCACTTTTTGGCGTTCCGAAAAACTTAATTTTTTGCTAAGAAATTGCGGGTGCCGCGAAACTTTTAAATTACGATGTTCTCGAGATAAGGGGACTGCGCGCACATTTGCGCTTTAATTTCAGCCCAATCGGTCAAAGTTCCAAACAATCACTTTTTGGGTTACCGAAAATTTTAATTTTTTACTAAAAAATTGCTCGTGCCGCGAAACGTTGAAGTTACGATGTTCTCGTTATAAGGGCACTGCGCGCACATTTGCGCTTTAATTTCAGCCGATTCCGTCAAAGTTCCAAAAAATCACTTTTTGGGTTATCGAAAAATCTCATTTTTTGCTAAAAAATTGCGGGTGCCACGAAACGTTGAAATTACGATGTTCCCGTGAAAAGGGCACTGCGCGCACATTTGCGCTTTAATTTCAGCCGATTCCGTCAAAGTTCCAAAAAATCACTTTTTGGGTTATCGAAAAATTTCATTTTTTTCTAAAACATTGCGGGTGCCACAAAACGTTGAAATTACGATGTTCCCGTGATCAGGGCACTGCGCGCACACTTGCGCTTTAATTTCAGCCGATTCCGTCAAAGTTCCAAAAAATCACTTTTTGGGTTATCGAAAAATTTCATTTTTTTCTAAAACATTGCGGGTGCCACAAAACGTTGAAATTACGATGTTCTGGTGATAAGGGCACTGCGCGCACATTTGCGCTTAAATATCAGCCCATTCGGTCAAAGTTCCAAAAATCACTTTTTGGCCTTCCGAAACATTTCATTTTTTGCTAAAAAATTGCGGGTGCTGAGAAACGTTGAAATTACGATCTTTTCGTGATAAAGGCACTGCGCGAACATTAGCGCTCTAATTTCAGCCGATTCGCTCAAAGTTCCAGAAAATCACTTTTTGGGTTATCGAAAAATTTCATTTTTTGCTAAAACATTGCGGGTGCCGCGAAACGTTGAAATTACGATCTTCTCGTGAAAAGGGCCCTGCGCGCAAATTTGCGCTTTAATTGAGGCCGATTCGGTCAAAGTTCCAAAAAATCACTTTTTGGCCTTCCGAGTGCGGGTGCCGCGAGACGTTGAAATTACGATTTTCTCGTGATAAGGGCACTGCGCGAAAATTTGCGCTTTCATTTTAGCCGATTCCGTCAAAGTTCCAAAAAATCACATTTTGGGTTATCGAAAAATTTCATTTTTTGATAAAACATTGCGGGTGCCCCAAAACGTTGAAATTACGATCTTCTCGTGAAAAGGGCACTGCGCGCAAATTTGCGCTTTAATTTAGGCCGATTCGCTGAAAGTTCCAAAAACTCACTTTTTGGCGTTCCGAAAAATCTCATTTTTTGCTAAAAAAAATTGCGGGTGCCGCGAAACGTTGAAATTACGATGTTCCCGTGAAAAGGGCACTGCGCGCACATTTGCGCTTTAATTTCAGCCGATTACGTCAAAGTTCCAAAAAATCACTTTTTGGGTTATCGAAAAATTTCATTTTTTTCTAAAACATTGCGGGTGCCACAAAACGTTGAAATTACGATGTTCTGGTGATAAGGGCACTGCGCGCACATTTGCGCTTAAATATCAGCCCATTCGGTCAAAGTTCCAAAAATCACTTTTTGGCCTTCCGAAACATTTCATTTTTTGCTAAAAAATTGCGGGTGCTGAGAAACGTTGAAATTACGATCTTTTCGTGATAAAGGCACTGCGCGAACATTAGCGCTCTAATTTAAGCCGATTCGCTCAAAGTTCCAGAAAATCACTTTTTGGGTTATCGAAAAATTTCATTTTTTGCTAAAACATTGCGGGTGCCGCGAAACGTTGAAATTACGATCTTCTCGTGAAAAGGGCCCTGCGCGCAAATTTGCGCTTTAATTGAGGCCGATTCGGTCAAAGTTCCAAAAAATCACTTTTTGGCCTTCCGAAAAATTTCATTTTTTTGCTAAAACATTGCGGGTTCCGCGAAACGTTTAAATTACGATGTTCTCGTGAAAAGGGCACTGCGCGCAAATTTGCGCTTTAATTTCAGCTGATTCGTTCAAAGTTCTAACAATCACTTTTTGGCCTTCCGAACAATTTCATTTTTTGCTTAAGAATTACGGCTGCCGCGAAACGTTGAAATTACGATGTTCTGGTGATAAGGGCACTGCGCGCACATTTGCGCTTAAATATCAGCCCATTCGGTCAAAGTTCCAAAAAATCACTTTTTGGCCTTCCGAAAAATTTCATTTTTTGCTAAAAAATTGCGGGTGCCGCGAAACGTTGAAATTACGATGTTCTCGTGATAAGGGCACTGCGGGAACGTTTGCACTGTAATTTCAGCCGATTCGCTCAAAGTTCCAGAAAATCACTTTTTCGCCTTCCGAAAAATTTCATTTTTTTGCTACAAATTTGCGGGTGCCGCGAAACGTTGAAATTACGATGTTCCGTGATCAGGGCACTGCGCGCACATTTGCGCTTTAATTTCAGCCGATTCGGTCAAAGTTCCAAAAACTCCCTTTTTGAAAAAAATAATTGCGGGTACCACAAAATGTTGAAATTTACGACATTCTCGTGATAAGGGCACTCCGGGCACATTTGCGCTTTAATTTCAGCCGATTCGGTCAAAGGTCCAAAAAAACACTTTTTGGCGTTCCGGAAAATTTCATTTTTTGCTAAAACATTGCGGGTGCCGCGAAACGGTAAAATTACGATGTTCTTCTGATGAGGGCACTGCGCGCTCATTAGCGCTAAAATTCCACCCGATTTCGCCAAAGTTAAAAAAAAATCACTTTTTGGTGTTCCGAAAAATTTGATTTTTTGCCAAAAAAATTTCTGGTGTCGCGAAACGGAAAAATTACGATGTTCTCGTGATCAGGGCACTGCGCGCACATTTACGCTTTAATTTCAGCCAATTCGGTCAAAGTTCTAACAATCACTTTTTGGCCTTCCGAAAAACTTCATTTCTTGCTTAAAAATCACGGCTTCCGCCAAACGTTGAAATTACGATGTTCTCGTGATAAGGGCACTGCGGGAACATTTGCACTGTAATTTCAGCCGATTCGCTCAAAAATCCAAAAAATCACTTTTTGGCCTTCCGAAAAATTTCATTTTTTGCTACAAATTTGCGGGTGCCGCGAAACGTTAAAACTACGATGTTCCCGTGATCAGGGCACTGCGCGCACGTTTGCGCTTTAAGTTCAGCCGATTCGGTCAAAGTTAAAAAAAATCACTTTTTTGCCATCCGAAAAATTTCATTTTTTTTCTAAAACATTGCGGGTGCCGCGAAACGTTGAAATTACGATATTCTCGTGGTAAGGGCACTGCGCGCACATTTGCGCTTTAATTTCAGCCGATTCTGTCAAAGTTCTAAAAATCACTTTTGGCCTTCCGAAAAACTTCATTTTTTGCTAAAAAATTACGGGTGCCGCGAAACGTTGAAATTACGATGTTCTGGTCATAAGGGCACTGCGCGCACATTTGCACTTTAATTTCACCTGATTCGGTCAAAGTTCCAAAAACTCACTTTTTGGCCTTACGAAAAACTTCATTTTTTGCTAAAAAGTTACGGCTGCCGCGAAACGTTGAAATTACGATGTTCTGGTTATAAGGGCACTGCGCGCAAATTTGCGCTTTAATTTCAGCCGATTCGGTCAAAGGTCCAGAAAATCACTTTTTGGCGTTCCGAAAAACTTAATTTTTTGCTAAGAAATTGCGGGTGCCGCGAAACTTTTAAATTACGATGTTCTCGAGATAAGGGCACTGCGCGCACATTTGCGCTTTAATTTCAGCCCATTCCGTCAAAGTTTCAAAAAATCACTTTTTGGGTTATCGAAAAATTTCCTTTTTTGCTAAAAAATTCCGGGTGCCGCGAAATGTTGAAATTACGATGTTCTCGTTATAAGGGCACTGCGCGCAAATTTGCGCTTTAATTTTAGCCGATTCGGTCATAGGTCCAGAAAATAACTTTTTGGCGTTCCGAAAAATTTGATTTTTCTGGTAAAAAAGTTGCGGGTGCAACGAAACGGTATAATAACCATGTTCTCGTCATGAGGGCACTGCGCGCACCTTAGCGCTTCAATTTTAGCGAATTTGGCCAACCTTCCAAAAAATCAGTTTTTGGCCTTCCAAAAACTTTAATTTTTGCCAAAAAAATATCTGGTGCCGCGAAACGGCAAAATTACGATTTTCTCGTGATAAGGGCACTGCGCGCACCCTTGCTCTTCAATTTCAGCCAATTTGGCTAACTTTCCAAAAAATAACTTTTTGTATTATCGAAAAATTTCATTTTTTGCTAAAAAATTGCGGGTGCCGCGAAACATTGAAATTACGATGTTCTCGTGATAAGGGCACTGCGCGCACATTTGCGCTTTAATTTCAGCCGATTCGGGCAAAGTTCCAAAAAATCACTTTTTTGCCTTCCGAAAAACCTCATTTTTTGCTAAAAAATTGCGGGTGCCGCGAAACGTTGAAATTACGATGTTCTTGTGATAAGGGCACTGCGCGCACACTTGCGCTTTAATTTCAGCCGATTCGGTCAAAGTTCCAAACAATCACTTTTTGGGTTATCGAAAATTTTCATTTTTTACTTAAAAATTGCTGGTGCCGCGAAACGTTGAAGTTACGATGTTCGTTATAAGGGCACTGCGCGCACATTTGCGATTTAATTTCAGCCGATTCCGTCAAAGTTCCAAAGAATAACTTTTTGGGTTATCGAAAAATTTCATTTTTGCTAAAAAATTGCGGGTGCCGCGAAACGTTGAAATTACGATGTTCTCGACATAAGGGCACTGCGCGCACATTTGCGCTTTAATTTCAGCCAATTCGGTCAAAGTTCCAAAAAATTGCTTTTTGGGTTATCGAAAAATTTCCTTTTTTGCTAAAAAATTGCGGCTGCCGCGAAAAGTTGAAATTACGATGTTCTCGTTATAAGGGCACTGCGCGCACATTTGCGCTTTAATTTCAGCCGATTCGGTCATAGGTCCAGAGAATCACTTTTTGGCGTTCCGAAAAACTTAATTTTTTGCTAAGAAATTGCGGGTGCCGCGAAACTTTTAAATTACGATGTTCTCGAGATAAGGGGACTGCGCGCACATTTGCGCTTTAATTTCAGCCAACTCGGTCAAAGTTCCAAACAATCACTTTTTGGGTTATCGAAAATTTTAATTTTTTACTAAAAAATTGCTCGTGCCGCGAAACGTTGAAGTTACGATGTTCTCGTTATAAGGGCACTGCGCGCACATTTGCGCTTTAATTTCAGCCGATTCCGTCAAAGTTCCAAAAAATCACTTTTTGGGTTATCGAAAAATCTCATTTTTTGCTAAAAAATTGCGGGTGCCACGAAACGTTGAAATTACGATGTTCCCGTGAAAAGGGCACTGCGCGCACATTTGCGCTTTAATTTCAGCCGATTCCGTCAAAGTTCCAAAAAATCACTTTTTGGGTTATCGAAAAATTTCATTTTTTTCTAAAACATTGCGGGTGCCACAAAACGTTGAAATTACGATGTTCCCGTGATCAGGGCACTGCGCGCACACTTGCGCTTTAATTTCAGCCGATTCCGTCAAAGTTCCAAAAAATCACTTTTTGGGTTATCGAAAAATTTCATTTTTTTCTAAAACATTGCGGGTGCCACAAAACGTTGAAATTACGATGTTCTGGTGATAAGGGCACTGCGCGCACATTTGCGCTTAAATATCAGCCCATTCGGTCAAAGTTCCAAAAATCACTTTTTGGCCTTCCGAAACATTTCATTTTTTGCTAAAAAATTGCGGGTGCTGAGAAACGTTGAAATTACGATCTTTTCGTGATAAAGGCACTGCGCGAACATTAGCGCTCTAATTTCAGCCGATTCGCTCAAAGTTCCAGAAAATCACTTTTTGGGTTATCGAAAAATTTCATTTTTTGCTAAAACATTGCGGGTGCCGCGAAACGTTGAAATTACGATCTTCTCGTGAAAAGGGCCCTGCGCGCAAATTTGCGCTTTAATTGAGGCCGATTCGGTCAAAGTTCCAAAAAATCACTTTTTGGCCTTCCGAGTGCGGGTGCCGCGAGACGTTGAAATTACGATTTTCTCGTGATAAGGGCACTGCGCGAAAATTTGCGCTTTCATTTTAGCCGATTCCGTCAAAGTTCCAAAAAATCACATTTTGGGTTATCGAAAAATTTCATTTTTTGATAAAACATTGCGGGTGCCCCAAAACGTTGAAATTACGATCTTCTCGTGAAAAGGGCACTGCGCGCAAATTTGCGCTTTAATTTAGGCCGATTCGCTGAAAGTTCCAAAAACTCACTTTTTGGCGTTCCGAAAAATCTCATTTTTTGCTAAAAAAAATTGCGGGTGCCGCGAAACGTTGAAATTACGATGTTCCCGTGAAAAGGGCACTGCGCGCACATTTGCGCTTTAATTTCAGCCGATTACGTCAAAGTTCCAAAAAATCACTTTTTGGGTTATCGAAAAATTTCATTTTTTTCTAAAACATTGCGGGTGCCACAAAACGTTGAAATTACGATGTTCTGGTGATAAGGGCACTGCGCGCACATTTGCGCTTAAATATCAGCCCATTCGGTCAAAGTTCCAAAAATCACTTTTTGGCCTTCCGAAACATTTCATTTTTTGCTAAAAAATTGCGGGTGCTGAGAAACGTTGAAATTACGATCTTTTCGTGATAAAGGCACTGCGCGAACATTAGCGCTCTAATTTAAGCCGATTCGCTCAAAGTTCCAGAAAATCACTTTTTGGGTTATCGAAAAATTTCATTTTTTGCTAAAACATTGCGGGTGCCGCGAAACGTTGAAATTACGATCTTCTCGTGAAAAGGGCCCTGCGCGCAAATTTGCGCTTTAATTGAGGCCGATTCGGTCAAAGTTCCAAAAAATCACTTTTTGGCCTTCCGAAAAATTTCATTTTTTTGCTAAAACATTGCGGGTTCCGCGAAACGTTTAAATTACGATGTTCTCGTGAAAAGGGCACTGCGCGCAAATTTGCGCTTTAATTTCAGCTGATTCGTTCAAAGTTCTAACAATCACTTTTTGGCCTTCCGAACAATTTCATTTTTTGCTTAAGAATTACGGCTGCCGCGAAACGTTGAAATTACGATGTTCTGGTGATAAGGGCACTGCGCGCACATTTGCGCTTAAATATCAGCCCATTCGGTCAAAGTTCCAAAAAATCACTTTTTGGCCTTCCGAAAAATTTCATTTTTTGCTAAAAAATTGCGGGTGCCGCGAAACGTTGAAATTACGATGTTCTCGTGATAAGGGCACTGCGGGAACGTTTGCACTGTAATTTCAGCCGATTCGCTCAAAGTTCCAGAAAATCACTTTTTCGCCTTCCGAAAAATTTCATTTTTTTGCTACAAATTTGCGGGTGCCGCGAAACGTTGAAATTACGATGTTCCGTGATCAGGGCACTGCGCGCACATTTGCGCTTTAATTTCAGCCGATTCGGTCAAAGTTCCAAAAACTCCCTTTTTGAAAAAAATAATTGCGGGTACCACAAAATGTTGAAATTTACGACATTCTCGTGATAAGGGCACTCCGGGCACATTTGCGCTTTAATTTCAGCCGATTCGGTCAAAGGTCCAAAAAAACACTTTTTGGCGTTCCGGAAAATTTCATTTTTTGCTAAAACATTGCGGGTGCCGCGAAACGGTAAAATTACGATGTTCTTCTGATGAGGGCACTGCGCGCTCATTAGCGCTAAAATTCCACCCGATTTCGCCAAAGTTAAAAAAAAATCACTTTTTGGTGTTCCGAAAAATTTGATTTTTTGCCAAAAAAATTTCTGGTGTCGCGAAACGGAAAAATTACGATGTTCTCGTGATCAGGGCACTGCGCGCACATTTACGCTTTAATTTCAGCCAATTCGGTCAAAGTTCTAACAATCACTTTTTGGCCTTCCGAAAAACTTCATTTCTTGCTTAAAAATCACGGCTTCCGCCAAACGTTGAAATTACGATGTTCTCGTGATAAGGGCACTGCGGGAACATTTGCACTGTAATTTCAGCCGATTCGCTCAAAAATCCAAAAAATCACTTTTTGGCCTTCCGAAAAATTTCATTTTTTGCTACAAATTTGCGGGTGCCGCGAAACGTTAAAACTACGATGTTCCCGTGATCAGGGCACTGCGCGCACGTTTGCGCTTTAAGTTCAGCCGATTCGGTCAAAGTTAAAAAAAATCACTTTTTTGCCATCCGAAAAATTTCATTTTTTTTCTAAAACATTGCGGGTGCCGCGAAACGTTGAAATTACGATATTCTCGTGGTAAGGGCACTGCGCGCACATTTGCGCTTTAATTTCAGCCGATTCTGTCAAAGTTCTAAAAATCACTTTTGGCCTTCCGAAAAACTTCATTTTTTGCTAAAAAATTACGGGTGCCGCGAAACGTTGAAATTACGATGTTCTGGTCATAAGGGCACTGCGCGCACATTTGCACTTTAATTTCACCTGATTCGGTCAAAGTTCCAAAAACTCACTTTTTGGCCTTACGAAAAACTTCATTTTTTGCTAAAAAGTTACGGCTGCCGCGAAACGTTGAAATTACGATGTTCTGGTTATAAGGGCACTGCGCGCAAATTTGCGCTTTAATTTCAGCCGATTCGGTCAAAGGTCCAGAAAATCACTTTTTGGCGTTCCGAAAAACTTAATTTTTTGCTAAGAAATTGCGGGTGCCGCGAAACTTTTAAATTACGATGTTCTCGAGATAAGGGCACTGCGCGCACATTTGCGCTTTAATTTCAGCCCATTCCGTCAAAGTTTCAAAAAATCACTTTTTGGGTTATCGAAAAATTTCCTTTTTTGCTAAAAAATTCCGGGTGCCGCGAAATGTTGAAATTACGATGTTCTCGTTATAAGGGCACTGCGCGCAAATTTGCGCTTTAATTTTAGCCGATTCGGTCATAGGTCCAGAAAATCACTTTTTGGCGTTCCGAAAAATTTGATTTTTCTGGTAAAAAAGTTGCGGGTGCAACGAAACGGTATAATAACCATGTTCTCGTCATGAGGGCACTGCGCGCACCTTAGCGCTTCAATTTTAGCGAATTTGGCCAACCTTCCAAAAAATCAGTTTTTGGCCTTCCAAAAACTTTAATTTTTGCCAAAAAAATATCTGGTGCCGCGAAACGGCAAAATTACGATTTTCTCGTGATAAGGGCACTGCGCGCACCCTTGCTCTTCAATTTCAGCCAATTTGGCTAACTTTCCAAAAAATAACTTTTTGTATTATCGAAAAATTTCATTTTTTGCTAAAAAATTGCGGGTGCCGCGAAACATTGAAATTACGATGTTCTCGTGATAAGGGCACTGCGCGCACATTTGCGCTTTAATTTCAGCCGATTCGGGCAAAGTTCCAAAAAATCACTTTTTTGCCTTCCGAAAAACCTCATTTTTTGCTAAAAAATTGCGGGTGCCGCGAAACGTTGAAATTACGATGTTCTTGTGATAAGGGCACTGCGCGCACACTTGCGCTTTAATTTCAGCCGATTCGGTCAAAGTTCCAAACAATCACTTTTTGGGTTATCGAAAATTTTCATTTTTTACTTAAAAATTGCTGGTGCCGCGAAACGTTGAAGTTACGATGTTCGTTATAAGGGCACTGCGCGCACATTTGCGATTTAATTTCAGCCGATTCCGTCAAAGTTCCAAAGAATAACTTTTTGGGTTATCGAAAAATTTCATTTTTGCTAAAAAATTGCGGGTGCCGCGAAACGTTGAAATTACGATGTTCTCGACATAAGGGCACTGCGCGCACATTTGCGCTTTAATTTCAGCCAATTCGGTCAAAGTTCCAAAAAATTGCTTTTTGGGTTATCGAAAAATTTCCTTTTTTGCTAAAAAATTGCGGCTGCCGCGAAAAGTTGAAATTACGATGTTCTCGTTATAAGGGCACTGCGCGCACATTTGCGCTTTAATTTCAGCCGATTCGGTCATAGGTCCAGAGAATCACTTTTTGGCGTTCCGAAAAACTTAATTTTTTGCTAAGAAATTGCGGGTGCCGCGAAACTTTTAAATTACGATGTTCTCGAGATAAGGGGACTGCGCGCACATTTGCGCTTTAATTTCAGCCAACTCGGTCAAAGTTCCAAACAATCACTTTTTGGGTTATCGAAAATTTTAATTTTTTACTAAAAAATTGCTCGTGCCGCGAAACGTTGAAGTTACGATGTTCTCGTTATAAGGGCACTGCGCGCACATTTGCGCTTTAATTTCAGCCGATTCCGTCAAAGTTCCAAAAAATCACTTTTTGGGTTATCGAAAAATCTCATTTTTTGCTAAAAAATTGCGGGTGCCACGAAACGTTGAAATTACGATGTTCCCGTGAAAAGGGCACTGCGCGCACATTTGCGCTTTAATTTCAGCCGATTCCGTCAAAGTTCCAAAAAATCACTTTTTGGGTTATCGAAAAATTTCATTTTTTTCTAAAACATTGCGGGTGCCACAAAACGTTGAAATTACGATGTTCCCGTGATCAGGGCACTGCGCGCACACTTGCGCTTTAATTTCAGCCGATTCCGTCAAAGTTCCAAAAAATCACTTTTTGGGTTATCGAAAAATTTCATTTTTTTCTAAAACATTGCGGGTGCCACAAAACGTTGAAATTACGATGTTCCCGTGATCAGGGCACTGCGCGCACATTTGCGCTTTAATTTCAGCCGATTCCGTCAAAGTTCCAAAAATCACTTTTTCGCCTAAAAAATTGCGGGTGTTGAGAAACGTTGAAATTACGATGTTCTCGTGATAAGGGCACTGCGGGAACGTTTGCACTGTAATTTCAGCCGATTCGCTCAAAGTTCCAAAAAATCACTTTTTGGCCTTCCGAAAAATTTCATTTTTTTGCTACAAATTTGCGGGTGCCGCGAAACGTTGAAATTACGATATTCCCCTGATCAGGGCACTGCGCGCACATTTGCGCTTTAATTTCAGCCGATTCGGTCAAAGTTCCAAAAACTCCCTTTTTGAAAAAATTAATTGCGGGTGCCACAAAGTGTTGAAATTTACGACATTCTCGTGATAAGAGCACTGCCGGCACATTTGCGCTTTAATTTCAGCCGATTCGGTCAAAGGTCCAAAAAATCACTTTTTGGCGTTCCGGAAAATTTCATTTTTTGCTAAAACATTGCGGGTGCCGCGAAACGGTAAAATTACGATGTTCTCCTGATAAGGGCACTGCGCGCTCATTAGCGCTAAAATTCCACCCGATTTCGCCAAAGTTCAAAAAAATCACTTTTTGGTGTTCCGAAAAATTTGATATTTTTGGTAAAAAAGTTGCGGGTGCAACGAAACGGTATAATAACCATGTTCTCGTCATGAGGGCACTGCGCGCACCTTAGCGCTTCAATTTTAGCGAATTTGGCCAACCTTCCAAAAAATCAGTTTTTGGCCTTCCAAAAACTTTAATTTTTTGCCAAAAAAATTTCTGGTTCCGCGAAACGGCAAAATTACGATGTTCTCGTGATAAGGGCACTGCGCGCACCCTTGCTCTTCAATTTCAGCCAATTTGGCTAACTTTCCAAAAAATTACTTTTTGTATTATCGAAAAATTTCATTTTTTGCTAAAAAATTGCGGGTGCCGCAAAACGTTGAACTTACGATGTTCTGGTTATAAGGGCCCTGCGCGCACATTTGGGTCTTAATTTCAGCAGATTCGGTAAAAGTTCTAAAAATCACTTTTTTGAATTCCGAAAAATTTAATTTTTTTTTAAAAAATTGCGGTTGCCGCGAGACGTTGAAATTACGATGTTCTCGACATAAGGGCACTGCGCGCACATTTGCGCTTTAATCTCAGCCGATTCGGTCAAAGTTCCAAAAAATCACTTTTTGGTCTTCCGAAAAATTTCATTTTTCGCTAAAAAATTGCGGGTGTCGCGAAACGATGAAATTACGATGTTCTCGTTATAAGGGCACTGCGCGAACATTTGCGCTATAATTTCAGCCGATTCGCTCAAAGTTCCAAAAAATCACTTTTTTGCCTTCCGAAAAATTTCATTTTTTGCTAAAAAGTTGCGGGTGCCGCGAAACGTTGAAATTACGATCTTCTCGTGATAAGGGCACTGCGCGCACATTTGCGCTTTAAGTTCAGCCGATTCGGTCAAAGTTCCAAAAAATCACTTTTTTGCCTTCCGAAAAACTTCATTTTTTGCTAAAAAGTTACGGGTGCCGCGAAACGTTGAAATTACAATCTTCTCGTGATAAGGCCACTGCGCGCAAATTTGCGCTTTAATTTCAGCTGATTCGTTCAAAGTTCTAACAATAACTTTTTGGCCTTCCGAACAATTTCATTTTTTGCTTAAAAATTTCGGCTGCCGCGAAACGTTGAAATTACGATGTTCTCGTGATAAGGGCACTCTACGCACAGTTTTGGTTTAATTTCAGCCGATTCAGTCAAAGTTCCAAAAAATGACTTTTTGGTCTTCCGAGAAATTTCATTTTTTTGCTAAAAAATTGCGGGTTCCGCGAAACGTTGAAATTACGATCTTCTCGTTATAAGGGCACTGCGCGCAAATTTGCGCTTTAATTTTAGCTGATTCGTTCAAAGTTCTAACAATAACTTTTTGGCCTTCCGAACAATTTCATTTTTTGCTTAAGAATTTCGGCTGCCGCGAAACGTTGAAATTACGATGTTCTGGTGATAAGGGCACTGCGCGCACATTTGCTCTTAATTTAAGCCGATTCGGTCAAAGTTCCAAAAAATAACTTTTTGGCCTAAATAATTGCGGGTGCCACAAAACGTTGAAATTACGATATTCTCGTGATAAGGTCTTATCGCGCAAATTTGCGCCTTAATTTCAGCCGATTCGGTTAAAGTTCTAAAAATCACTTTTTCGCCTTCCGGGTGCGGGTGCCGCGAGACGTTGAAATTACGATTTTCTCCTGATAAGGGCACTGCGCGAAAATTTGCGCTTTAATTTTAGCCGATTCCGTCAAAGTTCCAAAAAATCACTTTTTGGGTTATCGAAAAATTTCATTTTTTGATAAAACATTGCGCGTGCCGCAAAACGTTGAAATTACGATCTTCTGGTGATAAGGGCACTGCGCGCACATTTGTGCTTAAATATCAGCCCATTCGGTCAAAGTTCCAAAAATCACTTTTTGGCCTTCCGAAACATTTCATTTTTTGCTAAAAAATTGCGGGTGCTGAGAAACGTTGAAATTACGATCTTTTCGTGATAAAGGCACTGCGCGAACATTAGCGCTCTAATTTCAGCCGATTCGCTCAAAGTTCCAGAAAATCACTTTTTGGGTTATCGAAAAATTTCATTTTTTGATAAAACATTGCGCGTGCCGCAAAACGTTGAAATTACGATCTTCTGGTGATAAGGGCACTGCGCGCACATTTGTGCTTAAATATCAGCCCATTCGGTCAAAGTTCCAAAAATCACTTTTTGGCCTTCCGAAACATTTCATTTTTTGCTAAAAAATTGCGGGTGCTGAGAAACGTTGAAATTACGATCTTTTCGTGATAAAGGCACTGCGCGAACATTAGCGCTCTAATTTCAGCCGATTCGCTCAAAGTTCCAGAAAATCACTTTTTGGGTTATCGAAAAATTTCAGTTTTTGCTAAAACATTGCGGGTGCCGCGAAACGTTGAAATTACGATCTTCTTGTGAAAAGGGCACTGCGCGCAAATTTGCGCTTTAATTTAGGCCGATTCGGTCAAAGTTCCAAAAACTCACTTTTTGGCCTTCCGAAAAATTTCATTTTTTTGCTAAAAAATTGCGGGTTCCGCGAAACGTTGAAATTACGATCTTCTCGTGATAAGGGCACTGCTCGCAAATTTGCGCTTTAATTTCAGCTGATTCGTTCAAAGTTCTAACAATCACTTTTTGGCCTTCCGAACAATTTCATTTTTTGCTTAAGAATTACGGCTGCCGCGAAACGTTGAAATTACGATGTTCTCGTTATAAGGGCACTGCGCGAACATTTGCGCTATAATTTCAGCCGATTCGCTCAAAGTTCCAAAAAATCACTTTTTTGCCTTCCGAAAAATTTCATTTTTTGCTAAAAAGTTGCGGGTGCCGCGAAACGTTGAAATTACGATCTTCTCGTGATAAGGGCACTGCGCGCACATTTGCGCTTTAAGTTCAGCCGATTCGGTCAAAGTTAAAAAAAATCACTTTTTTGCCTTCCGAAAAATTTCATTTTTTTTCTAAAACATCGCAGGTGCCGCGAAACGTTGAAATTACGATGCTCCCGTCATAAGAACACTGCGCGCACATTTGCGTTTTAATTTCAGCCGACTCGGCCAAAGTTCCAAAAAATAACTTTTTGGTCTTCCGAAAAATTTCATTTTTTGCTTAAAAATTGCGGGTGCCGCGAAACGTTGAAATTACGATGTTCTCGTGATAAGGGCACTGCGTGCAAACTTGGGCTTTAATTTTAGGCGATTCGGTCAAAGTTCCAAAAAATCACTTTTTGGCCTTCCGAAAAATTTCATTTTTTGCTAAAAAATTGCGGGTGCCGCGAAACGTTGAAATTACGATGTTCTCGTGATAAAGGCACTGCGCGCACATTTGCGCTTTAATTTCAGCCGATTCGGTCAAAGTTCTAATAATCACTTTTTGGCCTTCTTAAAAACTTCATTTTTTGCATCGAAAGGAGAGGAAAGTTTGGAATATGAGCAGCGCTATGTTCTGCCATAAACGTGGAAGGCAAAGTTTGAAACATTGAATACGAAATTATATCCCATTTAACATTTTGATCAGGGTCTATAATAGCCTTGTTCAACCTCACTGTGGCAACGCCCTTTCTGAAAAGCTTCAAAGGCTTCAAAATCGCGCAGCCCCCATTTTGATGTCTGCGAGCTACTATTGTGATTTAGATGAGGTGTTCCGGGAAGGGTGGCGTAAACATCATCAAAGATTAGAAAAGCAATCTATCATGATGTATAAGACTTTGCATGGGATAACACCAGAATATTTACTATCAAAATTCGTTTATCGCGACAACGCGAGTGCTTATCGTTTGAGGAGTACCGAAAACAAACTAGTTCTTCCACAACCTCGCACTGATTACCTGAGAAGTTTTTCATACAGTGGAGCTCAGTTGTGGAACAACTTACCCACAGAGTTAAGACAAGCGACTTTTTTAAGCGAGTTTAAGACAAAACTAAGTCGCCACAGTTTTAAGCAATTTTTATTAATTCTTAAGCGTAATTTTTAAGTATATTTTTTGAACACGCCTCCATGAAAAGCAGATTTTATTCTTTTGTATTTTATACCTTTTTGGTAGCTAGGAAGATAGGTAGTTAGTTGATTACCATAAATACTTCAAAATAAGCTGATGGAAATACCGTGTATGAATAAAGTTATCTTATCTTATCGTATTGGATATTCCGTGGAAGGGGGACTGGGAGGGTCAATTGCCAAAATGTTTAAAGTAAACTGTTAAAATGAATAGTTGTCTGTTTATTGATTGTAACGAAGACGTTCAAATAAATTGCTAGCTATTGCTGTGTGATATCCATAAACACCACAGTCATTGGATATTCCATGAAGTGGGGAGGGGGGGGTCAATAGCCAAAATTTTTAAAAATGTGGCTACATTGGAAATTCTGGGGGGGGAGTAGTTCAAACCAAAAACCATCCTTTAGGGTAGTATGGTAATTTTTTTCTAAAGCACACATTTCTGTTAATACAAGGGATTACGACTTAAAACTACAAATGGCTGCTAAAACTTTTGCATTTCTTTAAATTTATGGGGTTAGCTAGAACATAGTTAGTACTAACTATCGTTAGAATAAAACAATATTTAAAAGATTACCTTTCTATTTACCAGGGGTTTCATTTGTGGCCGGATGCCAGACATAACATCCGGTTGTTTGAAATGGAACATCCTCACAACGTAGGAATGCCGATGGTTCACACGAAATAATTTTTTAACGGTCACTTGCTTAATTTATGAATCCGGTATTTTAAAATTTTATGGAAAACCCTGATTTATATGTTTATTGTGGCAGTCCACAACATGCAACATGACAAATAAAAATCACCATTGATTGATGTGTTAGCTGATATTTACTTTGTGGGCCACGAGAAAAGCTTTTGCCGTTTTCCTATTATTATTGTGAAGTTCCAGGAGATATCCATACACACCCCAAGGATGGTCACTCGATATTCTGTGTAAGGGCAGGTGAGTGAATAGCCGAAATGTTTAATGTATGTGGTTAAATTGGAAATTCCAACAAGGGAGGCGGGGAAAGGGGAGAAGTTCAAACCAAACAACCATCCTTGGGCAAAAGTATGTAATTTTTTTCTGAAACTCACATTTCTCTTAATGAATATTATTGTGTTTCCTGGAAATATCTGTAAACACACCAAGGATAGTCATTGGATATTCCATGGAAGGGGGGGGGGAGGTCGAAGCCATAATATTAAATTATGTGGTTAATTGGAAATTCCAGGAGGGGAGAGTTTAAACACAAAAACTATCCTTGGTATGGTGATTTGTTTCGGAAGCACACATAAACTATCTTAAAAAATAACATTTAGAATTAAATAGCAAGGCAATCTTTTAAATGTTGTCATATTCTAGCTTACCCATATAATAAGAGAAATGCTACTTCAAATTAGTGCTACTTCAAATTATGGAATAATGTTCTTCTTGTTCAGTTTTGATTCTGATTTTATATTTGGCAATGATGCATTATGCCAATTCTTAGCCTCAGTTTTCATTTTAAGTTTAAGTTTTTTTAAGTGACAATTTCTTGTTTCCTTTACCAGATTTGGCTTCAGTGAAGTTGCATTGAGAGAGCTGATTTGGACACAAAATGATGTCTTTGACTCATTAAGTAATTCTTGCAATTTTTGCAGCTGATTGGTATGCAGTATGAGCCCCTAAATGTTACCCCTTAATTGGGTCCATTGCAGACCTATTTGCCGCAGTTCTTGTTCGGCTGATCTTCTCCAGTTGTCTTTCGGCCTCCCACGGTTTCTCTTTCCTTGAGGATTCCAGAAAAGTGCCTGTTTAGTTACGCTGTTGTGTGGTTTTCTTAACGTGTGGCCTATCCATTTCTACTTCTTTCTTCTGATTTGAACCATCATCCTGTCTTCCTGAGTTTTTGCCCATAGATCTTCGTTGCTGATAGTGTTTGGCCATCTTACACCAAGGATGTAGCGTAGGCAGCGGTTCACGAAGGCTTGAGTTTTATCTGTGATGTTCTTCGTTACTCTCCAAGTTTCAGCTCCATACATCAGGACTGTTTTAACATTAGTGTTAAAGATCCTTAATTTGGTTTTCAGGGATATATCCTTTGATCTCCACACGGGTCTGAGTAGAAGAAAGGCTGTCCTGGCTTTGCCAATCCTCACTAACACGTCCCGTTCTGTTCCTCCATCAACAGCTATCACGCTTCCTAGGTAGGTAAAGGAGGTGACATTCTCTATGTTGTCGTTGTCTAGCTTAATTGGAGCTTGGTTTGTGCTGTTTATGCGCATTGTCTTGGTCTTGCTTTTCTTGATGTTGGGTCCTGCCATTTCTGCGATTGTAGCCAGTGAATGGACTTTGTCCTGCGCATGCCTGTGGTTGTGGGAAAGTAGAGTGATGTCATCGGCAAAATCTAGATCGTGGAGTTGGGAGAGGAGAGTCCATTGTAATCCTGTCCTGGAGCCTTCCGTTATGTTCTTCATTATCCAATCAATAACCAAAAGAAATAGCATAGGTGATAAGATGCAGCCTTGTCGGACTCCTGACTTCACAGAGAAAGGCGATGTAAGTTCACGATTGTGTATTACTCTGATTTTAGAATTGTAGTAAGACTGTTGTATGATGGCAATAAACTTCTCCGGTATTCCATAGTGACGGAGAATCGTCCAGAGTGTGTTGTGGTCGACACTATCAAAGGCCTTTTCGAAGTCTATGAAAGTGATGTAGAGTGAGAAGTTCCATTCCAGTGACTGCTCAGCTATAATTCTTAGGGTTGCGATATGGTCAGTACAAGACCTGTTCTTTCTAAAGCCCATTTGTTGGTCCCTTAAGATCTCCTCAACAGCATCTATTAGTCTTTGCAGGATTATTCGGCTGAGGATTTTTCCTGGTACAGATAGCATGGTAATTCCTCTATAGTTGTTACAGTTTGCTAGGTCTCCCTTTTTGGGGACTTCAAGATAGCCCTCTTTCCAATCCTCAGGGATAGTTTCCTCCTCCCAAACTTTCTCAAAGATCTCATACAGCATCTGCGTTGAGGTGTTTAGATCTGCTTTTAGAATTTCTGCTGGAATGCCATCTGGCCCTGGAGCTTTCCCAGTCTTTTGTTTCTGGATTGCTCTTGCTATTTCTTCTTTGCTGGGGTTTTCGGTATTAACATCTAACATGAGCTCGGCTTCTGGGATGGCTATAGAGCCTTGTGGTGGTGGTCGATTCAACAATTCCTCAAAATATTCTCCCCATCTCTTCAGTTGGTCTTCTTGCTTGGTGAGCGTGTTGCCGTGTTTGTCCTTGATGGGTTTTGGTGCAGAGCTCTTCTTTCCTGCTAGCTTCCTTGTCAGTTCGTACAAATCTTTCATCCTGTGTTGATTTGCTGCTGTTTCTGCTTCCTTCGCCAGATTGTTAATAAACTCTCTTTTATCATGCTTGATAGCTCTTCACACTTCCTGGTTGGCTTTGTTGTACTGTTTCTGTGCTTCCCTTCTAGCAGCCCTTGTTCTGCTGTTGCTGATCTTGTCCTTTAGCTTCCTTCTGCTCTCAATTTTGCTCAAGGTTTCTGTGGTGATCCATTCTTTGTGCTGGTTTTGCTTTAGACCTAGGATCTCGTTAGATGTATCTGTCCAAGCCTGCTTCCGGTCATTCCATACATCTTCTATGCTCTGTTGCTCTTCGTCTGCTAGATCTGCCAGGACCTGGTACCTGTTGTTTAATGCAATCTGGAAAGCTCTAAGGGAGGGTGGATCTTGGAGTAGCTTGATATTGTATCTTGCAGCTACTTTGGGGTTTCTGGTGCTGTATTTCTTAAGCTTCAGCCTCAGTGTGGCCACAACTAGGTGGTGATCGGATGCCACGTCTGCTCCTCTGTACACTCTCACGTTCTGCACTGATCGCCTGAATCTCTTGCTAATGCAGATGTGGTCAATTTGGTTTTCAGTGATGTGGTCTGGGGACACCAAGGTGTTTTATGTATGCGTTTGTGTGGGAAGATGGAACCACCAATAACCATACAGTTGAACGCACACATTTCCACGAAGAGTTCCCCATTTAAATTTATTTCACCCTCTCCATGCCTTCCCATAACTCCCTCTCTTCCTGTATTGTCGCTGCCAATCTTTGCATTGAAATCTCCCATAATGATAAGAAGGTCTTTCTTTGGTATTTTATCAATGGTGCTCTGCAGGGAGCCGTAGAATTCTGCTTTTTCCTCGGGCTCTGCATCATTTGTTGGAGCATATCCTTGCACAATTGAGATATTAGTTGTGGTACCATAGAATCTTGCAGTAATCAATCTTGCATTAACCGGTTCCCATCCCATCAATGTTTTGGCTGTTTCCGCTGAGAGCATAAAGCCTACTCCATGTATGTGCCTTGCGTGGTCATCCTCATAACCTGAATAGAGTATCGTTTGGCCAGATGCTAGCCTAAGCCTTCCAGACTTGGTCCATCTTGTTTCACTGATACCAAGTAGACTGATTTTATATCTACTCATTTCATTTGCGATCTGTTGAGCTTTTCCTGCCTCGAACATAGTTCTGACATTCCATGTCCCAATCTTAATGGTAGTCCTGGGTGTGAGTAGTCGGTTCGGCCTTAAAGCGTCCACAGTGTGGGTTTGGCTGCACTGCGTCATTTCAATCCCGTTAGGGGGTTTGTTTTTTTTTTAAACATTTACATTTCTCTTAACTTTATGCAGTAAAATACATGTAGAATATGAATCATTTAAAAAATCGCCTTGCTATTTACATCTTAATTGTGGCTGTCCACAACATACATGACAAATAAAAATCGCCATCGATTCATGTGTTTGCTAATGTGTGCAAACTTCAATAGCCACAAGAATAGCTGTTCACACACTTCGGTGTTGATGACCTGAAATTAGGAAGAAAAGAAATTGTTATTATTTTTAATTCTCTTGACAAACTTTTATTATTTTTTGCCATTTTATATTACATATGTCTTCTGAAACAGGGCCATCGGACAAAGATTCCTAACATGATTATACATTCCAATCTTTCTTGGCTTCAGATTACGTCTGCTGAATTCTTCAAATTTATGTGTTCGCATTTAACCTATGATTGGCTGCCTTTATCTGAGTGGCCTGGCTTAAAAAAGTAGAATGTAATTGAATGAATGATTTTTATAAAGTCTGTATTTAATTTATCTTGTAAATTGTTGTCCTAATATTGTGCCTGTGTGTTATAATTAAATGACACAATCAATAGACAATGCAATTATCTGGAGTTTATTACTTTTGTGAGGGTTGCAATTTGCTTTGCACCATCCATCAACATGGTTTCTAAAGTGACATTTGTCAACAACCATCTCCATTTGTGCCATACGCTTGGATGTCGCCATTATTCCACTTCAAACCGGACTTTTAGAAAACTTTTTTAAACGGAAAGCATTGTCATAACAAACTTTTTTTTAATTTTTTTTTTAAAGAAATATACATAAATAAATAAAGAAAAATAAAATGAAATAAATAAAATAAATAAATGAATAACTATTAACCTAACAGAAAACAGTTCACCCATTTCGATTGTAAGAATTCCATTTTATTACTCGTTCGCGCAATATATGTTTCTGTTTCATACTTAAGTTGAATTTTAGCCTTAAATCCAGAGACACTTGGACAAGTGTGGTTTCTTCTACAATCCCACAAGTAGAGTTTTGCAATTAGTAAAAAGTAGTTAAGTAAGGGGCAAGTTCTTGTTATAATTCCCACTACGATGTCTTCTAATGTTACATGGATTTGTTCACTTTTTGCCACAGACCAATACACTTCAAAATCTTTCCAGAATGCTATAGAGAAAGGGCAGTGGTAGAGCAAATGAGTTAATATTTCTGATTCATTTCTACAAAAGGTACATTCTTTGTTTGAAATAAAACCGATTTTGTAGAGCTTCACATTTGTATAAAGGATTCTATTCAGTACTCTAAACTGAAAGGCTCTCACGCAAGGTTCAAGAGCTACTTTGTGAGGGAGCAAAAAGACTTGTTGCAGTTGTTTTTCTGACAGATTGAAATCCCTATGGAGAAGGTTGATTGCATTTGGTAGTTTAGCTTTTTTACTGACGAGCAATAAATAGTAATCCCTTGACTTCTTAGAATTCACACAAAATACCTCATCACCGTTGCCAGTTGAGAATGATGGTGTAGTAGAAGATGGGGGTTCACTTGTGATATTGTTCTTCAAATGAGATGGAATGGAGTCCAGAAGGCCCGCCCAGATTAGAAAATTAGACTTTTCTATGTTCCTTGAAACAATCTCAAAAGACTCGATGTTGTTGCTACTTAAAAGAAGATCCCTCAAATACACTACACCTGAAAGGAAGAAATTGTTATAAAAAACTGGCTTGTCATCAATACGAATATCACGATTATTCCAAATAATATTGCCCCAGTCTTTTGAAGAAGCAAAGTCATCACGAAACTCTGACCACCATTTCAAAAGTTGAAAATAAAATAGTGAAGGCACCGAGAGGTCATTAACATCATAATTACAGTTAAACAAAAACAGACCACCGAACCTTGTTAAAAGGTGAGAAAGATACCATTTCCAAGGACCTTCTGTAGCATTATATACTCTTTGTAGCCATGCCAAACGCAAAGATTTAACCATAGAATCTAGGTCAATCATTTTTAAACCACCTTTAGCATAATCGTTGATTGTAGAAAGACGAGTTACCTTATCAGTTCCATTCCACAGAAATTTGTAAACTAGTTGATTTAACTCTTTCACAATTTCGTCAGGAACAGGCATGAGAGAGCATATGTAAACAAATTTTGGTATAACTAGGGATTTAATGACAGTCACCTTGCCGTAAAGTGATAAGCCTCTACATGACCACAGATTCAGAAGTTTTTTAATCGTGTCCAAATTTTCAATGAAGTTTTTCTCCCGAAGAAGGCTTGGATCGTACGAATAATATACACCTAAAGCTTTGATAGGCTCTTGAGACCATTTGATGCCAAAGGGTTTGAAATTGCTTTTTCTACAAGATACAATCCACATACCTTCTGTTTTACTGTAGTTAATTTCTAAGCCCGAGAGCAGTTTATAATTATTTAACAAGCTGAAAAATGCTTGGGCTGAAGTAATGTCAGCGAGGGTTGCTGTTGTGTCGTCTGCATACTGAAGCAGTTTGGTTTCTTATCCATCAATTGAGATACCTCTTATTGATGTATTCTGCCTTACAGCGATTGCCATAATTTCTACGGCTAGTACAAAAAGGTAGGGCGATAGTGGATCCTCTTGTCTCACCCCACGCTCTAAATTAAAAAAATCCAACGCCCAACCGTTATTGATAATGCAACTTTGAATATTCTTATAGAAAATTTCTACCCAACGAATAAAATCTGGGCCAAAATTGAAAGCTCTTAGGCCGTAGAAGAGAAAATTCCATTCAAGACTATCAAAGGCCTTATGAAAGTCAATAAAAATCAGTAACCCGGGAATGTTTTTTGGCAATGTAAATCCATTAAATCAAAAATAGATCTTACAGTCTCGCCAATATAACGAGCATTGATGAATCCAGTTTGATTGTGATGAACAATAGCAGGTAAAACATTTATTTTAGTGGCAATAACCTTGGACATTATTTTAACGTCTACATTTAACAATGAAATTGGCCGCCAATTTTCTAGAAAGAGACGGTCTTTGCCTTTTTTTTTGATGAGAGTTATCACTGCCTGCCTCTGAGAACCCGCTAATTCACCCTTTTCGAAAAACATTCATTGACGCAATTAATAAAGGGTTCTTCAATTAAGGACCAACACTTTTTGTAAAATTCAATCGGGATCCCATCACACCCCAGCAATTTGTTATTCTGAAATGAATCAAGGATACTTTTACACTCCTCAAGATGGATTTTACCTTCGCACAAATCTTTCTGTTCATCCGTAAGTTTAGGGATGTTCAAGATCATCAGAAAAGACTCAATAGCGTCATTATTCAAACTTTTGTTCCTACTCGTATACAAATCTTGGTTGTCATAACAAACGCTTTCTGGAATAGAGGATAAATTTATGTCAATATACTACACTCATGTTATTTGTTCTCCAGTAGAAAAAAATCATAATTTGCAGTGAGTTGCATTTGTAAACTGCCACACTAATTAATGACAGTACCAGGGTTGTCCATAACTTTTGAAGTAGCTGTCAAAAAATTGGAAGTAACCAAATGGGGATTAATATTTTCTTATTATTCGTGCTGGTGTTCAGTGGTCTCCCAAGTTTTCAGCACAGGAGTTAAACCAGTAAAGGGATATATTTGCTGCCGCTTACATGATGCACTGTTAGAAAAGATTCAACAGCCTTATTTTGCCTTTGCTACAAATAGTCCAGTTTCAAGTTAGCCAAGAACACTGAATAAACCGACTAAAGACGAGTCTATACAGGACTAGCTTTGTCCAGAAATTACTAACAACTTAGTGCATTCCATCATCTTATGCTTCAGTGCTTTTCTGCTGGTATTTGTAAATAATTTATCAGATTTAGACTAACCCTATAAAACTAAGTATTCAGTCTTTTTGGTCAGAGTCTTGACTAACTCAAAATTGGCCTATTGCTGCTGCTTCTTTTCTCCTGGCTTCGAAAACCCAGGATTTACAATGGTGTGGCTGAAGGGCTATAAAATACTCAAAATTTGGTTTAACATGTATGGGTTTTTGAGAAAAACAAAACCTGCCTTCCCCTTCACTACATGCAACAACATTCACTTAATGACATTTGTGCACAAATTTTCTACCATTGATTTGGTTTTTTGAATCTCTAACGCCTAACAGCTCCAAGATGGCAAAATATGATGTCCTCTATGCAAAAAAACTTTCGCAATTGTTAAACTTCCCACATTGAGTTTTGATTCATTTTTTGACAATCTGCCGAGAATATAAATTAAAATCAATCACAAAAAAAGCAGAGGTCACCGACATTTATAAGAGTAAACTACCAGCAAAGCTACGACACTGCTTCTGGCACATTGTTTTTCCTCAACCGCTAGCTCGATGGATGAGGTGGTGCGACAAATTCCATGCGCAGTAATGATGCTACGAACAATTAGTGCGGACATCCTTAAACAAACTACTCGGCCTGTTTTCGGAAACCACAACGCAAGTAGGTTTCCTCGCATCTAAAATTACTTTTAATTCTTTTCCTTTGTGACTCCTTTCAAACGCACTAGAGCCTGCTCTATCTTCGAAAGGTACAATATTAGCACTGTGAGAGATTTGAAGGGTGAGTGAAAATAAAGAATATGAAATACTAGGTGGCACATATATTTCAACATAATTCTTTTTTAAGCAACACACAACAGCTCCTGGCATTTCCAAATTAAAGTACTTTGAATTTGCAATACAACATGCTTGGGTTTTAAAAGATCCTGTTATCCAGCAGTTACACAAGTTCCAATATCCCAATGAAAATAAACAGTGTCTAAAATTAACTTTTCTATGCAACTGTCAAGTGGCGAATGAACACTTTTTTCCAGTCACCAAATAAATAAATCTGGTTGCCAAAAGCAGTTCATAAAATTCAGCCTCACAACAAAACAAGAAAACATTGACTTTGAAAAGACAAACCTAAAAGACCCGCTTTTATAAGGTGATTAAAATATCATGTAGCTTATATTTCAAATGAAAGAAGCTTTCATTCAATAGGTAACCCACTTAGTTTGACAACAGAACAGTATGCAAGTGCAAAGGGTTATCATATTGCTTGTTAATTTAGCATATTTCCCTGGCAAAAGGGAAAGAACGTGTTTGTTCAAGGCAGCCAATTGGCCGTTAGATGAAACCGCTGCAAACAGAACATCTGCTAATGTCAATAAAAAAGCAATTAAGAAAATAAACTAACAGGAATCTACAACGATTAAAAACTTTGATAAGACAGGGGGTAAGTTTCTTCCTGAAATCAAAAGTGAAAAGATTGACACAACAATACAACTTGGTCACCTGGTGACAACTAGCTACGAAATCCAGGTCGCCAACACTCAATTTTCAGTGGCATTGCGACCAGTGAATCGCAATTTAAGACCCTGATAACAAGACACACATTTCACTGAGAAAACAAGGAACCCAAATTGAAATGTTTTCAAGACTAGTGGTTTGGCAAATTCCATATAACTATAAACCTGTAAATTCTCCTTCCACCCTCAGTTTTTCCAGGAACAACTATTCTTGGTTTTCATGTGACGTCATAAAATTCTGAAATCAAAATTCGTTGGGCCTACTAAGTTTTCGTTGCTACTAGGTGTAAGGTGAACTAAAACTATATCTTTTCGCAAATTTTCAGCTCGACGGTGTCCTTCGTTTTAAAAACAGAGCATCTTGAATATTTGAGTTATTCGCGTATGTGACATCAAGCTGAGTGCCGCGACAAAGCTATTTTGTTCAGAAAAAGCCCATCCTTTAGATTTTGAGTAGTTATAACATTTCAAATAATAAT
The DNA here is from genome assembly GCA_947652115.1 of Blastomussa wellsi. NCBI lineage: Eukaryota > Metazoa > Cnidaria > Anthozoa > Scleractinia > Plerogyridae > Blastomussa > Blastomussa wellsi. The sequence goes on from OX393569.1 coordinate 11,936,595, forward strand.
AAGTGGTGTTTATGTGGAAGTACAATAGCCCAAGAGCCAACAGTAGTCCCTATCATAGCAAAATGGTTTCGCGTGCATCACGGCGGCCATATTTGTGCCCCTCGGAAGGACACAAATATGGCGTCTCCATACTAAGCTTTGTAAATTTGCGTGGAACGTTTCGGCAAATAACTCGCGAGCGGCGCACCGCACAGACCTGAGACTTGGAGAAATTGTTTATTTATTTATCATCTACGCTATATAAAGTTCTTAGCTTCTGTAGCTTATTTTTTCGAATTTAGTTTTTGATTGCGTGACTAGTGAAAACCACCAATAAGAGAGTTTTTGCATGTTTGTTGTTTTTCTTGGTAAAGCAATATGGTCCAGGTTGATCTACATTTCATACACTAGAATTAAACAGCATCAATATTTGAATTTCGACTGAATAAAACTATTAAATGAATTATTCGGTTTTAACCTTTGAAAAGAATTGATAACTAGTCTGGCAAATTAAATTAAGAGGAAATATCCTAGACATGCAATCTCGGTCACAGTCATAATAATAAATACCAGTCACACTTAACCAAGAAAAAATGTTACAACAAAAATTCTTAAATAAAATCTTACGAAAAGATGACCTGTCCTTATTTCCAAATGTGGGTTTCCCAATCATTTATTTCATTCAAGATTTAAAGTTTACAAATAGATTATCCGTGGATGATAAAATGCTTCGAAATATCGATGATTTTCAACAACATGATATACAAATTCAGACCTGCTGGCTTAGAAAAATCGTTACCGTAAGTAAAATAAAAACAAATAAAAATTTACCTACCTCAAAATACCGCTTCACACTGCAAATTAACTTGTAAAGAAAACGACCATCGCCACGAAAAGCGGCCATCATCTTGTCTAAGGCCGCAAAGGATTGCATCCGTCAAACGAAACGAAACTCGCACGATAATTTCCTCAAAAGGAACCCGAGTGATAATAAATAACCCGAGGCAATTTATCGCCCAATTAGTAACGAATGGAACTCGTTCAGCAAATTGGTAAAGCATGCCGATCTGGACGGATCGAACCACTCGTTATTCTACTTTTAATATACTCTACTACACTGTACGTAACGATTCGGACGAATCAAATGGGTCGACAGGGGCGTACCTGCCTTTAAGCAAATAAGCACTGGCTTACAAGTGATTCGGACGGTATGAGATATATTTTTCAAAAAGTATTACTGCGGTTTTCAATAACATGCGAACTCTGAAGTTCAAAACCCAACCAACGATTGCGTTTTTCGCTACCGTCAATCATAATTACGGTAAAAGTTAATGAACCTTGAAAATCAGAAACAAACAAAATGGATCGAAGTCTACCAATCACAACTGACAGACGTGACCTTTTGACCCTGTTGAAGCGTACCTCTGTTTTCTGAGAGGTCCGCCTGATGATTGACGGCAGCGAAAAACGTAACCGTCGACATGAACAGAGTTCGCATGTTTCTGAAAACCGCAGTAAGACGGAACCGTTAAGACTTCGAGTATTTATTGGACAAAGTTATGTACCAAAATTATTTACACCTTATTGCAAGCTTTTGTGTTACTACATCAAATATATCATCAAGAGAAATCTTTTCTAACAACACCAAACATCAAAAACAAATTTCGAAGTTCCACTGAATTCCACTGATTCGCTTAAAAGATGTGAGATTTTTCCTAAAGCTTGCGAGCTTTGAAATTCATTTTCTTACTCTTTGATAAGAAATTGTTGCACCGAAATTATTTACACCTTATTGCAAACTTTTGAGTTATTGCTTCGAATATCTTATCAAAAGAATTCATTTTCTCGGGCTCTGATAAGAAATTGTTGTCCGTGTTATCACAAATAATTACTTACATTTGTACCTTTTATTAAGGGTAATATGATTTAAATTATTCCGGTACTCGATTTTTGTCCAACTTAATATTACTCAACTTCCTGATGGATTCCGTCTTAAAACGATTCGAAAAACTCGTCTGCTCGCCTCACCAGTACTTGTTGAAAGGCGTGTTAACAAGAGCATTACTCGACCAAAACTCGGAACTAAATGACAGGCTTCTGTCACAAGAGAATCGCTTCTCATCCAAGGTGAAAACAGAGCGACTCGCAGAACTCGCCCTGATGCATGCTTACAGAGAGATACCCATTGATGTAGAACCCGTGATTCGCCAAAAAGAACAGACGGCTAGCTTTCGAATTTCTTTGAGTTCCAGTGAGATTTCAGATATGTTTGCAACTAATATGGTGCTAGTCGGGTCATTTACGTTGTTGTTGTTGACCACAACCACAACTGGCTGCATTTCGTTAAATATTCCATTATTTCTTGTTCAATATGGAATCCTGCCATTCAGATTACATCTCAGAGTACTTGAATTTTCAGAATTTTCCGGGAGGGCATGTCCCCGGAACCCCCTAGCATTTTGCGCTCTGGGCTAACGCCCCCATATTGTATCTCCCCTCAATATGCTCCACCAAGGCTTACAAACAAAATATGCCTAGGAACGCCCCTGGTCGATAACCCGTCTGACCCACACACTCATGATCAGACGTCCATGATCATCAGAAGAGGGATTTTTCAAGACTGTTCACAGTCCGCTATTTTTTCGTATTTTTCCTCGATCGCCGAACGCGGTGAATGAATCGCGAGAGAGTTTCCCCAATAAGATGCAATATACAATCCGTACGAATCGAAGCCGTCTGCCCCACACACTCAAGATCATCATAAGGGGAATTTTTTTCTAAGTCCCCTTAGTGAGATGCAATATACGATCCGTAAACTCTACTCTACGGAGCATAGGACAGTTAACGATCCGTACGAATCGAACGGACTGAATATGATTTTAACGGATCGATACAGTGCGGGTGTATTGGACAACCCTCTTGAAATCACCAAAAATGCACCTAAAACTTCATCCGTAGGGAAATCAACAACATCTGCTTTTTTATAATTAAATACATCAAATCGATATTGGGGGTAGAAAAACGACTCTAATCGCTAGAGAACAATTGTACTTTCATGGCCGATGTCATAAATACCCTTACCCTCGTGGTTTTGGCGAGTTATTAGCGTTAGGGTAACTTTGCGTAGGGATAGCAACAACACTTCCGGTAAAACTTCAAAAAATCGTAAAAAATTCAGGTTTAAAGCTACAAAGCTGAAATTTTGCTTGATGATAAAAGGCAATGACGGCTACAAATTGAATGCAAAGGGCAGTTGCCAAACTTCAACCGAGCTTGAATAGTTTAATAAAAGTCAAAACACAAAAATTTCCAGAAAAAAATTAAAAAAAAAACTTAAAATTTCGCGTTTTCAATGAAACCAGTGTTTATAAGTTTAAATTATCAACCACCATACCAAATTTCATAAGTTTTGGCAAATTTCTCGATATTTTAATTTAAAAAAGAAAAAATACATGAGTGTGACCCAAACCTTCACCCCTCAAGGGGTGCCCCCTGGCAACAACCCCCATCGGGGGGGCTCAGAGGGGAGCTCCCTCTTGGGTGTGGCTTTTAGACCCGGACCGCAAGTCTTTTCGGGGCTTAGCAATTAGCCTTTGACCGCACACACAACACTTGAAAAAATACGAAAAAAATTAATAATTCATTCAATTTAAAGGCTAATAAAATGAAATTTGGCATGCTAATAGAGATCAATCAGTAAAACACATTAAAAGTAATTTGGAGTTGCCAGACCAACTTTCCCTCTTAGTTAAACTCTCCTCATTGCTTACCCTCTTCACTAAACTGAAAGTGTAGGCAAATCAACAACACTTCCGGTCAAGAATTAAAAAAAATCGAAAAGAATTTAATTTAAAAGCTAATACACTGAAATTTGGCATGATAATAAAGGAAAGGAAGTAGCACCTATTAAAAAAAATTGGGCTTGCCAGACTTTAATACTGGCGAGAAATTTTAAATCAAGTCGTAGGTATCTTCCACTGGTGACTAAATGACGTTCCCTTTCACGTCACCCTTCGGTACGTAAGTACACGCTTGTTTTTGCTCCTTTGTTTTTGCTATTTGGCACCCTTAAACCACTTCGCACAACCAATCTAACTATCAGAAAAGATGCATAAGGTACTCGGGTAAATGACTATCATGTTTTTTTCTGATCGAACGATTGCTTTTGCGCAGGCTTACGGTCAAAAGTTAAGGGTGCTATGTTTGACCACATGTATGATTTGTAAGACCTCTTTATTACAACTTGAGGTCTTTTATTGTTGCTTGTGTGTTAGATAAGGTCGTGAGGAACCGTTTAGAGTTGATTTGGTTTAATTTGGTTCCTTCGTTTATGATTTATGACGTTATTTTAATTGTTCTTTTGATCGTCTATTGTGACGTCATTTCTACACGGGGGGTCGCATACTTTATATTGATTTGTAGTCCGTCAAGTATGCTACCTTCCTGTCACATTTCATTGCAATCGGTTAAATCCCCTTAAAGTAATTAACGGTTAAAGTTTTATCCAAGATGGAGGGACGCATAACTTGATACCAGTACCCAAACTCGACATTTTCAACACAAGAGAAAACTGAGAACGAGTAAAACTTTAACCGCTTATAACTCTTAAAGGATATGGTGTTAGACTTTGAAACTCACAGACATAATAGAATAGGCCAAGGTCAAACTCTATAGGTTGTAGGTTTCACCCAACGCTACAATGCCTGTAAGTACGAAAGTAAAGCGCAAATAACTTTAACACGATTTTACGAATTGTCTTGAAATTGAGAGACATTGTAAAACATGGTAAAGACTCTATATGGAGCATATTGCTTAGGCCTGCACTATAATGCCTGTAAGTTTCAAATTTTAGATTTGCTTTATATGTATTTTTTGCAATATTTTTGCTATGAGGCACCCTTAAACACTACGCAAAAGCAAAACAAATAATGGAAGAGGTGTCTAATTTCTAGTCGGCCTTTTCAAGACACTCTCTTCCAATATTACTGTGTTGCTTGTGCGTAGGCTCTGGTCAGAAGTAAGGGTGCTATGACTGCCCTTTTTTATGTTGTGGGACCTCTTTCCTGCATTTAGAGGTCCCCATGAGATTGCTTTTTTTGACATTTTTGTGAGCATGCTCAATGCCATTATTTTCAGTTTTCCGAACGTCATTTTCGTATATTTCAAGACATCTCTCTACAGCATCGCTAAAATGTTTTCAAAACTACAAGAACTTATCCAACGCGAGTGCCCTTATCACGAGAACATCGCAGTCTTGCCGTTTCGAGGAACCCGCAATTTTTTAGGAAAAAATTAAATTTTTCGGAAGGCCAAAAACTGAGTTTTTGGAACGTTGGCCAAATTATCTGAAATTAAAGCGCAAATGTGCGCGCAGTGTTCTTATGACGAGAACATCGTAATTTCAACGTTTCGCGGCACCCGGAATTTTTTAGCAAAAAATAAAATTTTTCGGAACGCAAGAAAGTGATTTTTTTAAACTTCGTCCGAATCGGCTGAAATTAAAGCGCAAATGTGCGCGCAAGTGTTCTTATGACGAGAACATCGTAATTTTAACGTTTCGCGGCACCCGCAATTTTTTAGCAAAAAATGAAATTTTTCGGAAGGCCAAAAAGTGATTTTTTGGAACTTCGTCCGAATCGGCTGAAATTAAAGCGCAAATGTGCGCGCAGTGTTCTTATGACGAGAACAATCTAATTTCAACGTTTCGCGGCACCCGCAATTTTTTAGCAAAAAATGAAATTTTTCGGAAGGCCAAAAAGTGATTTTTTGGAACTTCGTCCGAATCGGCTGAAATTAAAGCGCAAATGTGCGCGCAGTGTTCTTATGACGAGAACATCGTAATTTCAACGCTTCGCGGCACCCGCAATTTTTTGGCAAAAAATGAAATTTTTCGGAAGGCCAAAAAGTGATTTTTTGGAACTTCGTCCGAATCGGCTGAAATTAAAGCGCAAATGTGCGCGCAGTGTTCTTATGACGAGAACATCGTAATTTCAACGTTTCGCGGCACCCGCAATTTTTTGGCAAAAAATGAAATTTTTCGGAAGGCCAAAAAGTGATTTTTGGAACTTCGTCCGAATCGGCTGAAATTAAAGCGCAAATGTGCGCGCAGTGTTCTTATGACGAGAACATCGTAATTTCAACGTTTCGCGGCACCCGGAATTTTTTGGCAAAAAATGAAATTTTCGGAAGGCCAAAAAGTGATTTTTTGGAACTTCGTCCGAATCGGCTGAAATTAAAGCGCAAATGTGCGCGCAGTGTTCTTATGACGAGAACATCGTAATTTCAACGTTTCGCGGCACCCGCAATTTTTTAGCAAAAAATGAAATTTTTCGGAAAACCAAAAAGTGATTTTTTGGAACTTCGTCCGAATCGGCTGAAATTAAAGCTCAAATGTGCGCGCAGTGTTCTTATGACGAGAACATCGTAATTTCAACGTTTCGCGGCACCCGCAATTTTTTAGGAAAAAATGAAATTTTTCGGAAGGACAAAAAGTGATTTTTTGGAACTTCGTCCGAATCGGCTGAAATTAAAGCGCAAATGTGCGCGCAGTGTTCTTATGACGAGAACTAGCTAATTTCAACGTTTCGCGGCACCCGCAATTTTTTAGCAAAAAATGAAATTTTTCGGAAGGCCAAAAAGTGATTTTTTGGAACTTCGTCCGAATCGGCTGAAATTAAAGCGCAAATGTGCGCGCAGTGTTCTGATGACGAGAACATCGTAATTTCAACGTTTCGCGGCACCCGCAATTTTTTAGCAAAAAAAAAAAATTTTCGGAAGGCCAAAAAGTGATTTTTTGGAACTTCGTCCGAATCGGCTGAAATTAAAGCGCAAATGTGCGCGCAGTGTTCTCATGAGGAGAACATCGTAATTTCAACGTTTCGCGGCACCCGCAATTTTTTAGCAAAAAATGAAATTTTCGGAAGGCCAAAAAGTGATTTTTTGGAACTTCGTCCGAATCGACTGAAATTAAAGCGCAAATGTGCGCGCAGTGTTCTTATGACGAGAACATCGTAATTTCAACGTTTCGCGGCACCCGCAATTTTTTAGCAAAAAGTGAAATTTTTCGGAAGGCCAAAAAGTGATTTTTTGGAACTTCGTCCGAATCGGCTGAAATTAAAGCGCAAATGTGCGCGCAGTGTTCTTATGACGAGAACATCGTAATTTCAACGTTTCGCGGCACCCGCAATTTTTTAGCAAAAAAGAAATTTTTCGGAAGGCCAAAAAGTGATTTTTTGGAACTTCGTCCGAATCGGCTGAAATTAAAGCGCAAATGTGCGCGCAGTGTTCTTATGACGAGAACATCGTAATTTCAACGTTTCGCGGCACCCGCAATTTTTTAGCAAAAAATGAAATTTTCGGAAGGCCAAAAAGTGATTTTTTGGAACTTCGTCCGAATCGGCTGAAATTAAAGCGCAAATGTGCGCGCAGTGTTCTTATGACGAGAACATCGTAATTTCAACGTTTCGCGGCACCCGCAATTTTTTAGCAAAAAATGAAATTTTTCGGAAAACCAAAAAGTGATTTTTTGGAACTTCGTCCGAATCGGCTGAAATTAAAGCTCAAATGTGCGCGCAGTGTTCTTATGACGAGAACATCGTAATTTCAACGTTTCGCGGCACCCGCAATTTTTTAGCAAAAAATGAAATTTTTCGGAAGGACAAAAAGTGATTTTTTGGAACTTCGTCCGAATCGGCTGAAATTAAAGCGCAAATGTGCGCGCAGTGTTCTTATGACGAGAACTAGCTAATTTCAACGTTTCGCGGCACCCGCAATTTTTTAGCAAAAAATGAAATTTTTCGGAAGGCCAAAAAGTGATTTTTTGGAACTTCGTCCGAATCGGCTGAAATTAAAGCGCAAATGTGCGCGCAGTGTTCTGATGACGAGAACATCGTAATTTCAACGTTTCGCGGCACCCGCAATTTTTTAGCAAAAAAAAAAAATTTTCGGAAGGCCAAAAAGTGATTTTTTGGAACTTCGTCCGAATCGGCTGAAATTAAAGCGCAAATGTGCGCGCAGTGTTCTCATGAGGAGAACATCGTAATTTCAACGTTTCGCGGCACCCGCAATTTTTTAGCAAAAAATGAAATTTTCGGAAGGCCAAAAAGTGATTTTTTGGAACTTCGTCCGAATCGACTGAAATTAAAGCGCAAATGTGCGCGAAGTGTTCTTATGACGAGAACATCGTAATTTCAACGTTTCGCGGCACCCGCAATTTTTTAGCAAAAAATGAAATTTTTCGGAAGGCCAAAAAGTGATTTTTTGGAACTTCGTCCGAATCGGCTGAAATTAAAGCGCAAATGTGCGCGCAGTGTTCTTATGACGAGACAATCTAATTTCAACGTTTCGCGGCACCCGCAATTTTTTAGCAAAAAATGAAATTTTTGGGAAGGCCAAAAAGAGATTTTTTGCAACTTCGTCCGAATCGGCTGAAATGAAAGCGCAAATGTGCGCGCAGTGTTCTTATGACGAGAACATCGTAATTTCAACCTTTCGCGGCACCCGCAATTTTTTAGCAAAAAATGAAATTTTCGGAAGGCCAAAAAGTGATTTTTTGGAACTTCCTCCGAATCGGCTGAAATTAAAGCGCAAATGTGCGCGCAGTGTTCTTATGACGAGAACATCGTAATTTCAACGTTTCGCGGCACCCGCAATTTTTTAGCAAAAAATGAAATTTTTCGGAAGGCCAAAAAGTGATTTTTTGGAACTTCGTCCGAATCGGCTGAAATTAAAGCGCAAATGTGCGCGCAGTGTTCTTATGACGAGAACATCGTAATTTCAACGTTTCGCGGCACCCGCAATTTTTTAGCAAAAAAGAAATTTTTCGGAAGGCCAAAAAGTGATTTTTTGGAACTTCGTCCGAATCGGCTGAAATTAAAGCGCAAATGTGCGCGCAGTGTTCTTATGACGAGAACATCGTAATTTCAACGTTTCGCGGCACCCGCAATTTTTTAGCAAAAAATGAAATTTTCGGAAGGCCAAAAAGTGATTTTTTGGAACTTCGTCCGAATCGGCTGAAATTAAAGCGCAAATGTGCGCGCAGTGTTCTTATGACGAGAACATCGTAATTTCAACGTTTCGCGGCACCCGCAATTTTTTAGCAAAAAATGAAATTTTTCGGAAGGACAAAAAGTGATTTTTTTGTAACTTCGTCCGAATCGGCTGAAATTAAAGCGCAAATGTGCGCGCAGTGTTCTTATGACGAGAACAAGCTAATATCAACGTTTCGCGGCACCCGCAATTTTTTAGCAAAAAATAAAATTTTTCGGAAGGCCAAAAAGTGATTTTTTGGAACTTCGTCCGAATCGGCTGAAATTAAAGCGCAAATGTGCGCGCAGTGTTCTTATGACGAGAACAAGCTAATATCAACGTTTCGCGGCACCCGCAATTTTTTAGCAAAAAATCAAATTTTTCGGAAGGCCAAAAAGTGATTTTTTGGAACTTCGTCCGAATCGGCTGAAATTAAAGCGCAAATGTGCGCGCAGTGTTCTTATGACGAGAACATCGTAATTTCAACGTTTCGCGGCACCCGCAATTTTTTAGCAAAAAATGAAATTTTTCGGAAGGCCAAAAAGTGATTTTTTGGAACTTCGTCCGAATCGGCTGAAATTAAAGCGCAAGTGTGCGCGCTGTGTTCTTATGACGAGAACATCGTAATTTCAACGTTTCGCGGCACCCGCAATTTTTTAGCAAAAAATTAAATTTTTGGGAAGGCCAAAAAGTGATTTTTTGGAACTTCGTCCGAATCGGCTGAAATTAAAGCGCAAATGTGCGCGCAGTGTTCTTATGACGAGAACATCGTAATTTCAACCTTTCGCGGCACCCGCAATTTTTTAGCAAAAAATGAAATTTTCGGAAGGCCAAAAAGTGATTTTTTGGAACTTCGTCCGAATCGGCTGAAATTAAAGCGCAAATGTGCGCGCAGTGTTCTTATGACGAGAACATCGTAATTTCAACGTTTCGCGGCACCCGCAATTTTTTAGCAAAAAATGAAATTTTCGGAAGGCCAAAAAGTGATTTTTTGGAACTTCGTCCGAATCGGCTGAAATTAAAGCGCAAATGTGCGCGCAGTGTTCTTATGACGAGAACATCGTAATTTCAACGTTTCGCGGCACCCGCAATTTTTTAGCAAAAAATCAAATTTTTCGGAAGGCCAAAAAGTGATTTTTTGGAACTTCCTCCGAATCGGCTGAAATTAAAGCGCAAATGTGCGCGCAGTGTTCTTATGACGAGAACATCGTAATTTCAACCTTTCGCGGCACCCGCAATTTTTTAGCAAAAAATGAAATTTTCGGAAGGCCAAAAAGTGATTTTTTGGAACTTCGTCCGAATCGGCTGAAATTAAAGCGCAAATGTGCGCGCAGTGTTCTTATGACGAGAACATCGTAATTTCAACGTTTCGCGGCACCCGCAATTTTTTAGCAAAAAATGAAATTTTCGGAAGGCCAAAAAGTGATTTTTTGGAACTTCCTCCGAATCGGCTGAAATTAAAGCGCAAGTGTGCGCGCAGTGTTCTTATGACGAAAACATCGTAATTTCAACGTTTCGCGGCACCCGCAATTTTTTAGCAAAAAATGAAATTTTTCGGAAGGCCAAAAAGTGATTTTTTGGAACTTCCTCCGAATCGGCTGAAATTAAAGCGCAAATGTGCGCGCAGTGTTCTTATGACGAAAACATCGTAATTTCAACGTTTCGCGGCACCCGCAATTTTTGAGCAAAAAATGAAATTTTTCGGAAGGCCAAAAAGTGATTTTTTGGAACTTCCTCCGAATCGGCTGAAATTAAAGCGCAAATGTGCGCGCAGTGTTCTTATGACGAAAACATCGTAATTTCAACGTTTCGCGGCACCCGCAATTTTTTAGCAAAAAATGAAATTTTTCGGAAGGCCAAAAAGTGATTTTTTGGAACTTCCTCCGAATCGGCTGAAATTAAAGCGCAAGTGTGCGCGCAGTGTTCTTATGACGAAAACATCGTAATTTCAACGTTTCGCGGCACCCGCATTTTTTTAGCAAAAAATGAAATTTTTCGGAAGGCCAAAAAGTGATTTTTTGGAACTTCCTCCGAATCGGCTGAAATTAAAGCGCAAATGTGCGCGCAGTGTTCTTATGACGAAAACATCGTAATTTCAACGTTTCGCGGCACCCGCAATTTTTTAGCAAAAAATGAAATTTTCGGAAGGCCAAAAAGTGATTTTTTGGAACTTCGTCCGAATCGGCTGAAATTAAAGCGCAAATGTGCGCGCAGTGTTCTTATGACGAGAACATCGTAATTTCAACCTTTCGCGGCACCCGCAATTTTTTAGCAAAAAATGAAATTTTCGGAAGGCCAAAAAGTGATTTTTTGGAACTTCGTCCGAATCGGCTGAAATTAAAGCGCAAATGTGCGCGCAGTGTTCTTATGACGAGAACATCGTAATTTCAACGTTTCGCGGCACCCGCAATTTTTTAGCAAAAAATGAAATTTTCGGAAGGCCAAAAAGTGATTTTTTGGAACTTCGTCCGAATCGGCTGAAATTAAAGCGCAAATGTGCGCGCAGTGTTCTTATGACGAGAACATCGTAATTTCAACGTTTCGCGGCACCCGCAATTTTTTAGCAAAAAATGAAATTTTTCGGAAGGCCAAAAAGTGATTTTTTGGAACTTCCTCCGAATCGGCTGAAATTAAAGCGCAAATGTGCGCGCAGTGTTCTTATGACGAAAACATCGTAATTTCAACGTTTCGCGGCACCCGCAAATTTTTTAGCAAAAAATGAAATTTTTCGGAAGGCAAAAAAGTGATTTTTTGGAACTTCCTCCGAATCGGCTGAAATTAAAGCGCAAATGTGCGCGCAGTGTTCTTATGACGAGAACATCGTAATTTCAACGTTTCGCGGCACCCGCAATTTTTTAGCAAAAATGAAATTTTTCGGAAGGCCAAAAAGTGATTTTTTGGAACTTCGTCCGAATCGGCTGAAATTAAAGCGCAAATGTGCGCGCAGTGTTCTTATGACGAGAACATCGTAATTTCAACGTTTCGCGGCAACCGCAATTTTTTAGCAAAAAATGAAATTTTCGGAAGGCCAAAAAGTGATTTTTTGGAACTTCGTCCGAATCGGCTGAAATTAAAGCGCAAATGTGCGCGCAGTGTTCTTATGACGAGAACATCGTAATTTCAACGTTTCGCGGCACCCGCAATTTTTTAGCAAAAAATGAAATTTTTCGGAAGGACAAAAAGTGATTTTTTGGAACTTCGTCCGAATCGGCTGAAATTAAAGCGCAAATGTGCGCGCAGTGTTCTTATGACGAAAACATCGTAATTTCAACGTTTCGCGGCACGCGGAATTTTTTAGCAAAAAATGAAATTTTTCGGAAGGCCAAAAAGTGATTTTTGGAACTGCGTCCGAATCGGCTGAAATTAAAGCGCAAATGTGCGCGCAGTGTTCTTATGACGAGAACATCGTAATTTCAACGATTCGCGGCACGCGCAATTTTTTATCAAAAAATGAAATTTGTGCGCGCAGTGTTCTTATGACGAGAACATCGTAATTTCAACGTTTCGCGGCACCCGCAATTTTTTAGCAAAAAATGAAATTTTTCGGAAGGACAAAAAGTGATTTTTTGGAACTTCGTCCGAATCGGCTGAAATTAAAGCGCAAATGTGCGCGCAGTGTTCTTATGACGAGAACAAGCTAATATCAACGTTTCGCGGCACCCGCAATTTTTTAGCAAAAAATCAAATTTTTCGGAAGGCCAAAAAGTGATTTTTTGGAACTTCGTCCGAATCGGCTGAAATTAAAGCGCAAATGTGCGCGCAGTGTTCTTATGACGAGAACATCGTAATTTCAACGTTTCGCGGCACCCGCAATTTTTTAGCAAAAAATGAAATTTTCGGAAGGCCAAAAAGTGATTTTTTGGAACTTCGTCCGAATCGGCTGAAATTAAAGCGCAAATGTGCGCGCAGTGTTCTTATGACGAGAACATCGTAATTTCAACGTTTCGCGGCACCCGCTATTTTTTAGCAAAAAATGAAATTTTTGGGAAGGCCAAAAAGTGATTTTTTGGAACTTCGTCCGAATCGGCTGAAATTAAAGCGCAAATGTGCGCGCAGTGTTCTTATGACGAAAACATCGTAATTTCAACCTTTCGCGGCACCCGCAATTTTTTAGCAAAAAATGAAATTTTCGGAAGGCCAAAAAGTGATTTTTTGGAACTTCGTCCGAATCGGCTGAAATTAAAGCGCAAATGTGCGCGCAGTTTTCTTATGACGAGAACATCGTAATTTCAACGTTTCGCGGCACCCGCAATTTTTTAGCAAAAAATGAAATTTTCGGAAGGCCAAAAAGTGATTTTTTGGAACTTCGTCCGAATCGGCTGAAATTAAAGCGCAAATGTGCGCGCAGTGTTCTTATGACGAGAACATCGTAATTTCAACGTTTCGCGGCACCCGCAATTTTTTAGCAAAAAATGAAATTTTTCGGAAGGCCAAAAAGTGATTTTTTGGAACTTCCTCCGAATCGGCTGAAATTAAAGCGCAAATGTGCGCGCAGTGTTCTTATGACGAAAACATCGTAATTTCAACGTTTCGCGGCACGCGGAATTTTTTAGCAAAAAATGAAATTTTTCGGAAGGCCAAAAAGTGATTTTTGGAACTGCGTCCGAATCGGCTGAAATTAAAGCGCAAATGTGCGCGCAGTGTTCTTATGACGAGAACATCGTAATTTCAACGATTCGCGGCACGCGCAATTTTTTATCAAAAAATGAAATTTGTGCGCGCAGTGTTCTTATGACGAGAACATCGTAATTTCAACGTTTCGCGGCACCCGCAATTTTTTAGCAAAAAATGAAATTTTTCGGAAGGACAAAAAGTGATTTTTTGGAACTTCGTCCGAATCGGCTGAAATTAAAGCGCAAATGTGCGCGCAGTGTTCTTATGACGAGAACAAGCTAATATCAACGTTTCGCGGCACCCGCAATTTTTTAGCAAAAAATCAAATTTTTCGGAAGGCCAAAAAGTGATTTTTTGGAACTTCGTCCGAATCGGCTGAAATTAAAGCGCAAATGTGCGCGCAGTGTTCTTATGACGAGAACATCGTAATTTCAACGTTTCGCGGCACCCGCAATTTTTTAGCAAAAAATGAAATTTTCGGAAGGCCAAAAAGTGATTTTTTGGAACTTCGTCCGAATCGGCTGAAATTAAAGCGCAAATGTGCGCGCAGTGTTCTTATGACGAGAACATCGTAATTTCAACGTTTCGCGGCACCCGCTATTTTTTAGCAAAAAATGAAATTTTTGGGAAGGCCAAAAAGTGATTTTTTGGAACTTCGTCCGAATCGGCTGAAATTAAAGCGCAAATGTGCGCGCAGTGTTCTTATGACGAAAACATCGTAATTTCAACCTTTCGCGGCACCCGCAATTTTTTAGCAAAAAATGAAATTTTCGGAAGGCCAAAAAGTGATTTTTTGGAACTTCGTCCGAATCGGCTGAAATTAAAGCGCAAATGTGCGCGCAGTTTTCTTATGACGAGAACATCGTAATTTCAACGTTTCGCGGCACCCGCAATTTTTTAGCAAAAAATGAAATTTTCGGAAGGCCAAAAAGTGATTTTTTGGAACTTCGTCCGAATCGGCTGAAATTAAAGCGCAAATGTGCGCGCAGTGTTCTTATGACGAGAACATCGTAATTTCAACGTTTCGCGGCACCCGCAATTTTTTAGCAAAAAATGAAATTTTTCGGAAGGCCAAAAAGTGATTTTTTGGAACTTCCTCCGAATCGGCTGAAATTAAAGCGCAAATGTGCGCGCAGTGTTCTTATGACGAAAACATCGTAATTTCAACGTTTCGCGGCACCCGCAATTTTTTAGCAAAAAATGAAATTTTTCGGAAGGCAAAAAAGTGATTTTTTGGAACTTCCTCCGAATCGGCTGAAATTAAAGCGCAAATGTGCGCGCAGTGTTCTTATGACGAGAACATCGTAATTTCAACGTTTCGCGGCACCCGCAATTTTTTAGCAAAAATGAAATTTTTCGGAAGGCCAAAAAGTGATTTTTTGGAACTTCGTCCGAATCGGCTGAAATTAAAGCGCAAATGTGCGCGCAGTGTTCTTATGACGAGAACATCGTAATTTCAACGTTTCGCGGCACCCGCAATTTTTTAGCAAAAAATGAAATTTTTGGGAAGGCCAAAAAGTGATTTTTTGGAACTTCGTCCGAATCGGCTGAAATTAAAGCGCAAATGTGCGCGCAGTGTTCTTATGACGAAAACATCGTAATTTCAACCTTTCGCGGCACCCGCAATTTTTTAGCAAAAAATGAAATTTTCGGAAGGCCAAAAAGTGATTTTTTGGAACTTCGTCCGAATCGGCTGAGATTAAAGCGCAAATGTGCGCGCAGTTTTCTTATGACGAGAACATCGTAATTTCAACGTTTCGCGGCACCCGCAATTTTTTAGCAAAAAATGAAATTTTCGGAAGGCCAAAAAGTGATTTTTTGGAACTTCGTCCGAATCGGCTGAAATTAAAGCGCAAATGTGCGCGCAGTGTTCTTATGACGAGAACATCGTAATTTCAACGTTTCGCGGCAACCGCAATTTTTTAGCAAAAAATGAAATTTTCGGAAGGCCAAAAAGTGATTTTTTGGAACTTCGTCCGAATCGGCTGAAATTAAAGCGCAAATGTGCGCGCAGTGTTCTTATGAC
>OX393569.1:11952440-12052440 GCA_947652115.1 Blastomussa wellsi
TGGAACTTCGTCCGAATCGGCTGAAATTAAAGCGCAAATGTGCGCGCAGTGTTCTTATGACGACAACATCGTAATTTCAACGTTTCGCGGCACCCGCAATTTTTTAGCAAAAAATGAAATTTTTCGGAAGGCCAAAAAGTGATTTTTTGGAACTTCGTCCGAATCGGCTGAAATTAAAGCGCAAATGTGCGCGCAGTGTTCTTATGACAAAAACATCGTAATTTCAACGTTTCGCGGCACTCGGAATTTTTTAGCAAAAAATGAAATTTTTCGGAAGGCCAAAAAGTTATTTTTTGGAACTTCGTCCGAATCGGCTGAAATTAAAGCGCAAATGTGCGCGCAGTGTTCTTATGACGAGAACATCGTAATTTCAACGTTTCGCGGCACTCGCAATTTTTTAGCAAAAAATGAAATTTCTCGGAAGGCCAAAAAGTGATTTTTTGGAACTTCGTCCGAATCGGCTGAAATTAAAGCGCAAATGTGCGCGCAGTGTTCCTATTACGAGAACATCGTAATTTCAACGTTTCGCGGCACCCGCAATTTTTTAGCAAAAAATTAAATTTTTCGGAAGGCCAAAAAGTGATTTTTTGGAACTTCGTCCGAATCGGCTGAAATTAAAGCGCAAATGTGCGCGCAGTGTTCTTATGACGAGAACATCGTAATTTCAACGTTTCGCGGCACCCGCAATTTTTTAGCAAAAAATGAAATTTTTCGGAAGGCCAAAAAGTGATTTTTTGGAACTTCGTCCGAATCGGCTGAAATTAACGCGCAAATGTGCGCGCAGTGTTCTTAAGACGAGAACATCGCAATTTCAACGTTTCGCGGCACCCGCAATTTTTTAGCAAAAAATGAAATTTTTCGGAAGGACAAAAAGTGATTTTTTGGAACTTCGTCCGAATCGGCTGAAATTAAAGCGCAAATGTGCGCGCAGTGTTCTTATGACAAAAACATCGTAATTTCAACGTTTCGCGGCACTCGGAATTTTTTAGCAAAAAATGAAATTTTTCGGAAGGCCAAAAAGTGATTTTTTGGAACTTCGTCGGAATCGGCTGAAATTAAAGCGCAAATGTGCGCGCAGTGTTCTTATGACGAGAACAGCGTAATTTCAACGTTTCGCGGCACTCGCAATTTTTTAGCAAAAAATGAAATTTCTCGGAAGGCCAAAAAGTGATTTTTTGGAACTTCGTCCGAATCGGCTGAAATTAAAGCGCAAATGTGCGCGCAGTGTTCCTATTACGAGAACATCGTAATTTCAACGTTTCGCGGCACCCGCAATTTTTTAGCAAAAAAAGAAATTTTTGGGAAGGCCAAAAAGTGATTTTTTGGAACTTCGTCCGAATCGGCTGAAATTAAAGCGCAAATGTGCGCGCAGTGTTCTTATGACGAGAACATCGTAATTTCAACGTTTCGCGGCACCCGCAATTTTTTAGCAAAAAATGAAATTTTTGGGAAGGCCAAAAAGTGATTTTTTGGAACTTCGTCCGAATCGGCTGAAATTAAAGCGCAAATGTGCGCGCAGTGTTCTTATGACGAAAACATCGTAATTTCAACGTTTCGCGGCACCCGCAATTTTTTAGCAAAAAATGAAATTTTTCGGAAGGCCAAAAAGTGATTTTTTGGAACTTCGTCCGAATCGGCTGAAATTAAAGTGCAAATGTGCGCGCAGTGTTCTTATGACAAAAACATCGTAATTTCAACGTTTCGCGGCACTCGGAATTTTTTAGCAAAAAATGAAATTTTTCGGAAGGCCAAAAAGTTATTTTTTGGAACTTCGTCCGAATCGGCTGAAATTAAAGCGCAAATGTGCGCGCAGTGTTCTTATGACGAGAACATCGTAATTTCAACGTTTCGCGGCACTCGCAATTTTTTAGCAAAAAATGAAATTTCTCGGAAGGCCAAAAAGTGATTTTTTGGAACTTCGTCCGAATCGGCTGAAATTAAAGCGCAAATGTGCGCGCAGTGTTCCTATTACGAGAACATCGTAATTTCAACGTTTCGCGGCACCCGCAATTTTTTAGCAAAAAATTAAATTTTTCGGAAGGCCAAAAAGTGATTTTTTGGAACTTCGTCCGAATCGGCTGAAATTAAAGCGCAAATGTGCGCGCAGTGTTCTTATGACGAGAACATCGTAATTTCAACGTTTCGCGGCACCCGCAATTTTTTAGCAAAAAATGAAATTTTTCGGAAGGCCAAAAAGTGATTTTTTGGAACTTCGTCCGAATCGGCTGAAATTAACGCGCAAATGTGCGCGCAGTGTTCTTAAGACGAGAACATCGCAATTTCAACGTTTCGCGGCACCCGCAATTTTTTAGCAAAAAATGAAATTTTTCGGAAGGACAAAAAGTGATTTTTTGGAACTTCGTCCGAATCGGCTGAAATTAAAGCGCAAATGTGCGCGCAGTGTTCTTATGACAAAAACATCGTAATTTCAACGTTTCGCGGCACTCGGAATTTTTTAGCAAAAAATGAAATTTTTCGGAAGGCCAAAAAGTTATTTTTTGGAACTTCGTCGGAATCGGCTGAAATTAAAGCGCAAATGTGCGCGCAGTGTTCTTATGACGAGAACATCGTAATTTCAACGTTTCGCGGCACCCGCAATTTTTTAGCAAAAAATGAAATTTTGGGAAGGCCAAAAAGTGATTTTTTGGAACTTCGTCCGAATCGGCTGAAATTAAAGCGCAAATGTGCGCGCAGTGTTCTCATGACGAGAACATCGTAATTTCAACGTTTCGCGGCACCCGCAATTTTTTAGCAAAAAATGAAATTTTGGGAAGGCCAAAAAGTGATTTTTTGGAACTTCGTCCGAATCGGCTGAAATTAAAGCGCAAATGTGCGCGCAGTGTTCTTATGACGAGAACATCGTAATTTCAACGTTTCGCGGCACCCGCAATTTTTTAGCAAAAAATGAAATTTTTGGGAAGGCCAAAAAGTGATTTTTTGGAACTTCGTCCGAATCGGCTGAAATTAAAGCGCAAATGTGCGCGCAGTGTTCTTATGACGAAAACATCGTAATTTCAACGTTTCGCGGCACCCGCAATTTTTTAGCAAAAAATGAAATTTTTCGGAAGGCCAAAAAGTGATTTTTTGGAACTTCGTCCGAATCGGCTGAAATTAAAGCGCAAATGTGCGCGCAGTGTTCTTATGACAAAAACATCGTAATTTCAACGTTTCGCGGCACTCGGAATTTTTTAGCAAAAAATGAAATTTTTCGGAAGGCCAAAAAGTTATTTTTTGGAACTTCGTCCGAATCGGCTGAAATTAAAGCGCAAATGTGCGCGCAGTGTTCTTATGACGAGAACATCGTAATTTCAACGTTTCGCGGCACTCGCAATTTTTTAGCAAAAAATGAAATTTCTCGGAAGGCCAAAAAGTGATTTTTTGGAACTTCGTCCGAATCGGCTGAAATTAAAGCGCAAATGTGCGCGCAGTGTTCCTATTACGAGAACATCGTAATTTCAACGTTTCGCGGCACCCGCAATTTTTTAGCAAAAAATTAAATTTTTCGGAAGGCCAAAAAGTGATTTTTTGGAACTTCGTCCGAATCGGCTGAAATTAAAGCGCAAATGTGCGCGCAGTGTTCTTATGACGAGAACATCGTAATTTCAACGTTTCGCGGCACCCGCAATTTTTTAGCAAAAAATGAAATTTTTCGGAAGGCCAAAAAGTGATTTTTTGGAACTTCGTCCGAATCGGCTGAAATTAACGCGCAAATGTGCGCGCAGTGTTCTTAAGACGAGAACATCGCAATTTCAACGTTTCGCGGCACCCGCAATTTTTTAGCAAAAAATGAAATTTATCGGAAGGACAAAAAGTGATTTTTTGGAACTTCGTCCGAATCGGCTGAAATTAAAGCGCAAATGTGCGCGCAGTGTTCTTATGACAAAAACATCGTAATTTCAACGTTTCGCGGCACTCGGAATTTTTTAGCAAAAAATGAAATTTTTCGGAAGGCCAAAAAGTTATTTTTTGGAACTTCGTCGGAATCGGCTGAAATTAAAGCGCAAATGTGCGCGCAGTGTTCTTATGACGAGAACATCGTAATTTCAACGTTTCGCGGCACTCGCAATTTTTTAGCAAAAAATGAAATTTCTCGGAAGGCCAAAAAGTGATTTTTTGGAACTTCGTCCGAATCGGCTGAAATTAAAGCGCAAATGTGCGCGCAGTGTTCTTATGACTAGAACATCGTAATTTCAACGTTTCGCGGCACCCGCAATTTTTTGGCAAAAAATGAAATTTTTCGGAAGGCCAGAAAGTGATTTTTTGGAACTTCGTCCGAATCGGCTGAAATTAAAGCGCAAATGTGCGCGCAGTGTTCTTATGACGAGAACATCGTAATTTCAACGTTTCGCGGCACCCGCAATTTTTTAGCAAAAAATGAAATTTTTCGGAAGGCCAAAAAGTGATTTTTTGGAACTTCGTCCGAATCGGCTGAAATTAAAGCGCAAATGTGCGCGCAGTGTTCTTATGACGAGAACATCGTAATTTCAACGTTTCGCGGCACCCGCAATTTTTTAGCAAAAAATGAAATTTTTCGGAAGGCCAAAAAGTGATTTTTTGGAACTTCGTCCGAATCGGCTGAAATTAAAGCGCAAATGTGCGCGCAGTGTTCTTATGACGAGAACATCGTAATTTCAACGTTTCGCGGCACCCGCAATTTTTTAGCAAAAAATGAAATTTTTCGGAAGGCCAAAAAGTGATTTTTTTGAACTTTGTCCGAATCGGCTGAAATTAAAGCGCAAATGTGCGCGCAGTGTTCTTATGACGAAAACATCGTAATTTCAACGTTTCGCGGCACCCGCAATTTTTTAGCAAAAAATAAAATTTTTCGGAAGGCCAAAAAGTGATTTTTTGGAACTTCGTCCGAATCGGCTGAAATTAAAGCGCAAATGTGCGCGCAGTGTTCTTATGACTAGAACATCGTAATTTCAACGTTTCGCGGCACCCGCAATTTTTTGGCAAAAAATGAAATTTTTCGGAAGGCCAAAAAGTGATTTTTTGGAACTTCGTCCGAATCGGCTGAAATTAAAGCGCAAATGTGCGCGCAGTGTTCTTATGACTAGAACATCGTAATTTCAACGTTTCGCGGCACCCGCAATTTTTTGGCAAAAAATGAAATTTTTCGGAAGGCCAAAAAGTGATTTTTTGGAACTTCGTCCGAATCGGCTGAAATTAAAGCGCAAATGTGCGCGCAGTGTTCTTATGACTAGAACATCGTAATTTCAACGTTTCGCGGCACCCGCAATTTTTTGGCAAAAAATGAAATTTTTCGGAAGGCCAGAAAGTGATTTTTTGGAACTTCGTCCGAATCGGCTGAAATTAAAGCGCAAATGTGCGCGCAGTGTTCTTATGACGAGAACATCGTAATTTCAACGTTTCGCGGCACCCGCAATTTTTTAGCAAAAAATGAAATTTTTCGGAAGGCCAAAAAGTGATTTTTTGGAACTTCGTCCGAATCGGCTGAAATTAAAGCGCAAATGTGCGCGCAGTGTTCTTATGACGAGAACATCGTAATTTCAACGTTTCGCGGCACCCGCAATTTTTTAGCAAAAAATGAAATTTTTCGGAAGGCCAAAAAGTGATTTTTTGGAACTTCGTCCGAATCGGCTGAAATTAAAGCGCAAATGTGCGCGCAGTGTTCTTATGACGAGAACATCGTAATTTCAACGTTTCGCGGCACCCGCAATTTTTTAGCAAAAAATGAAATTTTTCGGAAGGCCAAAAAGTGATTTTTTTGAACTTTGTCCGAATCGGCTGAAATTAAAGCGCAAATGTGCGCGCAGTGTTCTTATGACGAAAACATCGTAATTTCAACGTTTCGCGGCACCCGCAATTTTTTAGCAAAAAATAAAATTTTTCGGAAGGCCAAAAAGTGATTTTTTGGAACTTCGTCCGAATCGGCTGAAATTAAAGCGCAAATGTGCGCGCAGTGTTCTTATGACTAGAACATCGTAATTTCAACGTTTCGCGGCACCCGCAATTTTTTGGCAAAAAATGAAATTTTTCGGAAGGCCAAAAAGTGATTTTTTGGAACTTCGTCCGAATCGGCTGAAATTAAAGCGCAAATGTGCGCGCAGTGTTCTTATGACTAGAACATCGTAATTTCAACGTTTCGCGGCACCCGCAATTTTTTGGCAAAAAATGAAATTTTTCGGAAGGCCAAAAAGTGATTTTTTGGAACTTCGTCCGAATCGGCTGAAATTAAAGCGCAAATGTGCGCGCAGTGTTCTTATGACTAGAACATCGTAATTTCAACGTTTCGCAGCACCCGCAATTTTTTGGCAAAAAATGAAATTTTTCGGAAGGCCAAAAAGTGATTTTTTGGAACTTCGTCCGAATCGGCTGAAATTAAAGCGCAAATGTGCGCGCAGTGTTCTTATGACGAGAACATCGTAATTTCAACGTTTCGCGGCACCCGCAATTTTTTAGCAAAAAATGAAATTTTTCGGAAGGCCAAAAAGTGATTTTTTTGAACTTTGTCCGAATCGGCTGAAATTAAAGCGCAAATGTGCGCGCAGTGTTCTTATGACTAGAACATCGTAATTTCAACGTTTCGCGGCACCCGCAATTTTTTGGCAAAAAATGAAATTTTTCGGAAGGCCAAAAAGTGATTTTTTGGAACTTCGTCCGAATCGGCTGAAATTAAAGCGCAAATGTGCGCGCAGTGTTCTTATGACTAGAACATCGTAATTTCAACGTTTCGCGGCACCCGCAATTTTTTGGCAAAAAATGAAATTTTTCGGAAGGCCAAAAAGTGATTTTTTGGAACTTCGTCCGAATCGGCTGAAATTAAAGCGCAAATGTGCGCGCAGTGTTCTTATGACTAGAACATCGTAATTTCAACGTTTCGCGGCACCCGCAATTTTTTGGCAAAAAATGAAATTTTTCGGAAGGCCAAAAAGTGATTTTTTGGAACTTCGTCCGAATCGGCTGAAATTAAAGCGCAAACGTGCGCGCAGTGTTCTTATGACGAGAACATCGTAATTTCAACGTTTCGCGGCACCCGCAATTTTTTAGCAAAAAATGAAATTTTTCGGAAGGCCAAAAAGTTATTTTTTGGAACTTCGTCGGAATCGGCTGAAATTAAAGCGCAAATGTGCGCGCAGTGTTCTTATGACGAGAACATCGTAATTTCAACGTTTCGCGGCACCCGCAATTTTTTAGCAAAAAATGAAATTTTGGGAAGGCCAAAAAGTGATTTTTTGGAACTTCGTCCGAATCGGCTGAAATTAAAGCGCAAATGTGCGCGCAGTGTTCTCATGACGAGAACATCGTAATTTCAACGTTTCGCGGCACCCGCAATTTTTTAGCAAAAAATGAAATTTTGGGAAGGCCAAAAAGTGATTTTTTGGAACTTCGTCCGAATCGGCTGAAATTAAAGCGCAAATGTGCGCGCAGTGTTCTTATGACGAGAACATCGTAATTTCAACGTTTCGCGGCACCCGCAATTTTTTAGCAAAAAATGAAATTTTTGGGAAGGCCAAAAAGTGATTTTTTGGAACTTCGTCCGAATCGGCTGAAATTAAAGCGCAAATGTGCGCGCAGTGTTCTTATGACGAAAACATCGTAATTTCAACGTTTCGCGGCACCCGCAATTTTTTAGCAAAAAATGAAATTTTTCGGAAGGCCAAAAAGTGATTTTTTGGAACTTCGTCCGAATCGGCTGAAATTAAAGCGCAAATGTGCGCGCAGTGTTCTTATGACAAAAACATCGTAATTTCAACGTTTCGCGGCACTCGGAATTTTTTAGCAAAAAATGAAATTTTTCGGAAGGCCAAAAAGTTATTTTTTGGAACTTCGTCCGAATCGGCTGAAATTAAAGCGCAAATGTGCGCGCAGTGTTCCTATTACGAGAACATCGTAATTTCAACGTTTCGCGGCACCCGCAATTTTTTAGCAAAAAATTAAATTTTTCGGAAGGCCAAAAAGTGATTTTTTGGAACTTCGTCCGAATCGGCTGAAATTAAAGCGCAAATGTGCGCGCAGTGTTCTTATGACGAGAACATCGTAATTTCAACGTTTCGCGGCACCCGCAATTTTTTAGCAAAAAATGAAATTTTTCGGAAGGCCAAAAAGTGATTTTTTGGAACTTCGTCCGAATCGGCTGAAATTAACGCGCAAATGTGCGCGCAGTGTTCTTAAGACGAGAACATCGCAATTTCAACGTTTCGCGGCACCCGCAATTTTTTAGCAAAAAATGAAATTTTTCGGAAGGACAAAAAGTGATTTTTTGGAACTTCGTCCGAATCGGCTGAAATTAAAGCGCAAATGTGCGCGCAGTGTTCTTATGACAAAAACATCGTAATTTCAACGTTTCGCGGCACTCGGAATTTTTTAGCAAAAAATGAAATTTTTCGGAAGGCCAAAAAGTTATTTTTTGGAACTTCGTCGGAATCGGCTGAAATTAAAGCGCAAATGTGCGCGCAGTGTTCTTATGACGAGAACATCGTAATTTCAACGTTTCGCGGCACCCGCAATTTTTTAGCAAAAAATGAAATTTTGGGAAGGCCAAAAAGTGATTTTTTGGAACTTCGTCCGAATCGGCTGAAATTAAAGCGCAAATGTGCGCGCAGTGTTCTCATGACGAGAACATCGTAATTTCAACGTTTCGCGGCACCCGCAATTTTTTAGCAAAAAATGAAATTTTGGGAAGGCCAAAAAGTGATTTTTTGGAACTTCGTCCGAATCGGCTGAAATTAAAGCGCAAATGTGCGCGCAGTGTTCTTATGACGAGAACATCGTAATTTCAACGTTTCGCGGCACCCGCAATTTTTTAGCAAAAAATGAAATTTTTGGGAAGGCCAAAAAGTGATTTTTTGGAACTTCGTCCGAATCGGCTGAAATTAAAGCGCAAATGTGCGCGCAGTGTTCTTATGACGAGAACATCGTAATTTCAACGTTTCGCGGCACCCGCAATTTTTTAGCAAAAAATGAAATTTTTGGGAAGGCCAAAAAGTGATTTTTTGGAACTTCGTCCGAATCGGCTGAAATTAAAGCGCAAATGTGCGCGCAGTGTTCTTATGACGAAAACATCGTAATTTCAACGTTTCGCGGCACCCGCAATTTTTTAGCAAAAAATGAAATTTTTCGGAAGGCCAAAAAGTGATTTTTTGGAACTTCGTCCGAATCGGCTGAAATTAAAGCGCAAATGTGCGCGCAGTGTTCTTATGACAAAAACATCGTAATTTCAACGTTTCGCGGCACCCGCAATTTTTTAGCAAAAAATGAAATTTTTCGGAAGGCCAAAAAGTTATTTTTTGGAACTTCGTCCGAATCGGCTGAAATTAAAGCGCAAATGTGCGCGCAGTGTTCTTATGACGAGAACATCGTAATTTCAACGTTTCGCGGCACTCGCAATTTTTTAGCAAAAAATGAAATTTCTCGGAAGGCCAAAAAGTGATTTTTTGGAACTTCGTCCGAATCGGCTGAAATTAAAGCGCAAATGTGCGCGCAGTGTTCCTATTACGAGAACATCGTAATTTCAACGTTTCGCGGCACCCGCAATTTTTTAGCAAAAAATGAAATTTTTCGGAAGGCCAAAAAGTGATTTTTTGGAACTTCGTCCGAATCGGCTGAAATTAAAGCGCAAATGTGCGCGCAGTGTTCTTATTACGAGAACATCGTAATTTCAACGTTTCGCGGCACCCGCAATTTTTTAGCAAAAAATGAAATTTTTCGGAAGGCCAAAAAGTGATTTTTTGGAACTTCGTCCGAATCGGCTGAAATTAACGCGCAAATGTGCGCGCAGTGTTCTTAAGACGAGAACATCGCAATTTCAACGTTTCCCGGCACCCGCAATTTTTTAGCAAAAAATGAAATTTTTCGGAAGGACAAAAAGTGATTTTTTGGAACTTCGTCCGAATCGGCTGAAATTAAAGCGCAAATGTGCGCGCAGTGTTCTTATGACGAGAACATCGTAATTTCAACGTTTCGCGGCACCCGCAATTTTTTAGCAAAAAATGAAATTTTTGGGAAGGCCAAAAAGTGATTTTTTGGAACTTCGTCCGAATCGGCTGAAATTAAAGCGCAAATGTGCGCGCAGTGTTCTTATGACGACAACATCGTAATTTCAACGTTTCGCGGCACCCGCAATTTTTTAGCAAAAAATGAAATTTTTCGGAAGGCCAAAAAGTGATTTTTTGGAACTTCGTCCGAATCGGCTGAAATTAAAGCGCAAATGTGCGCGCAGTGTTCTTATGACAAAAACATCGTAATTTCAACGTTTCGCGGCACTCGGAATTTTTTAGCAAAAAATGAAATTTTTCGGAAGGCCAAAAAGTTATTTTTTGGAACTTCGTCCGAATCGGCTGAAATTAAAGCGCAAATGTGCGCGCAGTGTTCTTATGACGAGAACATCGTAATTTCAACGTTTCGCGGCACTCGCAATTTTTTAGCAAAAAATGAAATTTCTCGGAAGGCCAAAAAGTGATTTTTTGGAACTTCGTCCGAATCGGCTGAAATTAAAGCGCAAATGTGCGCGCAGTGTTCCTATTACGAGAACATCGTAATTTCAACGTTTCGCGGCACCCGCAATTTTTTAGCAAAAAATTAAATTTTTCGGAAGGCCAAAAAGTGATTTTTTGGAACTTCGTCCGAATCGGCTGAAATTAAAGCGCAAATGTGCGCGCAGTGTTCTTATGACGAGAACATCGTAATTTCAACGTTTCGCGGCACCCGCAATTTTTTAGCAAAAAATGAAATTTTTCGGAAGGCCAAAAAGTGATTTTTTGGAACTTCGTCCGAATCGGCTGAAATTAACGCGCAAATGTGCGCGCAGTGTTCTTAAGACGAGAACATCGCAATTTCAACGTTTCGCGGCACCCGCAATTTTTTAGCAAAAAATGAAATTTTTCGGAAGGACAAAAAGTGATTTTTTGGAACTTCGTCCGAATCGGCTGAAATTAAAGCGCAAATGTGCGCGCAGTGTTCTTATGACAAAAACATCGTAATTTCAACGTTTCGCGGCACTCGGAATTTTTTAGCAAAAAATGAAATTTTTCGGAAGGCCAAAAAGTGATTTTTTGGAACTTCGTCGGAATCGGCTGAAATTAAAGCGCAAATGTGCGCGCAGTGTTCTTATGACGAGAACAGCGTAATTTCAACGTTTCGCGGCACTCGCAATTTTTTAGCAAAAAATGAAATTTCTCGGAAGGCCAAAAAGTGATTTTTTGGAACTTCGTCCGAATCGGCTGAAATTAAAGCGCAAATGTGCGCGCAGTGTTCCTATTACGAGAACATCGTAATTTCAACGTTTCGCGGCACCCGCAATTTTTTAGCAAAAAAAGAAATTTTTGGGAAGGCCAAAAAGTGATTTTTTGGAACTTCGTCCGAATCGGCTGAAATTAAAGCGCAAATGTGCGCGCAGTGTTCTTATGACGAGAACATCGTAATTTCAACGTTTCGCGGCACCCGCAATTTTTTAGCAAAAAATGAAATTTTTGGGAAGGCCAAAAAGTGATTTTTTGGAACTTCGTCCGAATCGGCTGAAATTAAAGCGCAAATGTGCGCGCAGTGTTCTTATGACGAAAACATCGTAATTTCAACGTTTCGCGGCACCCGCAATTTTTTAGCAAAAAATGAAATTTTTCGGAAGGCCAAAAAGTGATTTTTTGGAACTTCGTCCGAATCGGCTGAAATTAAAGTGCAAATGTGCGCGCAGTGTTCTTATGACAAAAACATCGTAATTTCAACGTTTCGCGGCACTCGGAATTTTTTAGCAAAAAATGAAATTTTTCGGAAGGCCAAAAAGTTATTTTTTGGAACTTCGTCCGAATCGGCTGAAATTAAAGCGCAAATGTGCGCGCAGTGTTCTTATGACGAGAACATCGTAATTTCAACGTTTCGCGGCACTCGCAATTTTTTAGCAAAAAATGAAATTTCTCGGAAGGCCAAAAAGTGATTTTTTGGAACTTCGTCCGAATCGGCTGAAATTAAAGCGCAAATGTGCGCGCAGTGTTCCTATTACGAGAACATCGTAATTTCAACGTTTCGCGGCACCCGCAATTTTTTAGCAAAAAATTAAATTTTTCGGAAGGCCAAAAAGTGATTTTTTGGAACTTCGTCCGAATCGGCTGAAATTAAAGCGCAAATGTGCGCGCAGTGTTCTTATGACGAGAACATCGTAATTTCAACGTTTCGCGGCACCCGCAATTTTTTAGCAAAAAATGAAATTTTTCGGAAGGCCAAAAAGTGATTTTTTGGAACTTCGTCCGAATCGGCTGAAATTAACGCGCAAATGTGCGCGCAGTGTTCTTAAGACGAGAACATCGCAATTTCAACGTTTCGCGGCACCCGCAATTTTTTAGCAAAAAATGAAATTTTTCGGAAGGACAAAAAGTGATTTTTTGGAACTTCGTCCGAATCGGCTGAAATTAAAGCGCAAATGTGCGCGCAGTGTTCTTATGACAAAAACATCGTAATTTCAACGTTTCGCGGCACTCGGAATTTTTTAGCAAAAAATGAAATTTTTCGGAAGGCCAAAAAGTTATTTTTTGGAACTTCGTCGGAATCGGCTGAAATTAAAGCGCAAATGTGCGCGCAGTGTTCTTATGACGAGAACATCGTAATTTCAACGTTTCGCGGCACCCGCAATTTTTTAGCAAAAAATGAAATTTTGGGAAGGCCAAAAAGTGATTTTTTGGAACTTCGTCCGAATCGGCTGAAATTAAAGCGCAAATGTGCGCGCAGTGTTCTCATGACGAGAACATCGTAATTTCAACGTTTCGCGGCACCCGCAATTTTTTAGCAAAAAATGAAATTTTGGGAAGGCCAAAAAGTGATTTTTTGGAACTTCGTCCGAATCGGCTGAAATTAAAGCGCAAATGTGCGCGCAGTGTTCTTATGACGAGAACATCGTAATTTCAACGTTTCGCGGCACCCGCAATTTTTTAGCAAAAAATGAAATTTTTGGGAAGGCCAAAAAGTGATTTTTTGGAACTTCGTCCGAATCGGCTGAAATTAAAGCGCAAATGTGCGCGCAGTGTTCTTATGACGAAAACATCGTAATTTCAACGTTTCGCGGCACCCGCAATTTTTTAGCAAAAAATGAAATTTTTCGGAAGGCCAAAAAGTGATTTTTTGGAACTTCGTCCGAATCGGCTGAAATTAAAGCGCAAATGTGCGCGCAGTGTTCTTATGACAAAAACATCGTAATTTCAACGTTTCGCGGCACTCGGAATTTTTTAGCAAAAAATGAAATTTTTCGGAAGGCCAAAAAGTTATTTTTTGGAACTTCGTCCGAATCGGCTGAAATTAAAGCGCAAATGTGCGCGCAGTGTTCTTATGACGAGAACATCGTAATTTCAACGTTTCGCGGCACTCGCAATTTTTTAGCAAAAAATGAAATTTCTCGGAAGGCCAAAAAGTGATTTTTTGGAACTTCGTCCGAATCGGCTGAAATTAAAGCGCAAATGTGCGCGCAGTGTTCCTATTACGAGAACATCGTAATTTCAACGTTTCGCGGCACCCGCAATTTTTTAGCAAAAAATTAAATTTTTCGGAAGGCCAAAAAGTGATTTTTTGGAACTTCGTCCGAATCGGCTGAAATTAAAGCGCAAATGTGCGCGCAGTGTTCTTATGACGAGAACATCGTAATTTCAACGTTTCGCGGCACCCGCAATTTTTTAGCAAAAAATGAAATTTTTCGGAAGGCCAAAAAGTGATTTTTTGGAACTTCGTCCGAATCGGCTGAAATTAACGCGCAAATGTGCGCGCAGTGTTCTTAAGACGAGAACATCGCAATTTCAACGTTTCGCGGCACCCGCAATTTTTTAGCAAAAAATGAAATTTATCGGAAGGACAAAAAGTGATTTTTTGGAACTTCGTCCGAATCGGCTGAAATTAAAGCGCAAATGTGCGCGCAGTGTTCTTATGACAAAAACATCGTAATTTCAACGTTTCGCGGCACTCGGAATTTTTTAGCAAAAAATGAAATTTTTCGGAAGGCCAAAAAGTTATTTTTTGGAACTTCGTCGGAATCGGCTGAAATTAAAGCGCAAATGTGCGCGCAGTGTTCTTATGACGAGAACATCGTAATTTCAACGTTTCGCGGCACTCGCAATTTTTTAGCAAAAAATGAAATTTCTCGGAAGGCCAAAAAGTGATTTTTTGGAACTTCGTCCGAATCGGCTGAAATTAAAGCGCGAATGTGCGCGCAGTGTTCCTATTACGAGAACATCGTAATTTCAACGTTTCGCGGCACCCGCAATTTTTTAGCAAAAAAAGAAATTTTTGGGAAGGCCAAAAAGTGATTTTTTGGAACTTCGTCCGAATCGGCTGAAATTAAAGCGCAAATGTGCGCGCAGTGTTCTTATGACGAGAACAATCTAATTTCAACGTTTCGCGGCACCCGCAATTTTTTAGCAAAAAATGAAATTTTTCGGAAGGCCAAAAAGTGATTTTTTGGAACTTCGTCCGAATCGGCTGAAATTAAAGCGCAAATGTGCGCGCAGTGTTCTTATGACGAGAACATCGTAATTTCAACGTTTCGCGGCACCCGCAATCTTTTAGCAAAAAATGAAATTTTGGGAAGGCCAAAAAGTGATTTTTTGGAACTTCGTCCGAATCGGCTGAAATTAAAGCGCAAATGTGCGCGCAGTGTTCTTATGACGAGAACATCGTAATTTCAACGTTTCGCGGCACCCGCAATTTTTTAGCAAAAAATGAAATTTTTCGGAAGGCCAAAAAGTGATTTTTTGGAACTTCGTCCGAATCGGCTGAAATTAAAGCGCAAATGTGCGCGCAGTGTTCTTAAGACGAGAACATCGTAATTTCAACGTTTCGCGGCACCCGCAATTTTTTAGCAAAAAATGAAATTTTTCGGAAGGCCAAAAAGTGATTTTTTGGAACTTCGTCCGAATCGGCTGAAATTAAAGCGCAAATGTGCGCGCAGTGTTCTTATGACGAGAACATCGTAATTTCAACGTTTCGCGGCACCCGCAATTTTTTAGCAAAAAATGAAATTTTTCGGAAGGCCAAAAAGTGATTTTTTGGAACTTCGTCCGAATCGGCTGAAATTAAAGCGCAAATGTGCGCGCAGTGTTCTTAAGACGAGAACATCGTAATTTCAACGTTTCGCGGCACCCGCAATTTTTTAGCAAAAAATGAAATTTTTCGGAAGGACAAAAAGTGATTTTTTGGAACTTCGTCGGAATCGGCTGAAATTAAAGCGCAAATGTGCGCGCAGTGTTCTTATGACAAAAACATCGTAATTTCAACGTTTCGCGGCACTCGGAATTTTTTAGCAAAAAATGAAATTTTTCGGAAGGCCAAAAAGTTATTTTTTGGAACTTCGTCCGAATCGGCTGAAATTAAAGCGCAAATGTGCGCGCAGTGTTCTTATGACGAGAACATCGTAATTTCAACGTTTCGCGGCACTCGCAATTTTTTAGCAAAAAATGAAATTTCTCGGAAGGCCAAAAAGTGATTTTTTGGAACTTCGTCCGAATCGGCTGAAATTAAAGCGCAAATGTGCGCGCAGTGTTCCTATTACGAGAACATCGTAATTTCAACGTTTCGCGGCACCCGCAATTTTTTAGCAAAAAATGAAATTTTTCGGAAGGCCAAAAAGTGATTTTTTGAAACTTCGTCCGAATCGGCTGAAATTAAAGCGCAAATGTGCGCGCAGTGTTCTTGACGAGAACATCGTAATTTCAACGTTTCGCGGCACCCGCAATTTTTTTAGCAAAAAATGAAATTTTTCGGAAGGCCAAAAAGTGATTTTTTGGAACTTCCTCCGAATCGGCTGAAATTAAAGCGCAAATGTGCGTGCAGTGTTCTTATGACGAGAACATCGTAATTTCAACGTTTCGCGGCACCCGGAATGTTTTAGCAAAAAATTAAATTTTTCGGAAGGCCAAAAAGTCATTTTTTTCAACTTCGTCCGAATCGGCTGAAATTAAAGCGCAAATGTGCGCGCAGTGTTCTTATGGCGAGAACATCGTAATTTCAACGTTTCGCGGCACCCGCAATTTTTTAGCAAAAAATTAAATTTTTCGGAAGGCCAAAAAGTTATTTTTTTGGAACTTCGTCCGAATCGGCTGAAATTAAAGCGCAAATGTGCGCGCAGTGTTCTTATGACGAGAACATCGTAATTTCAACGATTCGCGGCACCCGCAATTTTTTAGCAAAAAATAAAATTTTTCGGAAGGCCAAAAAGTGATTTTTTGGAACTTCGTCCGAATCGGCTGAAATTAAAGGGCAAATGTGCGCGCAGTGTTCTTATGACGAGAACATCGTAATTTCAAGGTTTCGCGGAACCCGCAATTTTTTAGCAAAAAATGAAATTTTTCGGAAGGCCAAAAAGTGATTTTTTGGAACTTCGTCCGAATCGGCTGAAATTAAAGCGCAAATGTGCGCGCAGTGTTCTTATGAGGAGAACATCGTAATTTCAACGTTTCGCGGCACCCGCAATTTTTTAGCAACAAATTAAATTTTTCGGAAGGCCAAAAAGCGATTTTTTGGAACTTTGACCGAATCGGCTGAAATTAAAGCGCAAATGTGCGCGCAGTGCCCTTATCACGAGAACATCGTAATTTCAACGTTTTGCGGCACCCGCAATTTTTGGTCAAAAAATGAAATTTTTCAATAGCCCAGAAAGTGATTTTTTGGAACTTTGACCGAATCGGCCGAATCAGCTTTTAAATTAAAGTTTTTACGATTTTTTTAAATTCTTGACCGGAAGTTTTGTTGATTTGCCTACACTTTCAGTTTAGTTAAGAGGGTAAGCAATGAGAAGAGCGTAACTAAGAGGGAAAGTTAGTCTGGCAACTCCAAATTACTTTTAATTTGTTTTACTGATTGATCTCTATTAGCATGCCAAATGTAATTTCATTAGCCTTTAAATTGAATTAATTATTAATTTTTTCGTATTTTTTCAAGTGTTGTTCCCCATAGGTGTGTGCGTCAAAGGCTAATTGCTAAGCCCCGAAAAGACTTGCGGTCCGGGTCTAAAAGCCACACCCAAGAGGGAGCTCCCCTCCGTGCTCTGAGCTCCCCCGATGGGGGGTGCTGCAAGGGGGGACACCCCTAGAGGGGTGAAGGTTTGGGTCACTCTCATGTATTTTTTCTTTTTTAAATTAAAATATCGAGAAATTTGCCAAAACTTATGAAATTTGGTATGGTGGTTGATAATTAAAAGTTATAAACACTGGTTTCATTGAAAACGCGAAATTTTATTTTTTTTTTATTAAAATTAATTAAAATTTTAAATTTTAAAATTTTTTATTAAAATATTCAAGCTCGGTTGAAGTTCGGCAACTGCCCTTTGCATTTATTTTGTAGCTCTCATTGCCTTTTATCATTAAGCAAAATTTCAGCTTTGTAGCTTTAAACCTGAATTTTTTACGATTTTTTGAAGTTTTACCGGAAGTGTTGTCTATTTCCCTACGCAAAGTTGCCCTAACGCTAATAACTCGCCAAAACCACGAGGGTAAGGGTATTTATGATATTGGCCATGAAATTGCAATTGTTCTCTATCGATTAGAGTCGTTTTTCTACCCCCAATATCGATTTGATGTATTTCATTATAAAAAAAAGATGTTGTTGATTTCCCTACGGAGGAAGTTTTAGGTGCATTTTTGGTGATTAGAGGGTTGTCCAATACACCCGCACTGTATCGATCCGTTAAAATCATATTCAGTCCGTTCGATTCGTACGGATCGTTAAATGTCCTACGCTCCGTAGAGTACAGTTTACGGATCGTATATTGCATCTCATTAAGGGGACTTAGAAAAAAAATCCCACTTCTGATTTAAACTCTTTGAAGTCATCAAATACCATCTACCTCAGGCACATGCCTATGCTGATGACACCCAGCTTTACCTGTCGTTTAGTCCTGACGCGGCTACTAATCAAACTGATGCGGTCGTTGCCATGGAGCGCTGTATATTGGACATTCGGACGTGGATGCTTGCGGATAAGCTTAAACTTAATGATGATAAAACTGAGTTTATGCTGATTGGTACCAAACAGCAACTTTCTAAAGTAAATATTATTAGCCTTACCGTAGGAAGCATTGACGTTGCTCCTGTCACTGTGGCAAGAAATTTAGGGACATGGTTCGATTCTAATCTGAATCTCCAGGAACAGATCCACAAAATTTGCAAATCTGAGTTTTTCCATTTATATAATATTCGGCGTATCCGAAAGTATCTTTCCCAGGAATCTGCACGCACTTTGGTCCATGCTCTTATTATAGGTCGTATTGACTACTGCAACAGCCTTCTATTTGGTTTACCCTCTGTTCATCCACTTAAATAGACCAATTTCGATATTTTAATATTCAGCCTAAAACAATAGACATCACTGCGAGGCTCCGGGGAATAAATACCACAAACTCTCTAATTTATACCCCGGAGCCTCGTGCTGAGGTCTATTGTTTTAGGCTGAATTTTAAAATATCGAAATTGGTCTATTGCAACGCTTGCAGAATGCAGCTGCTCGGCTTATATCTAATGTTCCTCGGTACAGCCGCATAACACCAGTACTGTGTTCGTTACACTGGCTTCCTATCAAATTTCGTATTGATTTTAAAATACTTCTTCTTACTTTTAAAGCTATCTATGGTCATGCACCTGGTTACTTGACCGATCTGATAGCTATTAAAGATCAGCCGCGCTATCATCTCCGTTCAGCTAGCGGTCTTTTCTTAAAGTATCCCAGTTTAAAACTGAAAAAGACTTTAGGGGATCGTGCTTTTTCATCTGCGGCCCCTAATTTATGGAACAATCTGCCCCTTCATATCCGCCTTGAGGAGAATTTTGAACGTTTTAAATCTTTACTTAAAACGCATCTTTTTAGACTAGCTTTTGATTTGTAATGTTTTATTTAGTTTTTAGCGTTATCTAGTTTTAGCCTTAATTATAATGCTCTTTTCATTTTTTAATTACTTTAATTAGTTGTTACGCGCTTTTGATCATATTTGCATGGAAAGGGCGCGTTATAAAATTAATCTTTAATTATTATTAATTATTATTATTATCTTGAGTGTTTGGGGGAGACGGCTTGACGATCCGTTCGATCCGTACGGATCGTTGAATGTCCTACGCTTCGTAGAGTAGAGTTTACGGATCGTATATTGCATCTCATTACGGGGACTTAAAAAAATCCCCCTTCTGATGATCTTCAGTGTGTGGGGCAGACGGCTTAACGATCCGTTCGATTCGTACGGATTGTATATTGCATCTTATTGGGGAAACTCTCTCGCGATTCATTCACCGCGTTCGGCGATCGAGGAAAAATACGAAAAAATAGCGGACTGTGAACAGTCTTGAAAAATCCCTCTTCTGATGATCATGGACGTCTGATCATGAGTGTGTGGGTCAGACGGGTTATCAACCAGGGGCGTTCCTAGGCATATTTTGTTTGTAAGCCTTGGTGGAGCATATTGAGGGGAGATACAATATGGGGGCGTTAGCCCAGGGCGCAAAAATGCTAGGGGGTTCCGGGGACATGCCCCCCCGGAAAATTCTGAAAATTCAAGTACTCTGAGATGTAATCTGAATGGCAGGATTCCATATTGAACAAGAAATAATGGAATATTTAACAAAATGCAGCCAGTTGTGGTTGTGGTCAACAACAACAACATAAATGACCTGACTAGCAACATATTAGTTGCAAACATATCTGAAGTCTTACTGGAACTCAAAGAAATTCGAAAGCTAGCCGTCTGTTCTTTTTGGCGAATCACGGCTTCTACATCAATGGGTATCTCTCTGTAAGCATGCATCAGGGCGAGTTCTGCGAGTCGCTCTGTTTTCACCTTGGATGAGAAGCGATTCTCTTGTGACAGAAGCCTGTCATTTAGTTCCGAGTTTTGGTCGAGTAATGCTCTTGTTAACACGCTTTTCAACAAGTACTGGTGAGGCGAACAGACGAGTTTTGCGAATCGTTTTAAGACGGAATCCATCAGGGAGTTGAGTAATATTAAGTTGGACAAAAATCGAGTACCGGAATAATTTAAATCATATTACCCTTAATAAAAGGTACAAATGTAAGTAATTATTTGTGATAACACGGACAATAATTTCTTTTCAGAGCCCGAGAAAATGAATTCTTTTGATAAGATATTCGAAGCAGTAACTCAAAAGTTTGCAATAAGGTGTAAATAAATTCGGTGCAACAA
Source organism: Blastomussa wellsi (assembly GCA_947652115.1). Taxonomy (NCBI): domain Eukaryota; kingdom Metazoa; phylum Cnidaria; class Anthozoa; order Scleractinia; family Plerogyridae; genus Blastomussa; species Blastomussa wellsi. Next base: position 11,972,560 of record OX393569.1, read on the forward strand.
TTTCTTATCAAAGAGTAAGAAAATGAATTTCAAAGCTCACAAGCTTTAGGAAAAATCTCACATCTTTTAAGCGAATCAGTGGAATTCAGTGGAACTTCGAAATTTGTTTTTGATGTTTGGTGTTGTTAGAAAAGATTTCTCTTGATGATATATTTGATGTAGTAACACAAAAGCTTGCAATAAGGTGTAAATAATTTTGTTACATAACTTTGTCCAATAAATACTCTACTCTAACGGATTCCGTCTTAATACTTTTTGAAAAATATATATCATACCGTCCGAATCACTTGTAAGCCAGTGCTTATTTGCTTAAAGGCAGGTACGCCCCTGTCGACCCGTTTGATTCGTGCGGTTCGGTAAATGTTCTTCGCTCTGATTCGTCCGAATCGTTACGTACAGTGTAGTAGAGTATATTAAAAGTGGAATAACGAGTCGTTCGATCCGTCCAGATCGGCATGCCTTACCGGTTTGCTGAACGAGTTCCATTCGTTACTAATTGGGCGATAAATTGCCTCGGGTTATTTATTATCACTCGGGTTCCTTTTGCGGAAATTATCGTGCGAGTTTCGCTTCGTTTGACGGAGGCAATCCTTTGCGGCCTTAGACAAGATGATGGCCTGTTTTCGTGGCGATGGTCGTTTTCTTTAGAAGTTAATTTGCAGTGTGAAGCGGTATTTTGAGGTAGGTAAATTTTTATTTGTTTTTATTTTACTTACGGTAACGATTTTTCTAAGCCAGCAGGTCTGAATTTGTATATCATGTTGTTGAAAATCATCGATATTTCGAACCATTTTATCATCCACGGATAATCTATTTGTAAATCTTGAATGAAATAAATGATTGGGAAACCCACATTTGGAAATAAGGACAGGTCATCTTTTCGTAAGATTTTATTCAAGAAGTTTTGTTGTAACATTTTTTCTTGGTTAAGTGTGACTGGTATTTATTATTAAGACAGTGACCGAGATTGCATGTCTAGGATATTTCCTCTTAATTTAGTTTGCCAGACTAGTTATCAATTCTTTTCAAAGGTTAAAACCGAATAATTCATTAAATAGTTTTATTCAGTCGAAATTCAAATATTGATGCTGTTTAATTCTAGTGTATGAAATGTAGATCAACCTGGACCATATTGCTTTACCAAGAAAAACAACAAACATGCAAAAACTCTCTTATAGCTGTTGCTGGAAAAACTGAGGGTGGAAGGAGAATTTACAGGTTTATAGTTATATGGAATTTGCCAAACCGCTAGTCTTGAAAACATTTCAATTTGGGTTCCTGGTTTTCTCAGTGAAATGTGTGTCTTGTTATCAGGATCTTAAATTGCGATTCACTGGTCGCAATGCCACTGAAAATTGAGTGTTGGCGACCTGGATTTCGTAGCTAGTTGTCACCAGGTGACCAAGTTGTATCGTTGTGTCAATCTTTTCACTTTTGATTTCAGGAAGAAACTTACCCCCTGTCTTATCAAAGTTTTTAACCGTTGTAGATTCCTGTTAGTTTATTTTCTTAATTGTCATAATCCTTGCTTTTTTATTGACATTAGCAGATGTTCTGTTTGCAGCGGTTTCATCTAACGGCCAATTGGGTGCCTTGAACAAACACGTTCTTTCCCTTTTGCCAGGGAAATATGCTAAATTAACAAGCAATATGATAACCCTTTGCACTTCATACTGTTCTGTTGTCAAACTAAGTGGGTTACCTATTGAATGAAAGCTTCTTTCATTTGAAATATAAGCTACATGATTTTTTAATCACCTTATAAAAGCGGGTCTTTTAGGTTTGTCTTTTCAAAGTCAATGTTTTCTTGTTTTGTTGTGAGACTGAATTTTATGAACTGCTTTTGGCAACCAGATTTATTTATTTGGTGACTGGAAAAAAATGTTCATTCGCCACTTGGCAGTTGCATAAAAAAGTTAATTTTAGACACTGTTTATTTTCATTGGGATGTTGGAACTTGTGTAACTGCTGGATAACAGGATCTTTTAAAACCCAAGCATGTTGTATCGCAAATTCAAAGTACTTTAATTTGGAAATGCCAGGAGCTGTTGTGTGTTGCTTAAAAAAGAATTATGTTGAAATATATGTGCCACCTAGTATTTCATATTCTTTATTTTCACTCACCCTTCAAATCTCTCACAGTGCTAATATTGTACCTTTCGAAGATAGAGCAGGCTCTAGTGCGTTTGAAAGGAGTCACAAAGGAAAATAATTAAAAGTAATTTTAGATGCGAGGAAACCTACTTGCGTTGTGGTTTCCGAAAACAGGCCGAGTAGTTTGTTTAAGGACGTCCGCACTAATTGTTCGTAGCATCATTACTGCACATGGAATTTGTCGCACCACTTCATCCATTGAGCTAGCGGTTGAGGAAAAACAATGTGCCAGAAGCAGTGTCGTAGCTTTGCTGGTAGTTTACTCTTATAAATGGTCGGTGACCTCTGCTTTTTTTATGATTGATTTTAATTTATATTCTCGGCAGATTGTAAAAAAATGAATCAAAACTCCATGTGGGAAGTTTAACAATTGCGAAAGTTTTTTGCATAGAGGACATCATATTTTGCCATCTTGGATCTGTTAGGCGAGGGGGAATGTGGTCGCCAAATGCAAATTTTTATTAGAGTTTCAAAAAACCAAATCAATGGTAGAAAATTTGTGCACAAATGTCATTAAGTGAATGTTGTTGCATGTAGTGAAGGGGAAGGCAGGTTTTGTTTTTCTCAAAAACCCATGCATGTTAAACCAAATTTTGAGTATTTTATAGCCCTTCAGCCACACCATTGTAAATCCTGGGTTTTCGAAGCCAGGAGAAAAGAAGCAGCAGCAATAGGCCAATTTTGAGTTAGTCAAGACTCTGACCAAAATGACTAAATACTTAGTTTTATAGGGTCAGTCTAAATCTGATAAATTATTTACAAATACCAGCAGAAAAGCACTGAAGCATAAGATTATGGAATGCACTAAGTTGTTAGTAATCTCTGGAGAAAGCTAGCCCTGTATAGACTCGTCTTTAGTCGGTTTATTCAGCGTTCTTGGCTAACTTGAAACTGGACTATTTGTAGCAAAGGCAAAATAAGGCTGTTGAATCTTTTCTAACAGTGCATCATGTAAGCGGCAGCAAATATATCCCTTTACTGGTTTAACTCCTGTGCTGAAAACTTGGGAGACCACTGAACACCAGCACGAATAATAAGAAAATATTAATCCCCATTTGGTTACTTCCAATTTTTTGACAGCTACTTCAAAAATTATGGACAACCCTGGTACTGTCATTAATTAGTGTGGCAGTTTACAAATGCAACTCACTGCAAATTATGATTTTTTCTACTGGAGAACAAATAACATGAGTGTAGTATATTGACATAAATTTATCCTCTATTCCAGAAAGCGTTTGTTATGACAATGCTTTCCATTTAAAAAAGTTTTCTCAAAGTCCGGTTCGAAGTGGAATAATGGCGACATCCAAGCGTATGGCACAAATGGAGATGGTTGTTGACAAATTTCACTTTAGAAACCATGTTGATGGATGGTGCAAAGCAAATTGCAACCCTCACAAAAGTAATAAACTCCAGATAATTGCATTGTCTATTGATTTGTCATTTGATTATAACACACAGGCACAATATTAGGACAACAATTTACAAGATAAATTAAATACAGACTTTATAAAAATCAATCATTAAATTACATTCTACTCAGATAAAGGCAGCCAATCATAGGTTAAATGCAAACACATAAATTTGAAGAATTCAGCAGACGTAATCTGAAGCCAAGAAAGATTGGAATGTATTATCATCTTAGGAATCTTTGTCCGATGGCCCTGTTTTGGAAGACATATGTAATATAAAATGGCAAAAAAAATAATAAAAAGTTTGTCAAGAGAATTAAAAATAATAACAATTTCTTTTCTTCCTGATTTCAGGTCGTCAACACAGAAGTGTGTGAACAGCTATTCTCGTGGCTATTGAAGTTTGCACACATTAGCAAACACATGAATCGATGGCGATTTTTATTTGTCATGTTGTATGTTGTGGACAGCCACAATGAAGATGTAAATAGCAAGGTGATTTTTTAAATGATTCATATTCTACATGTATTTTACTGCATAAAGTTAAGAGAAATGTAAATGTTTAAATGCTACTGCAATGAAAAAATGTTGTTCTTGTTTTTTAAGCAACAAATTCTTTGTTTAACATTAAGGGGTAACATTGAGGGGCTCATACTGCATACCAATCAGCTGCAAAAATTGCAAGAATTACTTAATGAGTCAAAGACATCATTTTGTGTCCAAATCAGCTCTCTCAATGCAACTTCACTGAAGCCAAATCTGGTAAAGGAAACAAGAAATTGTCACTTAAAAAAACAGACTTAGTATGAAAACTGAGGCTAAGAATTGGCATCATGCATCATTGCCAAATATAAAATCAGAATCAAAACTGAACAAGAACAACATTATTCCATAATTTGAAGTAGCACTAATTTGAAGTAGCATTTCTCTTATTATATGGGTAAGCTAGAATATGACAACATTTAAAAGATTGCCTTGCTATTTAATTCTAAATGTTATTTTCAAGATAGTTTATGTGTGTGCTTCCGAAAAAATCACCATACGTCCCCCAAGGATAGTTTTTGGGTTTAAACTCTCCCCTCCTGGAATTTCCAATTAACCACATAATTTAATATTATGGCTTCGACCCTCCCCCCCCCCCTTCCATGGAATATCCAATGACTATCCTTGGGGTGTTTACAGATATTTCCAGGAAACACAATAATATTCATTAAGAGAAATGTGAGTTTCAGAAAAAAATTACATACTTTTGCCCAAGGATGGTTGTTTGGTTTGAACTTCTCCCCCTTCCCCGCCTCCCTTGTTGGAATTTCCAATTTAGCCACATACATTAAACATTTCGGCTATTCACTCACCTGCCCTCACACAGAATATCGAGTGACCATCCTTTGGGTGTGTATGGATATCTCCTGGAACTTCACAATAATAATAGGAAAACGGCAAAAGGTAGCAATTTTGTGAACGGCTTTTCTCGTGGCCCACAAAGTTTGTAAATATCAGCTAACACATAAATCAATGGTGATTTTTATTTGCCATGTTGCATGTTGTGGACTGCCACAATAAACATATAAATCGGGGTTTTCCATAAAATTTTAAAATACCGGATTCATAAATTGAGCAAGCGATCGTTAAAATTATTTTGTATGAACCCTCGACATTCCTATGTTGTGAGGATGTTTCATTTCAAACAACCGGCCACAAATGAAACCCCTGGTAAATAGAAAGGTAATCTTTTAAATATTGTTTTATTGTAACTGTTCTAGCTAACCCCATAAATTTAAAGAAATGCAAAAGTTTTAAGTCGTAATCCCTTGTATTAACAGAAATGTGTGCTTTAGAAAAAAATTACCATACTACCCCAAAGGATGGTTTTTGGTTTGAACTACTCCCCCCCCCCCGGAATTTCCAGTGTAGCCACATTTTTTAAAAATTTTGGCTATTGACCCCCCCCCCCTCCCCACTTCATGGAATATCCAGTGACCGCCTTTGGGGTGTTTATGGATATCACACAGCAATAGCTAGCAATTTATTTTGTACGTCTTCGTTACAATGCAGTATTTTGAATGTTCATTTTTATAATCTTCTGATCTAACACATTTTCATAATCAACAAACAGACAATTATTCATTTTAACGGTTTACTTTAAACACTTTGGCAATTGACCCTCCCCATCCCCCTTCCATGGAATATCCAATAAGATAAGATAACTTTATTCATACACGGTATTTCCATCAGCTTATTTTGAAGTATTTATGGTAATCAACTAACTACCTATCTTCCTAGCTACCAAAAAGGTATAAAATACAAAAGAATAAAATCTGCTTTTCATGGAGGCGTGTTCAAAAAATATACTTAAAAATTACGCTTAAGAATAAAAATTGCTTAAAACTGTGGCGACTTAGTTTTGTCTTAAACTCGCTTAAGGAAGTCGATTTTCTTAACTCTGTGGGTAATGTTATAGAGACGAAAAGGATAGTGCGTTACTATTTCGTAACATTGCGTGACTTCCGGTTGAGTTAATAATATCAAATGTAATATAAGATGATTTTGTAAGATAAATAAATAGGACATTGAATCAAGTTTGCGTACGTGTAAAATCGAACATCGATCCCGGAATATTTATAGGAAATCGCGAGTTATCGTTTATCGGAATTATTGGAAACAACATTTTGGTCCTGCGAGCCGGATACAAGTTAGTTTATCGGAGGCGGAGTGGATATTAATCGAACAAAATCGGACATTCTTGAATTTGGGGGTGGGGCGCACAGCCATTGAAGCCCACGATGGAAGCCATTAAATCGTTGAAGGAATCGAAAAGAACACTGAAATCGGCGATAACAAAGGCACTAAATGACTTGGCGGTACGCTTGGCCGTTAAAGAACCGGATTGCACCCAAATCTCCGCAAGTTTAGAGCACATCGAACAGAAGAAAGAAGAAGCGCTGGCGATCATGCGGGTTCTGGAGATAGAGTATGAAAAGCTTAAGAAAACTGCAGACGCAGAGAAGACGAGCGAGGAAGCAGATGCTTTGGTCGACCGAGTGGATAACGATACCAACACGGCACGTTCCTATTTAGCGGCTCAAGCAAACATATTCTCGTCTAAACAGAAGGAATCCTCGGAAATCGAAGGAGACACAATCGCACAGCAAGGGGCGAGCGATCCAAACAAACAATTGGAACGCATCAGGATACCAATATTTTCGGGAAACAAAATGGAATTTCAACAGTGGTTCGCCGCCTTTTCCACTTGTGTCGACAAAACGTCACTTGCACCACAGTTCAAGATGCTGAGGTTAGAAGGTTGTTTACGTGGAGAAGCCGCCGAGACGATTAAAGGCCTGGGTTATTCGCAAACTGCTTACGACGCCGCATTGTCAAGATTGCAGCGAAAATACGGCGGGGATCGGCGTAAAGTTCAAGCGCAAATCGAAGAATTAAGAAAAATGAGGCCAGTTAACGAAGGTGATCCAAAGTCGATGGATAAATTTGCTGATGCCCTTGAAAGAACCATCGTTGTTTTGAAGGATAACAGTCTTCACGCGGACTTAGGGGGCGGAACCCTATATGGAATCGTGGTCGAAAAACTTCCCGAGGATTTACTTAAAGAGTACTATCATTGGGTCAAGGAACAAGGAAAGAACGAAACAATGGTAACTCTAAACGAATGGGTGGCCGTGGAAGCGGATGTGCAAACTCAAGCGTCGGAGGTGAAACACGGCTTTACTCGGAAATTAGAAGACAACAAGTGGTCGCGGCGAGACGGGAGAAACAACAAATCATACGGCGCGAGTCTCCAAGATGGCAAGAAGATCAGTAACGAAATCGAGAGAAAAGGAAAATCGTGCAGAGCTTGTGGAGAAACGCACCATCTCGAGAAATGTAAAGTGTTTACTGGATGGTCTTTTGAAAAGAAATGGGAGGCAGCGAAACGATTTGGAGTGTGCTTTCGTTGTCTGGATTACGACCATTTAGGACACCAGTGTCCAAAAAGTAAAGCCTGCGATGTCGCTGGATGCAAGAAAACACATCACCCTCTGTTGCACGAATCACAACCCCGAAAAGAAACAAAGATACCCAGCACGGAGGGGGATACACAAACAACGACTCTAAACACCATCGAAAGACACGAAGAGAGGATCATTGCACTTCGTACAGTCCCTGCGATTCTCAAACACGGAAAAAGGCGATTATTAGTGAACTGTTTTCTTGACGAGGGCAGCGACACCACCTACGTAAATGATGACGTGATCGAGACGTTAGGAATTAGTACAGAGAAAGAAGAAATCACCATCAATGTAGCAAACGATCAGAAGGTACGACTTATGGCTGCTACTCTTGAAATTGGCCTAGAAAGCGTTGATGGAAAAGTCGATACAACGATCGTTGTGAAAACCAGTGACAGGATTTGTGGAGGAATGGAACCTACCGACTGGGTAACAATGAAGCAACAGTGGAATCATTTAAAGGACATTCCTTTCCCACATCTCGCAGAGAAAGGAGTTATCGATGTTTTGCTCGGATCGGATTACTACGACCTGATGTTTCCCATGCAGGAAATTCGAGGTCAGGAAGACGAACCAGCCGCTAGACTTTGTCCTTTGGGCTGGACCGCTATCGGAAGAATCGGAAAATCGACACAACCGAGAGGAACAGCATGTGTAAACACTGGCTATTTACATACGTTCCGTACGCGTACACAGCAATTAACCCCAGACATCGTTACTGCATCGGATGAAGATTTGAACGTCACACTCAAGCGTTTCTGGGACCTCGAAACACTCGGCATCGTCCCACAGAGTCAAGAAGAAAACGAGTTGACACCACTGGAGAAGATAGCCAAGAAAAAGGTTGAACAGTCGCTGTCATACAACGGTGATCGGTATGAAGTTTCAGTACCGTGGAAACAAGATCGACCTAACCTGCCACACAATCGACAGATGGCCGAGAGAAGGTTACAGCTTGTTGAAAAGAAACTTCAGAAGGACACGCAACTGGCCAACGCCTACCAGGGTGTAATCGATGAGTACCTGAAGAAAGAATACATCAGAGTTGTACCCACATCGGAACCAAACCCGAAGACAGGCCTTTCCATCGGTTCCTGTGGCGAAATCTTGACATACTAAGTCCACCGCAGGTTTACGAGTTCTCCAGATTCGTTTTCGGAGGCTGTTACTGCCCGTTTTGTGCTCAATTCACTTGGCAACGCCACGCAGAAATCCACAAGACACAGTACCCGTTGGCCGCAGACGCTGTTAGGAACCACTGCTACATGGACGACCTGATGCCTTCGGTGGCAACAATCAAAATCGCAAAAGAAACAAGAAAACAACTGACGGAACTGGGAAACTTGGCTGGGTTTCACCTTAGAAAATGGATGTCCAATCAAGCAGAAGTTTTAAAGGACATACCAGCCGAAGACCGAGCACAAACCATCGACTTAGAAGAAAACAAGCTATCGACAACCAAGACCTTGGGGGGTGCTGTGGACCGCAGACCTAGACACATTCTCCTTTAAATATTCGTTGACCCCAGAAACAGAGCTCACCAAGCGAAAAGTACTAACGAAGACAGCAACCATCTTTGACCCGCTTGGTTTCCTAGCGCCGTACGTTGTTAGAACCAAGATCCTAATTCAGCAGGCCTGGGTAGAAGCGACCGGTTGGGATGTCCCTCTCCCAGGCCATCATCAGAAGCAATGGAAGTCCTGGTTCGAAGAATCCATCGGTCTACAAGGAATCCGCATTCCAAGATGTTTAAAGGATCGACATTCTACAGCAGTCAAAGCTTCTCTTCACACGTTCTCGGATGCTTCCGAAGCAGCATATGCCGCAGCTGTTTACATTCGACACGAGTACGAAGACAAATCTATCACGACACGTTTAGTTGGTTCGAAGACCCGGCTTTCTCCATTAAAGGCAATGAGCATCCCACGACTCGAGCTCATGGGGGCAGTAATTGGATTACGGTTGACGAAACAGATTAGTGTTGCTCTGGAGATCCCTTTGTCACAAGCAACGTTCTGGGTGGATAGCATGAACGTTGTTTATTGGATACATGGACAGAGTCGTAACTACAAACCATTCGTTTCCCATCGCGTAGGGGAAATCCACGAACAGTCGGACCCCAACCAATGGCGTTATGTTCCCACAAAACAGAATCCAGCGGACTTCGGAACCAGGGGACTAACAGTTTCAGAATTAGCAGACAGCGAGATGTGGCTAAACCAAAAGCAGCGAATCCAGAAGAGGAAGCCTTGACAGAAGTGAGAGCTGAACGAAGACCAGATCTAAAGAACCAGCTTTTCAGACAAGAGGAAGAGAACGACACCCAAAATTCAGAACAGGAACATTCTCAACCTTCGTTATTCTCGAAAAGGAAACTTGGCGTTTAAACCCAGCAAGATTCTCCAAATGGTACCGAGCTTCTTCTCAGGGACAGTTAGAAATCGGATACTCGCTGGTTCGGGTGAGGAGTTGGGTCATGCGATTTATCAAGAACTGTAGAGTCCCTGAAGAGCAACGCATCAAGGGAGAATTACAAAATAACAAAAAAAAAAAACTTGACATCATCAAGGAAGCACAGAAAGAGGTTTTCAACGAAGAAATTATTGCACTAACGGCAAGAAAGGAATTGAGCAAAAGAAGTCATCTGCTCCCCCTTACACCGACGTTGGCTGGAGGCCTATTACGATCAAATACAAGACTCCGGCGATCAGATGACCTGGCGGCTGACACCAAGTTCCCGATTATTCTGCCAAAGAAACATCACGTGACACAGCTGATTGTGAAGTATCATCACGAGATGGAAAGCCACGAGATGGGTGTCAACTATACACTCAATCACCTGCGAGCAAGATACCATGTGATTCACAGTCGACAAGAAGTAAAGGCATGCATTCATAACTGCTTTGAATGTAAGAGGCGTTTTCGACTCCACCCGGCTAAGCAACAAATGGCTCCGTTGCCGCCGTTTCGCTTACAGATGACTAACAGACCGTTTACCAATTGTGCAACAGATTATGGTGGCCCTTACTTGACCATGCAAGGACGTGGACGAGCTCGAACCAAACGATACCTGTGCCTTTTCGTTTGTTTACAAACCCGCTGCTGCCACCTGGAAATGGCCAGATCCCTAGACACAGGAAGTTTCATGAACGCGATCACCAGGATGACTGCTAGAAGAGGATGGCCCAAGATAATGGTTAGCGACAACGGATCAAACTTCGTCGCTGCAGACAGAGAAATTCGAGAATTAGTCTCAGAATTAGATCAAGAACAAATTCGACGCACAACAGCAAACAAAGGCGTGGAGTGGTACTGGAACCCACCAGCAGCACCGCACTTCGGTGGTGTATTCGAAGCCTTGATTAAAGCGGCAAAGCGAGCTATTTCAGCCATTTTACAAGACGCAGACGTCACAGATGAAGAGCTGCAAACCTGTTTTACAGGAGTCGAGAGTTTGCTTAACTCGAGACCACTAACGACCATCAGTGATGACCCAAACGACGAACCAGTACTGACGCCAAACCACTTTATCATAGGTCAGATGGGCGGAGACATAGTTCCAGAAAGTGTTGACACGACCGAGTTCAATCCTCGTCAACGATGGAGGCGAATTCAAGAGCTCATTCGTCGCGTATGGCAACGTTGGTTGAAAGAATATCTGCCATACATTGGTTCTCGACACAAGTGGTTCTCTAAGGAAAAGAACCTGAAAGAAGACGACGTAGTGATTGTGATCGACCCCGATGCAAGACGACGAGACTGGAAAGTAGGCAGAATTCTTCGCACCTACCCTGGAGCGGACGGTCTCGTGCGGGTAGTAGATGTTAAAGTTGGAGATAAGATTCTGAAGAGACCTATTACCAAACTTTCACCGCTAGAAATGCAAGAGTGACACTGATAGAGACAATGACAATCTAGTTTATATTTCGGTTTGAATTTTGATTCAGTATTTCGTGTTCTATTGGTATATTTTTCGTTTCGTTATAGTAAGAATTTCAACATTAAGGCAATGATTGTAATTCTGGAAGGGAAAATGTTATAGAGACGAAAAGGATAGTGCGTTACTATTTCGTAACATTGCGTGACTTCCGGTTGAGTTAATAATATCAAATGTAATATAAGATGATTTTGTAAGATAAATAAATAGGACATTGAATCAAGTTTGCGTACGTGTAAAATCGAACATCGATCCCGGAATATTTATAGGAAATCGCGAGTTATCGAATATCGGAATTATTGGAAACAACAGGTAAGTTGTTCCACAACTGAGCTCCACTGTATGAAAAACTTCTCAGGTAATCAGTGCGAGGTTGTGTAAGAACTAGTTTGTTTTCGGTACTCCTCAAACGATAAGCACTCGCGTTGTCGCGATAAACGAATTTTGATAGTAAATATTCTGGTGTTATCCCATGCAAAGTCTTATACATCATGATAGATTGCTTTTCTAATCTTTGATGATGTTTACGCCACCCTGCCCGGAACACCTCATCTAAATCACTATCGTAGCTCGCAGACATCAAAATGCGGGCTGCGTGATTTTGAAGCCTTTGAAGCTTTTCAGAAAGGCCGTTGCCACAGTTTCCCCATACAACACTACAATAATCAAAGTGAGGTTGAACAAGGCTATTATAAACCCTGATCAAAATGTTAAATGGGATATAATTTCGTATTCAATGTTTCAAAATTTGCCTTCCACGTTTATGGCAGAACATCGCGCTGCTCATATTCCAAACTCTCCTCTCCTTTGGATGCAATATGGCGGCCAAGTCGGCAAGCCTCTGACACAAACTGATTGCCGGCGCAAGCAGCACGTGACAATATTTTTTGGATTTCACAAAGATTTTTGGATTGTAAACTATTTTCGTATTCGTGAAAATTTATTTGTGGATCCAATAATTGTATAAAGATTTGTAATAGTTTTTTAGATGTGACAAACTTTCCAACAAGGATTTGCAAAAAGTATTACGATTTGAAATATTTTTTTGGATCTCAAAATTATTTTTGGATTGTCTCTTCTCGGCTTCCGTAGATTATCGATATAGAGCGTTTTCACGTGACGTCATAAAATTTTAAAATCCACAACCAAAGAGCCACCAGACATTTTATACTGACGAGGCATAAGAGGTACTAAATTTTATCTGTTTACAACTTTTCAGCTCAACAGCGTCATTCGTTTGGAAACTAGCGCAATTTGAATTTCAGTGTTATGGCGGTGTGGGACGGTAACCGGTTGTTTCGCCTACAAGACGATTCGCCTACATCGAGGTCGATTCGCCTACACTATCTGAGTCGATTCGCCTACACCACAGTCGATTCGTCTACACCGAATACTTGTTGAGAAAACACGCTATTAAACTTGAAACTTTACTCAATGATGCATGTGTGTGTGACTTTTTAGTAGTAAAGTAGCCTAAGTTCCAGTTTTGCAACGCAATTTGACTCGGGACTCGTCAATTTTAAGGACTATTCTATTTCCCTCTTTCGCGACAAGGCTATTCCATGACCAATTGTAAAAGGGTCTATATAAAATGGACTATTTTAAAACAAGTTCATTAGATGCCCGCGTAAGGTACGTGTTATTTTTTGCTGCTTTGTTGTCCACATTTCTATTGTTTATAATATAATTTGGTTTTATCAACTGGACTGATAATGTGAATTGGCCAGCGTAAAGAGATTCAAGAGCTGACGTTTCGAGCGTTAGCCCTTCGTCGGAGCGAATCAAGGAATTGTGGGTCGTGTGTTTTTTATATACAGTAAGATGGCAAGGTAAGTGCGATTTTTTTTCAGGAGTGACATTATTTTATCCAAAAAGGTAAACGACGCTAGAACTAACCAATCAAATGACCAGTATTTCGATCCTTCCCGAGTGAGGGTTTACCTATAAAAGGCAACCTCCCAAAAAATTTTCATTCGTTCATTTGAACTGGAAAGGGAAATCGCTGAAGAAAAATGCCGACTCTGTGTATTGTCCAGACTCAACTTTGAGAGTACGAGGAATGAAGGTAACTATAAATATCATTATCTCTGTCCTGTTCTATACTTCGGAATCATGTTAAGGTGGCTCATCTCAGTTTTTCAGAACCACACCAACCCAGCTTTAAAAGGTTAATACTTCACTGTCTTAAGTCGTCCGGGCAAGATGTTTCCCACGATATTGAGACCTAAACGTTCAAAACGAATCAGCGTCCCTTCTAGTATAATACATGTAGGTCTTCAACACCGCAAAGTTTGAAAAAATACCTCATATACCTCAGTCCGTGTTTTATACCCAGTCCGCAGTCCTAGTGAGTATTTTATACAACACTCCGTGTTTTATACCTAGTCCGCAGTCCTGGTCCATATTTTATACCTCAGTCCATGTTTTATACCCAATCCGCAGTCCTGGTCCATATTTTATACCTCAGTCCATGTTTTATACCCAGTCCGTAGTCCACAGTCCGTTTCTTTATACTGACCGGTACACTGTGAAACAGTTGTTGCGTGATTTTCCTTTCTCGCTCAAAACGAGTCTTTATCCACCAAAAGAATCCTGTGGGACTTACTGTTACGATCATGTATGTCGAAAAACACATACTTATCTCGCGAGATTTAGCCATTTTAGAACTTTAATTATTAGGAAAAGTGTTTATATGAACATTTGTTTGTTCAAAATAGGTAACCAGTCGCCTAGATAACCAAAGTAAACGCCAGATGTTTACACTATTTCCGGCCGCCATGTTGGTGTTCCACTGAGGTACACCAATATGTCGGCTCCATACTGGGCTCTGTAAATTTGTGCGAAACATTTCGACGAATATCTGAAGTTTGGAATAACGTACACGCCTGAAACTTGGAGAAGTGTTTTCTTTATTTATATTCTATAATGTCGTAGTTTCTTGACTCTGTCCACTGACTGGTTTTCGATTTATTTATTTTTGGTCACGTGAGTGAAAACCCTCTATTCCTCATTTAGAACGAGGAATACAGATGTATACAGTATTCCCTTCCAAGCAAGAATTACGAGCCGCACGACTACACTCTGTTGATTTAATGAGATGCAAGAATTGCGAATCGAACGAATTGAACGATACGTTAACACACACACATGGCCTCTCATTTAATGAGATGCACTTCGGACCGAATGAAAGCTATTCGCTCCGTGCGAAACGTACGGACCGTTGATTGCCCTTTTCGTTCCGTAAGAAGGGATGACGATCAGTTTAAAATTTACGGATCGTTGAGATGTATTATAGAATATACGAACCGTCAACCCTACCACGGAGCGTAGAACATTTAAACGATTCGTACGAATCGAACGAACTGCATATGACTTAAACGGATCGATACAGTGCGGGTGTATTAGACATGACTGAGGGCACCGCGCGAAAATTAGCGCTTTAATTTCAGCCGATTCGGACAATGTTCCAAAAAATCAGTTTTTGGCCTTCCGAAAAATTTCATTTTTTGCTAAAAAATTGCGGCTGCCGCGAAACGGCAAAATTACCATCTTCTCCTGATAAGGCCACTGCGCGCACCTTTGCGCTTCAATTTCAGCCAATTTGGCCAACATTACAAACAATAGCTTTTTGGCCTTCCGAAAAATTTCATTTTGTGCTAAAAAATTTCGGATGCAACGAAACGTTGAAATTACGATGTCCTCGTGATAAGAACACTGCGCGCACATTTGCGCTTTAATTTTCAGCCGATTCGGCCAAGGTTCAAAAACATCACTGTTTGGCCTTCCGAAAAATTTCATTTTTTGCTAAAAAATTGCGGGTGCCGCGAAGCGGGAAAATTGCGATGTTCTCGTGATAAGAGCACTGCGCTCACATTTGAGGTTTAATTTCAGCCGATTCGGTCAAAGTTCCAAAAAATAACTTTTTGGCCTAAAAAATTGCGGGTGTTTCGAAACGTTGAAATTACGATGTTCTCGTGATAAGGGCACTGCGCGCACATTTGCGCTTTAATATCAGGCGATTCGGTCAAAGTTTCAAAAAATCACTTTTTGGCCTTCTGAACAATTTCAATTTTTTGCTTAAAAATTGCGGGTGCCGCGAATCGTTGCAATTACGATGTTCTCGTGATAAGGGCACTGCGCGCACATTTGCGCTTCAATTTCAGCCGATTCCGTTAAAGTTCCAAAAAATAACTTTTCGGCATTCCGAAAAATTTCATTTTTGCTAAAAAATGGCGGGTGCCGCGAAACGTTGAAATTACAATGTTCTCGTGATAAGGGCACTGCTCGCACAGTTGCACTTTTAATTTCAGCCGATTCGGTCAAAGTTCCAAAAATCACCTTGTGGCCTTCCGAAAAATGACGGGTGCCGCGAAACGTTGAAATTACAATGTTCTCGTGATAAGGGCACTGCTCGCACAGTTGCGCTTTAATTTCAGTCGATTCGGTCAAAGTTCCAAAAATCACTTTATGGCCTTCCGAAAAATTTCATTTTTTGCTAAAAAATTGCGGGTGCCGCGAAACGTTGAAATTACGATGTTCTCGTGATAAGGGTACTGTGTGCATATTTGTGGTTTAATTTCAGCCGATTCGGTCAAAGTTCCAAAAAAAAACTTTTTGTCCTAAAAAATTGCGGGTGCCGCGAAACGTTGAATATTACGATGTTCTCGTTATGAGGGCACTGCGCGCACATTTGCGCTTTAATTTAAGCCGATTCGGTCAATGTTCCAAAAAATCATTTTTTGGCCTTCTGAAAAATTTCAATTTTTTGCTAAAAAATTGCGGCTGCCGCGGAACGTTGAACTTACGATGTTTTCGTGACAAGGGTACTGTGTGCACATTTGAGGTTTAATTTCAGCCGATTCGGTCAAAGTTCCAAAAAATAACTTTTTGGCCTAAAAAATTGCGGGTGTTTCGAAACGTTGAAATTACGATGTTCTCTTGATAAGGGTACTGCGCGCACATTTGCGCTTTAATTTCAGCCGATTCGGTCAAAGTTCCAAAAAGTCACTTTTTGGCCTTCCGAAAAATTTCATTTTTTGCTAAAAAATTGCGGGTGCCGCGAAACGTTGAAATTACGATGTTTTCGTCATAACAACACTGCGCGCACATTTGCGCTTTAATTTCAGCCGATTCGGACGAAGTTCCAAAAAATCACTTTTTGGCCTTCCGAAAAATTTCATTTTTTGCTAAAAAATTGCGGGTGCCGCGAAACGTTGAAATTACGATGTTTTCGTCATAACAACACTGCGCGCACATTTGCGCTTTAATTTCAGCCGATTCGGACGAAGTTCCAAAAAATCACTTTTTGGCCTTCCGAAAAATTTCATTTTTTGCTAAAAAATTGCGGGTGCCGCGAAACGTTGAAATTACGATGTTCTCGTGATCAGGGCACTGCGCGCACATTTGCGCTTTAATTTCAGCCGATTCGGTCGAAGGTCCAAAAAATCACTTTTTGGCCTTCCGAAAAATTTCATTTATATCGCGGCGTGTGCCCATTGCCTAAGCTAGATCAATTAGAGTAGGACGTGAGCTCTCGTATATCTAACCCGGCCGAAATAACGAATCAAGAGAAACAAGAAACAAACAATTATGTTGGATGAATCTGGCCACTAATGTGGCAGGTTTAATTAATTCAAAGCCGCGAAAACAAGACAACGACCAATGTAAACATTTCAGCTCAATTTACAAACGTGGGGCGACAAAACAACGCCACATAATGCATATGAAGGAAACAAAAATCCTATAGTCATTTAATTGAGTAATAATCTAATTATAAAATAAGCGGTAACTGGTGATAACCCGGTGGCTGGCGAAAGGGGAGGTGGCGGGAAAAGGCTTTTCTGTAGTTCCGTCTAAATCTGAGATGGCAAGGGACAGAAGGACTTACACAAGCAGCGAACAGTGCTTATATACCCTGACATAAACGCCCTAAAACCTTATTGGCTAGAACTTGCGAAATATTGAAACCATGCACCGCACGGGTTATCACTTAGGGCACGACATAAATCACATGTCGCGACATAAATCACATTATGCCGGATGGCATAATGTTTGCTTTTATATCGCGGCGTGTGCCCATTGCCTAAGCTAGATCAATTAGAGTAGGACGTGAGCTCTCGTATATCTAACCCGGCCGAAATAACGAATCAAGAGAAACAAGAAACAAACAATTATGTTGGATGAATCTGGCCACTAATGTGGCAGGTTTAATTAATTCAAAGCCACGAAAACAAGACAACGACCAATGTAAACATTTCAGCTCAATTTACAAACGTGGGGCGACAAAACAACGCCACAAGCCACACACTGTGGCTGAGCCCCACAGAACAAAATCAGAGCGCACGTCTTGAACCTTGAAAAAACTCGAGAAAAATGAAAGGACGATCGTGAAGGTCGCAGCCCATGTCTGAACGGCCACACGTATCGCCAAACTGTCACTGAGTTGAAAAATGCACTGACACAATCGCATATCACAACTGAAGTATTCAATTCAAAGCCTGTTAAAAGTTTTAAAATGTGACACAGTGACCCCAGCAGGCAGCCCTTGTCTGAACCATGCTTGGTCCCAGTGATACCCGAAAATTTAAACTGAAGTATTCAATTCAAAGCGTTTTAACTGTTAAAGTTAACGTGACACAGTGACCCCAGCAGGCAGCCCTTGTCTGAACCATGCTGGGCCCAGTGGCACAACTATTGTACTTAATTAGCGTGACATACCGTTGACCTTAAATAAACTTTGAACGCCTCCGATTTCCAGCGACCAAGAGCACGTATCTGCGCATCAGAATAACCTTTGTCGGCAGCGTGGCAAGCACCACCAATCCGAAAACTATGGCTTTTGTATCGGCTCGTATCCAGGCCGCAAAAAGCTAAACACCTTTGAAGTTCGCGATTGAATTGGTGAACAGAAATGGGGGAATAATCCGCGTGACAGAAAAGCGGTCCAGGGCGGTCCCCCCGAGTTGAACAATACTGAAAAAGGGCTGCAACTGGACAGAAGGGCTGCGAAACCTCCCTAGCTAATATAATGTCAAATGGCCTATTGCTGGGGTTATGTTTATAGTTTGAGATGCTAATTTTAGCCTCGCGAGTGGACAAAAAGGTTAAGTTATTTAACTGAACTACTGAAGACGCAACGCGCGTGCTCTTGGTGGCGAGTTCGCCTATTCTGAAAAGACCATAAAATGCTACAAGAAACATCGTTGCATAAAGTGAACGCTGAAAAGCCGAGGAGTTGGTAAAGCTGAGAGAACGGATAAGTTCGTGTAACACAGGTCGCGTCACGGGGAGACGCACGTCTACAGATCGCTGACGGCTGAGAGCTGATAACAACTTTTGAATCAAAAACGATTTTGTTGGATCCGGAAAACCCCTAAGTTTGTGTACATACGAAATTGCCGCTAGATAGGAAGCAACTGTAGAAAAAGCAAGTTTTCTAAAAGAAAGATATGAAATAAAAAGCGGAATACAATGTGGAGAAAGCGGCAAAGAAGGGTTTGCCGAACCATAGAACTGAGCATAGAATTCGCCGAAAACTGACCATGCTCTCCGATAAAGTTGACGTGAGCCATCTGTCAGCGCTGTACTTAGCAAGCCGTTCAAAGTAGAAACCAACTCCTCGGCAGTAGGTTCTCTGGTAGTGGAGTGGGAAATTGGTCTGCATCTTGTGTTATTTGCTGGAACTGCGTGACCTGAGAACGTGAAAGATAGTCGGCGCGAGAATTGGTAAGCCCAGGGATATGGCGGGCTTGAAAGAGGATGTTGTGTCGTAGACAACTTAGGACCAAATCCCTGAGGAGAACCATTATCGCGCTATCCTTTGAGGTTTGTTTGTTTATAATATCGACAACGGCGGCATTGTCACTGAAAAATATTACACATTTATCTGCCATGCACGCCCCCCAGATGTGGACAGCGAGCACGATAGGAAATAGCTCTAAAATGGCGATGTTAAAACCGTGCCAAGTTGTTGGCCATAAGCCGTGAAACCAGTGGGCGCCGAATACAGCCCCAAACCCTATAGAACCAGCAGCATCGGTAAAAAGTTGAAGAGTTTGAGAGGTTTCCCAAATATCATTGAGAAAAAACGATCTGCCGTTAAATTCTGTGAGAAATTGAAGCCACATAGTGAGATCTTGTTGTGCACCTCTTGAAATGCGAATGTGATAATGAGGTTTGGTGATTCCTTTGGTGAGATCAATTAAGCGACGAAGGAAGGCACGGCCAGGCACAACAACAAGGGAAAGAAAATCTGTCAACAAATTACGGCACTTTTGAAGCTTTTCCTCTGGAAGACGCGCCTCCATTCGCACGGAATCTAACGTAATGCCCGCAAATTGCAGAGCTGTATCCGGTCCCACCCAAATGATTACAAAGCAAAACAAAATTGTCTAAGTCGCGCTTGCACTGATCCTTGGTTGGAGCAATAAAAAGAAAATCGTCGAGTATATGCAAAACAGAACGCGCTTTAAGAAGATGGATTGAAATCCATTCCAGAGACGTAGAAAAAGCTTCAAAAATGGCACAGCTGGAGCGGAGACCCATCGCTAAACATCTATCAAAATAGTACATATGGTCCCATTTCATACCCAGTAAGGAATAGTCAGCAGGGTGAATGGGAATAATACGGAAAGCAGATTTTATGTCGGTTTTTGCCATGAAACAACCCCGCCCAATGCGCTTAATAGATTTGGAGGCATCCCCAATAGATGCATATCGTACCGTAGCGCAACAGTCAGGAATGAAATCGTTGACTGAAGAGCCTTCTGGAAAAGATAAATGATGAATTAAGCGATACTCATGTGGATCCTTTTTAGGAACTAGACCGAGAGGAGACGTTCGAAATTTCCTAAACGGCGGAGTTGTAAAAGGCCCTACCAGTCTCCCTGCATCGCATTCCTTACGAATTTTAGTTGTAGTTATATCTGGATGGCTTAAGGCACTCTTTAAGTTTGAACATTCAGACACAGCACGCTCACCAACAAAATTAATCCGAAAACCAAAACGAAAACCGTCAATTAAATACTGACGAAGAACCGAGTCATAACCATTTGGAAGAAAATTGTCAAGCCGGTCTACCTTTACCGGGGTTACCGGTGGGCTGCGAAGTGCCTGCAACTTGAGTTGGGCTTCCCTTTCCTTTATTTGCAAGCCCTCCAAAACGGTTTTGAACGGAACAATGGCTTCCTGCGTGCTTGGCGCCGCATTTATAGCACACATGTTCGAATTGGCACCCAGAGCAGTGTTTTCCCGCCTGAAATGCCCAGCAAGTACCCTTGGGGAAAAAGGAACGAAAGTGTTGACGGGGTTGTGTATGGGGTTGGTTGGTGAACGGCTGTTGCCTGCGAAAAGTAGTGGACGCTCGTAGCCACAATTCCCAATGTATTTGATCCCAAGGGAACTTTTGAGGATCGGACTGCCCAATAAACCGAAATTGCTCGTCATACCAAAGCCAGTCACCCGGTTTCAACGCCAAGTCCCGTACCACCTCACAGTATTTCATCAGTTGAGGCGTTTCATTTTTGAACCGCTCCGTATAAACCGAGACAAATAAAATTAAAGGCGGAAACCCACTGCTGAATATTGTGGATACGTTTGGTTGGATGACAAGGCTCGAGGGTGACTTGGTGATGGTTTGACGACCCAGAAGGAGTCATTGACAAAGAATATTTTCCCTCGTTCTGAGGTGAAGAAAATAAAAGAGAACCAAAATCTACATATTCGTTCGCCCAGATCTTCGCTTTCAGTTTCGCACTAACTCTGGAAGCTAGGCTAACCGCTAAACTAGTAAAAACCTGTGTAGGTTTAGGATCAGAGTTCTCAATGATAGGCTGAAGGCCTTCTGTACCTGCATTGCTCGTCGCGATAGCACTGGTTTCTCTTTGCACGGCTTGCTCCACAGCAACGTCTTGTTCAGTTGACCTTCCGCTCGGCAATGTCGCTTGCGTGTCACGGTTTTGGGACAGGGCGGATTGCACAGCCTGAGCGAGAATGGTTGAGATCGTGGATGATAGAACATCGACGTTGATGGAAACCATACCATGATTGTCTGCGGTTGTAGGCTGAGTCGGAGGGGAAGCGACTTCTGATTCAGGTCGTGCAGACACTCGTGGCCGTTTTGCCCTTGTTACTCGGGTGGATGAAGATTTCGCAGCAGCACGCTTTCTAGGAGGCATAACTTACAAAGGAAATTAGAAATGATAAGACCAGATATCGAACAGGAAACACCTTGAACTTTTCCCATGTTATGTTAGACAAAATTGACAGACGTATCTCCTAATATTGATAGATGGATCTTGTAATTAGTCTGGGAAAAGACAATTGGTGGTTTTCACTTGTCATGCAATCAAAAACTAAATTCGAAAAAATTAAGCTACAGAAGCTAAGAACTTTATATAGTGTAGATGATAAATAAATAAACAATTTCTCCAAGTCTCAGGTCTGTGCGGTGCGCCGCTCGCGAGTTATTTGCCGAAACGTTCCACGCAAATTTACAAAGCTTAGTATGGAGACGCCATATTTGTGTCCTTCCGAGGGGCACAAATATGGCCGCCGTGATGCACGCGAAACCATCTGGAATTCAGTTTTGCTATGATAGGGACTACTGTTGGCTCTTGGGCTATTGTACTTCCACATAAACACCACTTATTATTATCTGAAATGTTATAACTGCTCAAAATCGAAAGGATGGGCTTTTTCTGAACAAAACAGCTTTGTCGCGGCACTCAGCTTGATGTCACATACGCGAACAACTCAAATATTCAAGATGCTCTGTTTTTAAAACGAAGGACACTGTCGAGCTGAAAATTTGCGAAAAGATATATTTTTAGTCCACCTTACACCTAGCAGCAACGAAAACTTAGTAGGCCTAGTGAAATTTGATTTCAGAATTTTATGACGTCACATGAAAACCAAGAATAGCAACGCTGATAATTATAAAATTCCTCGCCACCAGGTGGCCCAAAGATCACAGTCTGAGTGGGGCAGTATGATATAAAGAAAACGCGATGCAAAAAATTAGGAGCAGGAACAAAATAGTGCCAAGTTCCAAATATATAAAATAAAATAGTGCATGTCACACAGCCGAGTGCATTGGACACACCCCCCAACAGGGCGGTCAGATTGGGTTGTACACTCATGCGGCAAAGTGAAAGCACGAAAAAGAACAAGACCAAAGCCGTCAGAATCACGATAATATCGTGAACAACAAGGTCCAAAGGACCGAATGAGCCTTGAATGAAAAAGTGGGGAGTGCCCATCAATTTCAATGGCTCCAAAACAGTAACAACTGTAATCGGCTTGGTGAACAAATATATGGGAACTGGCAAAAATGTGCATAAAAAACAAACCGAACAAGTAGATTATGAAGGCGTAATTGCCTTAAGCATTTCAATACCGCCCCCCTCAGACTGCGAAAGAATTTGTATTGACCTAAGGAATTCAAATGGACACCATCGCGAGCAAAAAAGCGAGTTTTGCAATTCCAAAACCCACGATGGCGCCAGTATATGACATAAGGAAGCGGCTCTAATACAACTTTTAAATACTGCGTGAGAAGTTTGACCTGCTTATTAAACGAGGGCGAGTCTCGACGGAAAATGGTCTGACATACATTCGAAAAGTAAACGAGCCAGGTCCTCAATAGCGGACCCAGTTTTATCGGCAGACGTAGAGGTTAAATCGTTGCTTCCAAGCTGTAGTATGACAATTTCAGAGGCAAACGACCTAACAACATCCAGATCGTACTTAACGACCTTAGACACCGTCCTGCCTCCTATCCCCTGCCATCGTATATGTCGCGAAACGTTGAAATTACGATGTTCTCGTGATAAGGGCACTGCGCGCACATTTGCGCTTTGATTTCAGCCGATTCGGTCGAAGGTCCAAAAAATAACTTTTTCGCCTTCCGAAAAATTTCATTTTTTGCCAAAAAATTGCGGGTGCCGGGAAACGTTCAAATTACGATGTTCTTGTGATAAGGACACTGCGCGCACATTTGCGCTTTAATTTCAGCCGATTCGATCAAAGTTCCAAAAAATAACTTTTTGGCCGTCCGAAAAATTTCATTTTTTGCTAAAAAATTGCGGGTGCCGCGAAACTGTACGATTACGATGTTCTCGTCATGAGGGCACTTCGCGCACCTTAGCGCTTCAATTTCAGCCAATTTTGCTAACCTTCCAAAAAATAACTTTTTGGCCTTCCGAAAAATTTAATTTTCTCCAAAAAATTTGGGGTGCCGCGAAACGGCAAAATTACGATGTTCTCGTTATAAGGGCACTGCGCGCACCTTAGCGCTCCAATTTCAGCCGATTCGGTCGAAGGTCCAAAAAATAACTTTTTGGCCTTCCGAAAAATTTAATTTTCTCCAAAAAATTTGGGGTGTCGCGAAACGGCAAAATTACGATGTTCTTGTGATAAGGGCACTGTGCGTACATTTGCGCTTCAATTTCAGCTGATTCGGTCAACGTTCCTAAAAATAACTTTTTGGCCTTCCGAAAAATTTTATTTTTTGCTAAAAAATTGCGGGTGATTCGAAACGTTGAAATTAAGATGTTTAACTTGATAAGGGTACTGCGCGCACATTTGCGCTTTAATTTCAGCCGATTCGGTCTAAGTTCCAAAAAATAACTTTTTGGCCTTCTGAAAAATTTCATTTTTTGCTAAAAAATTGCGGGTGCCGCGAAACGTTGAAATTACGATGTTCTCGTCATAACAACACTGCGCGCACATTTGCGCTTTAATTTCAGCCGATTCGGACGAGGTTCCAAAAAATAACTTTTTGGCCTTCCGAAAAATTTCATTTTTTGCTAAAAAATTGTGGGTGCCGCGAAACGTTGAAATTACGATGTTCTCGTGATAAGGGCACTGCTCGCACATTTGCGCTTTAATTTCAGCCGATTTGGTCTAAGTTCCAAAAAATACCTGGTTGGCCTTCCGAAAAATTTCATTTTTTGCTAAAAAACTGCGGGTGCCGCGAAAGGTTGAAATTACGATGTTCTCGTTATAAGGGCACTGCGCGCACATTTGCGCTTTAATTTCAGCCGATTCGGTCAATGTTCCAAAAAATCATTTCTTGGCTTTCTGAAAAATTTCAAATTTTTGCTAAAAAATTGCGGCTGCCGCGGAACGTTGAACTTACGATGTTTTCGTGAGAAGGGTACTGTGTGCACATTTGAGGTTTAATTTCAGCCGATTCGGTCAAAGTTCCAAAAAATAACTTTTTGGCCTAAAAAATTGCGGGTGTTTCGAAACGTTGAAATTACGATGTTCTCGTGATAAGGGTACTGCGCGAACATTTACGCTTTAATTTCAGTCGATTCGGTCAAAGTTCCAAAAAATAACGTTTTGGCCTTCCGAAAAATTTCATTTTTTGCTAAAAAATTGCGGGTGCCGCGAAACGTTTAAATTACGATGTTCTTGTGATAAGGGCACTGTGCGCACATTTGCGCTTTAATTTCAGCCGATTTGGTCAAAGTTCCAAAAAATAACTTTTTGGCCTTCCGAAAAATTTCATTTTTTGCTAAAAAATTCCGGGTGCAGCGAAACGTTGAAATTACTATGTTCTCGTGATAAGGGAACTGCTCGCACATTTGCGCTTTAATTTCAGCAGATTTGGTCTAAGTTCCAAAAAATCACTTTTCGGCCTTCCGAAAAATTTCATTTTTTGTTAAAAAATTGCGACTGCCGCGAAACTGTAAAATAATGATGTTCTCGTCATGAGGGCACTTCGCGTACCTTAGCGCTTCAATTTCAGCCAATTTGGCTAACCTTCCAAAAAATAACTTTTTGGCCTTCCGAAAAATTTAATTTTTTCAAAAAAATTTCGGGTGTCGCGAAACGGCAAAATTACGATGTTCTCGTTATAAGGGCACTGCGCGCACCTTAGCGCTTCAATTTCAGCCAATTTGGCAAATCTTAAGAAATAATAAGTGTATTCAGTGTATTCAGTGTACTCAGTGTATTTCGTGAAGTCAGTGTATTCAGTGTATTCGGTGTAGTCAGTGTATTCGGTGTAGTCAGTGCAGTCAGTGTATTCCGTGAATTCAGTGTCGTCACTGTATTCAGTGTAGTCAGTGTATTCCGTGAAGTCAGTGTATTCAGTGTAGTCAGTGTATTCCGTGAAGTCAGTTTTCTCAGTGTATTCAGTGTAGTCAGTGTATTCAGTGTATTCCGTGAAGTCAGTGTCGTCAGTGTAGTCAGTGCAGTCACTGTAGTCAGTGTAGTCAGTGTATTCAGTGTATTCTGTGTATTAGGTGTAGTCAGTGTCGTCAGTGTCGTCAGTGTATTCCGTGAAGTCAGTGTCGTCACTTTATTCAGTGTAGTCAGTGTATTCCGTGAAGTCAGTGTATTCAGTGTAGTCAGTGTATTCCGTGAAGTCAGTGTATTCAGCGTAGTCAGTGTATTCCGTGAAGTCAGTTTCCTCAGTGTATTCAGTGTATTCAGTGTACTCAGTGTATTCAGTGTAGTCAGTGTATTCCGTGAAGTCAGTCTCGTCACTGTATTCAGTGTAGTCAGTGTATTCCGTGAACTCAGTGTATTCAGTGTAGTCAGTGTATTCCGTGAAGTCAGTGTATTCAGTGTAGTCAGTGTATTCCGTGAAGTCAGTTTCCTCAGTGTATTCAGTGTATTCAGTGTACTCAGTGTATTCAGTGTAGTCATTGTATTCCGTCAAGTCAGTGTCGTCAGTGCAGTCAGTGCAGTCAGTGTAGTCAGTGTTGTCATTGTATTCAGTGTATTCAGTGTAGTCAGTGTAGCCAGTTTAGTCAGTGTATTCAGTGAAGTCAGTGTATTAAGTGTTTTCAGTGTATTCCGTGTAGTGAGTGTAGTCCGTGTAGGCAGTGTAATCAGTGTTGCGGTGTATTCCGTGACGTCAGTTTATTCAGTGTATTCGGTGTAGTCAGTGTATTCAGTGTAGTCATTGTATTCAGTATATTCAGTCTAGTCAGTGTATTCCGTGAAGTTAGTTTCCTCAGTGTATTCAATGTATTCAGTGTAGTCAGTGTATTCAGTGTAGTGAGTTTATTCAGTGTAGTCAGTGCAGTCAGTGTATTCCGTGAAGTCAGTGTCGTCACTGTATTCAGTGTAGTCAGTGTATTCCGTGAGGTCAGTGTATTCAGTGTAGTCAGTGTATACCGTGAAGTCAGTGTATTCAGTGTAGTCAGTGTATTCCGTGAAGTCAGTTTCCTCAGTGTATTCAGTGTACTCAGTGTATTCAGTGTAGTCAGTGTATTTCGTGAAGTCAGTGTCGTCAGTGCAGTCAGTGTAGTCAGTGTTGTCATTGTATTCAGTGTATTCAGTGTAGTCAGTGTAGCCAGTTTAGTCAGTGTATTCAGTGAAGTCAGTGTATTAAGCGTTGTCAGTGTATTCCGTGTAGTGAGTGTAGTCCGTGTAGTCAGTGTATTCAGTGTAGTCATTGTATTCAGTATATTAAGTCTAGTCAGTGTATTCTGTGTAGTGAGTTTATTCAGTGTATTCAGTGTAGTCAGTGCAGTCAGTGTATTCCGTGAAGTCAGTGTCGTCACCGTATTCAGTGTTGTCAGTGTATTCAGTGTATTCTGTGTATTAGGTGTAGTCAGTGTCGTCAGTGTCGTCCGTGAAGTCAGTGTCGTCACTGTATTCAGTGTAGTCAGTGTATTCCGTGAAGTCAGTTTCCTCAGTGTATTCAGTGTATTCAGTGTACTCAGTGTATTCAGTGTAGTCAGTGTATTCCGTGAAGTCAGTGTCGTCACTGTATTCAGTGTAGTCAGTGTATTCCGTGAACTCAGTGTATTCAGTGTAGTCAGTGTATTCCGTGAAGTCAGTGTATTCAGTGTAGTCAGTGTATTCCGTGAAGTCAGTTTCCTCAGTGTATTCAGTGTATTCAGTGTACTCAGTGTATTCAGTGTAGTCATTGTATTCCGTCAAGTCAGTGTCGTCAGTGCAGTCAGTGCAGTCAGTGTAGTCAGTGTTGTCATTGTATTCAGTGTATTCAGTGTAGTCAGTGTAGCCAGTTTAGTCAGTGTATTCAGTGAAGTCAGTGTATTAAGTGTTTTCAGTGTATTCCGTGTAGTGAGTGTAGTCCGTGTAGGCAGTGTAATCAGTGTTGCGGTGTATTCCGTGACGTCAGTTTATTCAGTGTATTCGGTGTAGTCAGTGTATTCAGTGTAGTCATTGTATTCACTATATTCAGTCTAGTCAGTGTATTCCGTGAAGTCAGTTTCCTCTGTGTATTCAATGTATTCAGTGTAGTCAGTGTATTCAGTGTAGTGAGTTTATTCAGTGTAGTCAGTGCAGTCAGTGTATTCCGTGAAGTCAGTGTCGTCACTGTATTCAGTGTAGTCAGTGTATTCCGTGAGGTCAGTGTATTCAGTGTAGTCAGTGTATACCGTGAAGTCAGTGTATTCAGTGTAGTCAGTGTATTCCGTGAAGTCAGTGTGCTCAGTGTATTCAGTGTACTCAGTGTATTCAGTGTAGTCAGTGTATTTCGTGAAGTCAGTGTCGTCAGTGCAGTCAGTGCAGTCAGTGTAGTCAGTGTTGTCATTGTATTCAGTGTAGTCAGTGTAGTCAGTTTAGCCAGTTTAGTCAGTGTATTCAGTGAAGTCAGTGTATTAAGCGTTGTCAGTGTATTCCGTGTAGTGAGTGTAGTCCGTGTAGTCAGTGTTGCGGTGTATTCTGTGAAGTCAGTTTATTCAGTGTATTCGGTGTAGTCAGTGTATTCAGTGTAGTCATTGTATTCAGTATATTCAGTCTAGTCAGTGTATTCCGTGAAGTCAGTTTCCTCAGTGTATTCAATGTATTCAGTGTAGTCAGTGTATTCTGTGTAGTGAGTTTATTCAGTGTATTCAGTGTAGTCAGTGCAGTCAGTGTATTCCGTGAAGTCAGTGTCGTCACCGTATTCAGTGTTGTCAGTGTATTCCGTGTAGTGAGTGTAGTCCGTGTATTCAGTGTAGTCAGTGTTGCGGTGTATTCCGTGAAGTCAGTTTATTCAGTGTATTCGGTGTAGTCAGTGTAGTCATTGTATTCAGTATATTCAGTCTAGTCAGTGTATTCCGTGAAGTCAGCTTCCTCAGTGTATTCAATGTATTCAGTGTAGTCAGTGTATTCAGTGTAGTCAGTGTATTCCGTGAAGTCAGTTTACTCAGTGTATTCAGTGTAGTCAGCGCAGTCAGTGTATTCCGTGAAGTCAGTGTATTCAGTGTAGTCAGTGTATTCCTTGAAGTCAGTGTATTCAGTGTAGTCAGTGTATTCCGTGAAGTCAGTTTACTCAGTGTATTCAGTGTATTCAGTGTACTCAGTGTATTCAGTGTAGTCAGTGTATTCCGTGAAGTCAGTGTCGTCAGTGCAGTCAGTGCAGTCAGTGTAGTCAGTGTTGTCAGTGTATTCAGTGTATTCAGTGTAGTCAGTGTAGTCAGTGTAGCCAGTTTAGTCAGTGTATTCAGTGAAGTCAGTGTATTCCGTGTTGTCAGTGTATTCCATGTAGTGAGTGTAGTCCGTGTATTCAGTGTAGTCAGTGTTGCGGTGTATTCCGTGAAGTCAGTTTATTCAGTGTATTCGGTGTAGTGAGTGTATTCAGTGTAGTCATTGTATTCAGTATATTCCGTCTAGTCCTTGTATTCCGTGAAGTCAGTTTCCTCAGTGTATTCAATGTATTCAGTGTAGTCAGTGTATTCTGTGTAGTGAGTTTATTCAGTGTATTCAGTGTAGTCAGTGCAGTCAGTGTATTCCGTGAAGTCAGTGTCGTCACTGTATTCAGTGTAGTCAGTGTATTCCGTGAAGTCAGTGTATTCAGTGTAGTCAGTGTATTCCGTGAAGTCAGTGTATTCAGAGTAGTCAGTGTATTCCGTGAACTCAGTTTTCTCAGTGTATTCAGTGTATTCAGTGTACTCAGTGTATTCAGTATAGTCAGTGTATTCCGTGAAGTCAGTGTCGTCACTGTATTCAGTGTAGTCAGTGTATTCCGTGAAGTCAGTGTATTCAGTGTATTCAGTGTATTGAGTGTAGTCAGTGTAGTCAGTGTAGCCAGTTTAGTCAGTGTATTCCGTGTTGTCAGTGTATTCCGTGTAGTGAGTGTAGTCCGTGTGTTCAGTGTAGTCAGTGTTGCGGTGTATTCCGTGAAGTCAGTTTATTCGGTGTATTCGGTGTAGTCAGTGTATTCAGTGTAGTCATTGTATTCAGTATATTCAGTCTAGTCAGTGTATTCCGTGAAGTCAGTTTCCTCAGTGTATTCAATGTATTCAGTGTAGTCAGTGTATTCTGTGTAGTGAGTTTATTCAGTGTATTCAGTGTAGTCAGTGCAGTCAGTGTATTCCGTGAAGTCAGTGTCGTCACTTTATTCAGTGTAGTCAGTGTATTCCGTGAAGTCAGTGTATTCAGTGTAGTCAGTGTATTCCGTGAAGTCAGTGTATTCAGAGTAGTCAGTGTATTCCGTGAAGTCAGTTTCCTCAGTGTATTCAGTGTACTCAGTGTATTCAGTGTATTCCGTGAAGTCAGTCTTGTCACTGTATTCAGTGTAGTCAGTGTATTCCGTGAAGTCAGTGTATTCAGTGTAGTCAGTGTATTCCGTGAAGTCAGTGTATTCAGTGTAGTCAGTGTATTCCGTGAAGTCAGTTTCCTCAGTGTATTCAGTGTATTCAGTGTACTCAGTGTATTCAGTGTAGTCAGTGTATTCCGTGAAGTCAGTGTCGTCAGTGCAGTCAGTGTAGTCAGTGTTGTCATTGTATTCAGTGTATTCAGTGTAGTCAGTGTAGCCAGTTTAGTCAGTGTATTCAGTGAAGTCAGTGTATTAAGTGTTGTCAGTGTATTCCGTGTAGTGAGTGTAGTCCGTGTAGTCAGTGTTGCGGTGCATTCCGTGAAGTCAGTTTATTCAGTGTATTCGGTGTAGTCAGTGTATTCAGTGTAGTCATTGTATTCAGTATTTTCAGTCTAGTCAGTGTATTCCGTGAAGTCAGTTTCCTCAGTGTATTCAATGTATTCAGTGTAGTCAGTGTATTCAGTGTAGTGAGTTTATTCAGTGTAGTCAGTGCAGTCAGTGTATTCCGTGAAGTCAGTGTCGTCACTGTATTCAGTGTAGTCAGTGTATTCCGTGAAGTCAGTGTATTCAGTGTAGTCAGTGTATTCCGTGAAGTCAGTGTATTCAGTGTAGTCAGTGTATTCCGTGAAGTCAGTTTCCTCAGTGTATTCAGTGTACTCAGTGTATTCAGTGTACTCAGTGTATTCAGTGTAGTCAGTGTATTCCGTGAAGTCAGTGTCGTCAGTGCAGTCAGTGCAGTCAGTGTAGTCAGTGTTGTCATTGTATTCAGTGTATTCAGTGTAGTCAGTGTAGCCAGTTTAGTCAGTGTATTCAGTGAAGTCAGTGTATTAAGTGTTGTCAGTGTATTCCGTGTAGTGAGTGTAGTCCGTGTAGTCAGTGTTGCGGTGTATTCCGTGAAGTCAGTTTATTCAGTGTATTTGGTGTAGTCAGTGTATTCAGTGTAGTCATTGTATTCAGTATATTCAGTCTAGTCAGTGTATTCCGTGCAGTCAGTTTCCTCAGTGTATTCAATGTATTCAGTGTATTCAGTGTAGTGAGTTTATTCACTGTATTCAGTGTAGTCAGTGCAGTCAGTGTATTCCGTGAAGTCAGTGTCGTCACCGTATTCAGTGTTGTCAGTCTATTCCGTGTAGTGAGTGTAGTCCGTGTATTCAGTGTATTTAGTGTTGCGGTGTATTCCGTGAAGTCAGTTTATTCAGTGTATTCGGTGTAGTCAGTGTAGTCATTGTATTCAGTATAGTCAGTCAAGTCAGTGTATTCCGTGAAGTCAGTTTCCTCAGTGTATTCAATGTATTGAGTGTAGTCAGTGTATTCAGTGTAGTGAGTTTATTGAGTGTAGTCAGTGCAGTCAGTGTATTCCGTGAAGTAAGTGTCGTCACTGTATTCAGTGAAGTCAGTGTTGCGGTGTATTCCGTGAAGTCAGTTTATTCAGTGTATTCGGTGTAGTCAGTGTATTCAGTGTAGTCATTGTATTCAGTATATTCAGTCTAGTCAGTGTATTCCGTGAAGTCAGTTTCCTCAGTGTATTCAATGTATTCAGTGTAGTCAGTGTATTCTGTGTAGTGAGTTTATTCAGTGTATTCAGTGTAGTCAGTGCAGTCAGTGTATTCCGTGAAGTCAGTGTCGTCACCGTATTCAGTGTTGTCAGTGTATTCCGTGTAGTGAGTGTAGTCCGTGTATTCAGTGTAGTCAGTGTTGCGGTGTATTCCGTGAAGTCAGTTTATTCAGTGTATTCGGTGTAGTCAGTGTAGTCATTGTATTCAGTATATTCAGTCTAGTCAGTGTATTCCGTGAAGTCAGCTTCCTCAGTGTATTCAATGTATTCAGTGTAGTCAGTGTATTCAGTGTAGTCAGTGTATTCCGTGAAGTCAGTTTACTCAGTGTATTCAGTGTAGTCAGCGCAGTCAGTGTATTCAGTGTAGTCAGTGTATTCCTTGAAGTCAGTGTATTCAGTGTAGTCAGTGTATTCCGTGAAGTCAGTTTACTCAGTGTATTCAGTGTATTCAGTGTACTCAGTGTATTCAGTGTAGTCAGTGTATTCCGTGAAGTCAGTGTCGTCAGTGCAGTCAGTGCAGTCAGTGTAGTCAGTGTTGTCAGTGTATTCAGTGTATTCAGTGTAGTCAGTGTAGTCAGTGTAGCCAGTTTAGTCAGTGTATTCAGTGAAGTCAGTGTATTCCGTGTTGTCAGTGTATTCCATGTAGTGAGTGTAGTCCGTGTATTCAGTGTAGTCAGTGTTGCGGTGTATTCCGTGAAGTCAGTTTATTCAGTGTATTCGGTGTAGTGAGTGTATTCAGTGTAGTCATTGTATTCAGTATATTCCGTCTAGTCCGTGTATTCCGTGAAGTCAGTTTCCTCAGTGTATTCAATGTATTCAGTGTAGTCAGTGTATTCTGTGTAGTGAGTTTATTCAGTGTATTCAGTGTAGTCAGTGCAGTCAGTGTATTCCGTGAAGTCAGTGTCGTCACTGTATTCAGTGTAGTCAGTGTATTCCGTGAAGTCAGTGTATTCAGTGTAGTCAGTGTATTCCGTGAAGTCAGTGTATTCAGAGTAGTCAGTGTATTCCGTGAACTCAGTTTCCTCAGTGTATTCAGTGTATTCAGTGAACTCAGTGTATTCAGTGTAGTCAGTGTATTCCGTGAAGTCAGTGTCGTCACTGTATTCAGTGTAGTCAGTGTATTCCGTGAAGTCAGTGTATTCAGTGTATTCAGTGTATTGAGTGTAGTCAGTGTAGTCAGTGTAGCCAGTTTAGTCAGTGTATTCCGTGTTGTCAGTGTATTCCGTGTAGTGAGTGTAGTCCGTGTGTTCAGTGTAGTCAGTGTTGCGGTGTATTCCGTGAAGTCAGTTTATTCGGTGTATTCGGTGTAGTCAGTGTATTCAGTGTAGTCATTGTATTCAGTATATTCAGTCTAGTCAGTGTATTCCGTGAAGTCAGTTTCCTCAGTGTATTCAATGTATTCAGTGTAGTCAGTGTATTCTGTGTAGTGAGTTTATTCAGTGTATTCAGTGTAGTCAGTGCAGTCAGTGTATTCCGTGAAGTCAGTGTCGTCACTTTATTCAGTGTAGTCAGTGTATTCCGTGAAGTCAGTGTATTCAGTGTAGTCAGTGTATTCCGTGAAGTCAGTGTATTCAGAGTAGTCAGTGTATTCCGTGAAGTCAGTTTCCTCAGTGTATTCAGTGTATTCAGTGTACTCAGTGTATTCAGTGTAGTCAGTGTATTCCGTGAAGTCAGTCTCGTCACTGTATTCAGTGTAGTCAGTGTATTCCGTGAAGTCAGTGTATTCAGTGTAGTCAGTGTATTCCGTGAAGTCAGTGTATTCAGTGTAGTCAGTGTATTCCGTGAAGTCAGTTTCCTCAGTGTATTCAGTGTATTCAGTGTACTCAGTGTATTCAGTGTAGTCAGTGTATTCCGTGAAGTCAGTGTCGTCAGTGCAGTCAGTGTAGTCAGTGTTGTCATTGTATTCAGTGTATTCAGTGTAGTCAGTGTAGCCAGTTTAGTCAGTGTATTCAGTGAAGTCAGTGTATTAAGTGTTGTCAGTGTATTCCGTGTAGTGAGTGTAGTCCGTGTAGTCAGTGTTGCGGTGCATTCCGTGAAGTCAGTTTATTCAGTGTATTCGGTGTAGTCAGTGTATTCAGTGTAGTCATTGTATTCAGTATTTTCAGTCTAGTCAGTGTATTCCGTGAAGTCAGTTTCCTCAGTGTATTCAATGTATTCAGTGTAGTCAGTGTATTCAGTGTAGTGAGTTTATTCAGTGTAGTCAGTGCAGTCAGTGTATTCCGTGAAGTCAGTGTCGTCACTGTATTCAGTGTAGTCAGTGTATTCCGTGAAGTCAGTGTATTCAGTGTAGTCAGTGTATTCCGTGAAGTCAGTGTATTCAGTGTAGTCAGTGTATTCCGTGAAGTCAGTTTCCTCAGTGTATTCAGTGTACTCAGTGTATTCAGTGTACTCAGTGTATTCAGTGTAGTCAGTGTATTCCGTGAAGTCAGTGTCGTCAGTGCAGTCAGTGCAGTCAGTGTAGTCAGTGTTGTCATTGTATTCAGTGTATTCAGTGTAGTCAGTGTAGCCAGTTTAGTCAGTGTATTCAGTGAAGTCAGTGTATTAAGTGTTGTCAGTGTATTCCGTGTAGTGAGTGTAGTCCGTGTAGTCAGTGTTGCGGTGTATTCCGTGAAGTCAGTTTATTCAGTGTATTTGGTGTAGTCAGTGTATTCAGTGTAGTCATTGTATTCAGTATATTCAGTCTAGTCAGTGTATTCCGTGCAGTCAGTTTCCTCAGTGTATTCAATGTATTCAGTGTAGTCAGTGTATTCAGTGTAGTGAGTTTATTCACTGTATTCAGTGTAGTCAGTGCAGTCAGTGTATTCCGTGAAGTCAGTGTCGTCACCGTATTCAGTGTTGTCAGTCTATTCCGTGTAGTGAGTGTAGTCCGTGTATTCAGTGTATTCAGTGTTGCGGTGTATTCCGTGAAGTCAGTTTATTCAGTGTATTCGGTGTAGTCAGTGTAGTCATTGTATTCAGTATAGTCAGTCAAGTCAGTGTATTCCGTGAAGTCAGTTTCCTCAGTGTATTCAATGTATTGAGTGTAGTCAGTGTATTCAGTGTAGTGAGTTTATTGAGTGTAGTCAGTGCAGTCAGTGTATTCCGTGAAGTAAGTGTCGTCACTGTATTCAGTGAAGTCAGTGTTGCGGTGTATTCCGTGAAGTCAGTTTATTCAGTGTATTCGGTGTAGTCAGTGTATTCAGTGTAGTCATTGTATTCAGTATATTCAGTCTAGTCAGTGTATTCCGTGAAGTCAGTTTCCTCAGTGTATTCAATGTATTCAGTGTAGTCAGTGTATTCTGTGTAGTGAGTTTATTCAGTGTATTCAGTGTAGTCAGTGCAGTCAGTGTATTCAGTGAAGTCAGTGTCGTCACTGTATTCAGTGTAGTCAGTGTATTCCGTGAAGTCAGTGTATTCAGTGTAGTCAGTGTATTCCGTGAAGTCAGTGTATTCAGAGTAGTCAGTGTATTCCGTGAAGTCAGTTTCCTCAGTGTATTCAGTGTATTCAGTGTACTCAGTGTATTCAGTGTAGTCAGTGTATTCCGTGAAGTCAGTGTCGTCACTGTATTCAGTGTAGTCAGTGTATTCCGTGAACTCAGTGTATTCAGTGTAGTCAGTGTATTCCGTGAAGTCAGTGTATTCAGTGTAGTCAGTGTATTCCGTGAAGTCAGTTTCCTCAGTGTATTCAGTGTATTCAGTGTACTCAGTGTATTCAGTGTAGTCAGTGTATTCCGTGAAGTCAGTGTCGTCAGTGCAGTCAGTGCAGTCAGTGTAGTCAGTGTTGTCATTGTATTCAGTGTAGTCAGTGTAGCCAGTTTAGTCAGTGTATTCAGTGAAGTCAGTGTATTAAGTGTTCTCAGTGTATTCCGTGTAGTGAGTGTAGTCCGTGTAGTCAGTGTTGCGGCGTATTCCGTGAAGTCAGTTTATTCAGTGTATTCGGTGTAGTCAGTGTATTCAGTGTAGTCATTGTATTCAGTATATTCAGTCTAGTCAGTGTATTCCGTGAAGTCAGTTTCCTCAGTGTATTCAATGTATTCAGTGTAGTCCGTGTAATCAGTGTAGTGAGTTTATTCAGTGTAGTCAGTGCAGTCAGTGTATTTCGTGAAGTCAGTGTCGTCACTGTATTCAGTGTAGTCAGTGTATTCCGTGAAGTCAGTGTATTCAGTGTAGTCAGTGTATTCCGTGAAGTCAGTGTATTCAGTGTGGTCAGTGTATTCCGTGAAGTCAGTTTCCTCAGTGTATTCAGTGTACTCAGTGTATTCAGTGTAGTCAGTGTATTCCGTGAAGTCAGTGTCGTCAGTGCAGTCAGTGTAGTCAGTGTTGTCATTGTATTCAGTGTATTCAGTGTATTCAGTGTAGTCAGTGTAGCCAGTTTAGTCAGTGTATTCAGTGAAGTCAGTGTATTAAGTGTTGTCAGTGTATTCCGTGAAGTCAGTTTCCTCAGTGTATTCAGTGTATTCAGTGTAGTCAGTGTATTCCGTGAAGTCAGTGTATTCAGTGTAGTCAGTGTATTCCGTGAAGTCAGTGTATTCAGTGCAGTCAGTGTATTCCGTGAAGTCAGTTTCCTCAGTGTATTCAGTGTATTCAGTGTACTCAGTGTATTCAGTGTAGTCAGTGTATTCCAGGAAGTCAGTGTATTCAGAGTAGTCAGTGTATTCCGTGAAGTCAGTTTCCTCAGTGTATTCAGTGTATTCAGTGTACTCAGTGTATTCAGTGTAGTCAGTGTATTCCGTGAAGTCAGTGTCGTCACTGTATTCAGTGTATTCCGTGAAGTCAGTGTATTCAGTCTAGTCAGTGTATTCCGTGAAGTCAGTGTATTCAGTGTAGTCAGTGTATTCCGTGAAGTCAGTTTCCTCAGTGTATTCAGTGTATTCAGTGTACTCAGTGTATTCAGTGTAGTCAGTGTATTCCGTGAAGTCAGTGTCATCAGTGCAGTCAGTGCAGTCACTGTAGTCAGTGTTGTCAGTGTATTCAGTGTAGTCAGTGTAGTCAGTGTAGCCAGTTTAGTCAGGGTATTCAGTGAAGTCAGTGTATTCCGTGTTGTCAGTGTATTCCGTGTAGTGAGTGTAGTCCGTGTGTTCAGTGTAGTCAGTGTTGCGGTGTATTCCGTGAAGTCAGTTTATTCGGTGTATTCGGTGTAGTCAGTGTATTCAGTGTAGTCATTGTATTCAGTATATTCAGTCCAGTCAGTGTATTCGGTGAAGTCAGTTTCCTCAGTGTATTCAATGTATTGAGTGTAGTCAGTGTATTCAGTGTAGTGAGTTTATTCAGTGTAGTCAGTGCAGTCAGTGTATTCCGTGAAGTCAGTGTCGTCACTGTATTCAGTGAAGTCAGTGTATTCCGTGTTGTCAGTGTATTCCGTGTAGTGAGTGTAGTCCGTGTATTCAGTGTAGTCAATTCTGTGAAGTCAGTTTATTCAGTGTATTCGGTGTAGTCAGTGTATTCAGTGTAGTCATTGTATTCAGTATATTCAGTCTAGTCAGTGTATTCCGTGAAGTCAGTTTCCTCAGTGTATTCAATGTATTCAGTGTAGTCAGTGTATTCTGTGTAGTGAGTTTATTCAGTGTATTCAGTGTAGTCAGTGCAGTCAGTGTATTCCGTGAAGTCAGTGTCGTCACTTTATTCAGTGTAGTCAGTGTATTCCGTGAAGTCAGTGTATTCAGTGTAGTCAGTGTATTCCGTGAAGTCAGTGTATTCAGAGTAGTCAGTGTATTCCGTGAAGTCAGTTTCCTCAGTGTATTCAGTGTATTCAGTGTACTCAGTGTATTCAGTGTAGTCAGTGTATTCCGTGAAGTCAGTCTCGTCACTGTATTCAGTGTAGTCAGTGTATTCCGTGAAGTCAGTGTATTCAGTGTAGTCAGTGTATTCCGTGAAGTCAGTGTATTCAGTGTAGTCAGTGTATTCCGTGAAGTCAGTTTCCTCAGTGTATTCAGTGTATTCAGTGTACTCAGTGTATTCAGTGTAGTCAGTGTATTCCGTGAAGTCAGTGTCGTCAGTGCAGTCAGTGTAGTCAGTGTTGTCATTGTATTCAGTGTATTCAGTGTAGTCAGTGTAGCCAGTTTAGTCAGTGTATTCAGGTAAGTCAGTGTATTAAGTGTTGTCAGTGTATTCCGTGTAGTAAGTGTAGTCCGTGTAGTCAGTGTTGCGGTGCATTCCGTGAAGTCAGTTTATTCAGTGTATTCGGTGTAGTCAGTGTATTCAGTGCAGTCATTGTATTCAGTATTTTCAGTCTAGTCAGTGTATTCCGTGAAGTCAGTTTCCTCAGTGTATTCAATGTATTCAGTGTAGTCAGTGTATTCAGTGTAGTGAGTTTATTCAGTGTAGTCAGTGCAGTCAGTGTATTCAGTGTTGTCATTGTATTCAGTGTAGTCAGTGTAGCCAGTTTATTCAGTGTATTCAGTGAAGTCAGTGTATTAAGTGTTGTCAGTGTATTCCGTGTAGTGAGTGTAGTCTGTGTAGTCAGTGTTGCGGCGTATTCCGTGAAGTCAGTTTATTCAGTGCATTCGGTGTAGTCAGTGTATTCAGTGTAGTCATTGTATTCAGTATATTCAGTCTAGTCAGTGTATTCCGTGAAGTCAGTTTCCTCAGTGTATTCAATGTATTCAGTGTAGTCCGTGTAATCAGTGTAGTGAGTTTATTCAGTGTAGTCAGTGCAGTCAGTGTATTCCGTGAAGTCAGTGTCGTCACTGTATTCAGTGTAGTCAGTGTATTCCGTGAAGTCAGTGTATTCAGTGTAGTCAGTGTATTCCGTGAAGTCAGTGTATTCAGTGTAGTCAGTGTATTCCGTGAAGTCAGTGTATTCAGAGTAGTCAGTGTATTCCGAGAAGTCAGTTTCCTCAGTGTATTCAGTGTATTCAGTGTACTCAGTGTATTCAGTGTAGGCAGTGTATTCCGTGAAGTCAGTGTCGTCAGTGTATTCAGTGTAGTCAGTGTATTCCGTGAAGTCAGTGTATTCAGTGCAGTCAGTGTATTCCGTGAAGTCAGTGTATTCAGTGTAGTCAGTGTATTCCGTGAAGTCAGTTTCCTCAGTGTATTCAGTGTATTCAGTGTACTCAGTGTATTCAGTGTAGTCAGTGTATTCCGTGAAGTCAGTGTCGTCAGTGCAGTCAGTGCAGTCAGTGTAGTCAGTGTTGTCATTGTATTCAGTGTAGTCAGTGTAGCCAGTTTAGTCAGTGTATTCGGTGAAGTCAGTTTCCTCAGTGTATTCAATGTATTGAGTGTAGTCAGTGTATTCAGTGTAGTGAGTTTATTCAGTGTAGTCAGTGCAGTCAGTGTATTCCGTGAAGTCAGTTTCCTCAGTGTATTCAATGTATTGAGTGTAGTCAGTGTATTCAGTGTAGTGAGTTTATTCAGTGTAGTCAGTGCAGTCAGTGTATTCCGTGAAGTCAGTGTCGTCACTGTATTCAGTGAAGTCAGTGTATTCCGTGTTGTCAGTGTATTCCGTGTAGTGAGTGTAGTCCGTGTATTCAGTGTAGTCAATTCTGTGAAGTCAGTTTATTCAGTGTATTCGGTGTAGTCAGTGTATTCAGTGTAGTCATTGTATTCAGTATATTCAGTCTAGTCAGTGTATTCCGTGAAGTCAGTTTCCTCAGTGTATTCAATGTATTCAGTGTAGTCAGTGTATTCTGTGTAGTGAGTTTATTCAGTGTATTCAGTGTAGTCAGTGCAGTCAGTGTATTCCGTGAAGTCAGTGTCGTCACTTTATTCAGTGTAGTCAGTGTATTCCGTGAAGTCAGTGTATTCAGTGTAGTCAGTGTATTCCGTGAAGTCAGTGTATTCAGAGTAGTCAGTGTATTCCGTGAAGTCAGTTTCCTCAGTGTATTCAGTGTATTCAGTGTACTCAGTGTATTCAGTGTAGTCAGTGTATTCCGTGAAGTCAGTCTCGTCACTGTATTCAGTGTAGTCAGTGTATTCCGTGAAGTCAGTGTATTCAGTGTAGTCAGTGTATTCCGTGAAGTCAGTTTCCTCAGTGTATTCAGTGTATTCAGTGTACTCAGTGTATTCAGTGTAGTCAGTGTATTCCGTGAAGTCAGTGTCGTCAGTGCAGTCAGTGTAGTCAGTGTTGTCATTGTATTCAGTGTATTCAGTGTAGTCAGTGTAGCCAGTTTAGTCAGTGTATTCAGGTAAGTCAGTGTATTAAGTGTTGTCAGTGTATTCCGTGTAGTGAGTGTAGTCCGTGTAGTCAGTGTTGCGGTGCATTCCGTGAAGTCAGTTTATTCAGTGTATTCGGTGTAGTCAGTGTATTCAGTGCAGTCATTGTATTCAGTATTTTCAGTCTAGTCAGTGTATTCCGTGAAGTCAGTTTCCTCAGTGTATTCAATGTATTCAGTGTAGTCAGTGTATTCAGTGTAGTGAGTTTATTCAGTGTAGTCAGTGCAGTCAGTGTATTCAGTGTTGTCATTGTATTCAGTGTAGTCAGTGTAGCCAGTTTATTCAGTGTATTCAGTGAAGTCAGTGTATTAAGTGTTGTCAGTGTATTCCGTGTAGTGAGTGTAGTCTGTGTAGTCAGTGTTGCGGCGTATTCCGTGAAGTCAGTTTATTCAGTGCATTCGGTGTAGTCAGTGTATTCAGTGTAGTCATTGTATTCAGTATATTCAGTCTAGTCAGTGTATTCCGTGAAGTCAGTTTCCTCAGTGTATTCAATGTATTCAGTGTAGTCCGTGTAATCAGTGTAGTGAGTTTATTCAGTGTAGTCAGTGCAGTCAGTGTATTCCGTGAAGTCAGTGTCGTCACTGTATTCAGTGTAGTCAGTGTATTCCGTGAAGTCAGTGTATTCAGTGTAGTCAGTGTATTCCGTGAAGTCAGTGTATTCAGTGTAGTCAGTGTATTCCGTGAAGTCAGTGTATTCAGAGTAGTCAGTGTATTCCGAGAAGTCAGTTTCCTCAGTGTATTCAGTGTATTCAGTGTACTCAGTGTATTCAGTGTAGTCAGTGTATTCCGTGAAGTCAGTGTCGTCACTGTATTCAGTGTAGTCAGTGTATTCCGTGAAGTCAGTGTATTCAGTGCAGTCAGTGTATTCCGTGAAGTCAGTGTATTCAGTGTAGTCAGTGTATTCCGTGAAGTCAGTTTCCTCAGTGTATTCAGTGTATTCAGTGTACTCAGTGTATTCAGTGTAGTCAGTGTATTCCGTGAAGTCAGTGTCGTCAGTGCAGTCAGTGCAGTCAGTGTAGTCAGTGTTGTCATTGTATTCAGTGTAGTCAGTGTAGCCAGTTTAGTCAGTGTATTCGGTGAAGTCAGTGTATTAAGTGTTGTCAGTGTATTCCGTGTAGTGAGTGTAGTCCGTGTAGTCAGTGTTGCGGCGTATTCCGTGAAGTCAGTTTATTCAGTGTATTCGGTGTAGTCAGTGTATTCAATGTAGTCATTGTATTCAGTATATTCAGTCTAGTCAGTGTATTCCGTGAAGTCAGTTTCCTCAGTGTATTCAATGTATTCAGTGTAGTCCGTGTAATCAGTGTAGTGAGTTTATTCAGTGTAGTCAGTGCAGTCAGTGTATTCCGTGAAGTCAGTGTCGTCACTGTATTCAGTGTAGTCAGTGTATTCCGTGAAGTCAGTGTATTCAGTGTAGTCAGTGTATTCCGTGAAGTCAGTGTATTCAGTGTGGTCAGTGTATTCCGTGAAGTCAGTTTCCTCAGTGTATTCAGTGTACTCAGTGTATTCAGTGTAGTCAGTGTATTCCGTGAAGTCAGTGTCGTCAGTGCAGTCAGTGTTGTCATTGTATTCAGTGTATTCAGTGTATTCAGTGTAGCCAGTTTAGTCAGTGTATTCAGTGAAGTCAGTGTATTAAGTGTTGTCAGTGTATTCCGTGAAGTCAGTTTCCTCAGTGTATTCAGTGTACTCAGTGTATTCAGTGTAGTCAGTGTATTCCGTGAAGTCAGTGTCATCAGTGCAGTCAGTGCAGTCAGTGCAGTCAGTGTAGTCAGTGTTGTCATTGTATTCAGTGTATTCAGTGTATTCAGTGTAGTCAGTGTAGCCAGTTTAGTCAGTGTATTCAGTGAAGTCAGTGTATTAAGTGTTGTCAGTGTATTCCGTGAAGTCAGTTTGCTCAGTGTATTCAGTGTATTCAGTGTACTCAGTGTATTCCGTGAAGTCAGTGTCGTCACTGTATTCAGTGTAGTCAGTGTATTCCGTGAAGTCAGTGTATTCAGTGTAGTCAGTGTATTCCGTGAAGTCAGTGTATTCAGTGTAGTCAGTGTATTTTGTGAAGTCAGTTTCCTCAGTGTATTCAGTGTATTCAGTGTAGTCAGTGTATTCAGTGTAGTCAGTGTATTCCAGGAAGTCAGTGTATTCAGAGTAGTCAGTGTATTCCGTGAAGTCAGTTTCCTCAGTGTATTCAGTTTATTCAGTGTACTCAGTGTATTCAGTGTAGTCAGTGTATTCCGTGAAGTCAGTGTCGTCACTGTATTCAGTGTAGTCAGTGTATTCCGTGAAGTCAGTGTATTCAGTGTAGTCAGTGTATTCCGTGAAGTCAGTGTATTCAGTGTAGTCAGTGTATTCCGTGAAGTCAGTGTATTCAGTGTAGTCAGTGTATTCCGTGAAGTCAGTTTCCTCAGTGTATTCAGTGTATTCAGTGTACTCAGTGTATTCAGTGTACTCAGTGTATTCAGTGTAGTCAGTGTATTCCGTGAAGTCAGTGTCGTCAGTGCAGTCAGTGCAGTCACTGTAGTCAGTGTTGTCAGTGTATTCAGTGTAGTCAGTGTATTCCGTGTTGTCAGTGTATTCCGTGTAGTGAGTGTAGTCCGTGGGTTCAGTGTAGTAAGTGTTGCGGTGTATTCCGTGAAGTCAGTTTATTCGGTGTATTCGGTGTAGTCAGTGTATTCAGTGTAGTCATTGTATTCAGTATATTCAGTCCAGTCAGTGTTTTCCGTGAAGTCAGTTTCCTCAGTGTATTCAATGTATTGAGTGTAGTCAGTGTATTCAGTGCAGTCAGTGTAGCCAGTTTAGTCAGTGTATTCAGTGAAGTCAGTGTATTAAGTGTTGTCAGTGTATTCCGTGTAGTGAGTGTAGTCCGTGTAGTCAGTGTTGCGGTGCATTCCGTGAAGTCAGTTTATTCAGTGTATTCGGTGTAGTCAGTGTATTCAGTGTAGTCATTGTATTCAGTATTTTCAGTCTAGTCAGTGTATTCCGTGAAGTCAGTTTCCTCAGTGTATTCAATGTATTCAGTGTAGTCAGTGTATTCAGTGTAGTGAGTTTATTCAGTGTAGTCAGTGCAGTCAGTGTATTCCGTGAAGTCAGTGTCGTCACT
The DNA here is from genome assembly GCA_947652115.1 of Blastomussa wellsi. Classification (NCBI taxonomy): domain Eukaryota; kingdom Metazoa; phylum Cnidaria; class Anthozoa; order Scleractinia; family Plerogyridae; genus Blastomussa; species Blastomussa wellsi. The sequence continues at coordinate 12,015,354 of OX393569.1, forward strand.
GTATTCAGTGTAGTCAGTGTATTCCGTGAAGTCAGTGTATTCAGTGTAGTCAGTGTATTCCGTGAAGTCAGTGTATTCAGTGTAGTCAGTGTATTCCGTGAAGTCAGTTTCCTCAGTGTATTCAGTGTACTCAGTGTATTCAGTGTACTCAGTGTATTCAGTGTAGTCAGTGTATTCCGTGAAGTCAGTGTCGTCAGTGCAGTCAGTGCAGTCAGTGTAGTCAGTGTTGTCATTGTATTCAGTGTATTCAGTGTAGTCAGTGTAGCCAGTTTAGTCAGTGTATTCAGTGAAGTCAGTGTATTAAGTGTTGTCAGTGTATTCCGTGTAGTGAGTGTAGTCCGTGTAGTCAGTGTTGCGGTGTATTCCGTGAAGTCAGTTTATTCAGTGTATTTGGTGTAGTCAGTGTATTCAGTGTAGTCATTGTATTCAGTATATTCAGTCTAGTCAGTGTATTCCGTGCAGTCAGTTTCCTCAGTGTATTCAATGTATTCAGTGTAGTCAGTGTATTCAGTGTAGTGAGTTTATTCACTGTATTCAGTGTAGTCAGTGCAGTCAGTGTATTCCGTGAAGTCAGTGTCGTCACCGTATTCAGTGTTGTCAGTCTATTCCGTGTAGTGAGTGTAGTCCGTGTATTCAGTGTATTCAGTGTTGCGGTGTATTCCGTGAAGTCAGTTTATTCAGTGTATTCGGTGTAGTCAGTGTAGTCATTGTATTCAGTATAGTCAGTCAAGTCAGTGTATTCCGTGAAGTCAGTTTCCTCAGTGTATTCAATGTATTGAGTGTAGTCAGTGTATTCAGTGTAGTGAGTTTATTGAGTGTAGTCAGTGCAGTCAGTGTATTCCGTGAAGAAAGTGTCGTCACTGTATTCAGTGAAGTCAGTGTTGCGGTGTATTCCGTGAAGTCAGTTTATTCAGTGTATTCGGTGTAGTCAGTGTATTCAGTGTAGTCATTGTATTCAGTATATTCAGTCTAGTCAGTGTATTCCGTGAAGTCAGTTTCCTCAGTGTATTCAATGTATTCAGTGTAGTCAGTGTATTCTGTGTAGTGAGTTTATTCAGTGTATTCAGTGTAGTCAGTGCAGTCAGTGTATTCAGTGAAGTCAGTGTCGTCACTGTATTCAGTGTAGTCAGTGTATTCCGTGAAGTCAGTGTATTCAGTGTATTCGGTGTAGTCAGTGTATTCAGTGTAGTCATTGTATTCAGTATTTTCAGTCTAGTCAGTGTATTCCGTGAAGTCAGTTTCCTCAGTGTATTCAATGTATTCAGTGTAGTCAGTGTATTCAGTGTAGTGAGTTTATTCAGTGTAGTCAGTGCAGTCAGTGTATTCAGTGTTGTCATTGTATTCAGTGTAGTCAGTGTAGCCAGTTTATTCAGTGTATTCAGTGAAGTCAGTGTATTAAGTGTTGTCAGTGTATTCCGTGTAGTGAGTGTAGTCTGTGTAGTCAGTGTTGCGGCGTATTCCGTGAAGTCAGTTTATTCAGTGCATTCGGTGTAGTCAGTGTATTCAGTGTAGTCATTGTATTCAGTATATTCAGTCTAGTCAGTGTATTCCGTGAAGTCAGTTTCCTCAGTGTATTCAATGTATTCAGTGTAGTCCGTGTAATCAGTGTAGTGAGTTTATTCAGTGTAGTCAGTGCAGTCAGTGTATTCCGTGAAGTCAGTGTCGTCACTGTATTCAGTGTAGTCAGTGTATTCCGTGAAGTCAGTGTATTCAGTGTAGTCAGTGTATTCCGTGAAGTCAGTGTATTCAGTGTAGTCAGTGTATTCCGTGAAGTCAGTGTATTCAGAGTAGTCAGTGTATTCCGAGAAGTCAGTTTCCTCAGTGTATTCAGTGTATTCAGTGTACTCAGTGTATTCAGTGTAGTCAGTGTATTCCGTGAAGTCAGTGTCGTCACTGTATTCAGTGTAGTCAGTGTATTCCGTGAAGTCAGTGTATTCAGTGCAGTCAGTGTATTCCGTGAAGTCAGTGTATTCAGTGTAGTCAGTGTATTCCGTGAAGTCAGTTTCCTCAGTGTATTCAGTGTATTCAGTGTACTCAGTGTATTCAGTGTAGTCAGTGTATTCCGTGAAGTCAGTGTCGTCAGTGCAGTCAGTGCAGTCAGTGTAGTCAGTGTTGTCATTGTATTCAGTGTAGTCAGTGTAGCCAGTTTAGTCAGTGTATTCGGTGAAGTCAGTGTATTAAGTGTTGTCAGTGTATTCCGTGTAGTGAGTGTAGTCCGTGTAGTCAGTGTTGCGGCGTATTCCGTGAAGTCAGTTTATTCAGTGTATTCGGTGTAGTCAGTGTATTCAGTGTAGTCATTGTATTCAGTATATTCAGTCTAGTCAGTGTATTCCGTGAAGTCAGTTTCCTCAGTGTATTCAATGTATTCAGTGTAGTCCGTGTAATCAGTGTAGTGAGTTTATTCAGTGTAGTCAGTGCAGTCAGTGTATTCCGTGAAGTCAGTGTCGTCACTGTATTCAGTGTAGTCAGTGTATTCCGTGAAGTCAGTGTATTCAGTGTAGTCAGTGTATTCCGTGAAGTCAGTGTATTCAGTGTGGTCAGTGTATTCCGTGAAGTCAGTTTCCTCAGTGTATTCAGTGTACTCAGTGTATTCAGTGTAGTCAGTGTATTCCGTGAAGTCAGTGTCGTCAGTGCAGTCAGTGCAGTCAGTGTTGTCATTGTATTCAGTGTATTCAGTGTAGCCAGTTTAGTCAGTGTATTCAGTGAAGTCAGTGTATTAAGTGTTGTCAGTGTATTCCGTGAAGTCAGTTTCCTCAGTGTATTCAGTGTACTCAGTGTATTCAGTGTAGTCAGTGTATTCCGTGAAGTCAGTGTCATCAGTGCAGTCAGTGCAGTCAGTGCAGTCAGTGTAGTCAGTGCTGTCATTGTATTCAGTGTATTCAGTGTATTCAGTGTAGTCAGTGTAGCCAGTTTAGTCAGTGTATTCAGTGAAGTCAGTGTATTAAGTGTTGTCAGTGTATTCCGTGAAGTCAGTTTGCTCAGTGTATTCAGTGTATTCAGTGTACTCAGTGTATTCCGTGAAGTCAGTGTCGTCACTGTATTCAGTGTAGTCAGTGTATTCCGTGAAGTCAGTGTATTCAGTGTAGTCAGTGTATTCCGTGAAGTCAGTGTATTCAGTGTAGTCAGTGTATTCCGTGAAGTCAGTTTCCTCAGTGTATTCAGTGTATTCAGTGTAGTCAGTGTATTCAGTGTAGTCAGTGTATTCCAGGAAGTCAGTGTATTCAGAGTAGTCAGTGTATTCCGTGAAGTCAGTTTCCTCAGTGTATTCAGTTTATTCAGTGTACTCAGTGTATTCAGTGTAGTCAGTGTATTCCGTGAAGTCAGTGTCGTCACTGTATTCAGTGTAGTCAGTGTATTCCGTGAAGTCAGTGTATTCAGTGTAGTCAGTGTATTCCGTGAAGTCAGTGTATTCAGTGTAGTCAGTGTATTCCGTGAAGTCAGTGTATTCAGTGTAGTCAGTGTATTCCGTGAAGTCAGTTTCCTCAGTGTATTCAGTGTATTCAGTGTACTCAGTGTATTCAGTGTACTCAGTGTATTCAGTGTAGTCAGTGTATTCCGTGAAGTCAGTGTCGTCAGTGCAGTCAGTGCAGTCAGTGTAGTCAGTGTTGTCATTGTATTCAGTGTATTCAGTGTATTCAGTGTAGTCAGTGTAGCCAGTTTAGTCAGTGTATTCAGTGAAGTCAGTGTAGTGAGTGTAGCCAGTTTAGTCAGTGTATTCAGCGTAGTCAATGTAGCGGTGTATTCCGTGAAGTCAGTGTATTCAGTGTATTCGGTGTAGTCAGTGTATTCAGTGTAGTCAGTGTATTCAGTGTAGTCAGTGTATTAAGTTTAGTCAGTGTATTCAGTGTAGTCAGTGTGTTCCGCGTAGTCAGTGTATTCCGTGTAGTAAGTGTAGTCAGTGTAGTCCATGAAGTCAGTGTCGTCAGCGTAGTCAGTGTATTCAGTGTAGTCAGTGTATTCAGTGTAGCCAGTGTAGTCAGTGCAGTCAGTATATTCAGTCTAGTCAGTGTTGCCAGTGTAGTCAGTGGATTTAGTGTAGTCAGTGTAGTGAGTGTATTCAGCGTATTCAGTGTAGTCAGTGTATTCAGTGTAGTCATTGTATTCAGTATATTCAGTCTAGTCAGTGTAGTCAGTTTATTCCGTGAAGTCAGTTTCCTCAGTGTATTCAATGTATTCAGGGTAGTCAGTGTATTCAGTGTGGTCACTGTATAGGCCATTTCCGAGTTCCCTTGAGCCTCTACTTCAAAGCGAGTCTAAGTGCGAAAGTTTTGTGATGGTAATTAGTTTTGCTTTCCATATGAATGAAAACTCATTTTCATTACAAAGACTTCGCACTTAGACTCGCCTTGAAATAGAGGCACAAGCGAACTCGGAAATGGCCTATTCCGTGAAGTCAGTGTCGTCAGTGTATTCAGTGTAGTCAGTGTATTCAGTGTAGTCAGTGTATTCAGTGTGTTCCGTGTAGTCAGTGTATTCCGTGTAGACAGCGTAGTCAGCGTCGTCAGTGTATTCAGTGTAGACAGCGTAGTCAGCGTAGTCAGTGTATTCAGTGTAGTCATTGTATTCAGTATATTGAGTGTAGTCAGTCTATTCCGTGAAGTCAGTTTCCTCAGTGTATTCAGTGTAGTCAGTGTAGTCAGTGTCGTCAGTGCGGTCAGTGTAGTCAGTTTAGTCAGTGTATTCAGTGTATTAGGTGTAGTCAGTGTCGTCAGTGTAGTCAGTTTAGTCAGTGTATTCCGTGTAGTCCGTGTAGTCAGTGTATTCCGTGAAGTCAGTGTATTCAGTGTAGTCAGCGTAGTTAGTGTATTCAGTGTAGTCAGTGTAGTCAGTGTATTCAGTATAGCTAGTGTAGTCAGTGCAGTCAGTATATTCAGTGTAGTCGGTGTAGCCAGTGTAGCCAGTGTTGTCAGTGTAGTCAGTGGATTTAGTGTAGTCAGTGTAGTGAGTGTATTCAGTGTAGTCAGTTTAGTCAGTGTATTCAGTGTGGTGAGTGTAGTCAGTTTATTCACAGTATTCAGTGTATTCTGTGTAGTCAGTGTATTCAGTGTAGTCAGTATATTCAGTGTAGTCAGTGTATTCAGTGTAGTCAGTATATTCAGTGTAGTCTGTGTAGTCAGTCTAGTCAGTGTATTCAGTGTAGTCAATGCAGTCAGTGTATTCAGTGTAGTCAGTGTATTCCGTGTTGTTGTGTATTCAGTGTAGTGAGTGTAGTCCGTGTATTCAGTGTAGCGGTGTATTCCGTGTAGTCAGTGTATTCAGTGTAGTCAGTGTATTCAGTATATTCAGTGTATTCAGTGTAGTCATTGTATTCAGTATATTCAGTCTAGTCAGTGTATTCAGTGAAGTCAGTGTTGTCAGTGTAGTCAGTGTATTCAGTGTATTCTGTGAAGTCAGTGTATTCAGTGTAGTCATTGTATTCAGTATATTCAGTGTAGTCAGTGTAGTCAGTGTATTCCGTGAAGTCAGTGTCGTCAGTGTATTCAGTTTAGTCAGTGTAGTCAGTGTATTCCGTGTAGTCAGTGTAGCCAGTGTATTCAGTGTAGTCAGTGTAGTCAGTGTATTCCGTGTAGTCAGTGTAGCCAGTTTATTCAGTGTAATCAGTGTAGTCAGTGTATTCAGTGTGTTGCGTAGACAACAAACGGTAATTCAGAACAGTAAACTCACGGTTTAATTCAGGGTTTCCCTAGCTTTTCCATTCCTCTAGACTCTAGCGACGTCTACGGCACCAACACTAAAAAACCCTGACCACGTGCGAATTACACAATAAAATAACTGTCAATCAAAAATGAAATCCGATTCTCTGCAGAAAACTAATTATTAAATTGCGTGACGTGTGACTTAAAATGTCTTTTGTCCATTTCCCCTTCCCCACACTGGGAGGTAAGGATCAGTGTGATTGTTCAGAACAAAAAAAGCTCAATAAACCATAACAACGAGAAATGCTTGCAACACTGTTCTCAATCTGTGAGTGTCCTAACTTTCTTGCAAAGGAACAAGTTTATGGATCTGCCTCACAACGGTACTCTCTCCACATTGGACCTTGGTGACTCTGGTGTGGCCATCTCTTCCTGGATAAGTTTCAAGGATGCATCCTAGCGGCCATTGTCCTCTGGGCAGTTTAGGATCCAAAACAAGCACAACATCATTCTCTTTTAGATCCTTCACTACTTCTGTCCACTTCGGCCTCCTGTTTAGCAAAGGGAGGTACTCTTGCAACCACCTCCTCCATCCTTGGGAAATTATCTGCTGAACCTTTCGCCAACATTCGCGTGGACTGAACTCAGTGGTGTCAACGGTTTCAGGAGAAATTGACCGCCCAACTGGCCATGCAAGAAGTGGTTTGGAGTAAGCGGTACAATGTCCTGAGGGTTAGCTGACTGGTAGGTAAGTGGTCATGAATTCAGCAGACTTTCCACTCCTGTAACTGCGGTAATTAACGCTTCATCGGTTACGTGACTGCTCCCAATAACCCCGTAGATAGCCTTCTTAGCTGATTTTATCATGGCCTCGTGAATGCCGCCAAAGTGTGGTGCCCCGGGCGGATTGAATCTCCACTTTACACCTCGATGAGCTGTGTTTTGCTGAATCTTGTCCTGGTCCAGCTCACTGATGAGTTCTTTCACTTCATTTACGGCTCCAACAAAATTGGTTCCGCAGTCGCTGACCATCTTCTTTGGCACTCATCGTCTGCTTGTAAATCGTGTAAAGGCATTCAGAAAGCTGTCTGCCAAATATCACCTTCAAATGGACCGCACGGGTTGACAAACAAGTAAACAAACACAGCCACCTCTTCTGACAGTGCACACCTCGTCCTTGTACAGTGATAAAAGGCCCAGCATAGTCAACGGCTGCTTGGTCAAAGGGACGGAAGGTGAATCGAAGACGGACCTCTCAAATCGGGGCCATTATCTGTGTAGTGGTCTTGCTCCACCTTCGTTTACACATGTTACACTCGCACTCCCTCTCTCGGATCTCTTCTCGGGCTGCAATGATCCAATACTTTTGGTTGATTTGGGACAAGACAAAGTTGGTTCCTGCGGTATGGTTGGCCTGTTCATGATAATGCTTGACAATGAGTTTAGTTACACAGTGTCCTCGAGGCAGTATCATCGGGAATCGCTCATCATAAGGTAAGTACTCTGTAAACTGAAGCCTTCCATTTGATCGAATACAGCCTTCTTCGTCTAACACAGGATTCAATTTGACTAGTGGGCTCTTTGACGGTATCGGTTTCTTGGACACAAGAGCTCTATATTCATCGGGAAATGCTTCGCGCTGGCACGATCGCACCACCTCTGCCTCAGCTTCTCTGATCTCGTACGGAGATAATGGTTTACCGGTCTGTCTCGGCCCCCTCTTTGACATGTTGTGGAGAACCCTCCTTACTCGAGCATGTATGTTCACCAGTCGGTTCCAACTAGAGAAACGTTTCAGGTTCAATCTCCAGACCGGAACACTGCAACTCTTACTCGGTTCGACCCTCTGAGGTTGGTTTTCCTGCACTGTCAAAAGGGTGGTAGACTCTAGTTGCTGTTTCTTTGTTGACTTCATTTCGGGCATTACTTTGGGGCTTTCGGCTAACTGCATCTTCGGCCACTCACTCTTCTCCTTCTTCAACCAATCAGGGCCATTCCACCACAGTTGGGATTCAGCAAGTTCAGTTGGGCTGGTTCCTCTGGAACACAGATCGGCGGGATTTTTGTCGGTAGTAACATGCTGCCATTGTGCCGGTTCAGTACTAATCTGTATCTCCCCAATGCGGTTCGCCACAAGGGGCCGAAAGTCTCGGCCTCTTCCACGAATCCACCATAGCACGTCTGTGCTGTCAGAGTAGAACGATGCTGCCTTCACAGGTAGATCTAGGGCTCTGGACACGGACTGGGTTAACCTCAAACCCACTATGGCTCTCATTAATTACAGCCTTGGAACAGTCACAGGTGTAAGCGGTGCAACCTTACTCTTCGAAGCGATCAGCTGTGCGGATACAGTACCATCTTCATACTCGCAGTGTAAGTATGATGCAGCTCCATAGGTGTTGAGGCATCAAGAAAGGTCACCCAGTCCTTCGATTTCACTGGTTGCTGGTTTTGCAGACACCGGGGAATCTCGACATTTGCCAGACACGACAGCTGCGAGAACCAGATCTGGAGACGATTAGCCACTTCGTCTTGAACTTCCTCATCCCAATCATAGCCACGGTTCCACAGTTCTTGGAGCATAATCTTTGCTCGCACTACGAAAGGCCTTACTAGGCCAAGCGGGTCAAAGACGGTTGCGATCTTCTTCAAAACACTCCTCTTCGTAATTGGATAGTCAAGGGGTATGGGTGTTGCAGGTACTGCCAATACGTCATCGGTGCTATTCCACTGCAAGCCAAGTGTTGTTGTAACTGTATCATTACTGTCTCTTATGTTAACTTCAGTGGCTCAGTCCTCCTCGGGTATGGCTGCCATCACTATTTCTGAATTCGAAACCCATTTTCGGGCATGCATGCCAGCCTTCGCCCACAGTGCATCAAGTTGATGATACAGTTCAACTCCTTTCTCGTCATTCTCAACACTGTCCAACGAATCATCCATGTATGTGGACTGAAGAACAGTTTCAGCAGCTAATGGGAACTCAGTTTGGTGATGCCTGGCGTTCTGCTGGGCAATGAACTGGGCTTCAAAGGGGGCTGAGTTCGTATACATCTGGGTTTTGGCCTGTTTCCACATCTCGCCACAGAATTCGGAACAATGGTCGGTCTTCAGTTTCAATTTCTATCTGGAGGTACATCTCTTGAATGTCACAAACAAGGGCAACTGGGTTGCGGCAGAAATGGATCAGAACATCAAACAGTTCTCTCTGAAGTTTTGGCCCAGCATGAATGACATCATTAAGAGACATTCCTTGGCATTTTGCAGAACAGTCAAAGACAATTCTTACTTTAGTTGTAGACTTGCTCATCTTAACAATCGGGAGGTGTGGCAGGTACCAAACTTCAGGGGGCGGTGCTTCATTTTCTGGGACTTTGCACAGGTATCCTTTCTCCACATAAGTCTCGATGGTCTTCTGGTACTCCCTTTCAACAAATTCTTTCTTCCTTAAGTTTTTTTTTTGTGCTAAGAAGACGGGATTCTGCCATCTGCCGATTATCAGGTAGTTGAGGCCTCTGTCCTTTCCATGGCACAGCAACACTGTATCTTCCACTGTTGTAACAGACTGAGCTGCTGACTTTTTCTAAGGCCAATTTCTCTTCTTCAGTGCACACGATTCGGTCATTAAGTTCAGTTCCATAATTCTCGATCTAACAAAACCTCTTAAGCGTTTGATCCAAATCACAACAACCACCAGCTCTACTAATCGACCCCACTTCTCTAGTAAACAGTGTTCGAATGGTGTGTGTCCTTGTTCCAGATTCCACTCTTCCATCTGGAGATCCAATACAAGTCCAGCCAAGCGGACACGAACGAGCCACCGATTCACCCACCTTTCCACGTACATCAATGAACGAATAATGCAAGTCAGCATTATCAACCCCTAACAAAAAGTCCACCAAACCCATCTTTCGCTGGTGAAGCGAAGTCGCCCTCTGCAAGGTGAGGCCACTTGTTTTTGTTTGCGTCCCAATTCTAACCTTGGTAGTTTCCAGTTACACTGCAGGGACAAGTCTTCACTTCGATTTTGTTTGTAAGCTGGCCATTAATGCTTTCGATCTCTACTTTCAATGGCATTGTCTGAAATGTGTCTACAGAGTTGTTCAGCACATGAACTTTCACGGTTTGATAAGACTTCCTAAGTCCAAGGGCTCCAGCCACTTCTTCATTTAAGAATGTCTCATTTGAAGTATCATCCAGGATTGCATTTACTTTAACTTTCTTTCCTTGTGCTTTCACCCACACTGGAATGGTACAGAGTGAGCAGGCTTCATTGGGACTTCTTTGGTTGTGAGTCGTCATCGAACGAGAGGGGTGACTGTCCTCTCCCTCGGGTGATAAAGCAGGGCCAACTGCCCCTTCCCATGGAGTAAATGACGGGTAACTGTTAGTTTCGACCACTGGCGGAACAGCCCCCATGGGTTGGTCTGTAACAGGCTGATTCTCATGCAAGAGACGGTGGTGGTTCCCCCGACAACCATCAATTTGACAAGTTTGCGACTTCGTACAGGCTTTTCCCTGGTGATCACCTGCTAAACACCAGAAACACAATCGTTTGTCTTTAGCCAGCAGCCATCGGTCATCATAACTCTTCTGCTGGAATGCTAAACACGCCCATACTCCATGATTCAGGGAGCCACAGCACGAACAAGGTGGCTTACGGGTAAACTGGCCTGAGCTTGGCGGTCTCCTGGTTCGGGTTAACCAATCTGATTTGACATGAAAGTTTCGGGGCTTATGTCGATTTGGATTCCGGTTTGAAGGTTGCCATCCATCCGTTTTCTCTACCACAGTTAAGCCATGTGCCATCTCCATAGCTTCCACTCGAATTCATACTTCCTCTTTAAGACAATCTTTAAGCTTAGAACGGATTGCTCCCGGCCCTCTTCCTGTAACCAACAGCTGTACCCTTGCACTTGAGCTTCCGCAAGCTTCTTCACTAACAAGCTATGCAGTGTTCCTTCTCCAAGCTCTCCATCAAGACCCTCAGCCTTGAGCTTAACCACCGTAATCCGTACTAAATCTGCAAACTTTTCAAATCCTTGAACGTCGTTGTTTCTCATTTGTGGCATTTTTTCCAGCTGATCCATGTAGGTCCGCAGTTGCCGCCGCTGACCGCCGAACTTGGCTATCAAGATTTCCTTGGCTTCTTCATATTCTGGTTTTGAAACACCAAGCCCTCGGATTGCCTCTAGTGCGCTGCTGGACAAGCATTGCCTCAATCTCGCCATTTTTAGATTCACTGGTTCTTTGGACTGGTCAACTAGACTTTCGAACAGCCCCCCAAAACTCCTCAAATTTCGTCTTGTCTCCACCATACGACGGCACTTTTAATGGCTTCAGGCGATGATTCGAGGAATGACTGGCTGGCGGGCTTTCAGGAACTCCTGCTTCTTTCTGACTGCTGTGAGAACTTTGGGAAGGCGGTGGAGGCGAAGCTGGGTTGAGCGAACCCTGCAAAACGATCGGCGGACTTGGATGAGCGACAAATTCATTGTCCGAAGCAGTCGCGACAGAAATTTGAGCGTGTGATTTCACGGCCTCGTGTGCTTTTTCAATAGCGGCTTGAATTTCCGATTCAAGCGCTTGTCCTTCTTCCATAGCCGCCTGTTTATTCGTTTCCCCTCCATTTTCCAAATAAACAACACACAATTCGTCCAGAATTTCCAGTGTGATTTCCAGAAGCGACCAAAGTTGCTCAATATCTTTCTCTATAGCGCCTACGTCCTTCGGCGTGATACAAAGCTTCTCGATGTGATGGCGAATTTTTGTCATCTAGGTTTTTCGTGTTCACTTTTGTTTTTTCAGCTTCAAAAGCGTTTTTTCCCTTTCCAGTTTTTCTTCATCGTCCTTGTTGTCGGTCTGTTCGGTTCCCGGAGAATCCTCGCCGCCAGTTTCTTCAACACCAGCCGGATCAGGCATCTTGAAGGGCAAGAACACAAATGAAATTGCAAGCTTACCACAGTGTGCTTGCGTACGGTAAATCTCCAAAACGGTTTCTCGGTTCCTCCCATCGTGATCGCCAAAATGTTGCGTAGACAACAAACGGTAATTCAGAACAGTAAACTCACGGTTTAATTCACGGTTTCCCTAGCTTTTCCATTGCTCTAGACTTTAGCGACGTCTACGGTACCGACACTAAAAAACCCTGACCGCGTGCGAATTACACAATAAAATAACTGTCAATCAAAAATGAAATCCGATTCTCTGCAGAAAACTATGCATTAAATTGCGTGACGCGTGACTTAAAATGTCTTTTGTCCACAGTGTATTCATTGTAGTCAGTGTATTCCGTGTATTCCATGAAGTCAGTGTATTCAGTGCAGTCAGTGTAATCAGTGTAGTCAGTGTATTGAGTGTAGTCAGTGTATTGAGTGTAGCCAGTGTATTCCGTGTAGTCAGTGTATTCCGTGTAGTCAGTGTATTCCATGTAGTCAGTGTAGTCTGTGTATTCCGTGTATTCAGTTTAGTCCGTGTTTTCCGTGTAGTCAGTGTCATCCGTGTATTCCGTTTAGTCAGTGTATCCAGTGTAGTCCAGTGTATTCATTGTAGTCAGTGTATTCCGTGTATTCCATGAAGTCAGTGTATTCAGTGCAGTCAGTGTAATCAGTGTAGTCAGTGTAGTGAGTGTAGTCCGTGTATTCAGTGTAGCGGTGTATTCCGTGTAGTCAGTGTATTCAGTGTAGTCAGTGTATTCAGTATATTCAGTGTATTCAGTGTAGTCAGTGTATTCCATGAAGTCAGTGTATTCATTGTATTCAGTGTAGTCAGTCTTTCAGTGTAGTCAATGTATTCCGTGTAGTCCGTTTAGTCAGTGCATTCAGTGTATTCAGTGTAGTCAGTATAGCAGTGTATTCCGTGAAGTCAGTGTAGTCAGTGTATTCTGTGTAGTCAGTGTAGCAGTGTATTCCATGCAGTCAGTGTAGTCAGTGTATTCAGTGCAGTCAGTGTATTCCGTGTAGTCAGTGTATTCCATGTAATCAGTGTATCAGTTTATTCAGTGTAGTCAGTGTAGTCAGTGTATTCAGTGTAGTCAGTTTATTCTGTGTATTCCGTGAAGTCAGTGTATTCAGTGCAGTCAGTGTAGTCAGTGTAGTCAATGTGTTCCGTGTAGTCAGTGTATTCCATGCAGTGAGTGTAGTCCGTGTATTCAGTGTATTCCGTGTAGTTAGTTTATTCCGTGTAGTCATTGTAGTCAGTGTATTCAGTGTAGTCAGTGTATTTAGTGTAGTCAGTGTATTCCGTGTAGTCAGTGTAGTCCGTGTATTCCATTTAGTCAGTTTATTCCGTGTAGTCCGGGTTGTTTGGTTAGTCATTGTATTCCATGTAGTCAGTGTAGTCAGTATATTCCTTGTAGTCAGTGTATTCCGTGCAGTTTATCCCTTGCCTCCACTACAATCGGTGTAGTCACTGTAGGCAGTGTATTCCTTCTTTTCCACAGGCGCTCGACGCACGTAAACCCAGTAGATCCACCCCAGTTAACGTACGGAAAATTACGGACTGTGAAAAACAAAATTTGTCCTATTTAAACGTTCTCTCGTTGTGTACTCGGCCTCTCTCATCATTTCGACCCGGGATCTTTGATGTGCCAAGGTTTCGATTCCCCACCCCTTTCCCTTTCGTCAAGTTCTACCATCCATGCCTTCTCCTCCGATATCGTCATTTGAGAAACAGTGCAAAGACGACATTGATTTGTTCTTTGTCCTATTTACTCATTCACTCACTCTTAAAATTTTAAGAGAAGCAACTCAAACAAAGTAACAAGGAAAAAAAGCTGTTTAAAGGACTTTATTTCTGGCATGCTAGGAAATATTATATTACAACTAGTCTAAACAGACTTACACTTGCACTCTGAATTTATTCAATTCCATTAATTTTCATTTGAGAGTTTTATAGTCTCTAAGTAAATTCCCTGAAAAAAATTTCCTGAGTACCAGGGTGTTTCATTGCATTTCAAGATCGACTGAAAACAGTTTCAGTATCTCTGGACTAAATCAAGAACATTGCGTGGAATTTTTAGGGAATGTTCATCCAGAGATTATGTAAACAACATACACCTTATTCCAAAATGGCCGCTGATTTATGCACATAGAATTAGCCCTTGTTGCCTCGTTCAAAATATTAACAATTATTCTGCGAAATAGAACGGAACATCGCATAATACTTTACAAAGTTGGTTAAAATCAGACGATATTTCAAAAGATTTAGCAGGAAAATTGTTTTTATTATTATTTCAACAAATTGTCAATGAGGCCCATTTCACAGCTAGAATAGCTGTGGTTATGTGGCGCTTTGCAACACTTCGGACGAGTCATCGTAACTTACGTGTATTGCAGGATATCTGTCAAGTACAGATAACAATCGCCTAATGACCATATATGGGCAACATGACAATTTGTTGAATAAGCTGGAACATTTACAACGTGGAAGAATTATACCCCGGGTTTACCCTTTACGCTTAAATAAACAATAACCCTCATTTGGCAATGAAAATATGCAGACATTTTGTTTCAAATAATGTCTGTGAACTTCAAGGAACAGATTGTCTTGCCCAATTGAGGCTATTTTGTGCACTATTCTTTACATATTCACACACTAGAAGCTTCCCGACATTTAAACAATTCAGCGTTGAAAGCCTCGAGGGCAAGATTTCTGCAAATCCCCATACATTTATTATGCATGCAGTTCTTTGTTTATCGAAGACAATAGCTGGAACAATAAAGACCCTTTGGGACTTACGCTCTTTGTTTGAGTCATTTCTTTGTTCGATTTTCCTAATTTAACCAACTGAGGGAGATTGTACTTTCCACGTAGCTACAAGGTGTGCTGTTCTGCTTGCCCCGAAGGGTCTGGAAAAAGAGGGCTAGCTCTGGTTGTTGTCCACAATCTCCGAATGGATTTTCCAGTTGACTTACAGTTCTGTAAGTTGTTGTTGTTTAATTTTTTTTTTTTTTGGGGGGGGGGCTAAATATTAATGGTAAGCACCTGTCATTTAAGGTACGTTAGAACTACATGTAAACAATGAACCTTCTTTCTTACCACAGCAACTTTGTATGTTCTGCAAAAGCTCAAGTTGTCGGCCAATGATTGAAACCCCAAGATCTTTCAAGGTTGCTCTGTCCAGTTGTGATAGAACCTTACCAGTGATTTGCTGTGCTGTGTTTAAGGAAATATAGATATTTTTAATTCAAATTATATGATGTGCAACTTAATAGGGTGAAGCAGCAAATTAATTGTGCCAGTAGTTAAAAAAAATATCCTGCATCCTTTATATGTTAATTTGGTGAAACACTTGATGTACTAATCTACAAGCACTGAGTAAGTAGTATAAGAACCTTTGAATGTTAATAACTGAGTAAGGACTAATATTTCAAGCTCACCCAAAAATAATGGAGCTTCTTCTTTGAATCCATTTTTCTTCAACCATAGCTCGACATCTTCAGCTGTCCATTCTAAATGTTTTGTGTCAAATCGAAGGAAAACAATCACACTTCTACCATATAGCCTGGTATGAGTCGTCATAACTCTACTGAGTCTTGTGACCAAGATCTACGGCTGTTTATTTTAATATTTAGTAATCCCGCAAACAATGACTCTAGTTTTCTACACTTGATTAGTTAACATTTTATCACAGATTCCATTTTTTTTTCACCGCTGGATAAATACAATAAATTTATTTATTTATTTATTCATTTTTTATTTGCCACACTAATTACAAAAATATAGGAAAAGAAGAGAAAAAAAAAGAAGTGGCGAGGAGACCTAACAGAAACTATAGGAGCTTATGAGAGGTTAGGCCTCCTCGAACTATGAGCTAGAGCTGTTTCACATTAATAGAAGAAAAGAAGGCGAAAAGTCGAAGATGGAAAGATTTATAAACTGTTTTCATACTTACTCAATAATTTAATCTTCAGTTTTTTCTTAAAAGAGGAGAGGGATTGAGAGTTGATGATCTTGTTGTCAAGTGAATTAAAAAACTTAGGCCCTTGAAAAAAGGGCGAGAACTTTTTCGTGTTTGTACGACAAAACGGAAGACAGTAGGCCTGGGAATTTCTTGTATTGTAAGAGTGAAATTGATTGCTTTGAGAGAAATTGTTATTAAACTTTGGAGGTAAGAATGTATTTTTGCAAGAATACATAAATTGGCCCAGTTGAAGCAAACGGATATCATTAAATTTTAGTATACCGAGGTCCTTAAAGATGGGGTCAGTATGAGCATTAAAATGTGATTTATTAATAATTCTAATAATGCGCTTTTGCAGGATAACAAGGCGGCGGAGTTTTATAGGTCGAAGCCCAAACGATATTACAGTAGTAAAAATAAGGATAAATTAAGGAATAGTAGAGCATACGTAAAGATGATTTAGGAAGAAAGAAGCTGCATCTAGATATTATACCGACTGACTTCGCAACTTTACTTGCAACGTGAGATATTTCCGACTTCCAAAATTCATCCAAAATTACGCCTAGAAAATTTGTCTCCTTTACTTTAACAATATTTTGATTATCTATACTTATTTGAATATTACAAATTGAACGCTTTTCTCTTGGTTTAAAGACCATAAATTTAGTCTTTTTAAGATTTAGAGAAAGCTTGTTTGCTTTAAACCAGATTGACAGTTTGTCCATCTCCAAGTTTAACATATCTGAGAGATAGTTCAGATCTTTATGTGACATGAATACATTGGTATCATCAGCGAACAATATCAGATTTAATAGATTAGAAGCATTGTTGATGTCGTTAATGTACAGTAAGAAAAATAGTGGCCCGAGGATGGAACCCTGAGGGACCCCACAAGAGATTTCATTTCTTAACGAACGGTGGCCATTATATTCAACATATTGCTTTCTGTTTAAAAAGTAACTTCTTATCCAGTCCAGCGCTAAGCCACGAATACCGTAATGTTTGAGTTTATCAAAAAGGATGATATGATTTACAGTGTCAAAGGCTTTTGAGAGGTCAAGAAAAATACCTACGGAAAATTCACCTCGGTCAAAGGCAGTGGAGATCTTATCATGCAAGTCGATTAGGGCGAGTGCAGTGGAATGATTTTTCCTGAAGCCGTATTGGTTACTACAGAGGATGTTGAAGTTCATCAGATATTGCATTAAACGATTGTAGATAACTCTTTCAAAGAATTTTGAGAAGCTGGGAAGCACCGAGATAGGTCGGTAGTTGGTGAAAAGCGACTGATCATCAGATTTAAAAATTGGTATCACGTGAGCGATTTTCATTTCATCGGGAACAATACCATGCTGGATTGACAAGTTTATGATATGGGTGAGTGGTTCAGAAACAAGTAGAATGGACTCCTTAATGACTGTCATTGGAATCTGGTCGTAGCCAGCTGCTTTACCAGGAAGAAAAGTTTTCGCAATCCCAGTGATCTCATCTTGAGTTGTAGGGTTGAAGAATATTGACTGTTTAAAGGAACCATTAAGAAAACAACGGTGTGAAGCTGACGACTGTATACCCCTTGCTAAATTAGGACCGATGCTTGAAAAATAACTACAAAACTTGTTGGCAATTTCGACAGGATCAGTAACTTCACGATTGTCAGCTTTAAATGTTGAGCATCTATTGGAATTTCTTTTGCTTCTATTTAGAATTTCATTTAAAACTTTCCAAGTAGCACGAGTATTAGATTGAACGTTATTCAATTTCTTCTCGTAGTATAGACGTTTTGCTGTCCGCAGAGAATGATTTAGTTTGTTTTTATAACTTTTGTAAACTGATTGACGATCCATTGTTGGATTTCGCAGATATTTTTTATAAAGCCTATTTTTCTTCCTAATACACTTAATAAGCGCATTGGATAGCCACAGTTTATTTACACGGCACTGTTTTCTGTTTAATTTTTTTACAGGGAAGCACACATTATAACTTTCAGAATACTTCTTTATAAAACTATTATACGCGTCTTTGGGGTCATGATAACCATCAAGGGAGGACCAGGTAATTTGTTTTAGCGTTTCGAGAAAACTCGCTAAGTTTTCTTTATTATTGTCTCGAATGACCACTGGGTCATGAGCGTGGCTGTTGGAAGAGTCATTATTTGAATGAATCGAAAAAACAGGTAAGTGATCAGAGATATCAGTAATCAATAAACCACTTCTCGAGTGATCAAAAAATGTGTTTGCGAAAATGTTATCTAACAATGTTGCGGTGTGAGAAGTTATTCGGGTGGGACGCGTTATCATGGGAAAAAACATATACGAGTGCAATCCATCAAGGAATTCGCCAGTGTTATGGTGATGTTGAAAGTTAATTAAATTCAAATTGAAATCACCCATAATAAAACATATTTTGTTCTCACTAGAGATTTTCGCTAATAGATCATTGTGTTTTGACACAAAGTCACCAACTCTCTGATTTGGTGGCCTGTAAATAACACTGGCACCGATAATATTTTTCCCATGGGGTCTTGATATTTCAATAAACAAAGATTCTGCAACATCAATATCGTCAAAACTCAAGTCAGCGCGAATTTTAAAATCGAGATTGTCAGAAATATATAAGCCAACACCACCACCAGTTCTATTTGGGCGATGTTTGTGAATAAACTTGAAACCATCTATGTCTACTAAATGGGAATAATCATTTAGCCAAGTCTCAGAAACGCCAATTAAAGAGAACTTAATATTTAAGCATGTCAAAAGAATAGAAAGGCTGTTTAGATTACGTTGAAGACTACGAATATTTAGATGTAGAAGCGAAAAATCTTCATCACATAAATTATCATTTCTCAACATTTCGTTAAATTTATCTTCAATGTAGTAATCACAATGGACGTCGTCTGTACAGAAATTAACATCAGGATCTATATCGTCAGAACGAGTTAGGGAAAGATTGTGACGTGAAAATAAAGGATCGTAATTTAGGCTGGAAAGTGTGTCAGGATCATAACGGACCGGGCCAAATTGAGTTCTTATAGGACTTATCAAAGTAATTTTAAGCTTATTTTCGCGCCATTATTACATCCAGGAAAAATGGTGCAAACGGAGGACTCTAAGTAAATGCATGCTGCAAGATACATGTACGATACTAACAACCATTTCAGAGGGTTGATAAGCCATATTTAAGGCGCTAAAGCTCAAAAAACGGCTTAATAACAGTTTCAGCAGTTTGCATAACTAACACGAAGAATAAGCTTTACTTTAACCCGCATTCAAAAATTTCCCGCCTTCGAATTCTTGTTGTAGATGCTTATTGAGAGTGAACGATAAGTTCAAATCTAAAACTGATAGGATATTTCTTGGAACTAAATAAAAGTTATGAAGGATAAAGGTCAAGCTAAAGCTAGCGATGATCAAGAAGTTTCGAATTGATGCAGCTGTAGTTTTGGCGGGAATCGAACGTACAGCAAACGTACATACAGCGAATGATAGAATTAGCTTACCTTCCACGAATCTTGAATCCGGTACTATTTCCTTCACTTCTTCTCCACCTTCCTTGCTATCACTCTGTGCGAGATTCATGACGAGAAATTTTTGGATAAACACTATATCAGCACTCACTAAATGCAGCCACAACAGCGAAGACCAGCGAGCGAAATTACAAAAAAGAGCGCGAATATACGTGGGGATCACATGATAGACCCAGTCTTTCTCGATCGCAAGAAACTCGTCTCCAGTCTTGGCCTCGGCTAAAACAAGATGGCTGACAGGGTGGACGAAGCGACGAAGCGACGAAGCGTGCTTTAGATCAAGATGATTTTTCCCTTCATGGCTGCAGATGCCCTGATCTTAAAAGTAAAAGCAATTCTTTTCACGTTCATTGCTTTTGTGATCTCTGCAATGGTAAAGCTGTGCCACCTTCAACCGCCTGGAGACACAAAGAAAGAACTAAACGGGAAAAATTGACCCCCAGAGTTGATCCAGATCTAGAAGGTACCGGTAACGACGACTATATACCAGTAGAGAGTGCTGTTGAATTTTCAGCTTTTTATTCCGAGGTACAAATATCTGGCAAAGGTAACCTTACGAATGCTGATCCATTACTCCTTGGTGACGATGATGGAAACATGATATTATCGGACGACGATGAAGAAGGAGATGGAGAAGAGGAGGATGACCCTGGCCAGAGAGGGCTGCAAAATGCTGACGAGGAGACTGAGAACGATGTTGTTGCAAATGAAAACGAAGAGGAATGCTTCCAAAAGTTCATTCACAATGCAGTTTTAAAACTAGTAGGAATTAAAGGGGAAAATGGCTTCTCCATTAAAGCTTTTGAAGAGCTTTTAAGTTGGGGTAAAGATCTCCACTGCCAAAATAAAAGCACAGAAGCGCGGCAGGAATGGCCATCATCTTGGGAAGATGTGAAATCATACCTGGAAAAAATAGGATATAAAGATGCAAAGCTTTACTGGATTTGTCTGAATGCTTCTCACCCCTGTAATTATAGCATATTGAAGTCTAAAGAGGAGAAATGTCAACGCTGTGGAGAGTTTCCCACAATCCCTTACTATTACTTGAGTATTATTGATAAAGTGACAAGGTGGTGTTCTTCACCATTAATGTGCAAGAAGATGACAGATCACTGGGAACAACGAGAGCACTGGTTACCTCCAGAGTGCAGAGATGGTTGGGGATTCCCCGAGAAAAGGGAGATTTGGGATGGAAAACGGTTTGCAGAACTTGCATACTTTTGGGACCCTACTAGGGAGTGGATACTCCCAACATTCTGTGCAATATGTAGGAAGGTTGTATCTGCTGAAGAGCTGTTGCATGCTCCAGAAATTGACGGAATGCGAGATGTGACATGTCAGTATTGTTTTAACTCATTCTCAGCTGTGATTCAAGTAACACATGGGGATCCTCGCAACATTGCCTATATAGGTAAAGTATTAACCATTTTGTAGTCACATAATGCATGGTCAAGTAACATTTGGTATAGCCCTCTGTAGATAATGTCCATGCTCTCAATAAGCATTTATTTAACAATATTTCGCTTTTTTATAGCCCACTGGGATGGATGGCAGCCATTTTCAACATCTGTGCGTGGATGTGGTAGGTTTTGTAAATATTTATATACGTAGAATTTTCCACTTCAAATGAGTTACTACAAATACATAAAATTTTCAATGTATCTAGTCATTTGGAAATGATCTTTGTATATAATATCTTAGTACATGCAAATGTTATGTACTGACTTTACAAAAACAGGTGCAATTGAAGTATCCATTGCAACAATGTCAAAAGTTGACAGATGCCATACAGAAGAAGTTTATGTGGTTGGTTTTGTGCCTTCATACCTTCTCCCAAAGAAGAGACCCATTTCCCTTGATCCGTTTCTTGAACCGCTCATTAGAGACATTGATGAAGGTTTCATCAGAGGTTTGTCCTTCATGATTTTTCTCATGGTAATTTAACTCGACAGATACATGAACATATAAGATTAAAGGAAATTACAATGTACATGTCTAAGCATTAATATAGTTTCAACAAATTAAAAAACTTATTCTGAGATGCAATAGATAGTACACTGGTTTTGAGCAGTACTCACCCCCTATCCCACACATGTATACACAACTGCTGTAAACAATGTGTATTAAGGGCCCACGGACAGATTTTTCGCGCGTTGCTAAGAAAGTGAGAAATCATGCCGGCGAATGACACAAGAGCGCGTGCTGTATTACGTGTGTAGGCTACTTGCACTCGTCAGATGCTCAAAGATTTTCCTTTCACGCACTTCTCTATGCTTGCTAAATGAGAGGTAACAGAAGAAAACTAACGAAAAAATACATGTATACGTGATTTATATTTGAACTCTCTTCTAAGAATTAACCAGAATAACTTGTCTCCAGGGGAAGCAGTTTTGTTGCATACTGCAAAATAACCCTAAGGCTTACGCACGCATCTAGTGGGGCCACCGCACGCATAGTTCTCTTGTCTGATGAATTGCGCATGCGTTAAGAAAATGACATCCGGTTTACAAAAATCCTAAATTCTAGTCGGCTTTTAACTTGATTTACAAATTTTCAATCTTACTTTTTTCTAACATGGATTGAGTTTTGTTAAATCATTTTAATGCAAATATTAGAGGCAAATCAATATTTTAAATCTCTCTAAAAAAAACTATTTTTCAAATTAAAGTCAAATCCATACTTACGAAGACGGAAAAATGAATACATATTACAACACCGTGGTAGATTGATACAAGTTCTGCACCAAAAATATTTCCTAAAATTATATTATACCTTATGCTGTCAGTAGCGAGTGTGTCCACAAATAATGTTACAAAGTTACAGGTACCAGTATTTCATTATTTATTTTTGAGTTGCACCTTCTCAAACTTCATTGATTTCCATGTATTTCACTTTCATAAACTACAATGGAAATTTGAGACCATGGGAAGGCATGTGCTTTTATTTTCCTTAGTGCTCTCAAATAGCTTGTAGTCTTTAATAATGTGGCTGCCAGATGTAATCTAACTTGTTCTCTCACAAAACAACATTTGTAGGAATTCAAGTGAATTACTGCATCCCTGTTTGTGGGCAACATGCTGGCAATGCAGTCATAAGGCACTTAATGTTGTGTTGGAGTGGTGACCATAATGGGCAGTGTGAAGTGGGAAAGTTCATCAAGTGTGGAAAAGTGTTTTAACTTCCTTTGATACTTTGTGTGAAATTGAAGAGGAGGAAAGATCCACAGTAAGACAGAAAAGAGCAAAGGAATGTGGATATACAGGACTCTCCATTCTTCATAGGCTACATGCGTTATATGGATTTGAGAATGATCGACATATGGTTTATGATGAATTGCATGGGAAATCCCTTAATGTGGTGAAAAACCATATCACTTTTCTAAAAGCAGACGAAGATGAGCCCATAGATTGGAAGGAAGTTGATGTGCATCTACGTACGGTACCCTGGACTCATGGTATGTTAACCTAGGAGCATGGATTTTATACATGTAGCATTTTAGTGAACTAATCCCAAAATCGGTGTTTAGGGCTGTATCGTGTTGTGTTGTGACCTTAAGCACAGATGAGAAGGATTTTCGAGGAAAATGGCACAGATTTGTTTTCTGCATTGTAAATACATTTACTTGTAAACTGTTCAAACCATACCCCAGCTTTTGCACCAACTTTTCCTTGGGTCAGTTTTAGAATTGGAATAACTGAACTATTATTTAAATTTATGCAGATTTCTTTTATTTTACTCCTGCTGCCAATCCTTTAAGAGAAAACTAACTAAAAATAATTCAATTTTCTTGTACAGAGTTCAAAGCCTCCAGGACACCCAGTGGTATCAGCCGCAGATGTGGCTATTGGAAAGGTACTATAGTTGAACCCCAATATTAAGTGGGAAAATAATTGTTAAAGGAAAATGGTCACTTTTTATAGAAGTTTTCCAGTCATAAATTAGCATAAGGCGTAGTAGAAAATCAGAAGTATTAGTGAGAGCAGAATCACATCAACACAGTAATATACACGTTTTAGTATAATTATTTTAGTCATCACTTCTGAATGGATTTTAGACTCTTGTCTGCCATAGTGGTTTTAATGATAAGGCCAAAGATGGAAGTGGCTTTAAATGGGGTTTTATTTACAGAGTTATGGTGATGATAGTTTAGGCATATTGCTAACTGGCTGCTAAATAAGATGGTGGGTGCTATGCATACGGCTGTAACTTCATGAAAAACGTATTTGACAAAAAATGTTAAAAACAAAGCCAAGTGGTCTCTAATCTTGGTGTGTTCAATATGTATTAAACATCAGGCTAACTGAAAAGAAAAAAAAAACAATCCAATCTAATTTTAGTTGTGTAATTTCTAGTAACCTCTAGCTGAAGACTACAACAAATTTGCATTTCCTGCATCTGAAGTGGCCCTTGTCTACAGTCTCTCTGAAGTTCAAACAGAAGAATGGCTATGTTTATGTAGAATTGTTGAATTTCTACAAAATCATGCCAGAGATAAATGGTTGGAAAGTGATGCTGATACTTTCCACTTGATGGCAATTCGATATGGTGTGCTTCTAGAGGAACATTGTGGCCCAACTGTCTGCCATATTACACTTCACAACCTCCTTCATTTTAAGGAGGACATTAAAAACTTTGGTGGCTTAGACAACTATTCGTGCTGGGTTCAAGAAAGAGCTGTTAAGAGATATATTCAGCAATCTAACAACCACAAGAACATCGAGTGTACTTTTGCTGGAGCAGAATTAAGAAGGGAGGCCCTCAAAACAGAACATGAAATTAACTTTGTGGAGCACAATTATGTTGGTACATGTAAGACAGACATTCATGTGGTAAGTTGGGTTGTTGCTCTGACATGTTGTACTATATTTCATAGTTTTTTCTGTATTATGAAGGACATAGCTTTCAGGCTCGTCTTTTCACAAAAGAAAGAGAGATTTTTACTCAACTAAATTTTCACTTAATGAAACAGCTCTAGAAAATTCTGTTTGAGTAATACTACATGTAAGTGGAAGTGGTCATGAAAATTTGGAAGACCATTGAATTTTTGAAGGCCTTTTCGAAAAATTGTAAACTTTCTGAAATTTCAACTACCAGCCCATTTCTTTATGAGTCGACCCCCCCCCAAAAAAAAATAATTCCAGAGTCTCCTGATTCTTGGCAAAATCTTCCCCACCCCCCCCCCCCCAAAAAAAAATCTTTTTCTCTACCAAAACAGGCTTTCTTAGAGTTGTCATTGAAATTATGAAAAATGCAGTATTACAGACAGCATTATTATTATCTCTTGGCCGAAGTGGGCATAATAAAAGTAACAGTTAAAACAAAAAGTACTTAATTTTAGCAATACACATGCATGTCGATTTATAAAATTACTGTAATAAAACTTGATATATCTGTTGGCAGGGATGGGCAAAGTCCCTGGAGCTGGCAAAACAGCTGACCAAGGACCACACTATTGATCAACAGAAAATTTCCTGTGGAATTCTTGTTGGAGGTAAACGCCCACTGCTTCTTGGTCAATCGGATAGACAACTGGTTGCTGATATTTCAAATGCTTCATTTGGAAGGCTACCCATGGTTACAGTGGGCTCCTATATCGAGAAAAAGAATTTGTAGTTATCATAAAAGAAGGTCAAGGAGAGGTTGTAGCACAGGTGAACAGGGTGTTTACAACAAGCATTGCTGGTGTGTATACACCTTACCTTGATGTACAAGTCATGGAGCATGAAGGCTATAATGCCCAAGGATTCCCACTGGTTAAACGATCAGATGAAACCCTTTTAACTACCACAGCTAATTTGAGTCGTAAGGTAATGCTCTTCCCATCAAATCAAAATGAAGATGGCGAGCAGCTCTACATAATCATGGATTTCATGAGGTGCATTTTTCCTGTAGCAGTGGATACAGTTGTTGTGCCCTACTTTCCAGTCGCTAATGACATGGTTAGTGTAAAGGGGGATGACGGAGCAGTGTGGAAAGCACGCGTGTTAACATTTAGTTTGAGACGCCAAGTAGTCCAGGGGCGCTTCTTTGTCAAAGGAAGCGGTGGTATGTGGGTTCCTGAAACCACACGCCCACAAGAAATTCATTTTAAGAGTATTCTGGGGCTCGCAAAAGGTAGCTGGGTTAATGTCAATTTTACTCTTTGGCAGCCAGATTAACTGAATGTGACATTTGCTTTATTACAGGCCAAAACAGAGTTGATTGTAAACGTACATTGTCTTGGAACATGGGCGAGAAGAGAATGTTTTTTTTGCAAAATGCTCATGTAAGTCAAAAAGAATGCCCAGATCATGTTGGAAACATACAACTTGTATACTTCATAGTAGTATTAATAAAATAACTTATGAAACCAACAGTATTCTAATATTTATACCCAATATATTAAATTTCAAAAAATCAATTTACCAATCAATCAACAAAATCAATCAATCTACCAATTATTGGTAGATTGGTTTGTTGGACGGGTTAATGTTGGTAATAATGTTCTTGGTAAATTATTGGTATTACTTTACCAACAATATTCCAACATTGGTATTCAATATATTAAATTTCCAATAATCTACCTATTATGTTCCACGAATGGCTAGTTTGATGTGCCAATGTTGGTATATTCTTGGTAAAGAATGGGTATTGGGTTACCAACAATATTCCAACATTGGTATTCAGTATGTTAAATTTCCAATAATTTACCTATTATGTTCCAAGAATGGCTAGTTTGATGTCTCAATGTTGGTATATTCTTGGTAAATTGTTGGTATTGCATTACCAACAATATTCCAACATTGGTATTCGATATGTTAAATTTCCAATATTTTACCAATAATATTCCAAGGATGGTTCAATTGCTTGACTAATGTTGGTATTTGATTGGTATATTATTGGTACTCTAAAGGAAACCCAATAATGGTCCAACATTGGATTACAAATTTCCAATGATATTCCAACTTGGAATCTCTATTTTTTTCCTGTGTAAGACTTCTGACGACTTTAGCCTGAACTGTGGAGTCCCCCAAGGCAGTTGTATGGTGCCTATTTTATTCACTCTCTACGTCTCCTGCCTCTTTAAGATTATTTCTCAGCACCTCCCTTCTGTCCATGGTTATGCTGACGACACCCAGATTTACCTCTCCTTCCGACCTTGTTCTATCCATTCGGAAATTAACGCTGTTTCTGTGATTGAAAAGTGCATTGCTGATGTTCGCTCTTGGTTTACTGGAAATCGTTTAATGATCAATGATGCGAAAACCGAATTTCTAATTATTGGCACCCGTCAACAACTTGATAAAACATCCATTGAATCTATCATCATTGGTGACACCGTCATTAAACCTTTAGAAAGCGTCCGGAACCTTGGGTCCTGGTTCGATGCTCATATGCGAATGGATGTTCACATAGGCAAGATTTGTAGCAAGGCTTTTCGCGGACTATACAACATCAGACAGATCAGAAAATTCCTTACTGTACAATCCACCTTGATTATTGTAACACACTTCTATTTGGCCTACCTAAGTATCAGCTTGATCGTTTACAGAAAGTCCAGAATGCTGCAGCCAGAGTGACTCTTCAGATTGCGAAATTTGATCATATCACACCCGCTCTTATTGACTTACAGTGGCTTCCAGTAACGTTTAGAGTTCAATTCAAATTGCTCCTTTTTGTTTACAAGTCACTCCACAACCAAAGTCCATCCTACATTAACAATCTTTTATCCCTGAAGCCATCTGGTAATTATTCTCTTTGCTTGTCCGCACAATATCTTCTGTTCATTCCAAAAACCAAGTGCTCTACACTTGGGGATCGGGCCTTTGCTCATGCTGCACCTGTTTTATGGATTAGCTGCCATTAACTATTAGAACAAGTAGCAGCCTCGCCATTTTCAAAAAGGAACTTAAAACATTTCTTTTTAAGAAAGCTATTGATTTGTTGGAATAGTTCTAATGTTTAATTTTAATTTAGTTTGGAATTTTCGAATCTCAATTTTAGATTTTATCATAGCAGACATATCATTGTATTATTATAGCTTTTAGGGATTTTTAGATTTTTTACTCATTATTTATTCATTAATTTTAACTTAATGTTAAGCGCTTTTGAATATTCTTTTATAGTTTTAGCGCTATACAAATTCATTATCATTATCATTATCATCACCAACTAACGGACTGGACAGAACTTGAAGTAATAGTAGTGTGAAGTTGGGCTTTGGGCTGGCCGCATCTTGAATTCTGCAAAGTCAGCATTACATTGAACATTGTTCCACGCAAATTGAACATTGTTCCACGCAAAGGACACTGGAACATGTACCTATTCCCTTTTAATCTTTTCTGTAAACACACATGGTTCCTGGATTTCTTAGTCATGCCTTATTCATTGTTCATAAAAACTGTGTACTGCACTAGCAAACTGGCTACTGCAATTACTCAGCTCGTGCTGGTTGGATATGGGATGGTAGATTTTGGGGGGGGGGTCTGAACCTCCTGGTTCCTGCCCCTTTACGAGAAGATCTTGCCTCTTTGTGTCTTTCCCACTGCAGTATTGAGGGGAAGAGGGGGTGGGGTGGGGTGAGCCTCCAGCACTGCACCAACTGAAAAATATTTGGAGGATTTGAATATGCCATTGTGATTCCATGGAAGCCTAGAGTATTCTACAGTATTCAAGGTGCACGCAATACGTGACGTACACCTGGAGTATTCAAGAGTATTCAGTTTAAATACGTGAAGTACACCTGGAGTATTCAAGAGTGTTCGATTTAAATACGTGATGCACACGTGGAGTATTCACGAGTATTCAATTTGAATATGCGATAGACACCTGGAGAGTTTAATTTGAATAGTCAGAAAAAAAGGCCGGATTCTAATAGGATATTCCAGGTGTATTTTGAATCAGGCATCCTAGAATATGTCGTAATATTACAGTATAAGAAGCGTGTGCCGACTCATATTTGGGTGAATTCTGGCCCGAATATTTGGCTTCTTGCGCAGTGCCGGTTCCTGCTCCTTTCTGAGAAGATCTCGCCTCTTTGTGTCTTTCCTATTGGCGTATTGGAGGAGGGGGGAGGGTCTGAAATCCCCCAGTTTGAATACATATATTGGTGAATAATAATAATAGCATTGAATGTGAATGAATATAAACTTTGTGAATTTTGCACCATTTCGCCAATCATAGGTTGTGACATGGCGCATTCATGCACTGTAGGATACGAGGCAACAACATCAACCCCTAGTTTATGGTTACATTAACTATTTTACTACTGGGTTGATCACGGTTAAGCCACAGAATACTGAATCAGTGCATCTTACATGACCATTTTAGAATAAAGTACCAGTACTTACTTACAGCTTCAGCGCTATATGTTCCACCCCAACGTTTTATCTGAAGGTTAAAATGCAGTGCAAGCTTATTAATTTACTTCATTGTGTTTACTTAATTTTTCCATTGTTGCTGACAAAATTTGTGCAACATTATTTATTATTTATTTTATAATTATTTTCTGTTTAATTCCTGCTACATTTTGTAAGGCAGCTAATTTGGGAGTATAGAGGTTTTGCATGGCAAGAACAGTGAAAATGATTTGCATTATTGATTAGTCCATCGTGTAATTTGATCATCCAGGCGAGGGTAGTCCTGAGAAGGACTGTTGTCAGTTGCTGTTGAGTCATCATCAGAGTCATGTGAAGAGTTGTTTGAATGTTATAAATCTGGTTCGTGAAAACTGATTGGTCAGTTTAGCTGTGATGTTATTGGCTGTAAGACTGTATTGATTCAAATGAATTTTTCTTGCAGGAAAAATATTCTTTTGCACCTAGCACTCAACATGGCTGCTGTATAAATTTTATAAATTTTTGAGCCTGAATAAACATGTACATGAATCATTGACAAAATAAATGACATTGGAAAATTACTCTATCAAGAGAAAATAAGGAACAGTGTACCCCTGTTAGCCGTCACGCGTCACGCATTATGTTACACGTATTATGTTATCCATAGTGCTTTTCAGTTCTACCTCGTGCTTGACTAGGCGGCCATCTTGTCAGATATTAAAGGCTGTTTTGTTAACGTTTGTTGCTTGTGTCCTGCATTCTATAATAAGCCAAAGATTATTACATGGTGTCAGAAGTGGGATAACCAGAGTCTTCATCTACTCAACCTGGCTGTTCCTCAGTGACTTCGCCAAAACTCGCTCTCGACAAACTCATCTCGGCGATCGAGAACTCTTGTCTCCATTGCTCAACTTTGCAAGCAGCACGTTCAGTACACTAATCGACCCTCTTGGTCACAATGGGTAAAGATCGACCCGTGTTCGACGCCTCATCTGAAGATCGCCGTCGTGCGTTCAAGTTTTTTCTCGCCAATTTCAGAGATTTCTGTATTATGGAGGACTATGTGAATCCGGCCAAGGATTTTGACTCGGACGATTACTGGACATTGGTTAAACGCCCCAAGGCTATGGCGGCGCTTCGAAGAGCTTTTCCTCAAGCAGAATGGGACGTTCTCACAACCACTATTGACTCTCAAATCGCCGATGAAGACAAACAACACCCCGCCAAATGGCTAGCGAAACTTTCAAGTCACTACCTCGGACAGGAACCTGTCATACAATCCACTCACAATTTTCTCCGCCTCTTAAAACAAGATCCAGCGATGAGCATTCAGCAGTGGCACACTCTAGTGCGACTAGAGTACCAGAAATGTAACTTCCCTTCAGCAGTAGATGACAGACTACAGCGAGACATTTTTGTAATTGGTCTCAATGACACTTTCAAAAACTTCAGAAGCGACCTCATTTCTCGGGAGAATCTGACCACTCTCACCTTTGCACAAGTCATCAGTAAGGCCCGCGACTTTGAGGCCAGCCTTAAAACCGAGTCTGCAATCACCCGACAACAGCTAGAAGAATCAGTACACCAGATCACACCTGGCGAGCAAACGGCTTACAAGGTCACACCCGATGCTGTCAAACCCAAAATCACTCAGCGCCCTTCCAAACCACCAGGACCACCTGCTCGATCGACCAGTGGCTCGCTGATCTGCTTCTGGTGCGGCCGCAACGCACACGCAGCTCGTCGCAACTGCCCTGCAGCCAATGATACCTGTCACCGCTGTGGAAAAAGGGGCCACTGGCAACAAGTCTGCCGAGCATCAACTGCCAATGTAGTGGCTCAGGCCGACCCTGTTTTTGAGGCAAGCACTGCTCATGTCACCATTCATGATGTCGCCCAAATTCAGTCTGCACCCAGAGGCATATTTGTAGACCTAGATCTCAGCTCTTCTCTCACCTCAGCATCGGCTCATTCTGTCCGCTTTCAGGTGGACTCTGGATGTTCTTGCAACACCATACACGCAAGTGATCTCAAGGAAATGGCTCCAGTTAAAGTCACACCTTCCAGTGTTCGTCTCCTCGACTACTCCAAAACCATCATTCCCACTGGAGGTCAGGCCACACTGCATTGTACTCACCGAGGCAAGCCCTATGAAGTGGTGGTCCAAATCATAACTGCAGAGAACTATTATGCACCGCTTCTGGGATTGGCTGATAGTACTCGCATGGGCATCTTGAACTATGACATTGACACTGTCAATCAACTTCAGGCCTCTTCTGCACCCTCTCTGCCACCTCTCGGTGAGTTGACATTTGAATCAATTAAACATTACTATTCACATTTATTTGAGGGGCTGGGTGAGCTGGGGGAACCCCTCTCATTAACACTGGACCCCACAATCAAGCCTATCCAAGCTGCTCCCCATCGGCATGCTGCCCCAAAGCTTCCTATTATCAAAAACGCCCTTGACAAACTCATCCACTCAGGCCAACTAATTCGAGTAAATGCGCCCACCCCATGGATCTCAAACATGGTGGTTCGCGAACGACCAGCAACAGCAACAAAGCCTGCTAAAGTTCGCATCTGTCTGGATCCCTCACAGACGGTCAACAAAGCAATAATGAGACCAGTTTATCCCATCCCTACCTTGGAGGAGAATCTTCATCGCTTTCATAAGGCAAAGATTTTCTCGACCTTTGATATCAAAGACGCCTTCCAAACAATCCGGCTGACAGAGGAGTCCTCCCTGTTGACTACTATGCACACCCCCTGGTTGCGCTACCGCTGGACTCGTCTTCCTTTTGGGATAAGTTCAGCCCCGGAGGAATTTCAACGCCGCATTCATGACGTTCTCTGTGGCCTGGAAGGTGTGGTTAACATTGCCGATGACATCATAGTAATTGGTAGGGGAACAACCCTGACCGAAGCAACCCAGGACCATGACCGCACTGTCACAGAACTCATGGATCGCCTCGCGCAGCATGGACTCAGACTCAACCAGGACAAGATCAAGTTTAAAACCCACACGGCACCCTTCATGGGCCACACCCTCACACCTGAAGGCCTCAAACCCAGCTCTGAGATTGCCAGTGCAGTTCTCAACATGCCCCAACCTCACGACAAGGCAGCAACACGGCGTTTCCTAGGCACCATCACCTACCTGTCAAAGTTCTGTCCTCGTCTGAGTGAGGTAGTTCGTCCTCTGCGGGACCTCACCCACATCAATCAGGAATTTCTGTGGGCTGACCAACACACCGAAGCATTCAGGCAAGCCAAAGAAGTAGTTGCTCAGGCACCTTGCCTTCGTTACTTTGATGTCACCGCCCCAGTGGTATTACAGGTCGATGCATCGGAATATGGACTGGGTGCTACACTGCTACAACCAGCTACCCACTCTTCGAACCCCACTGACATCTTGTGGCAGCCTGTAGCTTACAGCTCGAGCTCACTCACTCCAACAGAACAAAGATATGCACAAATTGAAAAGGAGACTCTGGCTATTGTACATGCATTCCACAAGTTTGACCAGCTTCTCTTTGGCAAGGCTGATGTGGTTGTCCACAGTGACCACAAACCTCTAGAGATAATCTTCAAGCGTCCTCTTGCCTCTGCACCAAGGCGCCTCCAAAGCATGATGCTTGCTCTTCAGCGCTACACATTCACAGTGGAGTACCGCAAGGGGTCAACACTTCACATTGCTGACACTCTTTCTCGGGCTCCTCTGCCCACCACCTCACACAAACAAGTTCATGACGAGCTGGTTTATCGCGTGGAACTTGAGGCTGAACACCCTGATCTCTCTGGTTTTCAGGATGCAACACTACAGGAGCTAAGAGTTGCTTCTCTCACTGACCCCGAACAGACCACTTTGAGATCCCTTGTTGAAACCGGCTGGCCCAATGACAAGGCAGCAGTTCCTGAGCTAGCACGCCCATACTGGACTTTCCGCCATGAACTCACTTCACATGATGGGCTCCTGTTTAAACAAGAGCGTGTCATTGTTCCCTCCTCAGCTCGTCTCACCATCCTCCATAAGCTACATGCGGCTCATCGTGGCCCAGAGTTCACCCTACGACATGCCCGCAGCTGTGTTTTTTGGCCAGGAATCAACAACCAGATTACTGACATGTGCAAGACCTGTGTTACCTGTGCCCAATACAGGCAGCAACACCCCCGCGAACCTCTTCAACCATACCCTGTGCCTACCTCACCATGGCAACTGGTATCACAAGACTTGTTCGAGCTTAATGGTGTTACTTATTTGGTAACTGTTGATCACTTCAGTGACTTTTATGAAATTGATCGCCTTCCCTCTATCCAGTCATCCGCTGTAGTACAAGCCACTAAGCAACATTTCGGACGTCACGGAATTCCTCACACCTTACTAACGGATAATGGCTCTCAATTCACCGCTGATCTATTCAAGCAATTTGCCACAACATACAAGTTCAATCACATCACATCATCTCCCTACTGGTCACAATCCAACGGACGAGCTGAAGCGGCCGTAAAGTCAGCCAAACACATCCTTCGCACAGCTCAAGATGTGGACCTGGCACTTCTGTCAGTGCGTAACACTCCACCTGCGGGTCACACGTTTTCTCCTGCTCAGAGATTGTTTGGCCGTGTACTCCGAAGCAACCTACCCCAACCTCTCACAACTTTGGAGCCTCGCCCTTCTCCTCGTGACAAAGTGGTTTCTGAACACGTGAATCGAAAACTACAGCAAAAGCAAGCTTATGATAAACATGCAAGACACATCCTTCCTGACTTCCCACCAGGCAGCTATGTCTATGCTAAGCCTCCCCTTAATGCACGGTCAAAGGCCTGGGTCCCTGGACAGATCACTGGCGCTGCTGGCCCTCGATCTTACTTCATCAAAACGGGCACGGGGCAAATCAGACGAAACCGTGTTCAAGTGCAACTGGCACCCCGCTTTAACAATGTTGAACCACCATTTGAGACAACAAACAACTCCAACCTTCCTGACAAACTGCGATCCTGCTCCTTAAATCCCACCTCGTCATCTACTTCATCTGCAACTCCCACTACGACATCGAGTGATGCCAGTTCATCATTTGCCTCGCCTGCAGTCCCAACTACAGTAACGAGTGATGTCAACCCCTCAGCCTCATCTGCATTGGCACCGCCCAGTTCAGCCCCTGAACAACCAACACCACTCTGCCCTCACAGCACCCCTACCTCTCCTGCTCTTCCTCAGTCACCCAGTCAGCCAGCTCCTCAAATCACTACCCGTAGTGG
The DNA here is from genome assembly GCA_947652115.1 of Blastomussa wellsi. Classification (NCBI taxonomy): domain Eukaryota; kingdom Metazoa; phylum Cnidaria; class Anthozoa; order Scleractinia; family Plerogyridae; genus Blastomussa; species Blastomussa wellsi. Next base: position 12,048,996 of record OX393569.1, read on the forward strand.
TCGAGTTGTACGAAAACCTGCTCACTACTCTGACTGACTGATTAATAACCTTCCTTTGTAGGTGATCTGTACCCACTGCTGTAGACACAGAAATTGTGGACCTGTTGAAGCTGACCGTGGAAATTCAAGGACCATCCATTTGGAACTGTTTGAGACGTTTAATTATTTAAAACATTTTCATGATTTAACTCTGATCAGGACCGTCCTTTGGAACTGTCTTAGACATTTAATGTATCATTGATTTATCATTTTTTTTCTTTTGTTTTTTTTTTTAAAAAGGAAGGCATGTTAGCCGTCACGCGTCACGCATTATGTTACACGTATTATGTTACCCATAGTGCTTTTCAGTTCTACCTCGTGCTTGACTAGGCGGCCATCTTGTCAGATATTAAAGGCTGTTTTGTTAACGTTTGTTGCTTGTGTCCTGCATTCTATAATAAGCCAAAGCTTATTACACCCCTAGCTATTTTATAATGCTCAGACTAAGGGGTTGAGACATACTAGGCAGCAAGTTGCAAATATGCCCAGGATTGACAGCTAATGAGATGCAAGCTCCATAAAGGCATGTTGATGATGATGATGATAATGATGATGACAAGTATCACAAAGTGTCATCATTGATAAAAGTTCACTAAAACACACATAATGCTGTCAAATATGAAAATGAAAATGGAAAATAACCTAGTCAAATATGAAGTAGTAAATCCTGGATATTATAAGTGGTACGTTACAAGGACAGATCACTGCAACAAAGTGCCTTGTGTTGTTTATTCACTGTGATCAGTCGCACAAATTCAAACTGGTTTGTGTTTTTGAAGCATTACACACAGAGTGACTTGTTACAGAGACCTGTTACTGTGACTTGTGTCTTGGCCTTAATACCAGTGTAGTAGGATGGGATGTGATAATGAATATAATTTGGTTTTATCAACTGGGTTGATAATGTCAATTGGCCACCGTAAAGAGATTCAAGAGCTGACGTTTAGAGCGTTAGCCCTTCGTCGGAGCGAATCGCTCCGACGAAGGGCTAACGCTCTAAACGTCAGCTCTTGAATCTCTTTACGGTGGCCAATTGACATTATCAACCCAGTTGATAAAACCAAATTATATTGTTATACTTCCCACCGACGCAGCACCACGGTTTCTTTAGAAACTTACCCCCTCTGTGATGATGAATGTTTGTAAGACATGAGAAAAGCTTTGCAGAGAACATTAAAGTGCACCTAACACCAAAATATATTTTTCGCTAGAATACGCCTTTGTGCCAGTTCGAAATGCATTCCACCATTCGTTTCACCTTTCCATCAAATTCTGGCTATTTATAGCATTTGAAAGTTTTGAAAAACTGTTCATCATTTGTTCCACGACCGATTCAGAAGGGGCGTGGGTCTATTCTTGATTTGACGTCACAAACTGATTTGCATGCATGTTTACAAAGACTTGATGTGAAGCAAATCAATTTGTGACGTTAAATGAAGAATAGACCCACGCCCCTTCTGACTCGGTCGTGGAACAAATGGTGAACAGTTTTCCTAATGCTATGAATAGCCAGAATTTGGTGAAAAGGAGAAACGAAAGGTGAAATGCGTTTAGAACTGGTACAAAGGTGTATTTTAGCGAAAAAAATATCTTGGTGTTAGGTGCACTTTAATTATTGAGACTTGGCAGATGTGCACAATATATCAAACTCAAATCTGCAAGACGATGATGATAAATGCATACCTGTCTCTTGATTGTTACAAAAATGTAGGAATAAACAACAAAAAGCCCAATGATGCAGAGATACACTGGAATGTAATACCTGAGGATAGAATATATAGCATACCACACTGTATTGAGATTAGGATCTAAGTGCCATGATCAGTGACGCAACATGTTCATTAATCGGTCTTCAGCATGAAACAAGAGAAGTCTCACAAGACCCTTTGGAGGGGGGGGGGGGGCTTCAAAGGAGGAAAAGGAAATATGTAAATAGATGAACGTTATACATGAAAACACTACTAGAAAACCATCATCAACTCCACAGGTCTGCTGATCATAACACTGTTCAGAGGGCTGAAAACATTCCCTGCATACATAACTCTTTTTTTTCTTGGAAACTTGCTTGGCATTATTTGCCAACCAAAGCTTAAAGCCATTTGACATTCAACAAATCATAACAAACCTTTCCTAGAAACACAAATTGCAAAAACATCTTTATCTGCCTGGAATATACGTGTAGGTGTCTACAGGCACATTTCTGCATGCAAAAAGGAAATTGGGGTTGGGATCAATCTCCTTTCTACAAAATTAGCAGTAAAAGGTTTATCAAGATATTAGAGTATCTTTGTTGAAATGTGAGATGATCTCAGGCTAACTGGTGCAAGAGCATCCATTTATCTCTTATCAATTAGGAGGAGGGTTCCTGTCCTGACTACTCTCCTATCTGCATATTTTACCTTTTATTAATGATTTTTTAAAAAGTATGGAAGCTTCTCTTGTTTTTACATAATGGATGAAATGAATAATAATATTATATAAATAACAAACAATTACAAATAAATAGTATTGTTACTTCGTAGCAAACCTCCATGCCACACTGTTGTCACTGTGTATTGTAATCCAACTGGAAAGGAAAATAAATTCAAAATTATTAATAGCAGTAGTTCTGCTAATGTGATCATGAGCTTTTTGAGTGTTAGCCAAACACCCATTGGAGCGTAGTTTATTGAACGTAATGTTTACATGGTTTACTGGTGGCCTAATGGTTGGTGTGCAGGAACTTTATCTGGATTGAAAGATCTGAGTTTGAGCCTTGGCTGTGGCACTGTGTTGTGTTCTTGGGCAAGACACTTCACTCTAATAGTGCCTCTCTTCACCCAGGTGTATCAATTGCTACCGGCTTCACCCAGGTGTATCAATTGCTACCGGCTTCACCCAGATGTATCAATTGCTACCGGCTTCACCCAGGTGTATCAATTGCTACCGGCTTCACCCAGGTGTATCAATTGCTACCGGCTTCACCCAGGTGTATCAATTGCTACCGGCTTCACCCAGGTGTATCAATTGCTACCGGCTTCACCCAGGTGTATCAATTGCTACCGGCTTCACCCAGGTGTATCAATTGCTACCGGCTTCACCCAGGTGTATCAATTGCTACCGGCTTCACCCAGATGTATCAATTGCTACCGGCTTCACCCAGGTGTATCAATTGCTACCGGCTTCACCCAGGTGTATCAATTGCTAACAGCTTCACCCAGGTGTATCAATTGCTACCGGCTTCACCCAGGTGTATCAATTGCTACCGGCTTCACCCAGGTGTATCAATTGCTACCGGCTTCACCCAGGTGTATCAATTGCTACCGGCTTCACCCAGGTGTATCAATTGCTACCGGCTTCACCCAGGTGTATCAATTGCTACCGGCTTCACCCAGGTGTATCAATTGCTACCCGCTTCACCCAGGTG
>OX393569.1:12057440-12113875 GCA_947652115.1 Blastomussa wellsi
GTGTAAATAAGTCATGATTAACTACGATAAGCGTTGTGGTAAGCGTGCGGTTACATTGGTCATGATATTGGAGCACGTATTCCAACACCCCCACTTGCTCCAATCTTCACGAATACATATTAAAGAGATATATTTAACTATTCACCCATGATAAAGGGCTTAAACTTTTCTAGTTTGACCTTAGTTGCTGGCTTTGTGAAAATGTCAGCTACATTTTCTTCTGTTGGAACATATTCTAACTTTACAGTTCCTGTTTGAATTTCCGATCTTATAAAATGGTATTTTATGTCAATGTGCTTTGACCTTTGATGATTAACTGGGTTCTTAGCTAAGTTAATTGTCCCCTGATTGTCTACATGAATTAAAACATCATCTATCGTGATATTCATGTCTTTACATAGTTGCCTCAAAAACTTTGACTCTTGTACAGCATTAGCTAGCGAAATGTATTCCGCTTCACAAGTAGATAAAGCTACAGTTTGCTGTTTTCGACTTTTCCATGAAATTAAAGGACCCTTGTCTGACAACTGAAAATTATACCCAGTTATACTACGTCTATCTTTAACAGATGCTCCCCAGTCAGAGTCACAAAATCCCGTTAATTTTAATGGTGACTCGGATTTTTCGAACTTAAGGCATTGTCCTCGTGTACCTTTTAGATACCTCAAAACATGCTTGGCCAAATTTAGATCCGACTCAGTGGGCTTGGCCATGTTTTGTGAAAGTTTAGTCACGACATAGCATAAATCAGGTCTCGTGCCTGTCATCACATAGATTAAACTCCCAACAATTGCCCGATACAACCTGGGGTCACCTAATTCTCGTGAACTTACGTCACACTCTTTTTCTACTCCAAAAGCACATGGAGTTGATTTAGGCTTACAATCGCTCATTTGAAATTTGGATAGAACTTTGTCAATGTATTGACTTTGGCTCACCTCAATAGAAGTTCCATTGCACTTGAATTGGGTTCCCAAAAACCATGAGAGTTTACCCAAATCTTTCATTTTGAATTTCTGACATAGAGACTCTTTCACGTTCTCTAACAATTTGGGACAAGTCGCCGATATAATGATATCGTCGACCCAAATAATCAGGATAACACATCCTTCGGTCTCTGAATTCCTTACGTATACGCATGGGTCAGCGCCTGACTGACAAAAATTTTCGTTGCACAAAAAGCTATGCAACATATTGTTCCAATTTCTTCCACTTTGTTTAAGACCGTAAAGTGATTTCTTCAATTTACACACTAACTTCTCGCCGTTTTTGCCTACCTCTTCGAAACCTTTTGGCTGTTCCATGTAAATATCGCAATCTATCGGCGCGTTAAGGTAAGCAGTTTTCACATCCATCTGATGAGTGATCATGTTATTTTGGACTGCACGTTGCATCAGCATCCGAACTGAACTCATGCGAGCAGTAGGCGCAAAAGTTTCCTGATAGTCTATTTCGGCAATTTGAGAATAACCCTTCGCAACATAACGCGCTTTATAAGTTTCTTCTCCATTTGGTCCGTTTTTGACGGCATAGACCCATTTTCCCCCCACTATTTGCCTGCCTTCCGGTGGCATCACAAGGTCGTACGTGTCATTGTCATTTAAGGCTGTTATTTCGTCTACCATGGCCTTTTTCCATTTACTCGCCTCGAGCGAGTTCACAGCCTCATCATAGGTTGTCGGTATGTTTGCAACCCTGTAACAGTAGTCTACTGTATAATTAGCACTGTCGTCTATTTCGTCGTCTAAAACATATTCGTCGAGATGTCTGGGCTTGTTACGAATTCTAGTGGGGTACCTTGTATTTCCCTCCGGCTCGTTGTCGTTATTCTCAGTAACGTTCTCGTTCTCTTGTGGTTGGTCAGCCTGTTCAGTACGTTGAGTATCAACCCTTTGTACTGGGGTAGAAGGAAAAGCTTCCCCTGCTTCAATTTCTGTTTGGGAAATGGACTGCCCATGAAATTTTACACATCTCACTCTCTCGACCTTGTTTAAATCAGGGTAATAAACTAGATACGCTGGGCTTTCCCTGTCATAACCCACGAAAATACCTCTTTGGCTTCGCGCATCTAATTTCCTGGCGTTTTGCACATAGGCAAAACATGTGGATCCAAAAATGTGCATTTTGCCTAGGTTTGGCCGTTTTCCCGTAAGCGCCTCAAACGGTGTCTTACCCAACCTAGGGTTGAAACATCTATTTCGGATATACGCAGAAGCCATCACTGCGTAAGTCCAAAGTGTTTTTGGTAAATTTGCCTCAAGCAGTAAACAACGCGCCATGTCAAAAAGACTTCGCCACGCCCTCTCTACAGTCCCGTTTTGGTGTGGGGAATACGGGGCGCTCAATTCGTGTTTAATTCCATTCTCACGAAGCAACGATTTAAAAGTTTTGCTCGTGAATTCCGTTCCGTTGTCGCTCCGAATGCGCTTGATCTTTCCGAAAGGGGCAGTGTCGGCCAAAAACTTCTGCGTCGCTTCCGCGGTATCACTCTTTTGTTTTAAAAAATACACCATGTTGTTTCCCGTGTGATCGTCCACGAAAGATAGCGCGTATTTGAAACCATCTTTTGCTACTGGATTGATTGGGCCGGCTAAATCACAATGAACAAATTCTAAAGGTTCTTTTGCTCTCTCATCCGGCTTGCGGCTCCGAAATTGGCACATTTTGCCTTGCGTGCAGATAGCACATTCGCGCTGTCGATCATCCACAATTTTCATTCCCTCAACTACGCTTTGAAGTTTGCGCAGATCATTGAAATTGCAGTGTCCCATAATTTTGTGCCACTCCATTAGTGTGGTGGCGTTATTTTGGGAAGAAACATTATTCAAATAGAATAAACGCCCTTGTTGTTTGATGCTAAACATTGTGCCATTTGGTGCCCTGAAAGTTTTGGCATCCTTACCTAGAGTTATGCTAGCCCCCTTATCTATGGCTGCGGGATCAGAAAAAATATTTTGGTTGTACGACGGGATGTAAAGGGCATTGTTTAACACCACATCCTGCACATTTCCGTTTACGTCGTACAGCTTAACTTTGGCGTTCCCCTTCCCTAAAACTACATTTGCCCTACTTCCATCAGCTAACTCAATAAAATGGGTGCTAGGGTCAAATTTTGTGTCAAAATCTACAAAGTTAGATTTGTCATTAATAATGTGGCTTGTAGCGCCAGTATCCAGAAGTAAATTTGAAATGACCTCACCTCTACTTTCCTGATCCTTAATAGTAAATACAAAACTATGACTACTAGTGTCCTTTTTAAGTTTTTGTTCTTGGAGTCCTGTTGCAGACTTCGCCGCGTCAGAGTTTCCTTTTCGGCAATCTTTTGTGTTGTGTGAATTGTTTTTACATCGGTGGCACCACTTGTCTGCAATTTTGGTCGAGTAACAATCTGTACTTCTGTGGCCTTTTCGTCCACATTTAAAGCATTTCCCATGGAACTTGCTTGGCTTGTGAGTACCATTGGTAGCCGACATAACGCCGTCCGCGTTACCATCATCGCCTTTGTTGCAGCATCTCTCGTTCTCCTCGTGATTACGGAGAGCTACCTTAAACTCTGAAAATGTCATTGGCGTGTCCTTTTGCATGACAATCGTAGCAAACGTCTTGTAGCTGGTGGGCAAGCCTTTGAGCGTCATCGCGACCAACAGGCCATCACTGCTTTTAGCGAAGTTGCTGCGGTCTCCGCCCTTATGGTGTAGTCGGTGGTCGTTTCATTTTCACTCATTTGGAGTGAAGTCAACTCTGTGTAGAGGGCAATGATGCGGGGTTTTCCTTTGCCTTGGTAGTGCTCCCTTAAGACTCTGAGCGCTTTCCTCCCGTCATTGTTGGCCTCTCTTATAACCAGGGACAAGCTTCTATCGTCCAAACACTGGACCAGTTCTGCAAACGCACTTGCTTTCTTTTCCTCGTCGGGTTCTTCTTCTTCACCCTCTTTTGGTATGACTACATCGTGGAGTTTCTGAAGGCGCATGTATCCTAAGAACTTCACCTCCCATAGCTCGTACTTGCTTTCGTCCCCGTCAAATATGAGCGTTCTCCTGGGCCCATAACCTGTTAGGTTTACTGATGTCGTCATGTTGTAACTAGAACATACGCATCACACAAGTAGGAGTAACAACTGAGTTTTATTGAATGTTACACTCACTTTTATACAATCAATCATAGGCGGCTCTAATTAAAGTTAGCATACTTGGCATAATATCAACTATACAATTTTGCGGCATTTCCTAAAGCGGTTTTCCTACTAATGTGTAAATAAGTCATGATTAACTACGATAAGCGTTGTGGTAAGCGTGCGGTTACATTGGTCATGATATTGGAGCACGTATTCCAACATGAAGAGGGAGAAAATAGCACTTCCCGACCATTTATTGAGTGGGCTATCAATCGCTTAGACGCAGCAGCAAAATTTGTGGAAAACGTATTACCGGTTGTAAACGAGCACAAAGCAGATTTGACTGAGGTTGCTAATAATTTGAGAGTACTGTATCATCTTTGGTGTCGAAAATTGACAGAACTGGAGCTAACCAACACTCCAAATTGTACCCACTTAGCAGTTTATCTGCTAAGTCCGCCGGAGCGTACCGTAAACAGAGGGCCAGGAAGACCAAAGTACGAGATCGATGAAGAGACTTTGTTACACTTCAGGGCATTGGGATTCAAGTGAACAGAAATCGCCGGACTTCTTCTCGTTTCTCGATGGACCCTGTGGCGACGTGTACGAGAACTTGGTATTACTGAGGAAACTGGCTTTACAAATATCACAAATACGAATCTTGATGATATTGTGCGTGCTTTCATGAGCGTGCAAGGAGGCCTTGTGGGTTACTCAATGGTTCGTGGCCACTTGAGAAGTATGGGCATCAATGTTCAAAGAGATCGTATTCGAGCCAGCATTTCAAGAGTTGATCCGATCAACTGCCGTTTGAGATGGGCAACAGTAATTTCTAGAAGAGCTTATTCAGTGCCTGGTCCTAACAGTTTATGGCATACAGACGGCCATCACAGTTTGATTACATGGGGATTCGTTATACACGGTTGTATAGATGGCTACTCTCGTTTAATTTGTTTTTTGAAGTGTTCTACAAACAACAGAAAGGAGACTGTTGAAGGCCTTTTTCTGCAGGGCGTCGAAAGGTACTCGTGGCCATCTAGAGTACGGACTGACCATGGAGGTGAAAACGTTTTGGTATGGGAACGCATGAATGCATTTCGAGGCAAAGATCGTGGATCTGCACTTGTTGGAAGTTCTACACGTAATCAGAGAATAGAGCGGTTATGGCGTGATGTATTTCGATGTTTCGGTAATGTGTTTTACTACACCTTCAAATCCTTGGAGGAATCTGGTTTGCTTGACATCACCAATCCCCTTCATTTGTTTGTTCTGCATTATGTTTACTTGCCAAGAATTAATGCTGCGATTGCTAGTTTTGAGGTCTGGAATAAGCACCCCATAAGAACTGAAAGAAATTGGAGTCCAGAACAAATCTGGTCCAATGGAATGATAGACAGAGTGAACGGAAGGCTTGTTGCAGTGGCTGATGTGAGAAGTGATGTTAATGTCAGTGGCGATGACTATGAGTGGTTTGGTTTTGACCCTAACGCACCACCTCCACCAGATGATGGTCTGTCTACTGTTGAAGTCAATGAAGTGGATTTAAATCTACCAGATGACATTATCTCTAGACTAACAAATGAAATTGATCCACTTGAGAATTCAAGGGCTTTTGTCATAGATATATTCCAGAGGGCCCTTGAGTTCCTGGAAAACATGCTTTCCAACCACGCTCCCCAATGAAATACTTACTTATAGAGAACTAAACACTGTATTTTTTCCCTAAAATCAGAAACACAAGTATGTAAATTGATGCTTGGGAGGACAGTGTTATGTGGCATCTTCCACAACAGCCCAATTTCGATATATTAAAGTTCAGCCTAAAACAAGAGATGTCACTGTAAGGCTCTGGGCCATGAGGAAAAAAACTCACAAACTCTGTAATTTATTCCTCATGTTGAGGTCTATATTGTTATAGGTTGCTAAATGCTAATTTGCACTTTGTAGTTGTGGTTTGATACATTGTGGACTGGAACATGGTGCATTGTCAGTGATCCTAAAACTAGTGCTATTGTTAATATTTTGCATAGAGGGGAAACTATTGCTTGTGATAGTCCACCTATCACAATTAATTGTTAAAGAACAGGTCAGTAATGATTAATATTTATTACAATAATACCATTTTACATGTAATGTTTAATAACAAAATAATTATGTAAGGAATTTTGTTTGGCAAAACATATCATTTCCAAGAATCAGCAGCTAACAATACATACCGATGAGTTTATACCAGAAATGGCAAGGCTTTTTCAATGTTTTAATGCTGGCATAACACAACTAAATTGATCACTGAATTGAACATCAACATTATAATTGTACCCAGATCATGGGATCTGATATGGGCCAGTACTTTCAATCCATCAAAACAAAGGCATGAAAACTGTTACAAGTCATCTTTGACTTTAAAGTGGCAAATCCAATTAGTTTAAAATTCCATCGAAGGTTACCAACAACAACTCAGTAATGACCTCTTTTAGGTAAATCTAACAGTACACAAACAGCAACCTATCCATAAGTCTTGCTTACATAAGAGCCACTAAATGTATAAATTTAGGGCAGTGTTGGTGTTTACACTGAGGTAAAAGACTTTCCAGATGAAGAAAAGGCTGAATCCAGTGAAAGTTCAAACAGACCATAAGAGGGAAAACGATCAGGTAATAACAATGTAAAGGTACATGTTGATGAAGAGATGTAACTTTCACTATGAAAATTTACATTTATTACAAAATTCTGAACTGAAGGCATGGTCTTGCTTCCAGTACAGTACTGCATAAATTGCATCAACCTGGCACTTGATGACTGGTCAACAAATCTGGTCATCATCATCTTGGTGTCCTGTGCTTGCTTGCTTAATTCATCTGGATATTTGAGACAATCTTTAACTGTGGTGGGTGTCAGCTCAACAGCTTTAAAGGTGAACACATTTTCAAAAAGATGTGGGTGCTTTGAAATCTCATCAAGGACACCAAGGGCTGTCAATCCTTTTCTCAACTGATCCAATGCCATTTTTCGCTTTGAAATGACCTCATACATCACTATTGACTGTATTATTTTCCCTTTTGTAGACATCTGAAATAGAATATTGTACAAACTCAAACAATTTGAGCAAAAAATGATATATAAGCAGATACTTTAATTACTAGCTTTGAAAAAATCAACTTAATATAATAACAAAACAAGCAAGCACGCTCTCGAGCCCGAACTGGTTATGAATATGCAAGTTCTTGGGGGTCATTGTTCGACGAAACAAAAGACTTCTTTTGTTTCGGCTTCAAGACAAGCATTTCAAAGAAAGCCGCTACGAAATTCAAGGTTTTTTTGCATACTTTATTTCTCGAAAATGAAGAGCCAAACTGCGAAAAAAAATCCGGAAGTTTATCTAGTAAAACTACATCCACATGCCAAAATTCAGCTACTTCTGAACACTTTTAAAAATGGCCAAAAATCTATAGGACGTTGTTATCCCCGGCCCTTCAATTGATAGCAAGTATAATTTGGAATGTGGGAAATAATACATATTCACTTCTAACTTCTCCACCCACCAAAGGGTGGGAAGGAAGGGTAGAAACTAGAAAAATACACAGTTAAGTACAGGATATATTGAATGAAATAAATACTGAATAAACTAGAGAATGAAAGTTGCATACCGGTCACAATAAATCAGCGTTTGTGGGCAAGTTCAACGACGGTTTAAGTGAGCAAAAAAATATCCAGTAATTGTAGGGGTCTCATTAGAAGGCTGGGCCTGGCTGTCAGCATGGGGGTACACAATGTCAGCGGTAGCATGCATGGCAGAACAATATAAATAAAAATATAGTCAAAGCAAATGGTACCTGCAGAACACTTGTCTCTCCACAATGAGCCAACAGATTAATTACTTCATCACTCTTGGCTAGCTCTGCCAGTTCATCATCATTATCAGTGGCATCCATCAGCTTTGTATGAATAAGCAAAAATAGAAATAAATATTGCAAATATCACTAGAAACCTATATGTACTGGCTGGAGAAGTCTTATTATCTATGAGTTGTAGGTGTGGGCAAAAGATAGGCCCTTTTATACCTTTCAGCAAGGACACAAGTGTTGTCGGTAAAAATTGATGTCTGTGCACAGCCTAAGAATGCTCAAATCACCTGTTTTTAGATGTCTGAATATTGAATGTAAACCAGTGTACCATCACCATTGGAGCTTACTGGAAATGACCCACTACTGACCACATAAATTGCCCAATAGTTTAAACCAGAGTGGGGAACTGAGGCTAGTAGATAGTGACGCCAAAACAACCCAAGAATCGTAAATAACAAAGCGATAAGTGGTCCAGTCGTCGAGCATACAGAACAAATACAGTTCTGGCAACTAACGATTTAAATTTGGAGAGCTATCAGATGCAGCATCAAATGTTTTCTAGATTCTAGAGTCTACTAGCCTCAGGTCCCCACCCTGCGCGGTTTTCTGCTTTTGACGTCACTGCACCACTATCCCGAGGCCCCCACCTTGCGCGGTTTGAACCGAACCGGAAGTGCAATTTCGCGCTTTTAGACGGCTAAAACGCGGCAAAAAAAACGGTTTCCAAAAAAATTCTTTTCATGTTGAAATCAGTATATCACAAAGGATCGATCTAGCAAATAAAAAAAATCTGTCATATACACTTTAAAAGTTAACCTAAAAAAAAACTCATAATGTACTGGGCATTTACCTGCATGACTATGTTCCTGGAAAATGGATCTGGAATATCCCAAACATCGCAGTATGCAAATGCACACATTACATCCCCAGTCACAAGGTAATAGAAACATGGCAGTGCCAGACATGGAAAACCTGGGCCTCCTTGCACAAGAGAATGGGCAATCATTTTTCCAACCATTTCAAACATTCCACTCATAACAGCCTGTGGTTGGTAACTTGGCACCTTGTGGGCATTTTCACCTTCAAACAGCACCATTAACTTGCCCTCTACTAAACCTTCAAATAAGTCAGAATAAAACTGTCTCATTACTCCCCCACTGTCTATGGCAGGTTGGCCTTGATAGGTAATTCTCAAAGGGCAGGAAGCATCAAACTGAATTGACTTGTAGTAGACCACTGCATCTTGAACAAGATCACCTTCATCGACTTCTAGTTTCTTTCTTTTTCCTGTCAACTTTTTCCCCAGGATTTCGATGATCTGGACTAATGACTCACAAACTGCTGTATTAGAGTCTCCCTGAAGGGAATCCCCCTCAAGAAGAGCATCTGCTGCTGAATCAAGACCACCAAATTCTTGAAGTGCATTGTCAAGTTGTTCATCACTTGCAGATGGCAGCAGCTCTCGCAGTGTTTCCTTGTCACTCTGACTGCTTGGACCAGCAATGGAGGCCAGCACTAAATCAGCAGAGGTAGATGCCCCATATCCAGATGCACCTACACCCATGCTAGTGAGGCTTGTTTCCAACTGTCCATATTCTGCAATGGATCCATTTCCTGTCGAACTTTCAAATTTCTTGGGCATGGGCAGTGAAAAAGGTGAACTCATCAAGTCACCATCGTCGTCATCTTTAGTTCCTGTGGGTGATGGTTCTTCACATGCGTCGATGACTTCTCTCAAGACATTCAAACGAATGTAAAGCTTTCCCTGACCACATAATTCTTTTACGTGTTTGTAATTCCATTCAAGAGATTTGTTAACGACTGGGGTAGTTACTTTGTTACGCTCACGCTTTACAAAGTCAAAATGTTCTGGTCTTACAAATGGGAAACGCTGCTTCAGTACCTCGGTTATACTCTCTCTGATTTCACTTTCCGACTGGCCTGTCCCCAGCTCAAAATAGCCTTTCAGTAGGACCATATCGTCAGTAACTGCGTAGTCGGGAACAAAGCCATTTTCATCCAGATCTTCAGGCTTGTCAAGGAGATGAACGGCTTTGGGGTGGAACTCCTGCTTTGTTTGTTTCTTCTGTTTACCCTTTAGGCGCCATGGGTGATTCGTTGTAGCAGCAGGCCTCTTTTTTCCTGTTTGAAAATACTGCGACTGCCCAGTCTGAAAAGAAGACGAAGAAATAAGAAGGACCCGGCTGACCCGGAGTGCCAGTGGCGGGAAAGTCCGGCGCGCTGGAATTTGTCATCTCTCGGCTCGCAGATCGAGCTGAGCTCGCTATAAGGTCGCGAGTTCTCATCAGTAACGAGGTACTATTTCCAGATCGCTGAAGAGCAATTTCGTTTCGAACGCATTCTCTCACCATCTATGTCAATTCTTCCTTAGCATCAAGTTCCGACGTGGACGCCATCTTTATTCAAGGCATGAAGTGATCGGAGGGAGACTGGGTAGTCAAGTTAGCGTATTTAAGCGGGGACGGGGTGGGGAATTTTTGTTGAATAACGATATTTTGAATGTCCGGGAACTTTCAACAACTTACTTGAATGACTAGTATAGAGGGAAGTAGAAAGTAGAACTAAGAAGTCTGTATTGAAGTTGAACAGTTATTTTTGTTGAGTGTTAAATAAATATGACAGTTGAAGTTGAACAAACATTGTTGTTGAACGAAAATAATTTTAGTTGAAGTTGAACAAATATTGTTGTTGAACGAAAATAATTTTAGTTGAAGTTGAAGGAAAATGCGCATCGTTGAATATAAATATAAAACGTTGAATACGAATATATCTTGTTGAACATAAATAAAAGTTGTTGAATATAAATATGCAAGTTGTTGAATTTTGCAACATTTGGCCAACCATATTCGCGTGTGTGGTGCAGTTTTCCGGGTGTCGTAAATACTCACCACCAGGCCCCTGCAGGTCCATAATGATCATTGATTAGAGGCAAGCAGGCAACTACAAAGGGGACTCCCCATGAAACAAGGTGATAATATCTGCAAATAGAATCAGTTCAATGTACTAATGTTAATCTTCAGTGAAGTTCAGCGTTTAAGAAAGCTCTGGTGTGGAGCAAAACTTCATGGCTGTTATTTATTAAAAGTGTAGTGTGGTATTTAAAAACAATGAACATGTTGTGCTCTTGTTACTACTCAGCATTCCAATTTTATGCAAGCAGGCAGAACTTCACTAACTTTTCAAATTTATCTGTTTTGACTCCTTTAATTGCATTCCAGTATGAGTTGAATGCAATACAGCAAACCCACAGGAGGACTTAAAAACCTAGTAAATAAAAACACTTAAATGAGATGAAATGAAAGAGTGAGCTATTGAAAAGTAAGCTTATTTGAAAGGCCTCTAAAGGAACTTTAAATGTTAAATTAACTTAACTTAGTTAACAACTAGGAGCAGGTTGCCCAGTGAATGGCACGGTGAGAGCAGTTAGCAGCATAATTTCTGGCGTGCTAGTGTTTTGCTGGCATTGTATTAGCTTTTGGTGTAACATACTCATCACTTGTTGGGTCATTGGTACTTTGGTTTGCATTATGCATGCATCTTTGCACTATCCTCATAGTTTTACTTTACTCTACATTCCGGTGTTGCACTGGGTGCAGTTTTTTCTGGATTTTCTTCTCCTTTTCTTCAGGGTTTTTTCAATCTACAGTATTGTTCTTAGTGGCAAATTGTCCTCACTTCTTCCATCTGTTGTTTGGCTGACATAAGCTGTGTTCTGCAAACAACAGCTTATCGGTAGCCTTGTTTTTTGTCAGTTCCCTCTTCTCTACTGTCATTTTCTTCAACTGTATTGTTTACAACGCCATACATAGATGTAGTCACATCCTCATCATCCTCAAATGAGTTTACGGTAGCCATGGCTAGCACTATTGTGTCAGAGCTTCATCTGAACACCACCCCAATATCGAGTGCTCCACCAGTCACGAGCACTCCTTTACGCTCAGTGATGGACATGACAAGTGCTTTCGCCATCAGGAGGTACGTTGTGTTTGCCTGCCTGTGACTTAACTTTCCCATCCTCCTCAGCCCGCCTTGCTCAGTTGATTACTTATCCTGTTATGTCATTGTCATTAGCTAATCTGTTGCTTGGCATGGACAGATCAACCTTGATTCAGTCTTTCATTATTTAACACTGCACCATTCGTTTTCCTCTATTGCTTCTATTGGTGTGTGGCAAAGCTAACCAAGTGGCTGATACCCTTTCTTGTTTCCAGTTTCAGCGGTTCAGGCTTCTAGCTCCACAAGCCAATCTAGTTCCAACACGAATCCCTTTAACTATTCTGTTCTGTGGTCGGACAGAGTGTCTGGACAATTTTTTTATGCCTCCCAGTGCAAACACCAAATGTTTTGATTTGACAATGCTTTATCAAGGTGTTCTGTAATATGACGTCCAACCCCACTACAGTTTTGCCTGGTCAAAATGGTGACTTAGTCAGACATGTCCTCTCACAGCTAAAAAAACTTATTTGCAGCCCTGCATATCCCATCCATTACCCCCACCATCACTTAAAAATGCTTTAATACTAATACACCTTTTGCACAACTGGATGCCGTTTGGCCCAAATGAATGCATTTTCGCATTATTGTCTGACTTTTAGTGCAAATGATTGCGTATTTTCTCTAAATGAACAGCAAAAGGTGTAATTGTTACTTGAATTGATTGACAATCATGTTTGATAGCAACAGAAGTAATGGAACTAAATAAATGTAAGTCTGAATTTACTCTGTCCAATCTAACAACTGCATAATTCATACTTGTGAAGGAAAGCAGCCACGCCTGGAAGTCGCATAAAGAGCTGTCATCTGGAGGAACACCTGTCTGCAGTTCAAATGTTAAAAACAAGATCTAGCTTATAATTCCATGGTAATTGATGTCCATAATAGTGTAACTCTGGTGCCCTGAAGGGCTGCAGAATGGAGCCCCGTACCTATAGAAATTGAAAAGCCATGCATGCATACAACTAGGAGATCACTTTTAATGGTCGAAACGGGAAGCAGCACAGTTTGTAAGCGTGTGGGCTCTACATACGTTCTATGTATGTATGTACAACATTGTGCAACATGGCGGCCATGCTCCAGAGATAAGTTGAACTGGTTAACATGAAGGTTAATGCAAGCTTGCATCTTTGATATTGGGCATCAGTGTTGTGGCCAACATTGACAGCTGTCAAAGGTACCCGCTGAAAAGTATCACATGACCATATCGCAGGCTCAGAACTCATCGAGGTCAACCGCTGCACAGGTATTGGTTTTTTATTGGATTGTAGGCTCAAGTTTGATTTTTTTCTAGGGTTCTAACAGGATTTTGCAATTTTCCATGGTCATTCTCAGTGGAATTTCTGCAACTGGAGTTGACGATTAATGATTTATTTCGGCTATGGAATCATTCTTGCATAGTTGCAAATGCTAGTATTTTTAATGAATGCCTGCCTGCCTATGACGTAGACCATTTAACTTCTGAGGGGGAGGGGGGGAGGTTGGGTGATTTTGAAAAAAATAGCCTGCAAGCACACTTGAAGAAAAAAAATTGTGGGCATGAATAGTGCCAAAAGAAATTCACGCACATTCAGCGAGCTGAAAAATTCCCTGTTACATGCACTGAGAAATGTCCTGTGCATGAAAGGGTGTCTGTACCAAATCACCAAGCCCCCCCCTCAGAAGTCAAATGGTTCGCCCCTAACCTTAAGCTTCAGACATCTTCAGACTCACCAGCAAATAGCTAACACTGTCAAGAAAAGCAGCCACACTGAGAGCCAAGACAAGTCTCTGTTAAAACAAAACATCATTAGCAGCAGGGAAAAAATAGATTCTGTCACTAACAGTATACAAAATACCTCACTATTAGGAGGCACCATCTTTAATGTCTCTAATTTTGAGCCAAAAGAAACCACATTTCTAATGAAAAATGTAAATGTAATTTATTTACCCATGGTACACTTGAGAGCTGCAGCTCATTTTGAACATGACCGTCCGTTCCAGATTGAATTGGAATTTAGAAATGTTGGTTTTTGAGGACAGGGGAAAACCGGAGTACCTGGAGAAAAACCTCTCGGAGCACGGGTGAGAACGAACAACAAATTAACTCAACCCATGTATGACGTCGGGTCCGGGAATCAACCCTGGGCCACATTGGTGGGAGGGGAGTGCTCTCACCACTGTGCCAATCCTGCTCCTCAAAGTAGCCGACACTTCTTGTTGGTCTTTGGTCCTTACTGAAAGCACTGTTAACGGATTGCTTTGTTTGAGAAATGAAAAGAAAGAAAACTAAATGTTCAAAAGAGTTTACTTGCACTCGTGAGGTGCCTACATGTACATTTTACTTTGACTAATCTGAATGCCCTCAAGCTCTACTACAAAATTAGTAATCAGTCCTTGAGGTAATAAAATACACACCTGCACAAAATACTTGTACTTTCTGACGAGCCATATGACAAATATAATAAAGATGCTATAAATACATAAAGAAATCAATCGTCAGTGTACATGTATAACAACAGAACATTCAAAACCACATCAAGTTATATTCAGTAAAACATCATAACAAACAGCAATTATTGACAATTAATTTTGAACTTTACAAGTATGTTTGCATAAGCTTGGAAGCCATAACTGACCAAGATTCACAACCTCTTGACTGTGTACATTCCTCAACAGTGTTCACATAGGACAGGGAGTCTACATTCAAAGCACAAGGTCTTCTGATAAATCTGAAGACATTCTGATTCATTTTCACTTAGATCCATTGCAGACCGTTGCAGCCAAGCTTTACAGGAAGACCATTTTGTCTTCCAAGCTTATTCTTTTACTGATGACCTTATTAATAAAGCATACAATTATAACCTTTCGACAGTCAGTCTGCTGTCTTTGACAGGTTAAAATTGAGTGATGAAATGAAACAAAATTAATTAATTAAAAAGAATGTTGGAAAGGTTGCCATTAAAGGTGCTAAAAGAATGTTTAATTTAACAGTATTGCCTCAGAAGTGGGCTGAGTTATCGTCGGCTTCAGCAGTTTTGGCTGTGTGCCATGATTCCAGTCTCTTTTGTTGGAAAAGTGCACTCTTGCAAACACAGACTTTTGTTTTAAAGACAGAACGCTTCTTATTTTATATGCTGACTTTAATTTCGAACTGCTAATTTTGTTAATCTTTTCGAACTGCTAATTTTGTACATTCAAGAACTATCTAGAATCTTCCAGAAGTTTAACTGTACCAGTTTAAACAAGTCTTCTGTAGGCCGCATAGCAAGTCCCTTGTCAGCTTTTTGTAATTGCGTCATGGCTTGACAATTTGTTAGCTTGTTGTTGATGATTTCTTGTCCACGGCGGGGCTATTTTAGTTGTCTTCATGCTGAATTGAAGCGACGTTTGGACTTCCTTGCCTGGCCTCTGTATTAATTAATGTAAACAACAATGGCATCCGAATTGAAGTCAGTGACTGCTGTAGTTCCTTTGAATGGGAAGAATTATCCAACATGGAAGATACAGTGTCGGATGGCTCTGATGAAGGAAGGGTTATGGAACATTCTTGATGGTCCTGAAGCTGTTCCTGGTCTGGAGAATGATAGGTACACAAAGTTCCTCGCATGAAGAAGTTGAGCGCTTGCAATAACCATGCTGTCCATTGAGCCTTCCCTGTTGTATTCAGTTGGAGATCATGAAGACCTGGCCACTGTGTGGGGGAAGCTGGCAAACCAATTTCAGAAGAGAACATGAGCCAACAAGCTGGAACTGCGTTGTATCTTTTCTCTTCGTGGCTAAAAAAGTCTGTGCAGGACCATGTTAAAGCCATGATCAAGATTTTCGAAGGCTTGTGGTGATTGGAGACCAATTTCAGAAGAGGATTGTGTAGTGCATTTGCTAGCCAGTCTGCCAGACTTGCTCAACATGCTGGTCACTGCTCTTGAGGCCAACGTGGAGGTTCCATCACTGAGCGATTGTTACATGAAGAACAGAAGCTAAAGGAACTGGGAGGTGTCAGAGCAGGCAATGAAGGAGTAATGACAGGAAAACAGCGATCCAAGGCAAAAGGACCAAAGTGCCACCGCTGTGGAAAATTCGGTTATCTTGGCCGCCAAATTCAAACTGTCAGCTTGGTGACCAAGCCATCATGACAAAATCACTCTTAACTGTGGAGAGGCACAGAACAATTTTCATCATGCAAATTTTACTGTGTTACGACCTGTGGGGAAACCACAAAGCAACTAAAAACAAATGAAGCACTGAGAGTAAACTTCAACAACCCAAAACAACATGCAGAGTTTCATAATTTCCCGCCGTTTCTGGTGAAACTTCCCTAGGGGTAGCAGGGTAAAATTTGCATGATAAGAATTTTCCTGTGCCTCTCCACGAATGAGTGGTTTTGTCACGATGGCATGATCACCAAGCTGACAGTTTGAATTTGGCGGTCAAGATAACTTGATGCGGATCCAACGAAAGCGGAATTTGAAACCTAGAACCTGAAAAGTAGTGCTTCTCAAAAGGTTAGGATAAATAAACCTTGAAACCCAAGTCAAAGCATGTAGGAAGAAAAGTTATCAACAGCTTCCGTGAGCCAGTTTTGGTGAGATTAGGCCATTTTTGTGGAATTTATGGAGCTTCGAGTGTGGACCGTTGGCGGACTAAGTTGCCAACCTTTCGCTTCGCTTTACTCGAAGGCAAACATCAGAAAGTGTCTTTAAATCAACTCCAGGAAACACAAAGAGACACCAAAATAACGCAAGTAAAACACAAGTTAAGTCATAAAGGAAATAAAATCTTTGCGTACCTTTTTATAGTATAGTCCAAAGAATTAGTTGGCAAGATTTCCGCAAAGCCCCATACATTTATTATGCATGCAGTTCTTTGTTTATTGAAAACAATAACCGGAACAATAGAGACCCTTTGGGACTTATGCTCTTTGTTTGAGTCATTTCTTTGTTCAACTAACTTCTCATTTTTTTCTAAGTCCAAAATAGTTTTAAACTTAGAAAAATTTAACGAAATTTGTCTCGAATCGCGTGAAAAATGGGTTAAATAAATTTAGACTTACAAAATTTTTAAAATTTAGCGTCTAAAATACGGAAAATCGAAAGGAAATGTTAAATTTTTGGGAGATTTCAACGATGTTTTAAAATTAAATACGCGTGTACAAATGGTTTAAAAATAGTGATTTAGGCCTTGGGGTTAGCTTTCAAATATTGTTTGGCTCATCAAGTATTTTATTTAATGATACAAAATAAAGAATAAATGTTTTGCTTACCTTTCTCGTTGTATTTTGTCGTTGTTTTCCGTTGTTTTGATTACGAGAGTAGAGAAGACAGGTCCAATTCCTGTACGTATTCGATGTCGGAGCTCTCAGCGAAATGAATCCATCTACCATCAATCAATCAATCAGTCAGTCAGTCAGCAGATCACGAACGATGCATACAGTAGTACTTTGAACTCTTATGCGTCCTTGTGGACTTCATAAAGATCGGCGATATGCTTGATTATGTTACCAAAAGGATCCTCTCCATAGTGCTTACGCCACAACCACTCCTTTAGGTAGCTTTCCAAGAGATCTTTGGATGTTCCTCTACGGGGCATACTTCGTTTTATTCCCCACCATGTATTTTCAATGCGCTGCATGTGCGGTGTCTGGGTCTACGAAGTTTAGGCTATGGTTAACTATGAGGCGACTATAGCCCTCGTCATTGAGGCAATCGTAAGCTTTCCACATGTCGCTCATCAGGCATGTTCCAAGCAATATTTGAGCGCGAATGGTGGGCAAGAGAGTATCTTTATTCCTGCTCTCTACGAAATAGTATTATTTCAGGCTTCTCGTGGACACTTGTTTGACGACGCGAGCAGGTTGTGTTCCTTGTACCACTGTATACACCAGCCGTGTTCTGAGATTATGTAGAACAGCTTGAACAGATGTATGGACGTCAAGATAACGTAGAAAAATGAAGCAAAATATAGGTTGATAATCTGTGGTTGCACTACTAGTGTATTCGAGAAAATGCTCGAGAGGGTGAGAAATGCAAACTCTTCTTTTTATGTGGCAAGGGAGCCAATGGAAATGAAATATTCTGCACGTTTTCATGCAAGAACTATCAAATAAGAGAACAAAAGATTGTAATGCAAATTTCTCTTTGTCTACAAAAGTAACGAAGAAATAAAATTTAATTTTAAACCACCATTTTCCAACTGAACCTCGTGGTGTAGTGGTATAGATGATGGACTGGTAATCCTACAACGGTCTTGAAGGTAGGTGAAGGCCGGGGGTTTGAGGCTTGCTGTGGTAAAAAAAAAGAAAAAAGAAGAAATATTCGAGGGGAATCTGGACAGAGAAATGCGGAGTAGAAGAGAGGGAAATAAGAAGAAGAAAAAGGGAGAAAGGGGAAGAGAAAGATAGAGCAGAGAAGACCATTTTTATTCTAACTGTAAGTAGCAATTAACGATGTATGTATTCAAATCCTTAGGGGATATCTATTGTTTAAAAAGACAATAAAGCGCATGCATAATTAAGCATTCAGCATGCATAATAAATGTATGGGGCTGTGCGGAAATTTTTCCAATTAGTTTAAGCTGTTAAATTAATGTAATATTTTTTTAAATATAAGCATAAAATTAGGGACGTGCGGATAAACTGTTTCCCACCTGGCGATCAAGGAAAAAGAAGCAACAATGAGCTTTACATTGGAAATCACTCTCTGAAAAATAACAACACGAATATTATAGTTAGTTACATGCACATGGTTCAAAGTATAACACAGGACATAAATACTTACACAATAGTGTTGGTTTTCAGTAAATAATGTACAATTACCTGCCATCTTGTGTTCGGAATGATTTGCAACTGGGGAGGGAGGGGAGGCATTTATTTTTATTGACAGCTAATCCTTTTCATGGAAGGGCCCGAAATACGCTATTTTAAAGAAAAAATAACCTTAGTGAAATTTAACTACTAAAACTGTTAAATGCATGCTTCTGTTCAGTGTACCTAAACACTAACAAACTCAAAATTTTGTTATCACCCCCCCCCCCCACTCCTCCCTCCCTTCCTCGTTCCTTGAACAGTTGGACGTCATTTATCCGGAAATGAACTGTCCTCGTGATGTTCACGCTTGCTCTTTGTGCGCGTTGTGTCTTTGATCCACCATGATTTCGAATCCTGGTCTACTGCTGGTGTACAAAGATGGAGTTTTGGCTCAAAGCTACTTTACTTCTTTGTTCATATGGGTTCTTAAAGGAATTGAAACCCTCGGAACCTTTTCTGACGCCGTATTTGAAAGCGCCACCGAAGAATCTCACAGAAGAACAACTGGACAACCAAATCTACCCTGTGTGGACGTACTCTTATCTTGTGACACTGTTCGTGGTGTTTTTAGTGACAGATCTTTTGAGATATAAGCCGGTAATAATAACTGAAGGTCTGGCTTATTTGACAACAAGAATACTTTTGATTTGGGCGAGTGGGGTATTAGCTATGCAATTCATGCAGTTCGCTTATGGTGTTGCCACTGGTGCCGAAGTCGCGTACTATTCTTACATTTATGCAGTTGTTGACAAGGATCACTACCAGAAAGTGACAAGCTATACGAGAGCTGCAGTCCTTTTAGGAAGAATGCTATCTGGAGTGATTGGCCAGCTTCTAATATCGCTGCAAGTGACTGACTACCTAACTCTAAATTACATTTCACTTGCAAGTGTATCTATTTCCTGCATCGTCACGCTTCTTCTACCAAAGGCCTCTGGGAACGTTTTTGGAACCAGAGTGGAAGAGCAAGAACCAATCATCGCACAGCAACAAAATGGTGCATTTTCTTCCTGGAAAAGAACAATGTCTACCATGTTTCGTGATTTTGTACTGTGTTATTCTGACAAACAGCTACTCCGCTGGTCTCTTTGGTGGGCCTTTGCAACATGTGGGGAATTTCAAGTGGAAAATTATGTGCAGAATTTATGGGACATTATCTACCCCTCGCACAAGCACAAAATTTATAATGGCGGCGTGACTGCTATCTCACACCTGGCAGGGTCTTTGGTAGCCATTGCACTGGCATATGTCAAGGTTAACTGGTCCTTGTTTGGAGAGTTGTGTCTTGGTGTGGTGTCAGTGGCAGACGCATTCTTCTTGTTTCTGAGCGCACAGACCAGCAGTATTTGGATGGCATATCTTATGTACGTCCTATTCCGTACGGCATATACTTTTCTCATAACAGTAGCAAGGTATGTACTATTGTATGGCTTGGAGTGATACCATCGTACCGGTAAAACGTACAATGATTTCTCCAATTTTAAAGTGTTTGGCATTTAAACCTGGAAATGCTTATTCAGGAGTGGATCTAGGGGAGTGGTGACTGGGGTGTGCACAACACCCCAGTCACAACTAGTAACTAGTACACAACTAGTGTTCTGCCAAAAAAAAAAGAAAAAAGCTGTGGTTTATGTGTTGAAGTAAAACATGTGATGAGATTGAATAATTTATGTAAAATGCCGTAAAAATGTATTTTGGCACTGAATTTCAAAGCATTACATCATTCCTTAGTGGTGCACCCCTCCTAAGAAAAATCATGGGTCTGCCCCTGTTGTTGTTGTGTTGATGTTGTTATTTTTGGTGTCACATTTAGCCTGCAGATTGCCAAACATGTAGAGATGACCAGATTTGCTTTGGTGTTTGGAATAAACATGTTTGCTGCTCTACTACTACAAACGATTCTGACAAGCATTGTAGTGGATAAACGAGGGTTAAACCTTCCAGTTACAACACAGGTAGTAATGCCTTGAGTTATAAAGGGGCACTGTTATTAATGTAACAGGGTTCGTACACTTCTTAGCTTTTGAAAATCCATGACTTTCCATCACCTTTTCCATGACTTTTCCAAATTTTCCATGACCTAAATTTGACCATTTTCAAGGGAACCATCTTTCATTTTGGATGTGTTTTTACCATTTTCTTTGTGCAAAAACCTAATTTATTTTGTACCCATTGATGCTTGGAGATTTTTTAAAAACATGTGTTGTTTTGTACATTTTTGGTCAGTTATGGGCTAAATCTGCTCCAAATAGCTCCACACTGAATTAATTTTTGTAAAATAAAATAAAGGCATACCACGTTTTCTACTAGCATCCCATTTTATTAACAAGATGTCAGCTCGGGCATGCACACGAATCAAAATTTTGATATAATGTAGTTTTTAGACAAGAAAGTGACCCACCTCTTGAGGCTTTTCATTTATATTTATTTAATTATTTATTGCTTTAATTTCTTTCTTTCTTATCTTTGTGGTACACTCGTTGGCCCTTTGCTGGGCTTTCTTTCAGTTCAAGAATTTCCAAGAAAGCATCAACATGGAGGAAACTTAACATGGAGTAGCCACTGGTAGATGAGGGAAATTTTCCCCAGTTTTTGACTGAAATTTCGAAGCATTTTTGTGCATATTTCAAGCTACAACTTACAACACAATCACTATTGTTTGGGTATCATTGGAAACCTGTTTCCCTCCTGGAGAACTTGATTAAAGAGATACCTATTTTAGTTGGAGCTGATGACATCAGAAGTGGAACAAAGGTCAACGTCGGCCACAGCCAGTTACGGTCAGCACAGGCATCAATAGCCTGTGAACAAGCTCTGGGGGTGGGCAGGGGATGGTGGAGCCTGTTGACAAAGGGTTCAAGCCGCTATTTCGCCCCCTTGTAATTTAAGCTGTCAATTATCTTTCAGCACATGTCATCAACTACTCGTGGATGCACTGGAATCTCTGCATTGGAATGTAAATAGTTTCGCACGAAAATATAAAACTTTACTCCGGGTTTACTCCAGCTCTTTGCAAATTAATCTCCATTCCCGATTTTGTGAAAAGCCGTTAACCTGTAATTCTCAGAATTCTAAAAGAGTAACCTCGCGACTGATCTTCAACGTTTCCAAAAATAAGGAATTGTTGTCCCTGGTCAAAGCATTATGTTGGCTCAAGCAGGATTTCAAGCCTCGCTAGAAGAGATTTTTCCAACCTGAGTTGGCTTGTATGCCATGTGTACAAGCTGTTTGTCTTTCGCATTCAGTTTCCATCCTTACAAGTCACTGCATGAGCCAGCTGACAGTTGATAGTTTGCTAGACTTGTGCATTTCCAGTCAAGAATATCAGAGGCGCTTCGTTCAATTTCCTGGCTTGAATTATACATTCAGCGAAGTGAAATTAATACAAGAGTTTCGCCACGGAAATAAGAAGCGAGACGTATACAAAATTCCTCAGCGATAGGCTGATTAATGTTCATTAAAGAATTAAACAGATCTATAACCGCTATTAAAATAGCCAGAAGATATCATGTTAACATATAAACAATTTTCAGCGATATGCAAATTTTGATTGAATCGGGTCGGTAAAATGGAGACGTCAATCAAACCTGTCAACCTCCTGGATCTGACCAATCAGAGCTTGCACTAGAATCTTGTGCAGAGCACGGCGGCATGAAACCTTTGTCTGCAGGCTAAGGCATCAATGGGTTAATAAACATAATTTTTCATGACTTTCCAGGTCTGGAAAATGAAATTCTAAAATTCTATAACTTTCCAGGTTTTCCGTGACCCGTACGAACCCTGAATAAGCAGGTATTTATAAGTTCAGAGAGTACTCTGGCATTAGTTTGAGTAAACCAAAACCAATATTCAGTCAACATGAATCACTAAAGGAATTCAGAGTGGTTAATCAGATGGTCATAGTAAAACTGGATTTGTTGTTGTTGTTGGCCAACTGTTGGCCAATTGTCGGTGATAATTATGTTGATGATAATTATGTACATGTATGTAGCTTGTTGGTAAGCTGTTGGTAGAATTTATCATAAACAAATCTGCAGCAAATTGAAAACAGACCTTTGTAATAAAGGATACGTTTTGTTGGATTCATCTCTGATGAACTTCAGGTTGTGAAACATCATGTGTATACATCTCATATTATTGTTTAATAGGATTGTGTTTAGGTTTATGTTTAACCAGTAATAAGAAGTAATTTCAAACATTGTTGGGAAAATCAAATGGAATCATTTATCTTCCCAGTTTGTTATTTATGGAAGCTACTTTTTCATCATTGGAGCTGTGTTCCTGGCAAGAGCTGTGTTTAGCATCACCAGAGTGGGATGGCAGCGATGCTGGCAACAACGATATGAAACACAAAACCAGCCTCTGACAGTTATGGCAAACGTAAATGAAGGGGTCACTGCAGAACCTGTTGGGCTAAATACTGAAGTTTTAACAGACGAACTGGCAGACAATACTCGGATATGATTGCCTGATGTGAAAATGTCATTTTACAGTTCTGTGCTTAGTTACAAAGCCTTGAGTGGAAGTACAAAGGCCTGGTTACATTTCACAGAACTGTAAAATGGTCTATTGTAAGTGTAGTATTGTTTAGAGGGGGCAGGTACAAAAGTCAGACTGGATCAACTTGGATTTCTGATTTCAGTGAGAATAGCAACAAGTGTTGTATGCCTCATTCTTGAGTAGCCGCTATTCTTGTTCAACTCAGTGATCCAAGTAGATCTGGTTCGACTGTTGTCCCTGCCAGTTTAGAGGTGACAACTTACAGTAGTTGACACTATTCTCGCTCTGAGTCATCTCTAACAAATGCCCTGTTTTCCTTTGGGATTCAAGCTGTGAATTTCTTGACCATCAGAAATAGTCATGCTTTTCACATGGTTACACACCACATGTCTATAAATAGACCTGTTTTCTCTTGATTTTCTCTCTCTTCATTTTGAAAACAGCCTCTACGGATCTTATCATTGCTGTGCCCTGTTTTGTTCGATCCTATATTTATTCAAGTTTTTGTATATCAATCATGTGCACATAATGATCACATGGCCTATTATGTAATATGAATCACGCATAATGCAACTAGCCTACATTAGTCACATAACATCCCCTCTCCTTAAGGGATAATTCAAAACTAAAATCAAAATGCCTATGATCAATGTCTAGAATCAATGTCTGTACACAATGTCTGGCTGTCAAGTCGGGTTCCTAGCGGATATATTTCTGGGTATCAGCCGGCACTTGGCTTGAAGTTTGGTCTAATGGCCTCAATGGGGTGGGCTGTTCTCTCAGGACTGTCCTATTCCGTCGGTAGGTTCCTCTCTCAGTCTCGACTTCATAAGGGCATTCATCAGGACGCTTGGTTACCGTTGCCTTTTCCCATACCTTCTGCCAAAGTCAAAATGGCCTCATCCTTACCACAGCTCCTTGCTCTAAACGGGAAAGGTCTCTGGTCCCCTTGTTGTTGTACTTCTCTTGTTTTGCTTGTCGGGCCTGGGTCTTCTTCTTGACTGCTTCGGCTCGTACAGACTGTGGTGTCAGGAGCTCTTTTTTCATTGGGAGCTGTGTCTTGCACCGTCGACCTAGCAACCGTTGGGCTGGACTGGTTCCCATCGATTCAGTGGTAGTGTTCCTTTGGGCCATTACTGCAAGGTACAGGTCTCCCTTAGTTTCTTTGGCTTTCGCTGGAGGCGTTTTGCATCTTTAACAGCTGCTTCTTTCTTGCCGTTTGACTGTTGGTGTCCAGGATTTCCTGGTTGATGCTCGAAGCCCCAGTCATTGGCGAATTGACTAAATTTCTCACAAGCAAACTGTGGACCATTGTCACTAATCACAACATCCGGAATTCCTTGTCTCACAAAGTGACATTTCATCTTCCTGATGACAGTACTTGCCTTTGTGTCTGGAAGTTGGTCGATCTCCAAAAAGTTTGTACCAATCTTCTCCCACGTGCGTTCTGTGATTTCATGGCTCATCAGGGACTCTCTTGTCTCGCCTCATATTTACTGCACATCTCGAGATGCACTCCATGAGTTCTGGAGTCATACCGGAGCAGTACATGCACTCCCTCAAACAGCCGTTAACGCCTATGTGTGAACTGTTAAGGCGCTCTTTCATCTTTGATCACATCTGTTTGTGGGAGTCGTTCGCCTTTGAAGACAAACCCGTCATAAATGCTCATTTCATCCCTGAAATTGAAATAGGAGGCTAGTACAGCTGGGAGTGTTTGTTTCTCCTCTCGCCAGCCAGTCTGGATAACCTCCTTCAACTGCTGCAAAACTTCATCGTCACGGGCATTGCTTCTCATCTCCTCAGTGCTTCTCAGTCTCTCGTCAGTCATCGGCAATAGTTTGACCACATTCACTTGCTCAAACTCTCCTTGGGCATTCTCAGTGGTGGGAAGAAATGCCCTGCTGAGGGTGTCTGCAAAGTACATCTCTGGACCTGGCTTGTATACAATGGACACATCATACTTCTGCACTTTTAACAACATCCCTTGTAGTCTTTTGGGTGCACTTCTGAGTGGTTTGTTGGGGATGGCTGCTAGCGGTTTATGGTCACTGGACTGTTACTGGACGACCCTGGACGTACTGATCGAACTTCTGAAGCGCAAAAATCAGTGCTAGCATTTCTTTTTCTATCTGAGCATATCGAGTTTCTGGGTCTGTCAGAGCATGGCTTGCAAAAGCTACAGGTTGCCCATTCTGCATAAGGTCGGCCTCAAGTCCTTTTTCACTAGCGTCACACTGGACAGTGAGCTCCTCCTCTGGGTTGTAATACTTTAGGAAGGGTGCCTGTGTCACAAGCTCTTTGACTTTCTCAAATGCTGCATCATGCTCAGGTTGCCACTGCCATGGAACTTCTTTGCGTGTCAACTGCTGTATGGGTTCTAACACCTCTGCCAGTCGAGGCAGAAATTTGGCCAGATAGTTCACAAACCCACAAAATTGCCTCACTGCTTTGACATTGGCGGGCTTTGGCATGTTGTGTATGGCTTCAATCTTCTCTGGGTCAGGTTTCAAACCCTCTGCTGTGCCCAGATGCCCCATGTAGGGGATCTCTTTACACAGGAGCTTCAGATTCTTCTTGTTCAGCTTCACCCCTCTCTCTCTCTGCACCGCTGTAAGAACTGTCATAGCTTTGTGTTGTGGTCACCGATTGCCTCTTCTGTATCCCCTTCGTCATAGATCACCATGTCATCATGCACTGTTGACAGGCCATCAAGTCGATCAAGGGCCTGGTTCAGTCTCTTGAAAAATCTCACTGGCCACACTGACTCCAAAAGGAAGGCGTTTCCACCGGTATCTCCCATAGTGTGTGTCAAATGTTGTCAGCTTGCTCGACTTGTCATCCAGTTGCACGTGCCAGTAGCCATTCCTATCATTTATCTTGGTTAAGACTTTTGCTCGCGAGAGGCTTTGTCGTCTTTACTCTATGGACATCCTCAGGATGTACTTGCGTACTTGTCAAATTCCTTGAGGACTTCAGGTAGTTTGCACCGGTTTGCCTCGCTCAAATCAAAACTATTGTACATCTTGACCGCGTTGGGTCCTATCGAGTAGAGAAATAGTGCCACTCTGTACTCTTCTGTTTGCTTTTCCAGCTGTGCCACAATGGCATAATTTTCCCATTGCTGCTTGTAGACTTTCCAATTTACAGCCTTGTTCTTTCCTGTCAAGTTGAGACCTGTTGGTGGCTGTATGCCTTGCATTATCGGCGGTGAGGGTGAGAGAATCTGTCCTGCTTGCTCTTGCTGTTCGCCTGGAGGCGGCGACTGATCCGATGGCATCTTGTCTTCTTCTCTGAACGGTTTTAAGGTTTGTTGCTGCGCTTACAATCTAACGGTTTTAAGGTTTGACGTGCACTCCAGCAGCGCTTAATTGCAGGAATGGCTCCGGGCTCGGAATGCACTGGGAACGAGTTTGGTTAGCTAAATTAGTCTACAAAATCACCCTGGTTAGCGTATTATAACACTGCAGTTAGCCTACTGAGCACTGCGGTTAGCCTATTAAGCAATCCGGTTAGCCTACTTTTGCATTCCGGTCAGCCTACTAAGCACTGCGGTTATGCGGTTAGCTCTCAAGAATGGTAAGGGTAACACGATAAAATCTTAAAATTTTTGGTGCTCAGCAGCCGGGCCTTGGTAGTGTAGTGGTTAGTAGGAATAGCTCGTGTTCTGAGTGTCCCGGGATCGATTCCACCTCTGTGCTTTTATAATTGACTAAAAAAAATCCCGTGTCCCGGAGCCATTCCTGCATTTAACGCCATGTGTGCACTCCGGCTGCCACCATGTTTCGTTCAATGCTATATTTATTCAAGTTTTTGTTTTTCAATCATGTGCACATAATGATCACGTGGCCTATTATGTAATATGAATCATGCATAATGCAACTAGCCTACATTAGTCATGTAACGCGTCCTTCATTGTTTTATGTCTGTGGTGTTATTTCTTTGGTGTCAGCGAGCCCTTCAGATGGTGTGGTCTTTGCTGCCTTTAAAGGTCAAGATTTAAGACTCCTTGCAACCAGCCACTCCAGTCTCAGAAGGTGCAAAAATGCACAAGAGGTTGGTCGTTTTTCTTGTGGGCCTGTCAGCTTTTGCAGCATCTTCTTTAGCTCTTGTTTGGCCAGCTATTTTGTTTCATGCTCGCAACACTTTCTAGTTTACGCCTTTTTTCGGGTTGTCTGGCTTTGTTTACTATCTTTAGTTCCACATCCAGATTACGAGTTTTGTTTTCTTTAGCCGGTTTCTCTTTGGCTTACTCTCAGTAGTTTATCGCGTGTTTGTGTTACAGGCATCGTTTTCTTTTTAGTGTCCTTGAGATGTGGCCTGTCTGTGTGACAGCTTGATTTTTGCATCTGTGTGACAAGTAGCCTGTCTTCATGTCGGCTTGATTTTCGATTCTGTGTGATGGCTTTATTTTTGCATCTGTGTGACAATTAGCCTGTTTTTGTGGCGGCTTGACTTTTTTGCATCTGTGTGACGAGTAGCCCATCTTTGTGATGGCTCGATTTTCGTGTCTGCGGCTGTTGTTTCAAGTTACATTTTTTGTGCCTTTGGTTAATTAGGAATTACCCGTTGTTTGACCACAATGTCAAAAGTAATTTGTATTTGCTATTAAACCTATGTGTTTATGATTATATGCCTACTTGTCCATTTCTTATTTTCTTTTAGCTAACTGCTGGTATGCTTCTGATGGAGTTGTCTAATACCCTTCATTGCTCTGTCTCTGTACGAGGTATTTCAGGCTGCTGTGCAGTTGGCTTTATCTGTTTTTCTATTTTGGGTTTTACAATAGGACTTTTTGTTCCTAGTATTTTCAATTGTAGACCTTACATGGTCAGAAGTCCCCCAGATGTGGTTTTGCTCAATACTGTACTAAGTCATGTAACTGGAAAGGGGAAAAGCAGGCCCATCGCCTTCTTTGGTTTCTAGTGAAGTCACTAATACTATCCCCATCCCTCAAGATGTTATTTTCCTAGACCTCTTATGGGTCCTTAGATAGATATTGCCAAGTACCTAGGCTTTTGCTCCACCAGTATGGTAGATGATCACAACAACTTAGCTTACTTGTGCTGCTCGGTCACACAGCCAGTGTTCTGTCATCTTTCGTTTTCCGAAGCCTAAGACCCATTTCCCTAGCATCTTTCCATAGTTTTTTTCCTGATCTAGTTGTTAGGAATAAATCTTTTGAGTTTTGTTGAGAGGTATGTTTTTTGTAACATTTTCAGTTGGCTTTAGGTTATGGTTTTGCCATCCATCCCTCTGTGAGTGGCAGCCATAGGGCTCGCTTCTTCCCATATCTGAATCCCTGCCTGGGGCATTTGGGAGTGGGGGCTCCGGTTAGAATTTATTACTATACACCTTATTCCAAAGATGATGTTCTTTTATGGTTCATTCATTCTGAATTTGAAACAGCTTGTACTTGTATAAAAAAAATATGAGGCGACCCTTACTTTTTATTTTATAAAATGTAATTAATTTGCTATTTAATGCAAAAGTTGCTTAGGGTGAGAATAAAAAATGCAATCATTTTGTTGAGATTACACAATACCTGAAAGGAAGATTGCTATAGAATATAATATTTCTCAAAAATGAAATTAAAATCTTGAAACCTGCATGTGTTATCTAGAAAAAATTTTTTTAATAAAACAGTTAGGTGTTGTAATCGTCATAGTGTGTCGGCCCCTCGGTAGTCTCCGTCACAATGCGCTTTAGCTTTTGGCGAGAATGCCATCTCTTTAAAGTCTCTTTTAATTGTGTTAGGGATTTTTAAAATTTTGGATATTTATCTTTTGGCAGCTGCGAATGCATCAATGTAGGGAAAATATACTGGCTCCGTTCTTCTCAAGAAATGGAGGAACAGCATAGCAGATATTTTGTTTCGAATTCTACAATTCAAAACCTTTCCATTGATATATAGTTTGTGGTAGTTTCCTTAAAACAAAGTAGGTATGGTTTTTTTTCTGAAGATCACCCGTGAAGGTATTGTGTAACCTTAATAAGGATGCGGATGATGAAGTTTCAAAGATAGTATATTGGTAAGTTATTTTTAGGATTGCTATATTTAGTGCTGAGTTTGTTTATGAAAATCCAAATTAAAAGGGAATTTGCAAGGAATATATTGCTTAATTTATTATTAATTTTACTATTACTTTTTTAAAACATTATGTTTAAAAAAAATAAAAAATGCCACATCAGCGCTTTTTTCCATCTTCAGACCTAATTATGTGGAAAATTTGTTTGGCTGCACCCCCCCAAACTCTTTTTTGGTTTTTAATAGCCCTTGGCAACATCTATGTTTCTAATGCATAGTCATTGGCTGGGTAACATTGCTATTAGAAGACACTGCTCTTAACCTTAATTTTGATGCCATTGCTTTCAACTTTTGTTTAATTTGAATTATGCTACATTAAATGAAATAATTTTATTCTTTGAGTGGTAACACTTTGACATAGGCTGCTTTTGCAGGAGAGATTGTTTCTTTTTTTTTTGGTGGGGGGGATCGAGTGGGGTAGTGTATTACTTTTGTTTATCTCAAAATGATGCAATCCTGCATTAACCAAAGGAAGGCATGGGCTCAGGTATGTTTGCGAAGAAATAGTTTTACTAGATGTAGAAAAATAAGAAATTAGCAGGTAGACACCAAAACAGTCCTCTGCCAACCTTAGGACAATACCTGGTCCTCCAATACTTAGAAAGGAAATGGAGAAATATGATTGGCTGATTAGTTATTGGCCTTCAGATTGTTTTGAGCCTCCTTGGCTATCCATCATCTCATTTCCAACAGTACCCACTCATAGAATAATTTGTCAAGATACAGAAATAACTCAAGGTATGAAAATAAAAGCATTAAAATAAGAGATACCAGCCTATTTGGATACCACAGAATGAGATATTTTGCGATATGGCAACTTGCACTGCATAGAGATGAATTATTCAGCCCTCATATTAAACTGCAAGTATCTCTCTCTTTTTCTGTTGTATTTTAGGTCCTATTATTCCAATAAATTTTATAGAACCCACAAGCTGTAGAGGCTTTAAATTCTGTAGTCCTTTATAAATAAAGGTGTGCTGTTATAGTTCTACGAAAATGGAATAATATGTTGAGATCTACACGGAAATAAAGATACCCAAATAATTAAACTAAGATGATCCAAATTCGGAACCTCTTTAGATCTTTACTACAAGCAATATTGGCCGTTTTTATGCTAGAGACGATAAAGTCGTCTTTTCGCCTTTGACGTCTAAGACGTTAAAGGCGTCTGGAATAAAAACGGGACGCATTTAGTAGACGGCCTGACAGAAAAAAAAATAAACTTTTTGTGCGCGGATTTACGAACATATCGACTTGCAACTTCCTGGAAACATGGTGGGATTGTATCCAGGTTAATAGCGTCCCGTTTTTATACTAGACGCTTTTACGAGACGTTAAAGCTGTCCGTTAAGAGCGTCGTTCGGACGCTCTTACGAAAAGACGTTATGAATGAATCTCCCTGAGCGCTTTCCATTCGACCAAAAATTCCGGGTGGGAGAGCGAATGGAACAGACATTTTTCGGAATTTCATTCCGAAATTTTGGGTGTACCTCGCCAGGTTGGCCTAAAATTCCGGAAAATCGGAATAACCGGAAAATTCCAGCTGAGCGTTGTTGGGGCTAGCGTGTTTCTTTGAATTAAATAAAGTATACCTAACCTAACCTATTCTGTGCCATTCGACCATTCCTGATCGGCCCCAGTTTCTCCGAGCCGAAATTGTAGTAGAGAATCAAGATGGCTTCTCGATAAATCGAATTACATTCGTCGGAAGTAGTATAGCCGGAAGTTAATGAATAACACCTGATACCCACCGTTATATTTTCCTGTTTTTAAAGCTCCCAACGGCGAAAAACGGCAAGTTTGCACATTGCTTCCTCATCGCCGAAGTCGAGATTTCGAAATGTCTGAAGACTCAGCTCCGACTCAGTCGGAGCGAGTCACCCACGGGAAAGCGAAATCTTACTTCAGCAAATGAGGAAGCAAATATGCAAACAAAACTGCGCCGTTGGGAGCTTTAAAAACAGGAAACTAAAACGGTGATGATCAGGTATTATTCATTAACTTCCGGCTATACTACTTGTGTGGAAGGACAACCCATATATATAATGGTACGCGGAGCAAACAACTGCGTGTGGTTGATGCGAAATCGGAAAGAGAACTGCGGCAAACGGTGTGTCGGAGTATATTGCGGCCAGCATAACTTTCAGCTGAAAAGAGGAATGCAAAGGCCCGCACCATGCCGCAGCTGCGGCGTTGGAGTTTTGTGTGATTACCGTTTATGTCTTGCTTGCGGCGGAAACAAGCTTAGACAGCAGCTTATTCGCAACTCTAAGTTACCGATGGCTGCAGCAAGAACCGCATCCCCGATAGAAATGTTATGCGCAGAGTATGTTGTAGACGAAGTGGCTGAACAGGAAATACTTGCGTGCCAGAATTATTCAGTTGAACAATTAACTGCGCGTAAATATATGGCTGCGCAAAAACCCAAACATGCTAGAGTATATAGCAGAAAGAGCATCTCTTGGCTGGGATGAAATTCACGAGGAGATAGAAGCTGCTTCTTTCTGCACCAGACGCCATCAAATTGTCAAGGCAACGGTGTGTAGAAAATGCACCAAATGCAAACGGAATGGATTGTGCATGTCGTGCTTCAAAATGGAGACAAACACTTTCTCGGCGACCCTTCGTTTTCGGAGAGCGACTACACCGAACTGTTTTGAAAGCTATTTGAACCGCGTGACCAATGTGCAAACAGGCCCTCGGATGGCTCCCCGCACACGGTTTGGCGAGCGCCACAGAGAACGAGGTGGAACAACAAGATTGGTCAAAGCTGTCGATTTGATCTTTCGAGCTCGCGCATTGCCTCTACAACTTGCTGTGTTATCCGTCTGACCTCGCTCTGCCAAACGGGTGTTGAAAGTTCGTTGTAAATGCAGAAAATCGTATGGAAAAGACGAAGCATTTTGGACTTCGCTGACAAAGTTCTGCCCTATTCGTGATTTTTTTCGCAAGGGCTAGAGAAAGGCCACCAGAGGACTGGTCAATTTTTTCAAAACCGAGAGAGAGATTTTTTGTTTTCTTTGTCTCAAAGTTTAGTTCAAATTTGTGCTGGACGCCGTCAGTTTTTTTCGAAGCTTTTGCCGAAACTCTTGCCGAACCTGCTTTTTTATCATTTCAAGATCCGGCGAATCGGTCTGTTTTTACGCGAAGTTTTCCCGCAGTCTCTCATTGAGTTTGCGATATTTCTACATTTCAAGAGATATCTGTTTGAATTCTGCGTCGGAAACATTGTTATCGGAAAGAGCTTGAGAGACGGAGCTTTGGATTGAGTCATGCTTTGCACGAGCCAGAGCATGAATTTTCGTGTGCTTTTTAACTTTCCTTTCCAGCTTCTTGTTCGCAACAGACAGGCCTGTGGAAGCAAATCCTAGGAGAGCGACAATTCCAGCTATAGGCGCACCGACCACAATTCCGACACCAGTGAGTGAACTTGCAACGGCCCCGGAAGACAGGGCGGCACTTGCAAAGCCAAGAGAGACCGCGGAAAAGTGAATCACTTTCCGAGCTTTCTTGTATTTTTTCAACACAAGCCTTGTAATGTTCAGCCTCATCGGCAATTTCTTTTTCAATTTTGCTGATCTCAGTTAGCCGGAAATTGGTTCTTTCCAGGGGTAGCTCTGGATAAATAGGCGGTGCACTTGGCAACACATTTGCCGAAGACATGGTATATACACAGATTTTTATTTTTTCAAATGACTTGCAATTCGAATTGTAGGGGTTGATCGTTAAAATCAAACAGTTCCCCGTCCTCATCTTGCACTGAAAGCGTTACGCTGTTTACATATTTGCCTGTTGAAGCGTCACGAAAGCGTGGCTTTACGGCCGTTTGATAGTGGACTTTTGCGAAAGCTTCCCCTCGGATGTCAAACTTTGCAAGTAGAGTTGAAGCTTTACCATTTTCCAAATTTTGATTGCGGTCAACCAAGTCTCAATGAACAAAGTAAGTATTCGGTGTTATAAGCCGTTTGACGAGAGTTCTAAACATCAGTAGTAGGTGGTAGAGTCGACAAATACACACCGCAGGACCCACCGTAGATATACCAAGTTCGGAACCTCCCCAACAGCGCGGTTTTGTTTGCATCTTTGTTTCCTTGTTTGTAAAAATTAGATTTCTTCCCCCTTGGTTGGGGGCCCTGCACCGCCAAGGTGGTGCAGGGTTCCCCTGGCGTTTCGAAATCTCGTCTTCATCAATGGGAAGCGATGTACAAACTGACTGTTTTCCGCAGTTGGGGGGGTTCCGAACTTGTTATATCTACGGTGGGTACCAGGTGATATTTGTCGACTCCACCACCTGCTACTACATCAATTCGCGGGATATGCCAAGAAAATCGGCTAAGTCACTGTCAAGAGTTATTTTTTTATTTGCAAAGTTATTAATTACCATTGCACCAACAGGTGTATTTATTTGAGTGGGCAGCGTTATCTCAAATTTAGCGAAAGCATGTGCTATATTTTGAGCAACACTTCCAAGAGTGTAATACCCTCTGGGGACAGTTATGCGAACAGAATTATTACCATCTCGATCAGACATTGAAATCACCCCATCTTTTTTCAAATTATGCCACGATTTATAAAGCGAACAAGACAACAACCTTACGAAAGTGGCCTCTGGAATCGGGTTGTCAAAATTGACGGTGCATGGATTAGAAGACGTAGAAATAGTAAGCACAACCACTTTATTTTGTTGCGCGCAAATTTTCAATTGAAAAATAATGGGTAATAATCAAGAATTAACATCTTCAAAACTGCACGAACACAAACAGATTCTGTTGCGTTTGACTATCTCGAAAAAAGAGCGCAGTCTGCCGATGCGAAGCTTGCACAAGAGAAGGCGTGGGCGGTTTTTTCTGCACGGTTTCCGAGGGCCGACAAAAGCAAATTTGAAGCACAGAAATTTTTAGCGCCGGACCACACAGCAACAGCTGAAATATTTTACAAAGAGGGTGAAGGCAGTCTGCAAAGCGTCTTCGGTTCAGACCGCAAATATTGGAGTGCAGGCATGAAAAGCGCGCTGGGTTTGGTTGACGTTGGCGGCTTCCCTTACCAGTTACCGCCCAGCACAGAAAAAAGTTCGCTGCCGGTTCCAGCAGTTTTCTTTGAAGACGCTGCGCCAAGTTTGATAAAAATATTCAACAACTCAGTGGATATTTATGTCTCCCCTGACAAGTATTTTACAACAAAGTTCAGAGAGATATTCCAAAAGGAACAACAGAAGTTCGAAACGTCAAAGCCCGCAAAAAATGGCTAGCGGGGCCAAATCTATCTTTCTGGGAACAGCATCTGAACTTTGCAGTGTGGTGTGCGACGACAGGTTGCGGAATATCTCGAGAAGTATTTGACAAAGATCACACAACGCTGAATCTGCCGCCGCAGGTGCGGGCTTTCTACATCTTCCACATGTACTTCACGGAGGCATCAAAAGCTTGAGCGCGTTGCCGGGCGACCCAACATTCAGTCAGATAAACAACCATTACGACGTGGCGTCTTACAAAATATTGGGCGCAGAGTTCGGCGTTCGGCGTTCCCCCGTCAACCGATTTCCGCCTCACCAGGGGGGCAAACCACGGGCTGGGGAGCGTTTACATTTATTGCCGCGACCCTTTCATACTGGACGTGCCCTATCCATCGGCAAAAGCAAAATTCGACGACGAGGACCCAAAGGCGAAAGAAAAGGGAATTTCAGTATCCTATATAAGAAACGACGTCGCGGAAGAGCAATTCAATTGGTTCGCGCCCAAAACCTCGGCAGGTTTGACCCAGACGGGTTTGTCGCGAATAAACCAGTCGATAGAGGCGTTCGTTTACTGTGTCTTGGGCGCGCAAGTCAACGTCCGCAGCAGCATCCAGGGCGATGGGGGCGCGCAAAGGAGGCGCAGAGCGAGTTCCTCGTCTTGGTGGAAGACGCGATAAGGCAGCCTGACCTGGCAAAAAGCGTGCAGCGTTACCAACTTGCCGTAGACGAGGCAAAGGTACGGTTGAACCTTGCTGTGTGCCCGGGGGCCTGGCTGATGCCCGCGCGGATGGTTTTAAACACAGAAAGCACGGTTGGCTACAACAACCGACTCAAACAAGCGATACCGGCTATGAAGCTGGGGGTCACCGACGGGGCAAACAAAAGCACAAAAAAAGCAGCGCTTCGGCAGATGGACGGTGGGAAAACGAAAATATACCCGCCAAACAGTCACCCTTCGAACCCAATTCACAAAGCAGCAGTGACAAAAAAAGAGCCAGCCTCTGTCGCCCAAAAGCTGCAGAGGAGGGAACCAACGCCAACGGCTGGCTCCGGCAACCAGAGAAATTTGGAGAACAAAATAGCTGTCGCTGTTGGCGCGGTTGCAGTTGCGGGTTTGGAATTCTTGACATTGCGTTAACGCCTCTTCTTTGCATAGGTCTTGACCAGAAACGTCACAACAGCCAAAATCAGAAGCCAGGTGTGCTCTTCCAGAAAAGAGATGACCTCCCCAGCTGCTTTGAATAGGAAAGAAACAATCGAGCCAATCAAACCGGGAAGAATTCCAGCAAGTTTTTTGCCAGTCACTTTCAATCCATTTCCCAACGTTTTGCCGGTGGCTTTCAGCGACGAGTTAATAGCACCAATGACAGCACTAATCGTGGCACCAGCAGCTACATCTCTCGGTTCTTTCCGCAACTCTTTCTTCCGCGGCTTCTTTATCAGAGGGTGAGGCGTTCTCATCGTTGATGATTTTCTGATCTTCATCATTTTGTCGTTGAAGGTCGGTTTCTTGCTCACGCAGTTCATCAAACGTTCTCGTATCGTTAAGATTTTGTTGAAGAGCGTTTCTTTCTTTTTCTTTCTTATCAAGGTACACTCTGAGTTTATCAAAATTTTTTTGTTCTTGTTCTCGTTCTCGTTCTTTTGTTTTATTTTTTGCAAGTTTTCGGAGTGAAGCCTCCTCTTTCTTTGCGTTTTCGAGATCAGTTTGAAGCTTTTTTTTTCAGTTGCTTAAGTCTGCGCAGTTCTACCTCACTTTCAACATTTGAACCATGTTCATCCTGAAGTGCATCAATCCTTGATTGAGTTTGCTCAAATCTGTTTCTCAGATTTTGAACCTCTGGTGAAGTTTTTTCCCTTCCAGCCCTCTTTTAATTGTTGTTCGGCCTCTCTCAATCCACGAAGTTCTTCTCTTATGCTCTCATTGTCTTGAGCGATAATGTCTTTAGCTTTTGGACTCAGAGAGTCTTTGAACTTATCTATAAATGTTTTGAGAAAACCTCCACCATCTTTTCTGAAAATTTCAGTCTCACCGCCTTTTGAACCAAATGATACAAATGTTGTTTCATTTCCACGTTTTTTGCTGAAACCAAGTGGGCCCAATTTTCTGAAGTCCACTTTTGGGAAACGTTTTTTGATAAAGTCTTTTGCTTTTTCAAGCCTTGCTTGTTTGTCACCTAGATTCAAAAAATCGTCCAACAAAGGAGCTTCAACATAGGATGTGTCAGGCATCCCGCTCTGTTCGTGCTGCAATGTTTGCATTCCAAATTGTTCGCCACCATGGGGTGTCGATGCGGTGCCCGGCACAAAATGACCGGTTGTGTTTTGACGGTTTATCTCTTGTTCATCGTCATCGGCATCGTCATCGTCGTCAATAGCATGGTCAACTTCAGGGGCTTCGTATCCAAACTCTCCACCTTCCGCGACTGTATATTTAAACAAAAATATCTTTCTGTTTAAATATGGCGGTGCAAGCAAACCTTAGTCCAACACACAAAGAGAAAAATCTCGGCGCTATGAAAGCCGAGCGCGCGGTAAAACGTATTACCTTTGATCGTAGCGACGCCAACCCCAGCGAGACCCTGATTGTTTATGTGCCCAAGCTGTGTGAGGACGAGGTCCTCGTGCCCGGCTCGCTCGCACTGCTTTTCAACATCGACTTGTCCGGAGGGGACCCCAACAACTTCCTCGTTCAAAACGTCGGGCGCGCTCTGGTCGACAAACTGGTTGTGAATTAAGCGGGCACCGTGTTGCAGGACACGGTGGGGTATGACATCTTCAAGATCTGGGAGGACCTTTTCCTCTCGCAGGAGGAGCGGGACAACATGCTGCTCGATGTAATTCAGAGCGAGGACCTCTGCAAGATCCGCTCAAACGCTGGGGATAAGAAAACCGAGGCTGTCGACACGGAAAACGCGCTGAACAAGGTTTTCGCCTCAAAATACCGAATCAGACTGGCCGACCACGGAGTCTTTTACCCCCAAGCTCCTTACCACGACCTCTTATTTGAGCTGACCCTTGCGCCGGCCTCCCAGGTTATCAAAAGCTCTGACCCAACAAAACTGAAATACAAGCTGACAAACATCCAGCTTGAGTATGAAATGATCAGATGCAAGACTCTGGCGGAAGACGCGGACAGTGTTTATGCCGCTGGCAAGGAATTAATGTACGATCACGTCCAGCTTGATCAGATGATCACCTTCGCAAAAGCTAAGGAAAGGATTAACCTCAGAGTCAACCCCCAGAGAAGGTCCCTGAAAGGAATCCTTCTCCTGTTCATCGAGCCTTACGCTCCAGGAGCTAGAGATTCAGAAAAGTACTTCAACCCTGGCCTCTCGAAAGTCAGCGTCGCGGTGAACGGCTCGCCTAACATGCTGCACAACAACGGCATCTTATACAGGGACATGTGGGAGACGGTCCGTCGCCTCTTTCCCCTGACAAAAACGCCACACATGAATCTGAAAAAGTTATACAAGCGTTGACAAGTTCGGTCTTTTGATCGATCTGCGCTCCATGGCAGATCAGTCGCTGCACGGCAGCGGCACGCGCCTCGTAAACACCCAAGACGGGGTACAGCTTGAGCTCGAGAGGAATGCGAGCGGATCAGGCAATGTGAACTGCTACATCTTTGTTATCAGTGACTCGCAGATGAACATTTTGAGGCAGCAATTGGAAACTTTGCAATACTGATATAGAAATGAACCACAACATCCCGTTCAACGCGTTGATTGTTGGTCTTATGAATTCAGGCAAATCGCAGTTTGTGGTGGACCAGATCTATGGCCCTTTTCGTGGCAAGTTCGACAACATCGTGTTGATCTGCCCGACATTCGCGCACAACAAAACCTGCCACCGAATTGGTGAAGAGGATCCACGAATGTTTGTGATAATATGCGCAACACGGGTGGAAATTTTGTTGAAGCTCGTCTCCTGGCTTTTCAAGGGGGCACCAACATGCTCATAATCCTTGATGACTGTGCAGCCTCGAAAGATGTGAAAGGGCGCACAGGCCAGTTGGTAAATCTTGCCTTTTCTGCTCGACATATTGGCATCAGTGTTTAGGTGCTGACACAGAAGATGACCAGCATAACAGCCTCCCTCCGGGAGAACGTGGCGGCGGTCGTTCTCTTTTACACCGCCGCGGCCAAGACCACGAAAGACATCTTTGATGATTACGCCGGAGAACTCTCCCAGGATGAGTACAAAGGTCTTATTTCAAAGCTTAAAGCTCGAAAGTTCGCTCATCTCGTGTTCTCGCTTCGGCACCCCTACAGAGTTGAATTGAAAAAATGAAAGTTCGCTTCGGCACCCCTTCGGAGTTTATTTTGAATTGAAAAAATGAAAGTTGTAACATAATATGGCAAAAATAGCAGAGCAAGAGGCAAAAATGGCAGAAGAGCAAGCAATCGCGGAAGTTATGAACCTGCTGGAAGCCAAGCCGTCGAGCGGGCCAGCTGTTGTTGTGGCAGGCTCCGGGCCCGATATTCCTGCTCTTCGTGAGCAGCTGGCCGTGCTTGTGTCGACAGGAAAAGCCAAAGAGGCCATCGGGGTGCAGTTAACACACGAGCAGGTGAAGCGCCTCAGCGACAAAGATGTTGAGAAATACACCAAACGGTAGGAGACCTACGTGGACTCAAAGACAACTGACAGCTTGATCGACAGCTTCATTTTTCCTGTGACCAAAGGGGTCGGAATGGTCGTTGACGTAGATGACATCGATACTTATCAAAAAGAACCCAGAAACGACTACATCATCAACAAAGAGCTCTCCAACCTGGCAGGCTTTGAAGTGCGGCCGTTTTCTTGCTGTGGCCAACACGGCGCTGATCACCGCAAAACACCTTTTGAAGAACAAAGAAGCGGAAGCTGTGCAAAACTCACCAACAATTGAATAATTACTTTGCATAATTAAATAATTACACAGAAATAGTCGGCAATTCCTCACAAAAATTATTTCTGAAGAACAGCAACCGACCGCTGTCTCACAGATGTCTGAAGAACGGCAACCGACCGCTCCAGACTCACAGGCAACTTCACAAACTCCGGCAACAAGGCCTGCCAAAAATCCCAAGCGGGTAGCTGCTTGCAAAATGGTTGCTGAAAGAACACAGTTGGCCCGCGAAGCGCAGAAAAAAGCCGTAGCCGAGGCTGCTGTTATAATTGCAAACGACCGCACCACCGCCCGCTGCAGCTGATTCCAAACGTTTTGCAAATGTTCTCAGCACAAACCAATGGATCTCTATGATTGGAATTGGCGCTACACTTTTAACGACTTATGTCAAGCGTGAAGACATCCGAGCCTTTTTCGCACGGGCACCGGCACCTGCACTGGCAGCACCGGTGCCACTTCCGGTGCAAGTATCTCCCAAAGGCATTCGCCCAATGGATTAAGGCGG
This sequence comes from Blastomussa wellsi, assembly GCA_947652115.1. Classification (NCBI taxonomy): domain Eukaryota; kingdom Metazoa; phylum Cnidaria; class Anthozoa; order Scleractinia; family Plerogyridae; genus Blastomussa; species Blastomussa wellsi. The sequence continues at coordinate 12,097,415 of OX393569.1, forward strand.
CAAAAAAATCATTAAAAAAAATCATTTGAATATATAACACAAAAAAACATCGCAGCAATGGGGGACTACCAACGGTTAAAAAACATCGCAGCAGTTACAGGTATTGGCTTTGGTTTGGGGGTGGTGACGTATGAAAAACTGGCAGTTGTTTAACCAAAAAGCCTGTTGTCGTAACAGAGGAACAATTGCGAAAACAGGAGGTAAAAAGCATGAAGAGGAGCAATTGCGTAATTTAAAAGATGTAAAAAAGTTGTTGAAAACAATAATAAAAAAGGAAGAGTCTACAAAAGAAGAGCTAAAATATATAAATATACAATATATAATATTGTATATTTCAATTTAAATATTTTTCTCTTCTTTTTATACCAACATGTCCGACAACAAGCTCATCAAAACCGTCATGGATGCTGCCACCCTTACCGGCCTCGCTGCTGGCATAGGCTGGGTTGCCAACAAAAACGTTCAAGAAAAGTTTTACAGGTGACCCTTATAATTCTATCAAAAACTACGCAATGTTCACAGCTGTTATGGCGGGGAGTGTTGCCTGGAGGACCAGAAAAACCTTCCCACCAGCGCCTGAAATCCTTCCCACCAACATTTGAAAAAATATATATAAGAAAAAAAATGGCAAGTGTCGCGATTATGGTTGGCGGGGCTGTGTTGAACGCAGCGGCTTTCATCGGCGGTAATTATCTTGTGAGGGCTTTTGGGGGCGGTGACAAAGCAGCGCTTGAAGAAAAAGTGTGCCATGATAAAGCTCTCGAGGCGTACCAAGCTGCGTACACAAAATACGCACGTGACCGCACCAAACTTCTCGACTGGATTGCGACAAACGCGCAAATAAAAGAGGAGGCCAAGCAGAACTTCACCAACACTGACTACGCCTTCAAACTCTACAACAGGGTGCACCCTGAAGAACGGATGGCACCTCCCAAAGAGCCCAAGTTCTCTGAAAAAGGGTGAACTTGCATTTGTGGGCGCCGGGGCGCTCGCTCTGGGCTACGCAGCCTTCCGGTTCCTTTAAACTTTTTTCTGTTTTATAGTGATGGATGCCAAACTCGCAAAGATATACTACGGCCCGCCAACCCGTTCTCTACTATTTGCACGACGGGCCCAAGCGCGGCTTTGTGCGTGAAGAGCTACTGGTTGTCCCACCAAACACCACTCTTCCTCCGTCAAACATCTCCTAAATGTGAAATTCGGTCGGTTCAGTGTGTATCTCGTCGGGCAGCACTCACCTTTTGTCGTAATAAGCGCTCAGCCCCAGTTTCTGCTGCTCATAAGTGACCATCCGGCTGTCCCGCATCCTGAAACCTCTGTTGGTTGCCATGTCCTTGCTACCTTCCAAAGCTGTCTTGAAACGCTGCCAGGTTATCTCGTTTTGCCTCTTCGACATCCCTTTCGTGCTGAACTTTTTTTTTTGCCTGGTTCGTCGACGAAATAACACTTTGAGAAGAGAGCGATCATCCTGCTGCCCTCGCACTCGAGTTTGAAGAGCCCGGGCGTGCGGCCGCTCCATTTGTCCTAAGCCAGCCACTGCTTCTTCTGCGTCTCGAATTCCGCTTGCAGCTCCGGCCTGACAAGGTACACGAGCCGGGGACTGGAGATGGCCATGTAGTTGCTGTCTGTGTCCATCTGGATCAGCTCAAAATCTCTTCTGTCGAAATATACGTTGAGAAAGTCGTAGTAGAATTCCAGCATCCGCAGCTTTGCCAGGTGATAGACAACGATTCCAACCTGAAACGGCCGCCTGATTGTGATCCTTGGCTTGCGTCTTTCCAGCTCATACTCCTGCCCGATCTCATCTAGATTGGAGAAATACGCGCTTCGCAAGGCTCTGTCGACCACCTTCTCATCTTTGGTGTAAATAAGGTTTGTCTGCCGCTCCAAGGCTTCGATGAGCTTCCCGTACCCGCTGTTCCCTAGCAGCTTGAACACCTCCCCCATCAGCACCTTGCTTTTTTCCACGTCTCCTGTCCGCCGCGCCTCGGTGACCTCCTCCATGAACCAGGGAAAGATCTTGCCCTGTTGGTAGTTGATTGACCGATGGACACGTGTGATCACTGCCCCGTGGTCCACATACCAACGCAGCAGAGGGGCGTACTGCAACAGTCTCTCTGCAGACAGGGCGCCCACGAGTTTTTTCCTGTCTCCGCGATTTCGGCCTTTTTGGCGCAAATATTCGAGCATATGCTCCGGGACAACCTCGTTCGGCACCTTTTTGTTGTAGAAGTACTGGCACATTTCTTCGAACTTTGGGCGCAAGTGCTCCGGAATCTCTATATCGACTTCGGCAAATCCGAACCATTTTCCTTCTTTGAGCCTGCGCGTTGGCTCTGGCACCATCACCTCCTTTTCGGACTCGTTGTCTTCGGCGTAGTGGATGACCCTTTCCTTCCCGCAAGGCATTTCTCTCAACATGGTTGAAAGATAGAGGGTGTTGGCGTCGTACCCCAAGTTCTTTTTGCATAGACGGGCGTCTTCGTATTGGTGCGATCTTATCTTTGTCACCCGGACTTCGTGGTAGCACGTGAACACGAGGCTCGGGCCTCCGACCACAGCTCCTTTCAACATCTCGTACGCTTCTTCGCCTGGACTGTATAGCTCCACGCCTTTCTCGACCGCTCCCCGGAGTAAGTAGTGCAAACTCACCCCCGGGACACTGACCGCGTCTTTCAAGATGTCGCTTCCTTTTTCGGTGAAGAAGGCCCGCATCTTTTCCAAAGCCTCGAGGCCAGGTGCCACGTCGAGATTGTTGTAGCAGCGCAGCCAGTCCGCGAAGGTGCGCATGCCTTTTTCTTCGAACAGGCGCACACACCCCTCCCATTCTTCTCTCGTCAACACGTGGTCACCCTTCAGACATGAGTACCACTCTGGGTAGTCTCGAGCTTGTGGGGCGAATCGAACCAGTCTTACGGAAACCACTATTTCTACATTGTGTAGTCGTAGGCTCGGGCCCACTTTTCGTAGCTGGTCCCCGGGCCAAGGTAGTTTATTATGTCTAGGAAACGGAAGCCCCAGGTCAACAAGAACATTATCTTGTGTCCCTTTTTTTCCACTCTTAGTTTGTTGGTTGTGTCAGCAAGGCAGTCAGCGAAGTGGCTTTTGATCAGATTTAGATCGTAGCTGCCCGAGTTGAACCCGACGACTGGCACCTGGTTGCACCATTCATCAAGTTTCAGCCACTGCGCTTTCAGCAGCAGGCACACGTCTTCTGGCACAAACTCCGCCCAGACTTGGGCCCGGATTTTTTTCCGTGCCTCTCCAGCTCTTCCATAAACTTGCGTACCAGCTCTGCGGGGTCTCTTTCGCAGATGTGGGTGGGCTCTCTCTCGAGAGTGTCGCCGATGCTCACCGTGATTGGCACGTGCGCGTTCTCGATCTTGAGAATGGTCGTGGGCTCCTTCCGCTCACCGTTGTCGCCGTACGCCTCGCAATCGTACAGGATCGCGTGTGGGTAGCTTTTTGTTTCGGTCTGTGGGGATTCGGCGTCGATTTCCCCAACTTCACACGCCCAAACCTCGATTACGCGGTAGCCGGCCTCCCGGAGCGTTTTTGTACGCCTCTGCGTTGCCTTGAACCTGTCTTCACGTGTTTGACCGAAATGGGCTATGATTTTGTCGCGATCGTGCAGGTAACATTTTCGGCACCCGTGCCAGTGGCAGCCGTGGTATTGAAATACGGTCTTTGTTTCATGGTTGTTACCGTCGACTGGTGCCCGCTCAACCCACCTCTGACCTACGTGTCCACACATTGCGTGGTGGATGTGAATTTTCCGTCACTTGGCTTCTTGGTCTAGCCACCGAAGCGATTCTGGGGAAGCATGATTGTTTGGATAAAAAACCTTCACATAAGCTGTCTGCGGGGCTTTGACTTTTTCGCCCGGGCAATCGATTATCGTCTTCCCTTGGGCACACCTTTTGGCATGCCGTTGAAGACTGTTAGTTTGTGTGAATCTCATGCGGCAATGAACACATTCATACGTTTTCGCAAGCTTTTCTATGTCTTTTATGTCAAAGGCATGTCCCTCGTAAATGCCGATTGTCAGAATGTTTGTCAGCTTGGCCGGCGGGTTTCTTCTAAGATGCCAAACCACTTCGCCGTCTTCTCCCCGCTCAGGCTGATAAACCTTGATACCGAGCCAATCTGAAAAACCGACCCCCTTGTTGAGATGCTTTTCAACCTTATATAATTCTTTTGGAATAGTTTTGAGTTTGAAGAAACTCTTGGCAAGCTCACGTGCTGCTGCTGTACTTCGATGTGGTAGCGAGCCTCGGTTTACAGCAATGCAGCGCCAGAGACACAAATTATCGCGGTAGACGTCCAGCGCCACCATTGGACCAACACGCCCACGAGCAAGTTTGCGCAGCCAGTCTGGCAAGGGGCCTGTGCCCAACAAAGGCTGGCGATCAAGCACAACCTTCACAAGGACATCAGAATAGCCCCTGAACGCCCACTTTGTGTCCGGTCTTTCGACGTTATCAACTTGCAGACGCGCCTCCTCCTTTTCATTCAACCATTTTTTCACTTCAGACAGTTGGTTTATCCAAGGCGATCCCCCGGAGCTTTTATAAAACAACATCAGCGATCCATCCTCGACGTGTTACAACCAATGAGAATAGTTGTGCCTCACATACATGGATGTGTTAACTCTCTCTCGAATCTTTTTCATGAAAAACTCTGTGAGGTTTTTTTTCCTGTCCTTGGACCGACCAACTTATGAAACGTCGCCCTGCTACCGTTCTTCCCTCAACCTCTGGTTCTGTAAAGAACCATTCAAGGGAAAATTGGTAGTTCTCCTTCGATTTGACTTTCTGGGCAGGGATTGGATCAAACGTTATGGCGCGCCATGTGTAGCAAAATCCCTTTTCGACACATTACGACACATTACGAGTCATCATGTGTCGAAAGGCATCGACATAGCTCGACATAAGCATGAAATACTATCTCGAAATTATATTGGTTTCCATACCCTTCACCAAGGAAACACGGAAAGCCGTAAAACTCTAGAACAAAAATTTATTTTTCAAATCGGCACTCTTAATCCTCACGGTGTCAACGAACGTTTTTCATTCAACTAATTTATTCCGAAGTTTTCACGTTACCAGGCACCAGCCAATAGCGAAGCTCCATCTTTCTGTATACAAAACAACACGACGCACAATTCCTTGATTCGCTCCGACGAAGGGCTAACGCTCGAAACGTCAGCTCTTGAATCTCTTTACGGTGGCCAATTGACATTATCAACCCAGTTGATAAAACCAAATTATATTATAACAGGTGATACTATCTCGAAATAGATCGTTTCCATGGCTATACCATGTAACTCGAATCTCGAAATTGATCCGTTTCCATGGCTATAGCACGTAACTCGAAGCTCGAAATTGTTCGGTTTCCGAGGCTACATCATGTAACATGAATCTCGAAAGGACAATTGATTCGGTGTTTAGAATGTGCGTTCGTACATGAAGTGATTATTACCCAGGTTTCTCTCTTCTCCCTCTCTCGAAGAAAATCGTCGGCCATTTTGTCCTTCTTCTTCGCGTTCTGCAGACATCCTCTAAATTCGCGTTCTTTCGTGTTTTTTTTTCTGTCGAACATATTTATCTGCTTCCTTAAATTGAGTCGAGGAGTCCTTTCGATAAAATTCTTCTTTGGTTCCGTCAATAACTGTGAGTTTTCGACCTAAAATATATACCTGTCATCATGTTTCCTTGCATAATATTACTTAAGCTTACAAATCAACTTGTATACAATTCTGCACTGTTTGCATTTTTCTCCTGTATTCCATTATTTTTAATTAACAGTTTTTTATAATGTATAGTTAAGTGATAGCGTAGTTATAGGTCATGGAAAACCAAGATTAGTCATGGAAAAGGCCATGGAAAGTCATGGAATTTCAAAAGCTCAGAAGAGTGCCAACCCTGTAATAGCCTTACTAATTTAACTCCACTTGTAACGTAATAATCCTCCACATTGGGTAAATAAATAAATGATGATGGCTGACGAAAGGGTGGACAAAAAATTATCATAGGGTGTATTTTTGCAAATGTATGGTTTTGTCAGTTAGACTTGCTTTCTTAAATATTTTTATTGTTAAAAAGACAACATCAAGTATTAGTTACTAGTATCATTGCCAGTGTCTTTTCTCCACAGCAATTTTTCATCATCATGTATGGGTTTTCTCCTGACCTGTTTATTGACGCTATTGATCAAGAGTTTTTATGTAGTATCTGGTGAGCAAACAATAAACCAATTCTGTTAATATATCAATATTGTAACATTTTGTCGAGGCTTAGGGAGTAACAATTAATTTCTTTTGTTTTAGTCCCCTAAGCCTGCAAACATTGTTCCATCCTTAACTCATGATCTAACAATAAATGAACTGTAACAGTTTGACCATCAAATGTTCAAATGCACATAGCACAGTCTCTGTAGTGCATAATGTGACGGTTCTGTCTGTAACTCTTTGACAAGAGCAGATCTGTTTCGTCGTATTGTGCCCTTCGCTGTTTCGACGAGAAAGGAGCGAGGATGTTTAGTCAGACATTAGTCTAGAGATCCTGCCGATCAGGCGGCTTAACAATCCTCCCTGAACGTGTTTGTAATAGAGCTGTTTGACTGCAGACAGGCTGCATTGGAGCTTCGGTTATGGAATCCAGGAGTTGAGATGGTAAGGGAGCTGTTTGACTGCAGACAGGCTGCATGGGAGCTTTCTTTGCCTGGTGTGGTTAGAGCTTTTCCTTTGGTTAGATCTGTAGGTCTCTTCTTTCTTCACAACTTCTTCATGTTCTCTCCTCAGGTCTCTGGGTGCTAATGTTCTTTCAAGCACAGGGAGCTGCGTCCGGAGTCTTCATCCCATAAGCAGCTTACTTGGTGAGAGACCAGTTTGCAGAGGAGAAGATCTGTAGGTGAGGAGCGCAAGATAGGGGTCATCATTCTTCTTTAACACTCCCTTTCAACCTCTCCATTGGCTCGAGGGTATCTGGTAGAGCTAGTTGCAGGGTTGTCGCAATGACTGCATAGTACCTTTCAGCATCACTAAGAGACCTGGAGATGTAACAGATAGGACAGCGCTGTCCTTTATCTTGGGTTTGAAGGAGGACAGAGGTGAGTCAGGTGAGGCAAGCTTCTCTTTGACTTGTTGTAATGCTGTCTGCTGAGCTTCACCCCAGTACCAAGTAATATCCTTGCAAAGGAGTTGGCGTAAGGGTGAATTGGTGTCGGCTAAGCTAGGGACAAACTTTCTCAGTTGGTTAACCATGCCCATGAACCTCTGTACGTAGTTCTGTCACATTCTTGGGAGTTGGGAAATGGCCAATAGCATTTGTCTTTTCTGGATCAGCATGGACACCCTGGGCAGCGACAATGTGTCCCAGGAACTTGAGTCTTCCTTGAGAAAACTCGCACGTTTGAATGTTCAGTGTCAGTCCAGCCCTTTGAAGGTGAAACAAAACTGATCGGAGGTGTGCATCATGTTCCACCTGGTTCCTTCATGAATAAGGATATCATCCATTCGGCATATGACTCCATCAAGGCCCTCCAAGATGTCTAACATAGTCCGCTGAAATATTTCCGGGGCAAAGCTAATTCCAAAGGGCAAGCAGTTGAAACAAAAGCAGCCGAAGGGGGTGATGAAGGTGGTCAACAATTTCGAGTCCTCATCCAAGGGAATTTGCCAGAAACCACTGTTGGCATCTAAGTTTGTGAATTCTTCACTTTCTCCTAGCATTGCGAGGCTCTCATCAACTGAATCCATGGGATGAGTTTCGCTCTGTACTGCTTTGTTCAGTGGTGTCAGGTCTACACAGATCTGTACATGGCCATTAGGTTTTTGGACAGGAACAATGCCAGAGCACCACAAATTATCGCGGTAGACGTCCAGCGCCACCATTGGACCAACACGCTCACGAGCAAGTTTGCGCAGTCAGTCTGGCAAGGGGCCTGTGCCCAACAAAGGCTGGCGATCAAGCACAACCTTCACAAAGACATCAGAATAGCCCCTGAACGCCCACTTTGTGTCCGGTCTTTCGACGTTATCAACTTGCAGACGCGCCTCCTCCTTTTCATTCAACCATTTTTTCACTTCAGACAGTTGGTTTATCCAAGGCGATCCCCCGGAGCTTTTATAAAACAACATCAGCGATCCATCCTCGACGTGTTACAACCAATGAGAATAGTTGTGCCTCACATACATGGATGTGTTAACTCTCTCTCGAATCTTTTTCATGAAAAACTCTGTGAGGTTTTTTTTCCTGTCCTTGGACCGACCAACTTATGAAACGTCGCCCTGCTACCGTTCTTCCCTCAACCTCTGGTTCTGTAAAGAACCATTCAAGGGAAAATTGGTAGTTCTCCTTCGATTTGACTTTCTGGGCAGGGATTGGATCAAACGTTATGGCGCGCCATGTGTAGCAAAATCCCTTTTCGACACATTACGACACATTACGAGTCATCATGTGTCGAAAGGCATCGACATAGCTCGACATAAGCATGAAATACTATCTCGAAATTATATTGGTTTCCATACCCTTCACCAAGGAAACACGGAAAGCCGTAAAACTCTAGAACAAAAAATTATTTTTCAAATCGGCACTCTTAATCCTCACGGTGTCAACGAACGTTTTTCATTCAACTAATTTATTCCGAAGTTTTCACGTTACCAGGCACCAGCCAATAGCGAAGCTCCATCTTTCTGTATACAAAACAACACGACGCACAATTCCTTGATTCGCTCCGACGAAGGGCTAACGCTCGAAACGTCAGCTCTTGAATCTCTTTACGGTGGCCAATTGACATTATCAACCCAGTTGATAAAACCAAATTATATTATAACAGGTGATACTATCTCGAAATAGATCGTTTCCATGGCTATACCATGTAACTCGAATCTCGAAATTGATCCGTTTCCATGGCTATAGCACGTAACTCGAAGCTCGAAATTGTTCGGTTTCCGAGGCTACATCATGTAACATGAATCTCGAAAGGACAATTGATTCGGTGTTTAGAATGTGCGTTCGTACATGAAGTGATTATTACCCAGGTTTCTCTCTTCTCCCTCTCTCGAAGAAAATCGTCGGCCATTTTGTCCTTCTTCTTCGTGTTCTGCAGACATCCTCTAAATTCGCGTTCTTTCGTGTTTTTTTTTTTTCTGTCGAACATATTTATCTGCTTCCTTAAATTGAGTCGAGGAGTCCTTTCGATAAAATTCTTCTTTGGTTCCGTCAATAACTGTGAGTTTTCGACCTAAAATATATACCTGTCATCATGTTTCCTTGCATAATATTACTTAAGCTTACAAATCAACTTATTTTTAATTAACAGTTTTTTATAATGTATAGTTAAGTGATAGCGTAGTTATAGGTCATGGAAAACCAAGATTAGTCATGGAAAAGGCCATGGAAAGTCATGGAATTTCAAAAGCTCAAAAGAGTGCCAAAATAACCAAAATAACCATGGTTATAATACCCAAAATATGGCCCAAATAACCATGGTTATAATACCCAAAATATGGCCAAAATAACCATGGTTAAAATACCCAAACTACTGCCAAAATATGGCCAAAATAACCATGGTTATAATACCCAAAATATGTCCAAAATAACCATGGTTATAATACCCAAAATATGGCCAAAATAACCATGGTTATAATACCCAAAATATGGCCAAAATAACCATGGTTATAATACCCAAAATATGGCCAAAATAACCATGGTTATAATACCCAAAATATGGCCAAAATAACCATGGTTATAATACCCAAAATATGGCCAAAATAACCATTGTTATAATACCCAAAATATGGCCAAAATAGCCATGGTTATAATACCCAAAATATGGCCAAAATAACCATGGTTAAAATAACCAAACTACTGCCAAAATATGGCCAAAATAACCATGGTTATAATACCCAAAATATGGCCAAAATAACCATGGTTATAATACCCAAAATATGGCCAAAATAACCATGGTTATAATACCCAAAATATGACCAAAATAACCATGGTTATAATACCCAAAATATGGCCAAAATAACCATGGTTATAATACCCAAAATATGGCCAAAATAACCATGGTTATAATACCCAAAATATGGCCAAAATAACCATGGTTATAATACCCAAAATATGGCCCAAATAACCATGGTTATAATACCCAAAATATGGCCAAAATAACCATGGTTAAAATACCCAAACTACTGCCAAAATATGGCTAAAATAACCATGGTTATAATACCCAAAATATGGCCAAAATAACCATTGTTATAATACCCAAAATATGGCCAAAATAACCATGGTTATAATACCCAAAATATGGCCAAAATAACCATGGTTATAATACCCAAAATATGGCCAAAATAACCATGGTTATAATACCCAAAATATGGCCAAAATAACCATGGTTATAATACCCAAAATATGGCCAAAATAACCATGGTTAAAATACCCAAACTACTGCAAAAATATGGCAAAATAACCATGGTTATAATACCCAAAATATGGCCAAAATAACCATGGTTATAATACCCAAAATATGGCCAAAATAACCATGGTTAAAATACCCAAACTACTGCCAAAATATGGCAAAAATAGCCATGGTTATAATACCCAAAATATGGCCAAAATAACCATGGTTATAGTACCCAAAATATGGCCAAAATAACCATGGTTATAATACCCAAAATATGGCCAAAATAACCATGGTTATAATACCCAAAATATGGCCCAAATAACCATGGTTATAATACCAAAAATATGGCCAAAATAACCATGGTTAAAATACCCAAACTGCTGCCAAAATATGGCCAAAATAACCATGGTTATAATACCCAAAATATGTCCAAAATAACCATGGTTATAATACCCAAAATATGGCCAAAATAACCATGGTTATAATACCCAAAATATGGCCAAAATAACCATGGTTATAATACCCAAAATATGGCCAAAATAACCATGGTTATAATACCCAAAATATGGCCAAAACAACCATGGTTATAATACCCAAAATATGGCCAAAATAACCATGGTTATAATACCCAAAATATGGCCAAAATAGCCATGGTTATAATACCCAAAATATGGCCAAAATAACCATGGTTAAAATAACCAAACTACTGCCAAAATATGGCCAAAATAACCATGGTTATAATACCAAAAATATGGCCAAAATAACCATGGTTATAATACCCAAAATATGGCCAAAATAACCATGGTTATAATACCCAAAATATGGCCAAAATAACCATGGTTATAATACCCAAAATATGGCCAAAATAACCATGGTTATAATACCCAAAATATGGCCAAAATAACCATGGTTATAATACCCAAAATATGGCCAAAATAACCATGGTTATAATACCCAAAATATGGCCAAAATAACCATGGTTATAATACTCAAAATATGGCCAAAATAACCATGGTTATAATACCCAAAATATGGCCAAAATAACCATGGTTATAATACCCAAAATATGGCCAAAATAACCATGGTTATAATACCCAAAATATGGCCAAAATAACCATGGTTATAATACCCAAAATATGGCCAAAATAACCATGGTTATAATACCCAAAATATGGCCAAAATAACCATGGTTATAATACCCAAAATATGGCCAAAATAACCATGGTTATAATACCCAAAATATGGACAAAATAACCATGGTTATAATACCCAAAATATGGCCAAAATAACCATGGTTATAATACCCAAAATATGGCCAAAATAACCATGGTTATAATACCCAAAATATGGCCAAAATAACCATGGTTAGAATACCCAAAATATGGCCAAAATAACCATGGTTATAATACCCAAAATATGGCCAAAATAACCATGGTTATAATACCCAAAATATGGCCAAAATAACCATGGTTATAATACCCAAAATATGGCAAAAATAACCTTGGTTATAATACCCAAAATATGGCCAAAATAACCATGGTTAAAATACCCAAGCTACTGCCAAAATATGGCCAAAATAACAATGGTTATAATACCCAAAGTATGTCCAAAATAACCATGGTTATAATACCCAAAATATGGCCAAAATAACCATGGTTATAATACCCAAAATATGGCCAAAATAACCATGGTTATAATACCCAAAATATGGCCAAAATAACCATGGTTATAATACCCAAAATATGGCCAAAATAACCATGGTTATAATACCCAAAATATGGCCAAAATAACCATGGTTATAATACCCCAAATATGGCCAAAATAACCATGGTTATAATACCCAAAATATGGCCAAAATAACCATGGTTATAATACCCAAAATATGGCCAAAATAACCATGGTTATAATACTCAAAATATGGCCAAAATAACCATGGTTATAATACCCAAAATATGGCAAAAAAAACCATGGTTAAAATACCCAAACTACTGCCAAAATATGGCCAAAAAAACAATGGTTATAATACCCAAAGTATGTCCAAAATAACCATGGTTATAATACCCAAAATATGGCCAAAATAACCATGGTTATAATACCCAAAATATGGCCAAAATAACCATGGTTATAATACCCAAAATATGGCCAAAATAACCATGGTTATAATACCCAAAATATGGCCAAAATAACCATGGTTAAAATACCCAAACTACTGCCAAAATATGGCCAAAATAACAACGGTTATAATACCCAAAATATGGCCAAAATAACCATGGTTATAATACCCAAAATATGGCCAAAATAACCATGGTTATAATACCCAAAATATGGCCAAAATAACCATGGTTATAATACCCAAAATATGGCCAAAATAACCATGGTTATAATACTCAAAATATGGCCAAAATAACCATGGTTATAATACCCAAAATATGGCCAAAATAACCATGGTTATAATACTCAAAATATGGCCAAAATAACCATGGTTATAATACCCAAAATATGGCCAAAATAACCATGGTTATAATACCCAAAATATGGCCAAAATAACCATGGTTATAATACCCAAAATATGGCCAAAATAACCATGGTTAAAATACCCAAACTACTGCCAAAATATGGCCAAAATAACAACGGTTATAATACCCAAAATATGGCCAAAATAACCATGGTTATAATACCCAAAATATGGCCAAAATAACCATGGTTATAATACCCAAAATATGGCCAAAATAACCATGGTTATAATACCCAAAATATGGCCAAAATAACCATGGTTATAATACTCAAAATATGGCCAAAATAACCATGGTTATAATACCCAAAATATGGCCAAAATAACCATGGTTATAATACCCAAAATATGGCCAAAATAACCATGGTTATAATACCCAAAATATGGCCAAAATAACCATGGTTATAATACCCAAAATATGGCCAAAATAACCATGGTTATAATACCCAAAATATGGCCAAAATAACCATGGTTATAATACCCAAAATATGGCCAAAATAACCATGGTTATAATACCCAAAATATGGACAAAATAACCATGGTTATAATACCCAAAATATGGCCAAAATAACCATGGTTATAATACCCAAAATATGGCCAAAATAACCATGGTTATAATACCCAAAATATGGCCAAAATAACCATGGTTATAATACCCAAAATATGGCCAAAATAACCATGGTTATAAAACCCAAAATATGGCCAAAATAACCATGGTTAGAATACCCAAAATATGGCCAAAATAACCATGGTTATAATACCCAAAATATGGCCAAAATAACCATGGTTATAATACCCAAAATATGGCCAAAATAACCATGGTTATAATACCCAAAATATGGCAAAAATAACCTTGGTTATAATACCCAAAATATGGCCAAAATAACCATGGTTAAAATACCCAAACTACTGCCAAAATATGGCCAAAATAACAATGGTTATAATACCCAAAGTATGTCCAAAATAACCATGGTTATAATACCCAAAATATGGCCAAAATAACCATGGTTATAATACCCAAAATATGGCCAAAATAACCATGGTTATAATACCCAAAATATGGCCAAAATAACCATGGTTATAATACCCAAAATATGGCTAAAATAACCATGGTTATAATACCCAAAATATGGCCAAAATAACCATGGTTATAATACCCCAAATATGGCCAAAATTACCATGGTTATAATACCCAAAATATGGCCAAAATAATCATGGTTTTAATACCCAAAATATGGCCAAAATAACCATGGTTATAATACTCAAAATATGGCCAAAATAACCATGGTTATAATACCCAAAATATGGCCAAAATAACCATGGTTAAAATACCCAAACTACTGCCAAAATATGGCCAAAATAACAATGGTTATAATACCCAAAGTATGTCCAAAATAACCATGGTTATAATACCCAAAATATGGCCAAAATAACCATGGTTATAATACCCAAAATATGGCCAAAATAACCATGGTTATAATACCCAAAATATGGCCAAAATAACCATGGTTATAATACCCAAAATATGGCCAAAATAACCATGGTTAAAATACCCAAACTACTGCCAAAATATGGCCAAAATAACAACGGTTATAATACCCAAAGTATGTCCAAAATAACCATGGTTATAATACCCAAAATATGGCCAAAATAACCATGGTTATAATACCCAAAATATGGCCAAAATAACCATGGTTATAATACCCAAAATATGGCCAAAATAACCATGGTTATAATACCCAAAATATGGCCAAAATAACCATGGTTATAATACCCAAAATATGGCCAAAATAACCATGGTTATAATACCTAAAATATGGCCAAAATAACCATGGTTAAAATACCCAAACTACTGCCAAAATATGGCCAAAATAACAACGGTTATAATACCCAAAGTATGTCCAAAATAACCATGGTTATAATACCCAAAATATGGCAAAAATAACCATGGTTATAATACCCAAAATATGGCCAAAATAACCATGGTTATAGTACCCAAAATATGGCCAAAATAACCATGGTTATAATACCCCAAATATGGCCAAAATAACCATGGTTATAATACCCAAAATATGGCCAAAATAACCATGGTTATAATACCCAAAATATGGCCAAAATAACCATGGTTATAATACTCAAAATATGGCCAAAATAACCATGGTTATAATACCCAAAATATGGCCAAAATAACCATGGTTATAATACCCAAAATATGGCCAAAATAACCATGGTTATAATACCCAAAATATGGCCAAAATAACCATGGTTATAATACCCAAAATATGGCCAAAATAACCATGGTTATAATACCCAAAATATGGCCAAAATAACCATGGTTATAATACCCAAAATATGGACAAAATAACCATGGTTATAATACCAAAAATATGGCCAAAATAACCATGGTTATAATACCCAAAATATGGCCAAAATAACCATGGTTATAATACCCAAAATATGGCCAAAATAACCATGGTTATAATACCCAAAATATGGCCAAAATAACCATGGTTATAATACCCAAAATATGGCCAAAATAACCATGGTTATAATACCCAAAATATGGCCAAAATAACCATGGTTACAATACCCAAAATATGGCCAAACTAACCATGGTTATAATACCCAAAATATGGCCAAAATAACCATGGTTATAATACCCAAAATATGGCCAAAATAACCATGGTTAAAATACCCAAACTACTGCCAAAATATGGCCAAAATAACCATGGTTATAATACCCAAAATATGGCCAAAATAACCATTGTTATAATACCCAAAATATGGCCAAAATAACCATGGTTATAATACCCAAAATATGGCCAAAATAACCATGGTTATAATACCCAAAATATGGCCAAAATAACCATGGTTATAATACCCAAAATATGGCAAAAATAACCTTGGTTATAATACCCAAAATATGGCCAAAATAACCATGGTTAAAATACCCAAACTACTGCCAAAATATGGCCAAAATAACCATGGTTATAATACCCAAAATATGGCCAAAATAACCATGGTTATAATACCCAAAATATGGCCCAAATAACCATGGTTAAAATACCCAAACTACTGCCAAAATATGGCAAAAATAACCATGGTTATAATACCCAAAATATGGCCAAAATAACCATGGTTATAGTACCCAAAATATGGCCAAAATAACCATGGTTATAATACCCAAAATATGGCCAAAATAACCATGGTTATAATACCCAAAATATGGCCAAAATAACCATGGTTATAATACCCAAAATATTGCCCAAATAACCATGGTTATAATACCCAAAATATGGCCAAAATAACCATGGTTAAAATACCCAAACTACTGCCAAAATATGGCCAAAATAACAATGGTTATAATACCCAAAGTATGTCCAAAATAACCATGGTTATAATACCCAAAATATGGCCAAAATAACCATGGTTATAATACCCAAAATGTGGCCAAAATAACCATGGTTATAATACCCAAAATATGGCCAAAATAACCATGGTTATAATACCCAAAATATGGCCAAAATAACCATGGTTAT